>CM060918.1:654461598-655671181 GCA_030737875.1 Allium sativum | reverse complement strand
ACTACTTAGTTTAACTAACTAAGATTTACCACTTAGTTTCTAGAATCATTGTTTTCTTAACTAAGGTTTACTACTTAGTTCCCTTTCCCGTCAATTTGGATTGGTTAAGTGTCATTAGTCAATTCAAGCCAACTTAACACTCTTCATTCATCATGTTATACTAGTTAAGTGTTATCAGTAATTCATGTTGACTTAACCCCACCATAAACCATGTTATATTAGTTAAGTATTTCTTATTATTTAACCCTACCCATTCACCCTGTATTGGTTAAGTGTTCCTTTTTAACTTAACCTTGCCCGTCTGTCTTAAATAACATGTTATTAGTGGTTAAGTATTATCCCTTCATGTTTAGACTTAACCCAATTCTTTTATCACAATCTGATGGTTAAGTGTTCAAGTTTACTTAACCCTACGGTCTAGCCTAGATAGCATATCAAATTCGCTAAGTGTATTTACTTAACCCCAACCTCTAGTCTAGTTAACATGTTAATTTGGCTAAGTGTATCAACTTTACTTAACCCCACCTTCTAGTCTAGTTAACATGTTAGTTTGGCTAAGTGTTTTCTTAGTTACTTAACCCCTACAAATCTGGTCTTGTTACCATAAGTTTGGTTAAGTTTCCCTATGGACTTAGCCCTTCCATTCTAGCTCGACTGTGTTAAGTTGGTTAAGTGTTCCTACAGACTTAACCCTCCCATTCTAGCTCAACTGTGTCTGTATGAACCTGACCCCACCCATCGGTGTGGTTATCTTGTTGAATTGGTTAAGTGTCTTAGTTAACTTAACCCTACCATTCTTGTTTTAGCTTTAACTAAATAAATTAAAGTCGCTACCACTCACATTAGACAGATATTGTTGCGATTACTGGATGTGCCGGTTGGTTCCGGACAGGTTTACATCGCAACTCAGTCTAACCTCAGGTTAAGCATATTCTTGTTTTCTAAGTTCAAAAGGGTTTTGGTTAGTTTTCAAGTCAGGTTTTGAAAGTAACCATCCCGTCCGTCGGATCAGTTAGGGATAGCCAGGGAGAGCAGGAAACTTGTATTTTCCAAACCTAAGCCTAGACTCTATCCTCTCTGTCACCCTAGAACTTTCTGGTGTACCATTAAAAGAGATGTCGCTAATAAACCTTTAATTTGTCTAAATTTACATTTCCTTATTTATGCCAAATTCTATAAGTAAATTATTCCTGATTTACTTATTTCCTAATTACCCTTTTAATGTAAAATGTCAACATTTATTCTTATGGCCCATTTTCCCCTCTATATCATATTTATGCCTTTTGGCATGTAAACTATACCAATTAAGTGTCACTAACCATGATTTTGCTAAACCTGACAGTTATTCCCAATTATGGCCAATCTCAAATTTATACCAATATACTTATTATGCCAAATTAGCTAATCTAATCCTGATTTAACATTCTAATTACAGTTCACGTCAAACTAGACTTATTATTCTAGTTCCTAACTCATGTAAATGCAAGATTTACAAGTCAATACTAGATTCAAATTACACATCCTATAATTCATGTTAAATTTATCCAATTTGTATTTCTATGAACATGCCATAATTCATGTTCCCAATTTATACCGAATTACAAGTTTATAACTATGTTTTTAGTACATTTCACATTATGCCCAAATCGTATTCCCACCGTTCGTATAATTGTGATTCAATCCAGATTATGGATAAATCTGGACTCGTAGAAAATAGGGAATGAACCAAAGATGCTATGAAAAAGGATGGACATAATAACTGGCATAAAAGTTTTGAATAACGATGTAGGTTCAAGAACATGGGTAGACCTAACTTAATAGGTAAATTCCCATGGTCTAAAACCAAGGATAGACAGAATATAGACGCAGGTTTAAGAACATGGGTAGACCCGACTTAATAGGTAAATTACCATGGTCTAAAACCAAAGAAAACCAAGGACAGGCAGAATAAATAATCGGGTTTAGACCCAATCTCATAATCACAGAACTTAAGCAACACTTTCCTAGTCATGAATCATAGGTTTTTAATCACAGATGTCCTTGTTATGTCATAGGCAATAGTTTATGTTTTCTAATCAAAGGCATAGGTTTAGTCAAGGAAATAATCCTCATAGTCACAGTCACAGTCATATGCAATGTTCGTAGTCATAGGCAATGTCCGTAGTCATAGGCAATGTTCATAGTCATAGGCAATGTTCATAGTCATAGGCAATGTTTATAGTCATAGGCAATTTTCATAGTTATAGGCAATGCCTAATTGGTCATCGAATCATAACAATTCTTAATTAGGTCCAAAGATATAGGCACAGGTTCGAATAGAAAGGTTTGGCATATTCTTTTATTCCTTTAATTTCATGTCACGAACAGAGAGAAACGTTCTGTAACACCCCGTGTATTTTATAACAGTGAAATTCACTAATTAAAGTATAATTAATTTCAAAACAAAGAATTAAGGGAAACGGGAGACGCCATTGCGTTCGTCTCGGAATTCTGCTTGGGATAGAGTCCGAGTTTGCTAAAACGGACTACGTATGAAGAAGATATGGCCTCCGGAAGTTTTAGAATTCAGTTTAAAATTCAAACAGACCAAAACAGCTCAGAAAAACCAATTTAAAATTAAAAATCGAGCCCAATTGGCCAGGGCGGGAATTTTCCCACCGAATGCACCCAGGTCGACTTGGTAGTCGACCTGGGGCTATCCAGGTCGACTGGGCAGTCGACCTGGGTCACCCGTGTCGACTGCCAAGTCGACACGGTGTCGACTGGCATGTCGACATGGCCCCTGAGCCAGGTCGAACCCAGCCCTCCCCTGGCTGGCCTGGTCTGTGTTGATCGATTTTATGAGCCTTGCTTGTCACTAGGGCTAGGTGTCAGCTCCTGGTTGGTCTCTCCTTCAAATGAACGGCTATTATTAAACCAAGCTCCATCGACGGTCTTAATCAACTCACAAACTCTATAAAAAGGACCTAAGACTCACTCTAATTCACACAAACAAAAATGGAGATGAGACCGTCACGCTGCTGAGGAGAGACTAGGAATAGCCATCAGAAATTGAGAGACAATTAGGAGATAATTCGAAAGCTTAAAGCAACATCGATTGAATCAAAACAACGCCTACAACAAAGGATAGCATCTCCAAATTCAGAATTCAGATTCCAGAATTGAAGATTCGTCATACGTTGTAAGTAGAGTGCTATTCTGATGTGAATAAATAATTGTTTTTTGGTTTGTGTAAAGTGAGAAATGGAATTGTGGCAATAATAATCTATATTTGTATGTTTCTTTGATTCTAAAACGATTTGGAAATGTCATGGTATACGATTGGATATTTGCAAGTCTGTGGTTTATGTTGACAACCATATGTTGTGGTATTTTATTTGGGGTTCATACAAGTATATGATAACAACCATATGTTGTGGTATTTTATTTGGGATTCATACAAGTATATGATTCATGTTAACAACCATATGTTATGGTATTTTATTTGGGATTCATACAAGTATATGATTCATGTTAACAACCATTTGTTATGGTATTTTATTTCGGATTCATACAAGTATATGATTCATGTTAACAACCATATGTTATGGTATTTTATTTGGGATTCATGCAAGTATATGATTCACTATTATGCCTATATGACGTACATACTTTTATGATCGCTTTTAGTGTGAAATTGGACTCCACTAGGTGCTTTGGTTTATATGAATCTATGTTGGAATTGGCAAATCATACTTTTGTATTAGAAACAAAAGAAAGCATTTTTACGAACATGATCAAACTATGTTTGGTGTTATGCCTAGTTGAAACCATGTTTAGGCCTATGTTGTTATAAAAATCATATGGTAATATAGGTAGCACATAAATTAAGTAAGATTTACATTCCAATTTGCAAGTTTACATGAATAGATTAAAAACCATGATTCATGTCTAGGTATGTTTATGCTATGATTATATGAATAGAATGATTCATGCTTAAGTATTGTTTATGCCATGATTATATGCTATTACAATGCAATTTCACATGTGCCTAATTCATGTAAATTGAACCGTTACGTTGCAAGTTCATGCGTTCACACTCCCCTTTTATGTTACCTTATAAACACCATGTTATAAGCCTCCCCTTTTTTATGTGGCTAAGTTGGGTTTAAATGTTAAACCCAACATATGTTATATTTTAGTGAACGTATAAAGCGGGGGTAATGACGTTTGGATTAAAATATAGAACGTATGTGTTGGCATGTTTGACGCATGCCAAAACAATTAAGTGGCATAAAAATATTTTACCCAATAAAGATGAATTTGAATAATGGGCCGCAAATATTTACATATAAAAAGAAAAGAGACAAAATATGTAAATTTAGAAAATACGATGTGTTTAACCCGAGGTTGGATTGAGTTGTGATGAAAACCTGCCCGGAACCGCCCGGCTGTCTAGTAGTCACAACAATACCTATCGAATCTGGGTGGTTAAACACGGAGCCCAATAAAGACCCGCGGTTAGATTGAGTCGTGGCGTAAGACTGCCCGGACCGAACCGGCAACAGGGAGCGACAACAATACCTGTCTAATGTGAGAGGTCAAGGCTTTAATAAGACAATTAAGGCTAAGTCAGGATTGATAGGATTAAGTAAATTAAATTAATACTTAATCAAAATGGAACATGCTAAACTATGCAGACTGATTGGGGGTTAGGTTTACAAAACACTTAACCAACTTAGCATGGTTTGTAAGACAATTATGGCATGGTTTGTGTAACACTTATTTTAATGAAATAAAAGCTTTAATCTTGATTTGAATCTCTTCTGGACAATTTGAGCAGCATAACCTTGTCTTGGATTTTCGTAGTATTTTCTTATATTTATTTATATATATATATATATTTTCTCAGAGGCAACATAAGGATAGAAAAGAATTGTGAATAGAGAAGGAGACTAGGGCTGTTTATATAGTGTAGAAGTCAATGAATCTGGTCAGAATTGCGTCCGGATACTGAGAAACGAATCAGGTTCAGAAAGCTGGAAAAAGCCGCGAGGGGGGGGGGAGGGTCGACTACCCAGTCGACTCCCCAGTCGACCTGGGTCCTGGGCGGGAAATTTCCCCCCAGCCCGCTTCTGAGTCTGTTTTGAAATTTGAACATTGCTGAAACTTCCGGAGGCCATATCTTCTTCATACGGACTCCGATTTATGCAAACTCGGACTCGTTTTCATGAAGAATTCCGAGACAAACGCAATGGCGCAACCCGTTTCCCTTGATTTTGATTTTAACTTTTAATTCTGCCTTGATTTGTGAATCTTAGTGTTGCAGAATTACGGGGTGTTACATCTACTATATAAAGGTCACATTTTTAACAATTCTATAATGTAAAAGTAGAATTTTCATCACTACTTCTATATGAAAATCTTATATTTACTTTTCTAACTTCTATATAAAAATCATATCTTTTTATTGCTAAATATAGGGTAAAAATCATGTTTTGATAACAGTGTTCGTATCGATAAAGATTATAGTTTTATAATTCCTTTCAAACTGTAAAAATCCGATCTTTCTACTTATAAAAATCCGTTCTTTTCTATCACAAAAATCTCGCCTTTCACTTATAAAAATATGGTCTTTTCATATAGAAAAATCAAATCTTTTGCCTAATAAAAATGCAAACTTTTTCCTAGTAAAAATCAAATCTTTTGCCTAATAAAAATGCAAACTTTTTCCTAGTAAAAATCAAATCTTTTGCCTAACAAAAATGCAAACTTTTTCGCTGTTATTTCATATAAAAAAACTGATTTTATAAATAAAAATAAAATTAAAACTTACAGGTTTTGTTGTTGGTGGAGGGGGCTCGGCAGGGGGTGTCGGCTGGTTTCAAATCACAAGGGGAGGGGGAGAGAGCAGCAGGGGCCGACGAGAAGGGGGGTTCGGATTTTTAACAGAGGAGAGGGGGAGAAGATTGGAGGGGGATTGGGGAGGTCGACGGCGCCCCGTGGGGTAGGGCGCGGTGGCGCTGGCAAGGCGGTGGAGGCTCGCCTCCGGTGGCGCGGGCGGTGGGGAATCGCGTCGAGCGATTTAGTTAGTTTTTTTTTCTGCAAATGAAAAGGAGGGGGGGCCAGAGGGTATAGAAGGAGGGAGTTTTACTTTTAATTAATTAATTTTTTTAATTAATTTATTTTCAAAAAGTTTCCTTTTTCATATGACCTCTAAACGAGGCCCACGGCCTGTCGTACCTAGCGTTTTACCCCCATTCCGAACACAATTGGATATGTATCGTCGGCTGATTCGATCGTTTCGATCAGTTTTCGTCAAAATCAACATATAACTCTATATATTGAATTTGAACGCGCATTTCAATTTACCGGGGTCACATACGAACTCTAAAAATTCCATAAAAATATTTTCTAGCTTCGTATTGACGATACGGTCCTATCAAAACTAGTTTCGTCGAACTCTGAGACCGTTGGAAAAATGGCCATTTTCCAGTTGATTAAAATCAACTGAAACTGGTCAAACACGTTTTCCTTTTCCACGCTCACATATTGATTCGGAAAATTATGAAATTTGGAATCTAACAATAATTTGATATCATGGATCCAACAAAAGTGGTTTCGTCGAAATCCGAGGTCGTTTGCAAAATTCCAATTTTTAAGGGCCTAAATTCCATAGCGACTATTCAGAATTTTCAACTGGACATATCTTTTGATTCCAGCTATGAAATTTCGATTTTTCGGATTCGTTGGAAAGATATTCACAATTAGATTCTATTATTTTTTGTTTCACTAAAATCCGGTTTGTTTTGCACCTGGTACATTCAATTGAAGTTTGAAATCGAATTATCGAACTACCGCGCCATTTTCAATTCCTTTTACAATTATATATAATTATTTATATTCTAACGACGACGTATATAATATATACGTTTGAATTCAATTCAAAATACATTTCTCGTCGATATTATTTAAAACAATTCATTTTAAATATTCAAAATTCATTAAAATTGCCAAAATAAAATTTTTAAACTGGCCTAGATTTTCTGGTTGTTACACCCGGTCTTTCCGAATAATTCGCGTATTTTATAATCAAAAATCAAGTGCTAAAAAGACACATCATACGCCTCATTCCAATTCAGAATATTCTTTTAATAAAATATTCATATTAAAAGGGAAAGATTCCCATCAATTTTATCAAAGATAAATTCTTTTAAATTTAATCTTTAATCTACTTTTTAAAGAACTATTAAAACTCCAATTTTATTTTAATATCAAAAATCGTTACTTTATGATTATTCAACTTTTAAGAAATTAATCCTGTCTTTAACTGGGTTAAAGAACCAATGTTATTTAAACATTGTTCACGATAAACCCAAAATCATCTTCCATTAAATATGGAATATTCACGGAAATCAAATCAATATATAATCGATACAAATTTCTGTATCAGACGGCTAATATAAATGGAATAACGGCAAGCTTTTTAAATTCCATATATAGTAATAGTCTTCTTTTACAGAAGCCTATCTCGATTATTATCAAATTGAATTTCCACTCAATTCCAATTTAATATATTAAATTGGAAAACTTGCCTTTGGAAAATTTCTTTTTAAATCTTAAATAAAAGATTTATAAATTCAAAATCATAATTTTACTATTAATTGGGCTAAAGAACAAATGTCGTTTAAAACACAGTTCACAATAAGCCCAATTCACATATCATTTTATTCTTCGTTGAGTATTATTTTAAATTTAGTCATTATTTAAAAATATTATTTATAAAAAGATTCTTTATGTAAAAATGTTCTTTATATTATAATGTTCTTTATTTTAAAATATTCTTTATATAAAAAATATTCTTAATCGAAATGCAACTCAATCATTTACCATATAATTTTGGTTATATGGATTTCACACATCACATGAACACGACAATAATGATAAATAATCATTAAACAACCTATTCTCATCCAGAGTGAAATTTACAATTGTGCAAGCATTAAATTGAATAAATAACGCTCATCGCAGCCTGTCAATCCATTGATTGACATACAACTAAATGTTGGTATTAGTGTATGTCAAATATTATCTCAATACCCTTGTGGGGTTTTCCAGCCAACAACAGTTCATCTAAATAAATCATTTGTTAATGACTTAACCAATTTTAATTCCGCTAACATGTTGATGATAATAAACCAAACATGTTATTATATTCCTAATGCCAAATGAAAATGTATTTCACTCGCAAAATTTCCTACGTGTATCTAATGTATAAATTGACAATACAAGCATCACTTTGATTTGCATACAAATTCTATTGTAAGTTTTGCAAATAAAAATGATACTTATATTTGCATATAAATTCTAATATATGTTTTTCAAATAAAAATGATACTTATATTTGCATATAAATTCCTCTGTATGTTTTAACAATAAAAATGATTCTTATTTAACATAATTTCTATTAAAAAGTGATTCTCTCATTTTTGTTGACGATTCTATTTCGGAAAAGTGTTCTTTTCATTTTGGTTGAAAATTCTATTTCAATAAAATGATTAAAAGTGATAATTCCATATTGTTAACAAATCTAATTTAACAAAATAAACACAAATGATTCATTCATTTTTGTTGACAATCCTAGTTTCAACAAAAATGACAATTCATTTTTGACAATTTTAATTTCATAAAATGGCATATTTATTTACTTAAATTTTTCTATGTATTCTAATGACAAATAAAAGAACAATTTATTTGTATACATTATTCTATTCAACATAACAAATAAAAATGATAATTTTATTTGTTTACAATTTCCATATAACAAAAATGATGTTTTGTTTTATCACAAATCTATTTAACAAAAATGTTAATTTTTTTTGGTTTAACTCAAAACAAAAATGTTATTTTTTTTTTGGTTTAACTCAAATCTCCATAACAAAATGTTATTTTTGTTTTTAACTCTTATCTAATTAACAAAAATGTAATTTTTGTTTTAACTCTGTTCAAAATGTTAATTATGGTTTTAACCATTCTAATTAACAAAAATGATAATTTTTGTTTCAGTAACTCTATTTTGACAAAATGCATATTTTTGTTTCAACCTTTTTACATGATAAAAATGTTTATTTTTGTTTAATCCTTTTTAATGAATAGAGATGTTTATTTTTCTTAATGAACAAAAAAGTATATTTTTACAAAAATGTGTATTTTTTTCAGTAATTCAAATTTGACAAAAATGTTCATTTTTGTTTCAACTGTTATATTTTAACAAAAAGGCAAATTTTGTCTCAACTCTTACATTTGACAAAAGTGACAAATTTGGTTTCAACTATTACTTTTGACAAAAGTGACAAATTTGGTTTCAACTATTATATTTGACAAAAGTGACAAAATTGGTTTCAAGTAATCTTTTTGACACAAATGTTTATTTTATTTCAACTAACATGTTTGACAAACTGACTATTTTTATTTCAACTAACATGTTTGACAAATGACTATTTTTATTCCAACTAACATGTTTGACAGAATGACTATTTTTATTTCAACTAACATGTTTGACAAAATGACTATTTTTATTTCAACTAACATGTTTGATAAAATGATTATTTTTATTTCAACTAAAAATTTTGAAAAAAATATGTATTTCATTTAAATTAAATAAATTTCAACAAAGATGATAATTTTGATTTGTCTATGTGAAGACCGGCAACCTCCCCGTAAAGGAAAGCGTCGGATAGTTCGAGAACAAGCCACAACAGAACGCATACAGAAGAACATTTCATTGTATATTACAACAATGCATCAGATTACAAGAATATACAGAGTATAAACGAATATTACACAGAAATATCAGAGATTTAAATTACATTTAAGTACATAGCAGCGGAAAATAATTCAATACACAACTAGAAGTAGATATACGGATACAAAGCTTTCCGGATATCGTTCCAGCTGTAAACCAGGATCCTGTGAATATAAATCTGCAAAACCGAAACTACTAGCTGCCCGTGTCAAAATAAGGGCACCCAGAGTTTAGGTTAAAACAATAAACTCCAGGTCAGTCATGGGACTGGTGTGAGAACTAAAACAGTTATTAATCTTTATTTTAAATCATTAGGTAAATCAAGGGACCACGCCGTATAACACGGAACGGGTTTCCTCCCAAGAATACCAGTGCATAAAACAAACAGCGCAATGCTAAATAAAGAAAAATGAAGCTGTTATAAGACCCAGGTCCTATCACACAATGCAACGCAAGCCGGGGGATAGGGTTTTTACCTTATAACAGCCAAAGAATGCTTGATACGTTTAAAACAAATCATTTGATACTATAATAAGTGCATAGTGTATAAAACAACTTCAAATCATAAGTATCAATCATAGGCGGCATGAGCGTCCCATGCCACTATGTCGCCATATATAGGTTTACAAATAAAACCGCAAAGTCACGTATTTGGAAAATGGATTTCCGTCTATGAACCGAGGCAAAAGATAGTCCTCAACCGATTCGTGACTCTCTAGCCCGAGCCACAGGATCAGAGCTCGAGTGACCCTTGGAGCGACAGGGCCGGTCCACCGATGTGGATTAAAATGCCTGAACACTACGTTTCCCCACCCTATGGGGTGTAAGTCTGGTCCGTCAGCCGACCAGAATGCATTCGGCCGAAACCGATATAACCGAGGCGCCTCGCAACAGCAACAACCACATAAGTCAAACTCGTCAGGGCGTGTAAAACCACTGACGCCACTTCTAGCTAGAAAGAAACGCAAGTCCTCCCTGAGGTCCGTCTCCCGTTTTTGGTTCATACCTGGTGTGAAACACGCGAGGTAAACGTTACACAAAGCTACGCCACAAAGGCCGTGCTTTGATCATCACCACAAGACTTTGCTTTTCAACAGAAGCCTTGATCATTTGCATCTTAGCATGCCACACAGGCAAACCATCCTATGTAACCGATATCAGTCACACAGAATGAAATCCGATGTCAGACACACAGTCCATTTGCAAGTCCGTTCTGGGGCTGAACGAAACCGGAGGCACCTAGTACCCCGCATATCCATCGATCTCCAAGTACGTCTGGACGATCACCAACTGTTTCCATCTTCTTGGGTGTACAGCCCAATCAAGATCATCAGTTATCACCCAAACGACGTGAAGACCTCCGGTCTTCGACCATCGTCTTCATCTTCGACTTATCGTCGTATCAGTTATTCAGAATGGGATGAACCCGGTCTTTCCGAATAACTCGCGTATATTTTAAATAAGTGTTACACAAACACAACATACGCCTCATTCCAATTCATCAGTCACTAACCGTAAATTAATCAAGAGAATAATTCCCCAAATATTAACCCCGAAGGCCGAAACCAACATCAGATCAATATCCAGAAAACCATTCTGCTTGGCTAACCGACAGTTAGTTTCTAAATTTCACGTTCAAATCTAATTAAAGATTTAACTATCGCCTGGAGCAAAACTGGTGATACTCCATTCTCGATCTTTTCAATCTAATTAAAGATTCATTAAAACCCCACTTAGTTTTAATCATTATCTGGGTTAAAGAATCAGTGTCATTTAAAACACGATTCACGATAAACCCAAAATCACATTCCATTAATTATCGGGTTAAAGAACAAGTGTTATTTAAAACACTGTTCACGATAAACCCAAAAATCAATACCAATTCAATTCCAAATAAATATCATTTAATTGGTACACTTCATTAAATCTAAATAAAAAGATTTAATCTTTTCTCAACTGGGTTCAAGAACAGTGTTAGTGAAGACACCATTCACGACAAACCCAAATCACATTTGATATTCAATATAAGGCTCTGAATAGAAAATATATCGGCTTATATTCAATATCAAATTCTATGACTAACAAATGTCGTATTGGAAATAACGATACAAATATATATCTTTCAAATTTCCATAACAACACCTGTAATATCACGAATTCCAACATCGAAATATTCCGAAGACAATTTCGATTCAAATCCACTCCAATGCAATCATTGGAAATTTTGGTTATTTTCAAAACCATTTCAAATTCAATTTCTTTATTTAAAAATAAATAGAATTATAATTCTAGTTCAAAACTAGTTCATTTCGATAAAAATCTATTTTTATCTTTTCAAATATGGAGGTTTTCATCCCAAACTTTCACAAATCATTTCTTATGATTTTACACAAATTATTACTATTTTTAATAATTTTATTAAGGCCCGTACAGTCGATTTCCATTAACGGCCATCGAACTGCACTTACAACGACCTTTTTCGAATTTGATTTGGACGTATCTCCAAATCCAACCGTTAGATTTCAAATTTCTAACATTCATTAGAAAGCTCTTTTCGATACGAACCCAACGGTTCCGGTTTTAGGAGAATCCGACGGTCGGATCTCCCGTAATGTCCGTTTGAAATAAATGGTCGAAATTCGCGAACTGCCGCGGCGCGGCGCGTTCTATTCAGGCCATTATATTATATATATAATATATATAATATATATTTCGTCGATTACTATTTAAAACGAATTATATAAATAGTTTTAATATTCGTTTCAAAAGCAATCTCAACTTCCTTTTTAATTCAAATCAAAATTGAATTCTTCGTTATCAATTCGTTTTTAAAATTCATTTCTATTCAATTCAAATTTCAATTCAATTTGAATTCATTTCAATTCGTTTTCAATTCAATTCGAAATCGTTTTCAATTCAATTCATTTCGAAATCGTTTTCAATTCAATTCATTTCGAAATCGTTTTCAATTCATTTTGAATTCGTTTTCACTTCAATTCATTTCGAAATCGTTTTCAATTCATTTTGAATTCAATAAAATCGATATAAATATCGTTCACGTCAAAATGGCGTCAATCTAATCAACACGGCTTCATAAATTTCTAGTTTCAAAATAGTTGTTATTATCAAAATATTTCGTTCAACACATGACCAATCTCAATGAATGAGTACTGTCAACACATGAACTTTTATTTTATATCGATAAAGATGTAAATTTTAATATTAAAATATTTCGTTCAACACATGACCAATCTCAATGAATGAGTACTGTCAACACATGAACTTTTATTTTATAATATTATTTATTTTTCAAATTGGAATGAGGCCCAATCAATTACCATATAAAGTTAATTATATGGATTTTCATACAACACATGTATATCGTAGCATTGAAAAATAATCAATCATCAACCAAAGTGCACTACACTGTATAAGCATCAAATATAGATATTCAACGCTTATAACAGCCTGTCAATCGATCGATCGACATATTTAATCAATCAGGATGAGTGAAGTTCAAATTTCATCCCAACACCCGTGTGGGGTTTCAAACAATCAAACACCTATTTTATTTGTGCTGTTGGGCGATGTGTGAAATTTATCATCCCAATCAATGTCCTTCAAATAGGTGTACATAAACAAACCGTCTGGTTTATAAATGAATATTTTATTTTATTCACATTCACGTTAAAAATTATATTTTTAACGATAAAACATTTTATTCCAACATATGAATTTCTATTCAGTTCATTCTTTAAATAAAATGATATTTTTATTTTTCTAACATATTTTAGAAAATTTCGGCGGCATAATGGCACGATACTAGAAACGGGACAAGGCCTAGCCTTATCCCCAGTCTAGTGAAGGCCCACGCCATTCACACATCAATCAAATCAATTTCGTTATGCAAACCACAAAGTTTGGAGTAAGGGTCTAACCTAGCCTTACTCCTTCGCCTTATAACGGCGCACGTCTAATCCTAACAAATTTATCGATTCGATTTTTCACACCACAAACCACATTCAAACCAATACCGCAATCAATCACCAAACAGTCAAACAAACAAGTCCATGGTCTGTGGACGATTGTGTCGGGTGCTACTAAGCACCGTCTGCATCCTAGTATATATATATAACTAGAAAATAAATTTGAAAGGTGAGAAATTCTCACATATAGCTATCCTAGCTCCACGGCACTTCTTTGATATAAAGCTTCTTCGTTCTCGCCTTTTTGTCACCTTCGTTATCCGCTCACCACCTATGTAAAAATCGAATTTTTACTTCGCTATTCAATATATAAAAATCATATTTTTATTTCGAAGTTCAACATATAAAAATCATATTTTTATTTCGAAGTTCAACATATAAAAATCATATTTTTAACTCGAAGTTCAATATATAAAAATCCTATTTTTAACTCGAAGTTCAATATATAAAAATCCTATTTTTAACTCGAAGTTCAATATATAAAAATTCTATTTTTATCTATTTTAAAAATATGATCTTTATATATTCTAAAAGAAATCTGATCTTTTTAAAGTTCTAATCTTTTTCCATTTAAAATTCAAACCTTTTCTATTTTAAATTCTTTTTTAAAAATCAGTTTTAAATTACTCAAAAATAAAAACAGTTTTAAATTTTAAAAATAAAAACAGTTTTAAATTTTAAAAACAAAAACAGTTTTATAAGCAAATAAAATTCAGTTTAATAAGCAAATAAAATTCAGTTTAATAGGCAAATAAAATTCAGTTAATAAAATAAATAAAATTAGTAAAACTTACAGGGGGGGGGGGTTCATCATCGGTTTTGGGTCCAGGGGGGGGGGGGCTGTGGTGTCGCGTCGGTGGAGGAGGAAGGGGCGAAGGTGGAGGCGAGGGTGGCAGGGTGCGGCGACTAGGTTGCGGTGGGCCCTGGTTGCATCGGGGAAGGAAGGGGACGGCGAGCGATTTGGGGATCGGGGCGGTTTCGATGGGAGAGGAAGGGGAGAGAGAGGATCGAGGGGGAGGCGAGGTGCCAGGGGCGGTGGCGGCTGGAGCGTGGTGGCGACGGTGGTGCTCCCCTGGGCGATGGCGACGAGCAGCTAGGTTTCCTCTCTTTTTTTTTTTTTTTTATTCTGTTTGACTTTGAAGAGAGAGTAAAGGGCCAAGGGCCTTTATATAAAAATATATTTATTTAATTATTTAAATCCATAAAGTAACCTTTAATTTCGACCTCGAAACGAGACCCACCGCCTGTCGTCCCTAGCTAATTACCCCCATTCCGAACACAATGGGATATGTATCGCAAGCTGATTCGGCTGTTACAATCAATTTTCGTTAAATTTACATCTAAATCACTATATTGAATTTTAAACGTACATTTCAAATTACCGGGGTCACATACGAACTTGATAAATCACAGAAAAATATTTTCTAGCTTCGTATTGACGATACAGTGCTAACAAAACTAGTTTCGTCGAATTCTGAGACCGTTTGAAAAATGGCCAATTTCCAGTCGATTAAAATCAACTGAAATGGTCAAAACACGTTTTCCTTTGCCACGCTCACATATTGATTCGAAAAATTATGAAATTTGGAATCTAGCAATAACTCGACATCACGGACCCAACAAAAGTGGTTTCGTCGAAATCCGAGGTCATTTGCAAAATGTCCATTTTTTTTAAGGGCCTTATATATATATAAAAATATATATAAATTCCACAGCGACTATTTCTAATTTTAAACTGGACATATCTTATCATTTCTAAGATGAAATCTCAGTTTGTTAACTTCGTTACAAAGATATAGTTATACAGATTCAAATATTTCTTGTTTCTTTCAATTCTGACTTATATTGAATTCTGTATATTCATTTGAAATTAGAAATCGAATTATCGAACTACCGCGCCATTTTCAATTCCTTTTATAATTATATATAATTATTATATATTCTAACAACGACGTATATAATATATACGTTCGAATTATATTCAGAATAAATTTCACGTCGATATTATTTAAAATAATCTATTTTAAATAATCAAAATTCGCTAAAATTGCCAATTTAAAATTTTCAAACTGGCTCGCATTTTATGGGTTGTTACAATCTCCCCCACTTAAAACTTTTCGTCCCCGAAAAGGAACAAAGTCGAAAGTGGTTTGATAATTCAACTCTACGTTCGATCTGGCTTCCATTCTCCAACCTTTCAGTTTCTGAGAATTTTCAAAATTTCAAAAATTTGGCTAACACCCTAAATTTTCGAAAAATTTCGCCATAACCTCCCCTGCAATGGGAGCATCGGGGAATTTCAAATAGCTTCCCCGGTCCTTCAGATCTCAAAAAGAAAAAGAAAAAGCCAAGCGGCTAGCCAATAGGCTCACAAAATCATCATCACCCAAACAAAACAGGAAATTATGTAGTAAACATGTACCTATTTGTCGGGCAAACAAATTTTATTCTCTGCTCTAGCCTCCTTGCTATGACCTGTTCAATGATATATATGTATATGCAAGCACATGCGACCAATTTTCAATACAATTCAATATTTGATTCAGTTAGGCTAAATGGTTCAAAATTAGCAAACAAATGAACAAACAAGACAAACATCAATCAATTATTGAATTAGATTATCAAATTCATAATTTTGATACATAGTCAAGAATCAGATTTTTGATGCCAAATCACAACAATAGGCCCTATCTAATTTTGGTTCTCACACCAGTCAATAGGAAATATATAGAAATCTCACTTTCGTCGCTCGAAAATAAATACTGGCGACAGTGCCCCATCACCAGAATCATTCCCGGGCACTAGAGGGATTCTATATCTACCCAATATATTAAAACTTCGAATACACGTTTGCAAGACATATATGCAAAATCTTTATATATCGGATTGTCCTAATCAATATAAAATAAATAATCAAATACGAATAATTGATTTAAATTTTCAAAACGAAATTTGTTTTCATTTGAAAAATATACTCTTCACACTCGTTCTAGGATACTACTGATCCCATCTCTAACGAGTCATTCTAATTGGATATTACTAATCCAATATCTGATGAATTCTTTCATATGGTTCTAATGTGTCTTGTTCTCTGAGCTTTGTAAACCAAAGCTCTGATACCACGTGTGAAGACCGACAACCTCCCCGTAAAGGAAAGCGTCGGATAGTTCGAGAACAAGCCACAACAGAACGCATACAGAAGAAAATTTCATTGTATATTACAACAATGCATCAGATTACAAGAATATACAGAGTATAAACGAATATTACACAGAAATATCAGAGATTTAAATTACATTTAAGTACATAGCAGCGGAAAATAATACAATACACAACTAGAAGTAGATATACGGATACAAAGCTTTCCGGATATCGTTCCAGCTGTAAACCAGGATCCTGTGAATATAAATCTGCAAAACCGAAACTACTAGCTGCCCGTGTCAAAATAAGGGCACCCAGAGTTTAGGTTAAAACAATAAACTCCAGGTCAGTCATGGGACTGGTGTGAGAACTAAAACAGTTATTAATCTTTATTTTAAATCATTAGGTAAATCAAGGGACCACGCCGTATAACACGGAACGGGTTTCCTCCCAAGAATACCAGTGCATAAAACAAACAGCGCAATGCTAAATAAAGAAAAATGAAGCTGTTATAAGACCCAGGTCCTATCACACAATGCAACGCAAGCCGGGGGATAGGGTTTTTACCTTATAACAGCCAAAGAATGCTTGATACGTTTAAAACAAATCATTTGATACTATAATAAGTGCATAGTGTATAAAACAACTTCAAATCATAAGTATCAATCATAGGCGGCATGAGCGTCCCATGCCACTATGTCGCCATATATAGGTTTACAAATAAAACCGCAAAGTCACGTATTTGGAAAATGGATTTCCGTCTATGAACCGAGGCAAAAGATAGTCCTCAACCGATTCGTGACTCTCTAGCCCGAGCCACAGGATCAGAGCTCGAGTGACCCTTGGAGCGACAGGGCCGGTCCACCGATGTGGATTAAAATGCCTGAACACTACGTTTCCCCACCCTATGGGGTGTAAGTCTGGTCCGTCAGCCGACCAGAATGCATTCGGCCGAAACCGATATAACCGAGGCGCCTCGCAACAGCAACAACCACATAAGTCAAACTCGTCAGGGCGTGTAAAACCACTGACGCCACTTCTAGCTAGAAAGAAACGCAAGTCCTCCCTGAGGTCCGTCTCCCGTTTTTGGTTCATACCTGGTGTGAAACACGCGAGGTAAACGTTACACAAAGCTACGCCACAAAGGCCGTGCTTTGATCATCACCACAAGACTTTGCTTTTCAACAGAAGCCTTGATCATTTGCATCTTAGCATGCCACACAGGCAAACCATCCTATGCAACCGATATCAGTCACACAGAATGAAATCCGATGTCAGACACACAGTCCATTTGCAAGTCCGTTCTGGGGCTGAACGAAACCGGAGGCACCTAGTACCCCGCATATCCATCGATCTCCAAGTACGTCTGGACGATCACCAACTGTTTCCATCTTCTTGGGTGTACAGCCCAATCAAGATCATCAGTTATCACCCAAACGACGTGAAGACCTCCGGTCTTCGACCATCGTCTTCATCTTCGACTTATCGTCGTATCAGTTATTCAGAATGGGATGAACCCGGTCTTTCCGAATAACTCGCGTATATTTTAAATAAGTGTTACACAAACACAACATACGCCTCATTCCAATTCATCAGTCACTAACCGTAAATTAATCAAGAGAATAATTCCCCAAATATTAACCCCGAAGGCCGAAACCAACATCAGATCAATATCCAGAAAACCATTCTGCTTGGCTAACCGACAGTTAGTTTCTAAATTTCACGTTCAAATCTAATTAAAGATTTAACTATCGCCTGGAGCAAAACTGGTGATACTCCATTCTCGATCTTTTCAATCTAATTAAAGATTCATTAAAACCCCACTTAGTTTTAATCATTATCTGGGTTAAAGAATCAGTGTCATTTAAAACACGATTCACGATAAACCCAAAATCACATTCCATTAATTATCGGGTTAAAGAACAAGTGTTATTTAAAACACTGTTCACGATAAACCCAAAAATCAATACCAATTCAATTCCAATTAAATATCATTTAATTGGTACACTTCATTAAATCTAAATAAAAAGATTTAATCTTTTCTCAACTGGGTTCAAGAACAGTGTTAGTGAAGACACCATTCACGACAAACCCAAATCACATTTGATATTCAATATAAGGCTCTGAATAGAAAATATATCGGCTTATATTCAATATCAAATTCTATGACTAACAAATGTCGTATTGGAAATAACGATACAAATATATATCTTTCAAATTTCCATAACAACACCTGTAATATCACGAATTCCAACATCGAAATATTCCGAAGACAATTTCGATTCAAATCCACTCCAATGCAATCATTGGAAATTTTGGTTATTTTCAAAACCATTTCAAATTCAATTTCTTTATTTAAAAATAAATAGAATTATAATTCTAGTTCAAAACTAGTTCATTTCGATAAAAATCTATTTTTATCTTTTCAAATATGGAGTTTTTCATCCCAAACTTTCACAAATCATTTCTTATGATTTTACACAAATTATTACTATTTTTAATAATTTTATTAAGGCCCGTACAGTCGATTTCCATTAACGGCCATCGAACTGCACTTACAGCGACCTTTTTCGAATTTGATTTGGACGTATCTCCAAATCCAACCGTTAGATTTCAAATTTCTAACATTCATTAGAAAGCTCTTTTCGATACGAACCCAACGGTTCCGGTTTTAGGAGAATCCGACGGTCGGATCTCCCGTAATGTCCGTTTGAAATAAATGGTCGAAATTCGCGAACTGCCGCGGCGCGGCGCGTTCTATTCAGGCCATTATATTATATATATAATATATATAATATATATTTCGTCGATTACTATTTAAAACGAATTATATAAATAGTTTTAATATTCGTTTCAAAAGCAATCTCAACTTCCTTTTTAATTCAAATCAAAATTGAATTCTTCGTTATCAATTCGTTTTTAAAATTCATTTCTATTCAATTCAAATTTCAATTCAATTTGAATTCATTTCAATTCGTTTTCAATTCAATTCGAAATCGTTTTCAATTCAATTCATTTCGAAATCGTTTTCAATTCAATTGATTTCGAAATCGTTTTCAATTCAATTCATTTCGAAATCGTTTTCAATTCATTTTGAATTCGTTTTCACTTTAATTCATTTCGAAATCGTTTTCAATTCATTTTGAATTCAATAAAATCGATATAAATATCGTTCACGTCAAAATGGCGTCAATCTAATCAACACGGCTTCATAAATTTCTATTTTCAAAATAGTTGTTATTATCAAAATATTTCGTTCAACACATGACCAATCTCAATGAATGAGTACTGTCAACACATGAACTTTTATTTTATATCGATAAAGATGTAAATTTTAATATTAAAATATTTCGTTCAACACATGACCAATCTCAATGAATGAGTACTGTCAACACATGAACTTTTATTTTATAATATTATTTATTTTTCAAATTGGAATGAGGCCCAATCAATTACCATATAAAGTTAATTATATGGATTTTCATACAACACATGTATATCGTAGCATTGAAAAATAATCAATCATCAACCAAAGTGCACTACACTGTATAAGCATCAAATATAGATATTCAACGCTTATAACAGCCTGTCAATCGATCGATCGACATATTTAATCAATCAGGATGAGTGAACTTCAAATTTCATCCCAACACCCGTGTGGGGTTTCAAACAATCAAACACCTATTTTATTTGTGCTGTTGGGCGATGTGTGAAATTTATCATCCCAATCAATGTCCTTCAAATAGGTGTACATAAACAAACCGTCTGGTTTATAAATGAATATTTTATTTTATTCACATTCACGTTAAAAATTATATTTTTAACGATAAAACATTTTATTCCAACATATGAATTTCTATTCAGTTCATTCTTTAAATAAAATGATATTTTTATTTTTCTAACATATTTTAGAAAATTTCGGCGGCATAACGGCACAATACTAGAAACGGGACAAGGCCTAGCCTTATCCCCAGTCTAGTGAAGGCCCACGCCATTCACACATCAATCAAATCAATTTCGTTATGCAAACCACAAAGTTTGGAGTAAGGGTCTAACCTAGCCTTACTCCTTCGCCTTATAACGGCGCACGTCTAATCCTAACAAATTTATCGATTCGATTTTTCACACCACAAACCACATTCAAACCAATACCGCAATCAATCACCAAACAGTCAAACAAACAAGTCCATGGTCTGTGGACGATTGTGTCGGGTGCTACTAAGCACCGTCTGCATCCTAGTATATATATATAACTAGAAAATAAATTTGAAAGGTGAGAAATTCTCACATATAGCTATCCTAGCTCCACGGCACTTCTTTGATATAAAGCTTCTTCGTTATCGCCTTTTTGTCACCTTCGTTATCCGCTCACCACCTATGTAAAAATCGAATTTTTACTTCGCTATTCAATATATAAAAATCATATTTTTATTTCGAAGTTCAACATATAAAAATCATATTTTTATTTCGAAGTTGAACATATAAAATTCATATTTTTAACTCGAAGTTCAATATATAAAAATCCTATTTTTAACTCGAAGTTCAATATATAAAAATCCTATTTTTAACTCGAAGTTCAATATATAAAAATTCTATTTTTATCTATTTTAAAAATATGATCTTTATATATTCTAAAAGAAATCTGATCTTTTTAAAGTTCTAATCTTTTTCCATTTAAAATTCAAACCTTTTCTATTTTAAATTCTTTTTTAAAAATCAGTTTTAAATTACTCAAAAATAAAAACAGTTTTAAATTTTAAAAATAAAAACAGTTTTAAATTTTAAAAACAAAAACAGTTTTATAAGCAAATAAAATTCAGTTTAATAAGCAAATAAAATTCAGTTTAATAAGCAAATAAAATTCAGTTAATAAAATAAATAAAATTAGTAAAACTTACAGGGGGGGGGGTTCATCATCGGTTTTGGGTCCAGGGGGGGGCTGTGGTGTCGCGTCGGTGGAGGAGGAAGGGGCGAAGGTGGAGGCGAGGGTGGCAGGGTGCGGCGACTAGGTTGCGGTGGGCCCTGGTTGCATCGGGGAAGGAAGGGGACGGCGAGCGATTTGGGGATCGGGGCGGTTTCGATGGGAGAGGAAGGGGAGAGAGAGGATCGAGGGGGAGGCGAGGTGCCAGGGGCGGTGGCGGCTGGAGCGTGGTGGCGACGGTGGTGCTCCCCTGGGCGACGGCGACGAGCAGCTAGGTTTCCTCTCTTTTTTTTTTTTTTTTATTCTGTTTGACTTTGAAGAGAGAGTAAAGGGCCAAGGGCCTTTATATAAAAATATATTTATTTAATTATTTAAATCCATAAAGTAACCTTTAATTTCGACCTCGAAACGAGACCCACCGCCTGTCGTCCCTAGCTAATTACCCCCATTCCGAACACAATGGGATATGTATCGCAAGCTGATTCGGCTGTTACAATCAATTTTCGTTAAATTTACATCTAAATCACTATATTGAATTTTAAACGTACATTTCAAATTACCGGGGTCACATACGAACTTGATAAATCACAGAAAAATATTTTCTAGCTTCGTATTGACGATACAGTGCTAACAAAACTAGTTTCGTCGAATTCTGAGACCGTTTGAAAAATGGCCAATTTCCAGTCGATTAAAATCAACTGAAATGGTCAAAACACGTTTTCCTTTGCCACGCTCACATATTGATTCGAAAAATTATGAAATTTGGAATCTAGCAATAACTCGACATCACGGACCCAACAAAAGTGGTTTCGTCGAAATCCGAGGTCATTTGCAAAATGTCCATTTTTTTTTAAGGGCCTTATATATATATAAAAATATATATAAATTCCACAGCGACTATTTCTAATTTTAAACTGGACATATCTTATCATTTCTAAGATGAAATCTCAGTTTGTTAACTTCGTTACAAAGATATAGTTATACAGATTCAAATATTTCTTGTTTCTTTCAATTCTGACTTATATTGAATTCTGTATATTCATTTGAAATTAGAAATCGAATTATCGAACTACCGCGCCATTTTCAATTCCTTTTATAATTATATATAATTATTATATATTCTAACAACGACGTATATAATATATACGTTCGAATTATATTCAGAATAAATTTCACGTCGATATTATTTAAAATAATCTATTTTAAATAATCAAAATTCGCTAAAATTGCCAATTTAAAATTTTCAAACTGGCTCGCATTTTACGGGTTGTTACAGTCTAAGCTAATATAACAAAAATGACATTTTTATTCATGTCAATTCTAAATGAAATAAATGTGACATATCTACTTTTTCAATTCTAATTTAACACAAATGACAATTATAATCTAATAAAACATTTTATAACAAAATGTTATTTTATTTCTAATGCAACATTTTATAACAAAAATGTTGTTTTATTCTAATGTGACATTTTATAACAAAATTGATATTTTATTCCAATGTACATTTTATAACAAAAATGATTTTTTTTCCATGTTAATATAACTGATCTAACAAACAAAATGTTCGATGTTAACATGACTGATCTAACAAGCAAAATGATATTTCTATGTTAACATGTAAAGATTATATTTCTATCAAATAACAATATAATTTAGCAAACCATCATTACCAACAATCAATATAAATATATATATATATACACACATTCCTATATATATATATGTTTATATTTAATTTTAAATTTTAAAATCTCACATTGCTTTTAGTCTGAATTTTCAAAGTGCTCCGTTTCAGATCTGGTCTGTTTCGTTGTGTGATGTTCACTGTTTTGAATCCAACGCAAGTCGTTTCATTCGATTCTGAATTATGTGCAAAAGTTACGAGGGTTTAATGGTTAATTTCATTAATTAAATAATTAAATAATAATAAAATTATTTAATTACTTTGGAGAAAAACGTGGCCGCTTGTTTCTTCTTCTTCTTCGTTCCAATTTACATGCCAAAACCGAACCCATTCCATCGTTGCAAACTTCCACCTGCGC
Source organism: Allium sativum (assembly GCA_030737875.1). NCBI lineage: Eukaryota > Viridiplantae > Streptophyta > Magnoliopsida > Asparagales > Amaryllidaceae > Allium > Allium sativum. The sequence goes on along the minus strand of CM060918.1, from coordinate 655,647,304 downwards.
GCCTCCAACCAGACTACCGTACTTCGATCAAGACCCACCACGCCAAAGCCGTACGTGAGCTCTACCATCCGCCATGACCCAGGCGAACTCGCCGGTCCCTAGAGCTCAGAATTTGACCGCGAACGTGGTGACTTTGGAGAAGGAATTCGAAATAAATACTGTTCTATATAAAATGAAAACCGTTGAAGTTATAAATCTCACATAGATCTTCAATTTGGCTTCAGAAATTTTCGATTTTCATTATTTGGATTATTCAAAAATTAAGGAGGAAGGATTGAAGATTTTATCCGCCCATTGTTGAAGAGGGCGGCTACTATTGGGCTTGTGGATTAGGGTTTGTTCATTATTTATAATATAATAATATTAAATCTCTAATTTTGCAAGTAAATCCATAAATTCTTTGTAACTCCAATTTCAGCCTAACGAGAGTTGCCTCTAGGAAAATATCCACATTCCGACACAATGGACTAGGTCATGTCATACCGTTTAATCGTCTCATCACTGTTTTCTTTAATTTAAAATATAATTCATTTATTTATTTAATCTGATCGTACACTTAAATTTACCGAGGCCAAATACAAACTCTAAAAATTACGAAAAAATTATTTCTAGTTATGTTCTGATGATACAGTTTTAACAAAATTAATTTCGTTGAATTTGGAGAAAGTTTAAAAAATGGCCATTTTCTGGTCGAGCCAAATTGACTAAAATTAACAAAACACGTTTTCTTTTGCCACGCTCACGTATTAATTCCAAAAATTATGAAAATTGGAATCTTGCAATAAATTGACATTCCGGTTTCAACAAAAGTGGATTCGTCGAAAACGGAGGTCGTTTGTAAAATGGCTATTTTTAAGATTAAAATATATATATAAATTCAATAGCGACTATTCTGAATATTAAACTGGGCATAACATTTTGTTCCCGCTATGAAATTTCAATTTTTCAGATTTGTTGGAAAGATATTTTTAAATAGATTCTAATATTTTTGGTTTTACCAAAATTCGGTTTATTTTGCATCCTGTGCAGTCAGTCAAAGTTCAAATTCAAATTTTCAAACTATCGCACTATTTCTAACTCCTTTTATAATTAAAATAAATATACTTTTTCTAACTTCGATTTAAATAAATTTTTACTCATTATTATTTAAAATAAATCATTTTTAATATTTAAAATCCACTGAAATTTCTAAAATAAATTTTTTAAATTGGTTCGAAAATTCCGGGTTGTTACAAGCTCCCCCACTTAAAAACTTTTCATTCTCGAAAAGGAACGGAGTTGAAAGTTGTTTCATTAACTAACTCAACTTTCGTTTTTTATAAGTTTCAATAATTTTATTAGTTGATTAACCTTTTAAATATATATAACTTTTATATATAAAAAATCATATTTTCTAAGATCTTATTATATATATATAATTACATGTACGATAATTATAAACTTGTCACTCTCAACTCTTTCTAGGGCATTCCTAACCCTATCTCTAATGAGTTTCTCATTCTAGGATACTACTGATCCTATCTCTAATGACTATTCTTTTATAGGATATTACTAATCCTACCTCTGATGAGTCCTTTGTTCAGTTCTAACGAGTTGTACCCCAAAATTTTGAGCAAACCAAAGCTCTGATGCCGACTGTAACTTCAGATTTCGCCCATACCTAATCGATCGCAAAATCGACTAACACCGTTCAAAAACCCGAATACCCTAACTTTGGGCATACAGCAAATTAGAACAGATAATAAAAGACTTTTATAAACATTACAATAATGTCACATCAGAGTACATCGAATGTAATAATACAATGGGAGAAAAATTTACTATGAACATAATACAGTGCAGCGGAAATAAATAAACTAGCACAACGAAAGACTATCAATGCTCTGGACAAAGCTTTAAGCTTCGATCCAGAATCCTACTCAATATATCTACAAAATAAGCTACTCGACTGCCTATGTGGAAAAGAGGGCACCCGAGTTTGCAAAGTGAAACAAACTACGGTTCAGTCATGGGACTGGTATAAGAAATCTTTCCTGACTTATATAACAATATGGCTAATCACAGGACCACGTCGTTAACATGGAACGGGTTTACTCCATTGGATTAAAGTGCATAGTATAAAGTAAAATTTTAAACATTACATTGCTTTTTTTGAAAAATGAAACCATTATAAGACTCAAGTCCCATCACACAATGCAACGCAAACCGGAGGATAGAGTTTTACCTTATAATGGTCAAAAATGCTTGATACGATAAAACGGATTTGATAACATTATTATTGTATATATGTTTCAAAAACATTTCAGTCATAATATATTAGTCGTAGACGGCATAGCTCCCATATACTATGTTGCCATACTAGTTCTACGATCAAAACCGCATGGTGTCATATTGGAAGTTGGATTTCCATCATGAGTCAAGCCTAGAAACGATCACCTTACTGATTCGAGACACTCTAGCAATGTCTCAGGATCCCCCGCAATGAACCCTTGGATACTGCGGGGCTGGTCCACAAATATACCTTAGTGGATTGGCAATTCCTGAACACATGTTTCCTGGTCCTATTGAACGTATAAAATGGTCACAATCGACCAATATAACCAAGGCGCCTCATTCCATCAACCACATAAGCGAAATGTCAGGGCTTGCAAAACCCTGATACTACTTCTAGGTAGAAAGAAACGTGTGCACTCACTACGTTCGCTTGTCCCGTTTCTGACTCTTACTGGGTTGGGAGGCTCGCGAGGTAACGCTATATACAAAACTATGCCGACATAGGTTATGCTTTGATCATCAACCACATGGCTCTGCTTTTCAACAAATGCCTTGATCATTTGCATCTTGGCATGCAACATTGACAATTCACGCCATGTGATCGATAACTACCAAAATATAACCTCTGATCTCATACGTCTCGGAGAAGGGTGTTAAGCAAGAGAATAAATTCTCCGCCACCAATAGATATATAATAAATAGAAATCAATTCACATAGAATGAAATTCAATGTCAGACACACATCTGTTTACAAGTCCGTTCTGGGTCTGAACGAAACCAGAGACACCTTATTCCTCGTCACGTATGTCCAATATGGAAGAGAGGTGCTCGCTTATCCAGACAATCAACAAGTACGTCTGGACAACTACCACTTTAACCCTTTCCTAGGAGCGACCCAGTGCCGGGCATTAGTAGTCATATATTCGATATAAAGATCGTCGTTCTTCAATCGACGTCCTCAATCTCTTTGACTTTAAATCGTCACAGTAATTATTCAGAATGGGTTAAACCCGGTCTTTCCGAATAACTTGTGTATTTTATAATAAAAAATCAAGTGCTATAAAGACACATCATACGCCTCATTCCAATTCAAAATATTCTTTTAATAAAATATTCATATTAAAAGGGAAAGATTCCCATCAATTTTATCAAAGAGAAATTCTTTTAAATTTAATCTTTAATCTTCTTTTTAAAGATCCATTAAAACTCCAATTTGATTTTAATATAAAAGATCATTACTTTATGATTATTCAACTTTTAAGAAACTAATGTTATCTTTAACTGGGTTAAAGAACCAATGTCATTTAAACACATTTCACGATAAACCCAAAATCATCTTTCATTAAATATGGAATTTTCACAGAAATCAAATCAATATATAATCGATATAAATTTTTGTATCAGACCGCTAATATAAATGGAATAACGACAAGCCTTTTAAATTCCATATATAGTAACAGTCTTCTTTTACATAAGCCTATCTCGATTATTATCAAATTAAATTTCCACTCAATTCCAATTTAATATATTAAATTGGAAAACATGACTTTGGAAATTTTCTTTTAAAGTCTTAAGTAAAAGATTTATAAATTCTAAATCATAATTTTATTGTTAATTGGGCTAAAGAACAAATGTCATTTAAAACACAGTTCACAATAAGCCCAATTCACATATCATTTTATTCTTCGTTGAATATTATTTTAAAAATATTTGTTATTTAAAAATATTCTTTATAAAAAGATTCTTTACGTAAAATTGTTCTTTCTATTACAATGTTCTTTATTTTACAATATTCTTTATTTAAAAGATATTTTGAATCGAAATGCGAATCAATCATAACATATAATTTTGGTTATATAGATTTCGCACATCACATAAACACGACAATAATGATAAATAATCATTAAACAACCAATTCTCATCCAGAGTGAAATTTACAACTGTGCAAGCATTAAAATGAATAAAAAACTCTTATTGCAGCCTGACAATGTAACGACCCAGAAAATCTGAACCAATTTAAAAATTTTTAATTGGCTAAAATAAAGGATTTTAAATATTTAAAATAAATATTTTAATTAATGGCAATGAAAACTGAGTTTGAATCGACAATTGAAAATGAATATAATTAATTATAATTATAAACAAGGCCTGAAATGGCGCTGTAATTTCAAAAATTAAATTCAAACTTTGTCGGACTGTACCGGGTGCAAAACAAAACGGATTTTATTGAAACCAAAAATATTTAAATCTGTTAGTGAATACCTTTCTAACGAATGTGAAAAATTGAATTTTCATAGCGGAAAACAAAAGTTATGGCCAAATGAATTTTCAGACAGGCCGCTATGGAATTTATATAGCCCGTGAAATTGGCCATTTTGCATACGACCTCGGAATTCGACGAAACCACTTTTGTTGGGTCCGGGATGTGAAGTTATTGCTAAGTTTCAAATTTCATAATGTTTGAAGCTAGTATGTGAGTGTGGAAAAGGAAAATGTGTTTTGGTCAATTACAGTTAAATTGGATCGACCAAAAATGGGCCTTTTTGCAAACGGTCTCAGAATTCGACGAAACTAGTTTTGTTGGGACCGTATCGTCAAAACATAGCTAGATTTATTTTTCTGGAATTTTTCGAATCAGTTTGTGGCCCTGGCAAATTGAAATGTACGTTCAAATTAAATATTGAATGTTTTACATTTTGATTTGAATGGAAACTGACTGAAACAGTCGAATGGGCCTACGAAACATATCCCATTGTGTTCAGAATGGGGGTAAAACGCTAGGTACGACAGTCGTTGGGTTTGATTTCGAGTTCGTCCAAGAAAACCCCAATTTTTGAATTTAATATAACATCGGCCAATAGGATTTTTATTTCATTAATTTAAAAATATAAAAAAAACAAAAAAACCGGTAAACCCTTATTTCGAACGGGGGCCACCGTTCCAATCTTTTCGACCATTTTCCGGCGAAACCACGCCTCGATACACCTCCCTCCAGTTGAACTTTTTAGAGTACTCTCCTCCCTCTTCCCATCCATACCAGTGGCGCCTCCTACCATCGCCTGTACGACGAGGTCCATCGCCTCAAACTTCCACCGTTCGAGCCACCAGAACTTCCTCCAGCCGCCGCCGAGCTTGACCTCGTGGGTAGCGCCAGGTGCGCCTCTCGACACTCTATGCGGTGGTGCTGGCCGATTGCTCCCTAGCTTCGCGGATTGAACGCAGGATCGAAACCTAGTTTCGAATAAAATAACTGAGGTGCAGTTTATATTTTATAAACTGTTTTCAACTTCTAAAAGTGTCTTAAATTCATGTTGTCGAAGAAAAATCATATCTTTTTGCTATGTTTACGAAATACGATGAAACAGGAAACATCGTGACCGTGTGGACGCCTTCTACATTTTAGAAGAGACCGCATATTTTTCTGAGCCTTCTGCTATTTTTGGTGGAGTGGAACCCAATGTGAGATTTCTAATTTATAAACAATATGGAAAACGACGATGTATAAATTATATAGTCGATGTATGAGTTATATAAGCGTTATACACCTCATGTATAAGCGTTGTATATGTTGTACGTTCGATGTATAAGTTGTATATGCGTTGTAAAAATAATATATGTGTTGAAATAAAAGTGAATTGCTATATATATATATATGTATATATATATATATATATATATATATATATATATATATATACGCCCCTCGTCCACAAACCATGGACGATATTTATTGATTGTGATTGGTGTGAAAATTGATTGATAGCGAATGGTTGTTTGGGATTGTTTGGGGTTGATATTGATTGACTGTGATTGAAAAATACCCATTTGTGATTGAGAAATATTTGGTTGAAACCACATAGGATTAGTTTGCGGAAATGAAATAAATATATACATGCCGCCTGCGTGCGAACTAGATGCATGATCCCCATTGTCAAAAACCGCGAGGTTTTAAGGTAGAGCGAGGAGCCGTACTAGGGACGGTCCCGGTTTTAACTACCCTGTCGTTATGCTGTCGAAATTTTGAATAATATTCATGTGTTTGAATTATTTTCATTTGCTAAAACTATATTTATTCATTGAATAGAAAACCTTCATGTGTTGAATCGATATTCATTCGTTGATTTGAAATTCATGCGTTGAATGGTATTCATATTTTGAAATAAATCATTGGATATTAAAAATCACCTTTTATCGACCATATGAACTTTGTAAAATAATCTCGTTTTGAAAGAAATTGTTTTATAAGAAAAATCCTATTTTTATCACCGATATAAACTATATAAAATAATAGTGTTTTGAAATGAATTGTTTTATAATAAAAATCACATTTTTATTATATGCATGAATCGTTGAAATGTGAAGTGTTAAAAATAGCCACTCATTCAAATAAATATATGTGAGTTGAAATATCCATTAATTAGCCAATGATATGATTTTTGCCTATACATGCAACGTTAGGATGAATGGTGTTTTTAAACCAAATGGAATCAAATATGAAGTTGAATGGAAAATGAAAAATCATAAGAACTGTATATATGTACACGCATATTTATTGAACAGGTTATAGCAAAGGGGCTAGAGAAGAGGAATAAAATTTTGTGCCCGACAAATAGGTACACATTTACTGTTTTGTTTGGGTGATGATTTTATGAGCCTGTTGGCTAGCCGCTTGGCTTTTTCTTTTTCTTTTTGATATGAGACGCCCGTGTGGCTATTTGGGAATTTTCCCAGCCCTCCCGTACAAAGGAGGTTATGGCGAAATTTTCCAAAATTTTAAGGCGTTAGTGAAATATTTGAAGTAAAAACGATATAGGAATTTTTGAATGAACTATATTTATATAAATATAAAAAAAATTAAAAAGAAACGTGGCCGTGCAGTTCGCATTTTGAAACCTTGATTTCAAACAACTAGTGTGGGAAATCCGACCATTGGATTTTCCCGAAAACGCAACCGTTGGGTTCGCCTTGGAATAATCTTTCCAATAGCACCAACCTTGTAAAAATCCAACGGTTGGATTGTCTGGAATGTTTAATTCAAATCTGAAGAAAAACAGTGCCAGAAACGATTATATTTATATATATATATAAATATAATTATATTTAATCGAATAACGACGCTGCAGTTCGTATTCTGAAATCGAAACTTCAAACGATTGTACCGGGAGATCAGACCGTCGGATTTTCCCGAAACTGGAACCGTTGGATTCGTTTTGAAAAGACCTTTCTAATGATGTAAATTTTTTGAAGATCCAACGGTTAGATTTTCAGATATGTGTAAATCAAATCAGAAGGAAAACAGCGCCACGACCGCGCTATGGCCCAAAGCGTCGTTTTGAATAAATAGGCTATTTTAAAATAAATAAAAATAGCGATAAATTGTTATAAAATATTATAAACGATATGGAATGGAAATAAACTGAATTTGCTTGATTTATGTGGTGTTTGATGGTTGAATATGTTTGGTGTGAAAATTACATTAAAAGAACAAAATTGGTGTTGACGAATGATTTAACCATTGAAATAAATTGATTTGAAATTCTAAATATACATGAATTATTTGAGAAGGCCGTGTTAATTCTCATTTCAAATAATTGACCGACGATTGAAAGTCGAAGATGAAGACGTTGGTCGAAGACCGAAGATCTTCACCTCGTTTGGATGGTAACCGAGGTCCTGATTGGGAGGCATCACGAAATATGGATAATGAGTGGTGACCGTCCAGACGTACGTAGTGATCGATGGGTTTGCGAGGTATTTAGTGCCTCCAGTTTCATTCAGACCCAGAACGGACTTGTAAATGGACTGTGTGTCTGACATTGGATTTTATTCTGTGGTGATTGATCTCTATTAAATATACATCTGTTTGGCGGCGGAGAATTAATTCTTTTACTTAACGCCCTTCTCTGAGACGCACGAGCTCATAGGTTGTATATCGATGGAGATCAGTCGCACTGCATGAACTGCCTGTGTGGCATGCTAAGATGCAGTGATCAGGGCTTCTGTTGAAAAGCAAAGTCTTGTGGTGATGATCAAAGCACCGCCTGTGTGGCGTAGCTTTGTGCATAACGTAAATTCGCGAGCCTCACACCCCGATATGAACCAGAAACCGGAGAAGGACCTCAGGGAGGGCATGCGTTTCTTCCTAGCTAGGGTGGTGTCAGTGACATACCAGCCCTGACATTTATATACTTTTCACCTATGTGGTTGTTGCTGTTGCGAGGCGCCTCGGTTTGATCGGACGATCCGGGTCCGATGGAGTCATTCGTTGGCTCGTTTACGCCCCAAAGGGCGGGGAAACGTATTGTTCAGGCATAATAATCTACATCGGTGGACCGGCCCTGTCGCTCAAAGGGGCAGTTGGGGCTGTTCCTGAGGCTCGGGCTAGTCAGTCTCGAATTCGGTAAGGACTATCTTTTGCCTTGGTTCATGACGGAAATCCAACTTCCAAATATGTGACGATGCGGTTTTGATTGTATATATATATGGCGACATGATATATGGTACCCATGCCGTCTATGATTGATAGTTATGATTTGAAATTGTTTTCAAAACATATAAACACTAGCAATAATATCAAATGCCTTTGTTTTATTCGTATCAAGCATATTTTGGCCGTTATAAGGTAAAAACTCTATCCTCCGGTTTGCGTTGCATTGTGTGATGGGAACTCAGTCTCATAATGGCTTCATTTTTATAAAAAGCATAGCGATGTTTAAAAGAAAGATTTGTTTTAAAGCACTGGCAATCCAATGGAGTAAACCCGTTCCACGAAAGTGGCGTGGTCCTGTGATTAGCCAAATTATATATGTGTTGAGTAGATTTCTCATACCAGTCCCATGACTGACTCGTAGTTTGTTTCACTTTCAAACTCGGGTGCCCCTTTTTCTGCACGGGCAGCCTTGTATTCAGGTTTAGTTGGTTCTTTCTGGATAGCTGGCGCTGAAGATGGATTCTATCATTTATCTCTTTTTATGCTGTTCAGCTCCTATTGTACATATTATGTTTGTTTTCCGCTGTACACATTTATGTATAGCTGAACTGTATTTGTACTAAGTAAGATCCTGTATACTGTGTAACTCTGATGATTACTTTTATCTAGTATATTCTATTGTTCATTATCCGGTGTATTTATTTAATTCTGTTCTGCTATTATCTGTTTCTGTGTTATATTCCAAAGATAACCCTTGTCTCCGTCAGAACGGGATTTGGGGTCGTCTCAACGTGGTATCAGAGCTTTGGTTAAGTTTAATTCTGGAATATAACGTTTGAACGAACTCGTCAGAAATAGAACCAGTAGTGTTCTAGGACGGGTAACTCTGTACAGGTAGGATCAGCAATATCCTAGTATGAGTAAAGCAGAATGAAATTACACCTCGATAGACGCATTTACGTTTGAAGTATTTGTCTCTATATTTTAAAATCTTCTTTTCTGTGACCTGACACTTGATCTGCTAATTGCAGAAGTACTAATGAGTGTCAGAAACAGGAGAAATGCAGAACCCGATCTAGAGGCTCTATTTAAGAGATATCGAAATCTGGGTGGAGCACAATTCTCGGGCAATGAATCTATTATTCAAACTCAAGCTTGGGTGAGCTCTGCAGAAAGAATATTTGTGCGTTTCCAGCTGAGAGGCAACCAGAAAAGATTAGTAGCATCTTGGGTGCTCAATGGAGAAGCTTTAATATGGTGGGAAACAATCATAAAAGATAATCCAGAAGGTGATATCACCTGGGATAGATTCAAAGAGATTTTCCTAGGAAGATTTACTCCTCCCGAAGCAACCGAGAGATTATGTGATGAATTTTATTATTTGATACAAGGTGATATGACTATCCCAGAATATCATAATAAATTCAACGAACTTGCTCACTTTGCTCCTCATCTGATTCAAGATCCAAAGAGGAAAAATCTGAGATTTATTCATGGCCTGCAAAGGAGATATCATAATAGTGCAATGATGAATGTGAAGCTTCCTTTTTCTGAAATGATTTATATGGCTTATTAGTATGAAGATCTCTATAAGAAAGGAATGTTGCGCGACGAAGAAGCTGCCGACAAAGTCGATTTTATCAAAAAGCGATTACTCGCCGCTCAAAGCCGACAAAAGAGCTATGCCGATAGGAGAAGAAGAGATATATCCTTTGCTATTGGCGACTATGTATATTTGAAAGTATCGCCGATGAGAGGAGTAATCTGGTTCGGTAACGTTGGCACCCAAATTCATTGGTCCGTTTCCTATTCTGGAACGGATCGGAACTCTCGCTTATAGGGTCAAACTGCCTGACTGGTTGCCTGGAGTTCATGATGTATTTCACATATCTCAACTTCGAAAGCACGTTCATGATCCCGACTTGATCGTGGAAGAATCAGCTCAACATGACATTGAAATTACCCCAGAATTAGCTGTGAGAAGAGAGCCGCTAAAGATAATAGGCAAAGAAACCAAAGAGCTGAGGAACAAGAATGTTCACTTAGTCAAAGTGCAATGGAGTGGAGATCCGCGAGATTGTACTTGGGAAACTGAGGAGAGCATTCAGAAAGCTTATACTAGATGCCGAGTGTATATCTCTGATTAACTCTGGTGCAAGGTACATTTACCCTACTTTGCACTACCATTCAATTCTCTACTCTATTGTTATTTTCTTTTCATGGATGTGCACTTTTAATTCTATAGTCTGAATGATGTGAAAAGAGTATGGAGGTTGATCAATATATTTTTGAAAGGTTAATACGATTTGATTATTGGTTGTGTTGTGTGATTGTAGATTTGTCAAACCACTTTCGACTTTGTTCCTTTTCGGGGACGAAAAGTTTTATGTGGGGGAGACTGTAACGACCCAGAAAATCTGAACCAATTTAAAATTTTTAAATTGGCTAAAATATTGGATTTTAAATATTTAAAATAAATATTTTAAATAATGGCGATGAAAACTGAGTTTGAATCGACAATTAAAAACGAATATAATTAATTATAATTATAAACAAGGCCTGAAATGGCGATGTAGTTTCAAAAATTGAATTCAAACTTTGCCGGACTGTACCGGGTGCAAAACAAAACGGATTTTAGTGAAACCAAAAATATTTAAATCTGTTAGTGAATACCTTTCTAACGAATCTGAAAAATCGAATTTTCATAGCGGAAAACAAAAGTTATGGCCAAATGAATTTTCAGACAGGTCGCTATGGAATTTATATAGCCCGTGAAATTGGCCATTTTGCATACGACCTCGGAATTCGACGAAACCACTTTTGTTGGGTCCGGGATGTGAAGTTATTGCTAAGTTTCAAATTTCATAATTTGTGAAGCTAGTATGTGAGCGTGGCAAAGGAAAATGTGTTTTAGTCAATTATAGTTAAATTGGATCGACCAAAAATGGGCCTTTTTGCAAACGGTCTCAGAATTCGACGAAACTAGTTTTGTTGGGACCGTATCATCAAAACATAACTAGATTTATTTTTCTGGAATTTTTCGAATTAGTTTGTGGCCCTAGCAAATTGAAATGTACGTTCAAATTAAATATTGAATGTTTTATATTTTGATTTGAATGGAAACTGACTGAAACAGTCGAATGGGCCTACGAAACATATCCCATTGTGTTCGGAATGGGGGTAAAACGCTAGGGACGATAGTCGTTGGGTTTGATTTCGAGTTCATCCAAGAAAACCCCAATTTTTGAATTTAACATAACATCGGCCAATAGGATTTTTTATTTCATTAATTTAAAAATATAAAAAAAAAACAAAAAAACCCATAAACCCTTATTTCGAACGGCGGCCACCGTTCCAAACTTCTCGACCATTTTCCGGCGAAACCAGCCTCGATAGACCTCCCTCCAGTTGAACTTTTTAGAGTACTCTCCTCCCTCTTCCCATCCATACCAGTGGCGCCTCCTACCATCGCCTGTACGATGAGGTCCATCGCCTCAAACTTCCGCCGTTCGAGCCGCCAGAACTTCCTCCAGCCGCCGCCGAGCTTGACCTCGTGGGTAGCGCCAGGTGCACCTCTCGACGCTCTATGCGGTGGTGCTGGCCGATTGCTCCCTAGCTTCGCGGATTGAACGCAGGATCGAAACCTAGTTTCGAATCAAATAACTGTGGTGCGGTTTATATTTTATAAACTGTTTTCAACTTATAAACGTGTCGCAAATTCATGTTATCGAAGAAAAATCATATCTTTTTGCTATGTTAATGAAATTCGATGAAACAGGAAACATCGTGACCGTGTGGACGCCTTCTACATTTTAGAAGAGACCGCATATTTTTCTGAGCCTTCTGCTATTTTTGGTGGAGTGGAACCCAATGTGAGATTTCTAATTTATAAACAAAATGGAAAACGACGATGTATAAATTATATAGTCGATGTATGAGTTATATAAGCGTTGTACACCTCATGTATAAGCGTTGTATAAGTTGTACGTTCGATGTATAAGTTGTATATGCGTTGTAAAAATTATATATGTGTTGAAATAGAAGTGAATTGCTATATATATATATACATACATATATACGCCCCTCGTCCACAAACCATGGACGATATTTATTGATTGTGATTGGTGTGAAAATTGATTGATAGCGAATGGTTGTTTGGGATTGTTTGTGGTTGATATTGATTGGTTGTGGTTGAAAAATACCCATTTTTGATTGAGAAATATTTGGTTGAAACCACATAGGATTAGTTTGTGGAAATGAAATAAATATATACATGCCACCTGCGTGCGAACTAGACGCATGGTCCCTATTGTCAAAAACCGCGAGGTTTTAAGGTAGAGCGAGGAGCCGTACTAGGGACGGTCCCGGTTTTAACTACCCTGCCGTTATGCTGCCAAAATTTTGAATAATATTCATGTGTTTGAATTATTTTCATTTGCTAAATCTATATTTATTCATTGAATAGAAAACCTTCATGTGTTGAATCGATATTCATTCGTTGATTTGAAATTCATGTGTTGAATGGTATTCATATTTCGAAATAAATCATTGGATAATAAAAGTCACCTTTTATAGACCATATGAACTTTGTAAAATAATCTCGTTTTGAAATAAATTGTTTTATAAGAAAAATCCTATTTTTATCACCGATATAAACTACATAAAATAATAGTGTTTTGATATGAATTGTTTTACAATAAAAATCACATTTTTATTATATGCATGAATCGTTGAAATGTGAAGTGTTAAAAATAGCCACTCATTCAAATAAATATATGTGAGTTGAAATATCCATTAATTAGCCAATGATATGATTTTTGCCTATACATGCAACGTTAGGATGAATGGTGTTTTTATACCAAATGGAATCAAATATGAAGTTGAATGGAAAATGAAAAATGATAAGAACTGTATATATGTACATGCATATTTATTGAACAGGTTATAGCAAATGGGCTAGAGAAGAGGAATAAAATTTTGTGCCCGACAAATAGGTACACATTTACTGTTTTGTTTGGGTGATGATTTTATGAGCCTTTTGGCTAGCCGCTTGGCTTTTTCTTTTTGATATGAGACGCCCGTGTGGCTATTTGGGAATTTTCCCAGCCCTCCCGTACAAAGGAGGTTATGGCGAAATTTTCCAAAATTTTAAGGCGTTAGTGAAATATTTGAAGTAAAAACGATATAGGAATTTTTGAATGAACTATATTTATATAAATATATAAATATAAATAAAATTAAAACGAAACGTGGCCGTGCTGTTCGCATTTTGAAACCGTGATTTCAAACAACTAATGTGGGAAATCCGACCATTGGATTTTCCCTAAAACGCAACCGTTGGGTTCGCCTTGGAATAATCTTTCCAACGGCACCAACCTTGTAAAAATCCAACAGTTGGATTGTCTGGAATGTTTAATTCAAATCTGAAGAAAAACAGTGTCAGAAACAATTATATATATATATATATATATAAATATAATTATATTTTATCGAATAACGACGCTGTAGTTCGTATTTTGAAATCGAAACTTCAAACGATTGTACCGGGAGATCTGACCGTCGGATTTTCCCGAAACTGGAACCGTTGGATTCGTTTTGAAAAGACCTTTCTAATGATGTAAATTTTGTGAAGATCCAACGGTTAGATTTTCAGATATGTGTAAATCAAATCTGAAGGAAAACAGCGCCACGACCGCGCTATGGCCCGAAGCGTCGTTTTGAATAAATAGGCTATTTTAAAATAAATAAAAATAGCGATAAATTGTTATAAAATATTATAAACGATATGGAATGGAAATAAACTGAATTTGCTCGATTTATGTGGTGTTTGATGGTTGAATGTGTTTGGTGTGAAAATTACATTAAAAGAACAAAATTGGTGTTGACGAATGATTTAACCATTGGAATAAATTGATTTGAAATTCTAAATATACGTGAATTATTTGAGAAGGCCGAGTTAATTCTCATTTCAAATAATTGACTGACGATTGAAAGTCGAAGATGAAGACGGTGGTCGAAGACCGAAGATCTTCACCTCGTTTGGATGGTAACCGAGGTCCTGATTGGGAGGCATCCCGAAATATGGATAATGAGTGGTGACCGTCCAGACGTACGTGGTGATCGATGGGTTTGCGAGGTATTTAGTGCCTCCAGTTTCGTTCAGACCCAGAACGGACTTGTAAATGGACTGTGTGTCTGACATTGGATTTTATTCTGTGGTGATTGATCTCTATTAAATATACATTTGTTTGGCGGTAGAGAATTTATTCTTTTGCTTAACGCCCTTCTTTGAGACGCACGAGCTCAGAGGTTGTATATCGATGGACATCAGTCGCATGGCATGAACTTCCTGTGTGGCATTCTAAGATGCAGTGATCAGGGCTTCTGTTGAAAAGCAAAGTCTTGTGGTGATGATCGAAGCACCGCCTGTGTGGCGTAGCTTTGTGCATAACGTAAATTCGCGAGCCTCACACCCCGGTATGAACCAGAAACCGGAGAAGGGCCTCAGGGAGGGCATGCGTTTCTTCCTAGCTAGGGTGGTGTTAGTGACATGCCAGCCCTGACATTTATATACTTTTCACCTATGTGGTTGTTGCTGTTGCGAGGCGCCTCGGTTTGACCGGACGATCCGGGTCCGATGGAGTCATTCGTTGGCTCGTTTACGCCCCAAAGGGCGGGGAAACGTATTGTTCAGGCATAATAATCCACATCGGTGGACCGGCCCTGTCGCTCCAAGGGGCAGTTGCGGCTGTTCCTGAGGCTCGGGCTAGTCAGTCTCGAATTCGGTAAGGACTATCTTTTGCCTTGGTTCATGACGGAAATCCAACTTCCAAATACGTGACGATGCAGTTTTGATTGTATATATATATGGCGACATGATATATGGTACCCATGCCGTCTATGATTGATAGTTATGATTTGAAATTGTTTTCAAAACATATAAACACTAGCAATAATATCAAATGCCTTTGTTTTATTCGTATCAAGCATATTTTGGCCGTTATAAGGTAAAAACTCTATCCTCCGGTTTGCGTTGCATTGTGTGATGGGAACTCAGTCTTATAATGGCTTCATTTTTATAAAAAGCATAGCAATGTTTAAAAGAAAGATTTGTTTTAAAGCACTGGCAATCCAATGGAGTAAACCCGTTCCACGAAAGTGGCGTGGTCCTGTGATTAGCCAAATTATATATGTGTTGAGTAGATTTCTCATACCAGTCCCATGACTGACTCGTAGTTTGTTTCACTTTCAAACTCGGGTGCCCCTTTTTCTGCACGGGCAGCCTTGTATTCAGGTTTAGTTGGTTCTTTCTGGATAGCTGGAGCTGAAGATGGATTCTATCATTTATCTCTTTTTATGCTGTTCAGCTCCTATTGTACATATTATGTTTGTTTTCCGCTGTATACATTTATGTATAGCTGAACTGTATTTGTACTAAGTAAGATCCTGTATACTGTGTAACTCTGATGATTACTTTTATCCAGTATATTCTATTGTTCATTATCCGGTGTATTTATTTAATTCTGTTCTGCTATTATCTGTTTCTGTGTTATATTCCAAAGATAACCCTTGTCTCCGTCAGAACGGGATTTGGGGTCGTCTCAACGTGGTATCAGAGCTTTGGTTAAGCTTAATTCTGGAATATAACATTTGAACGAACTCGTCAGAAATAGAACCAGTAGTGTTCTAGGATGGGTAACTCTGTATAGGTAGGATCAGCAATATCCTAGTATGAGCAAAGCAGAATGAAATTACACCTCGATAGACGCATTTACGTTTGAAGTATTTGTCTCTATATTTTAAAATTTTCTTTTCTGTGACCTGACACTTGATCTGCTAATTGCCGAAGTACTAATGAGTGTTAGAAACATGAGAAATGCAGAACCCGATCTAGAGGCTCTATTTAAGAGATATCGAAATCTGGGTGGAGCACAATTCTCGGGCAATGAATCTATTATTCAAACACAAGCTTGGGTGAGCTCTGCAGAAAGAATATTTGTGCGTTTCCAGCTGAGAGGCGACCAGAAAAGATTAGTAGCATCTTGGGCGCTCAATGGAGAAGCTTTAATATGGTGGGAAACAATCATAAAAGATAATCCAGAAGGTGATATCACCTGGGATAGATTCAAAGATATTTTCCTAGGAAGATTTACTCCTCCCGAAGCAACCGAGAGATTATGTGATGAATTTTATTATTTGATACAAGGTGATATGACTATCCCAGAATATCATAAGAAATTCAACAAACTTGCTCACTTTGCTCCTCATCTGATTCAAGATCCAAAGAGGAAAAATCTGAGATTTATTCATGGCCTGCAAAGGAGATATCAGAATAGTGTAATGATGAATGTGAAGCTTCCTTTTTCTGAAATGATTTATATGGCTTATCAGTATGAAGATCTCTATAAGAAAGGAATGTTGCGCGACGAAGAAGCTGCCGACAAAGTCGATTTTATCAAAAAGCGATTACTCGCCGCTTGAAGCCGACAAAAGAGCTATGCCGATAGGAGAAGAAGAGATATATCCTTTGCTATTGGCAACTATGTATATTTGAAAGTATCGTCGATGAGAGGAGTAATCTGGTTCGGTAAAACTGGAACGTTGGCACCCAAATTCATTGGTCCGTTTCCTATTCTGGAACGGATCGGAACTCTCACTTATAGGGTCAAACTGCCTGACTGGTTGCCTGGAGTTCATGATGTATTTCACATATCTCAACTTCGAAAGCACGTTCATGATCCCGACTTGATCGTAGAAGAAGCAGCTCAACATGACATTGAAATTACCCCAGAATTAGCGGTGAGAAGAGAGCCGCTAAAGATAATAGGCAAAGAAACCAAAGAGCTGAGGAACAAGAAGGTTCACTTAGTCAAAGTGCAATGGAGTGGAGATCCGCGAGATTGTACTTGGGAAACTGAGGAGAGCATTCAGAAAGCTTATCCTAGATGCCAAGTGGATATCTCTGATTAACTCTGGTGCAAGGTACATTTACCCTACTTTGCACTACCATTCAATTCTCTACTCTATTGTTATTTTCTTTTTATGGATGTGCACTTTTAATTCTATAGTCTGAATGATGTGAAAAGAGTATGGAGGTTGATCAATATATTTTTGAAAGTTTAAAAAGATTTGATTGTTGGTTGTGTTGTGTGATTGTAGATTTGTCAAACCACTTTCGACTTTGTTTTTTTTCGGGGACGAAAAGTTTTAAGTGGGGGAGATTGTAACGACCCAGAAAATCTGAACCAATTTAAAATTTTTAAATTGGCTAAAATATTGGATTTTAAATATTTAAAATAAATATTTTAAATAATGGCGATGAAAACTGAGTTTGAATCGACAATTAAAAACGAATATAATTAATTATAATTATAAACAAGGCCTGAAATGGCGCTGTAGTTTCAAAAATTGAATTCAAACTTTGTCGGACTGTACCGGGTGCAAAACAAAACGGATTTTAGTGAAACCAAAAATATTTAAATCTGTTAGTGAATACCTTTCTAATGAATCTGAAAAATCGAATTTTCATAGCGGAAAACAAAAGTTATGGCCAAATGAATTTTCAGACAGGTCGCTATGGAATTTATATAGCCTGTGAAATTGGCCATTTTGCATACGACCTCGGAATTCGACGAAACCACTTTTGTTGGGTCCGGGATGTGATGTTATTGCTATGTTTCAAATTTCATAATTTTTGAAGCTAGTATGTGAGCGTGGCAAAGGAAAATGTGTTTTAGTCAATTACAGTTAAATTGGATCGACCAAAAATGGGCCTTTTTGCAAACGGTCTCAGAATTCGACAAAACTAGTTTTGTTGGGACCGTATCGTCAAAACATAGCTAGATTTATTTTTCTGGAATTTTTCGAATCAGTTTGTGGCCCTGGCAAATTGAAATGTACGTTCAAATTAAATATTGAATGTTTAATATTTTGATTTGAATGGAAACTGACTGAAACAGTCGTATGGGCCTACGAAACATATCCCATTGTGTTCGAAATGGGGGTAAAACGCTAGGGACAATAGTCGTTGGGTTTGATTTCGAGTTCGTCCAAGAAAACCCCAATTTTTGAATTTAATATAACATCGGCCAATAGGATTTTTTATTTCATTAATTTAAAAATATAAAAAAAACAAAAAAACCCGTAAACCCTTATTTCGAACGGCGGCCACCGTTCCAATCTTCTCGACCATTTTCCGGCGAAACTACGCCTCGATAGACCTCCCTCCATTTGAACTTTTTAGAGTACTCTCCTCCCTCTTCCCATCCATACCAGTGGCGCCTCCTACCATCGCCTGTACGACGAGGTCCATCGCCTCAAACTTCCGCCGTTCGAGCCGCCAGAACTTCCTCCAGCCGCCGCCGAGCTTGACCTCGTGGGTAGCGCCAGGTGCGCCTCTCGACGCTCTACGCGGTGGTGCTGGCCGATTGCTCCCTAGCTTCGCGGATTGAACGCAGGATCGAAACCTAGTTTCGAATCAAATAACTGAGGTGCGGTTTATATTTTATAAACTGTTTTCAACTTTTAAAAGTGTCGCAAATTCATGTTATCGAAGAAAAATCATATCTTTTTGCTATGTTAACCAAATTCGATGAAACAGGAAACATCGTGACCGTGTGGACGCCTTCTACATTTTAGAAGGGACCGCATATTTTTCTGAGCCTTCTACTATTTTTGGTGGAGTGGAACCCAATGTGAGATTTCTAATTTATAAACAATATGGAAAACGACGATGTATAAATTATATAGTCGATGTATGAGTTATATAAGCGTTGTACACCTCATGTATAAGCGTTGTATAAGTTGTACGTTCGATGTATAAGTTGTATATGCGTTGTAAAAATTATATATGTGTTGAAATAAAAGAGAATTGCTATATATATATATACGCCCCTCGTCCAGAAACCATGGACGATATTTATTGATTGTGATTGGTGTGAAAATTGATTGATAGCGAATGGTTGTTTGGGATTGTTTGTGGTTGATATTGATTGATTGTGGTTGAAAAATAGCCATTTGTGATTGACAAATATTTGGTTGAAACCACATAGGAATAGTTTGTAGAAATGAAATAAATATATACATGCCACCTGGGTGCGAACTAGATGCATGATCCCCATTGTCAAAAACCACGAGGTTTTAAGGTAGAGCGAGGAGCCGTATTAGGGACGGTCCCGGTTTTAACTACCCTGCCGTTATGCTGCCGAAATTTTGAATAATATTCATGTGTTTGAATTATTTTCATTTGCTAAAACTATATTTATTCATTGAATAGAAAACCTTCATGTGTTGTGAAACACCCCACCTCCGTTAGGGTCACTCTCAAAGGGAATGCCCTAATTTTGGTGGAGGTTTATAAGTACAAGTCACAGATATACAAGACAGATATAAGAACACATATTTGTAAACAGCGGAAGAACAACAAACTTTATTTCATAAAGTCAAATACGTGTTACAACAACATCCTTTCCAAAAACATAACATAACACTTCATAATCTGTCTTGAGTACATTATTTTTAAAGAAGCATAAATAAAACATAGACAAACTGCCAAAGCCCCATAGTGGATTGTCCAAAGCCATAGTTCAAAACAGGAAAGTCCAAGCAATACATTTCTCTTCTTCAAGCTGGATGTTGAGGTAGGTCAAGCTGCTGTGTTCCCTCCCTGAGGACCTGGGGGGGGGGGGAAACGGAAGAAAGAAGACGAAAGAAAAATAGAGTCAGACATAAAGCCTGAGTAAGTCCAGAACTACTTTGTCTATGAATAAAGAACTGGGTATGATAAGTAAAGCAGGAAGTGGGCAACATTATAAACTTGGTTAAGTTATCTAGGGTCGAATATACTATCGTACCCCATGTTAATCTCTGAACCCATATAAACTAGTTTCCAATTTGCACCCCAAAATCAAGGTGATGTGATCCATTCTACGATGATCGGCTCCTACTCGCATAGTTACATGTGTCTTACGGCCCCCGATGTCTGTAGTTACCTATGCTGGTCCCACCATGGGGTGTATCAAGTCCCATAGTGGCAGCACGACACAACCTTAGAGTGCAAAGGTATGCTACTGGTGTCCAGTGCTTTATTTTTCTGCGCCGGAGTGCGTGCACGCCCGCACACCGTTAGAACCTACATTGCTACACCACCGCCGTCGATTTGACCTCTTACAATCAGCCCAGTAATCGTGCCCCACCCTGCCTAGTTTCAGGGTATCCTGATACACCTTCTAGGGTTACTGCTGAAAAGGGTCCCCCGTTACTAGGTTTTCTATCTCTAGCCAACATGCTAAGTTGGTTAAGTGTTTCCTAACCTAACCCCACCAGTCCGTTTAGTTTAGCATGTTCCATTTTGATTAAGCCTTTAGTTCACTTAATCCTAACAATCCTGACTCAGCCTTAATTGTCTTATTAAGGCCCTGACCTCTCACATTAGACAGGTATTGTTGTGGCTGCCTGTTGCCGGTTGGTTCCGGGCAGTCTTACGCCACAACTCAGTCTAACCTCGGGTCCTTGCTGGGCTCCATGTTTAACCTCCCACATTGGATAGGTATTGTTGTGACTACTGGACAGCCGGGCGGTTCCGGGCAGGTTTACATCACAACTCAATCCAACCTCGGGTTAAACACATCGTCTTTTCTACATTTACATATTTTGTCATTCTTCTTTATTTCTTATATGTAAATATTTGCGGCCCATTATTATGTTAATGGTGTAAAGGTTACACCAACCATGGGCCCAACCCATACTTGACTTTGGGCCCTTCTATTTCATATTTTCATTCATTAATTAATTTTTAACCCAACGTTATTTTCCCCCGTTTTACACGTCCGTTTATATATATTGGGCTTAGCCTTTTAAAGCCCAATTTAGCCATGCGAAAAGGGGAGGCTTATGGCGTATACACAAAGAGGGGAAAGTGAGCGCATGAACTTGCATATGACGTTGGAAAATACATAATAGAAATTGGTGTACTTGCATAGTGGTGACATGTATTTTGGTCATAAAACATAGGTGACATAAATCAAGGCATGTAAACTTGCATAGGTTTAACTACAACATGAACCTATATTCTTATTTAGGCATAATGTCAAACATAAGCATGACCTAAATACTTCTAGCATAAACATGGCATACTGTCAAACATAAGCATGGCATAAAATACTTCTTGCATAGGCGTGGCATATTGTCAAACATGAGCATGGCATAAAATACTTCTAGCATAGGCATGGCATATGGTCAAACATAAGCATGGCATAAATACTTCTAGCATGAACATAGCATAATCCAACTTAATCATGATTTAAGCCTAATCACATAACGATGGTATAAACATACTTATGCATAAATATTCCTAAACATGGTGTTTGCTTTAAACTTGCACAAAAAAGGGGATTTTTGAGTCCAACCTAGCCATGTCATCATATAATCCTTTGAAACAAGATAGACTTAATAACGGATTTCAATTATGCCAAATATCATTCCTAGCCATATTCATAAGTTTGCAAAAGCATGACTTAATACATGGATTATGGTGTCAGAATTCCACATAGTTTCATATGAACTATAATAACCAAACTTGTTTCAATTACTTGCAAAATGATTTATGCACAAAAATATACATCATAATGGCATAATAACAAAGCCTCAAATTTGCATGAATTTCAATTAACTACATACATGTAGCTTCAATATAGATTACACAATTTGCGCAATATTCCAAACGTTTATTTGCATAGAACTACCGCATGTAGTTCTTTATAATGAATAACATAATTTTGCACAAATATGAATTACTTCCATTGCCACAATTCAAGCATACACATCAACACAGTTGTTTATTAATACCAAAGTAATACTCTACTTACAATGGTTGCGGCGAATTCTCTAATTAAGAGACACGATTCCTTTGTTGAATTGATTAGCTTTAGGTTGCTTTGAATTGCTTTAGGCCTTAGAACTTTCTCCCTAATCCTCTCTTTAGTTGGCGGCTATTCTTTGTCGTTCCTCAGCAACATGGCGGCTATAATCTTATTTTGAATGAATAGATTAGGGTTTTGTCTAGGGTTGTTTATATAGAGGTTAGGAATTGATTAGGACCCTTGATGTTGCTAGGTTAGATCATAGCCATTCATTAGGAAGAGAGACCAATAAAAACCCGCCACCTAGCCCTAATGACAAAGCAGACCACAGAAATTCGACCACACACCGACCTGGCCAGCCAGGTTGACTGTGCTCGACCAGGTCGATACCCCTGTCGATAGGGCTGTCGACAGCCCTGTCGACATGGGTAGCCCAGGTCGACAGCCCAGTCGACCTGGGTGGCTAGGCGGGTGTTTTATCCGCCTGGCCCATTGGGCCCCATTTTAATTATTATTTTATTCTGTTTGAATTTTAAATTTAATTCAAAACTTCCGAAGGCCATATCTTCTTCATACGGACTCCGTTTTTCGAAAACTCGGACTTTATTTCGCGTATTTTTCCGAGACGAACGCAATGGCGTATCCCATTTCCCTTAGTTCTTTGATTTGAATTTGATTATACTTTAATTCATGAATTTCATAGTTATAGAATTTTTCGGGGTGTTACATTCTCCCTCACTTAAAAGGATTTCGTCCCCGAAATCTTCAAGCGTAGGAAAATGTACATCCTAACATCCAATCATCCATCTACTCATCCATCAAACACGAGCATCCATTGTCCTTAACAGACTTCTAATGCTTCATGATCATATGCGAAGTGTGTGTGTACATGTACTTATCTAATGCAAAATCAGGCGGTCTACTGATTCAGTTGACCTCCTTAATGCGAATTATGTAAGTGCCATGAATCCATTATGTATGCAAATTTTCCTATTCATGATTCTACATGAGTGCACAATCATTCAATACAAATGCAACATCCACATGACAACACATTATAGTTCAACCACATACGAATACAAACATATATGCATATGCAATATGAAGTGACTGAGCCGATCTAAAACCTAGATTGTGTGTGTATATGCAACCACGAGCAACCACTAGCAATCACTTGCAACCACCTGCAACCATCTTCCATAACATGTTTCAACTACATGTTTCCATCCAAAGGGTTTCTACCTAAGAGATAAGGTCGAGGAAACATACCTAAAAAGATAGATAAAAGCGCAACTTAAGGAAAAGAAAGATCAAGGATGTACCCTCGAATAGAAAAGGGTAGGCAGTAGGGATTCTAGCTTCAGTTTCCCAAGTCGCGTCTCCCTCGGCGTCGCTCCACTGAACTTTGACGAGCTTGACTTCGCGGTTGCGTAGCTTCTTCACTTCCGTTCCTAATATGCGGGTTGGAACTCTCCTTATGGTTGCTTCGCGTTCCACTTCGGCCTCTTCGAGGATGTTTGGCTCTACCACTTCAGCTGACTCATGCAGACATTTTCGGAGATGTGAAACGTGAAAAACGTTGTGGACTCCAGCCAACTTCTCGGGTAGCTCTAATCTATAGGCCATTTTCCCAATCTTCTCGATAATAGGAAATGGCCCTACGAATCTTGGCGCAAGTTTTCCTGTGGTTCCAAAACGAACAATGTTCCTTAGCGGTGATACCTTGAGAAAAACTCTGTCTCCAACTTCAAATTCAAGGTCGGTCCTCCTCTTGTCGGCATAGGACTTTTGTCTGTCTTGGGCCGTCTTCATCCTTCTTCGTATTAAGTCCACTTTCTCTGAGGTCTCTCGGATCATGTCTGGTCCAAGTATGAGCTTATCCGTGGACTCCCACCAACAAGTGGGCGATCGGCACGGTCTTCCGTATAAAGCTTCGAAGGGCGCCATTCCGATGGTTGCTTGATAGCTGTTGTTGTAGGCGAATTCCACCAAAGGGAGGTGGTCTTCCCATGTCCCTCCGAAGTCAAGGACGCATAGTCTTAAAAGGTCTTCCAAAACTCTGTTCACTCTCTCTGTTTGGCCGTCGGTTTGGGGATGATAGGCTGTGCTCAAGCATAACTGCGTTCCTACTGCTTCTTGCAGACTCCGCCAAAATTCACTGGTGAAGATGGGGTCTCGGTCACTAACAATGCTAGATGGTATTCCATGGAGTCGAACGATTTCCTTAAGGTAAAGTGATGCTAGGGATGAGGCAGTCCTTTTACTTTTGACAGGTAAAAAGTGGGCGCTTTTAGTAAGCCTATCCACTATTACCCAAATGCTCGTGTTGCCTCTCCTAGACCTAGGCAGCCCATCGATGAAGTCCATTGAGATGCTATCCCACTTCCACTGTGGGACCTCCAGAGGATGTAGTAGTCCGCCAGGCTTTTTCTGTTCCGCCTTAACCTGTTGGCACACCATACACTTAGAAACGAACTCTGCCACGTCCTTTTTCATGCCGTTCCAGAAGAAAGTCCTTTTTATGTCTTTGTACATTTTATCTCCGCCTGGGTGTATCGTCATCTTGGAGTGATGTGCTTCCTCGAGAACCTTCTTTACTAAATCTTTCGTCTGTGGGACGCATAGTCTTCCGTCTCGCCTTAGCAAACCCTTATCGTCGATGGAGTATCTGTTGAGGTGACTTGAAGTCTCACCCCTAATTAGCCTATCAATTATTTCCACGAGCTGAGGGTCTTCGCGTTGTGCTGTCCCTACTGAATCCACTAAAGTCGGGCGCACTTCGAGAGATGCTAGCAAGCCCAGTACGAAATCGGAGGAAGGCCTAAAGTCGAAGCTGGCTATAAACTCTAGGCTTTGTCTTTCAACAAACAACGGGCTTAGGGTCAATTTCTTTCGGCTCAACGCGTCTGCCACTACGTTGCCTTTGCCCGGAGTGTAGGTGATTTCGAAATCGTACGAGGCAAGAAACTCCATCCACCTTTGTTGCCTCAAGTTAAGATCTTTCTACGAGAAAAGATATTTCAACGATTTATGGTCAGTGTAAAGTTCGAACTTCTCACCTAGGAGATAGTGTCGCCAAGACTTGAGTGCAAAGACGATGGCGGCTAGCTCTAGATCGTGGGTTGGGTAGTTCTTTTCGTGCACCTTCAACTGCCTCCCGCCATAAGCTACTACCCTTCCTTCTTGCATTAAGACGGCGCCTAGCCCTGTCCCACATGCATCCGTATAAACAGTGAACCTCTTGCTCCCATCTGGCAGCGTTAAAACTGGGGCTGTTGTGAGAGCCCTCTTCAGTCGTTGGAAAGCAAACTCGCAATCCAAATCCCAATTGAATACTAGATTCTTCTTAGTCAATTTCGTGAGCGGAGCTGAGATTTTCGCAAAATCCCTTATGAACTTTCGATAGAAACCTGCTAGTCCTAGAAAGCTTCGGACCTCAGTCGCATTCCTTGGTGTCTTCCAATCCTGTACCGCCACTACCTTAGCAGGGTCCACCGCTAACCCTTGTTTGGATACTATGTGCCCAAGGAACCTCACCTCTTCTCTCCAAAAGTGGCATTTGGAGAATTTGGCTTTTAGTTGATGGACTCGCAAAGTTTCCATGATTGCCTTTAAGTGCTGAGCATGTTCCTCTTCACTCTTTGAGAAGATAAGGATATCATCTACGAAGACCACTACGAATTTGTTGAGGAAATCTCTAAATACCCTACTCATCAGGTCCACGAAGTAAGCAGGTGCATTTGTCAAGCCGAAAGGCATGACAAGCCATTCAAAGAAGCCGTCTGGGGTTCTGAACGCCGTTTTATCGATGCTATCTTCAGCCACCCTTAGCTGATGAAAACCGGTTGCTAAGTCGAGTTGGGAGAAAACAGACGCTCCTACAAGCTGGTCAAACAAATCGTCAATTCTAGGGAGAGGGTGCCTATTCTTTTTCGTTAGCTTGTTGAGCTCCCTATAGTCAACACACAGACAGAGTGAACCATCCGCCTTTGTAGCGAACACCACTGGAGCGCCCCATTCTGAAATGCTCCTCCTAATGAACCCCTTTTCTAGAAGCTCTTTAATCTGTTTACTGAGCTCTTTCCTTTCTCGTGGAGCCATATGTCTAACGGGCAACGCAACGGGCTTTGCATTATCTACAAGATATATGCGGAAGTCTATTTCCCGCTTCGGAGGTAAGCCCTTCACCTCTTCAAAGACATTCGGATATTCCCGGACCACTCTAACTGATTGCAAATTTTCAACGGAGGCATCTAGCGATTCAAGATAACTAAGCATAACCGCATACGAGGGACTACAAGAAATTTCCAAAGTATTACCGAGCTGGGTTAGGAGCCTAACAACCCTTTTCTCACAATCAAGGATGGCCCCATTACTGGATAGCCAATCCATACCCAAAATCAAACCATAACCCGAAAAGCCCAAAACAAAGGCACTACATTGAAATTCTACACTTAGAATAGAAATTTTCAATCCCACACAGATCATAGACAAATGAGCTGGGCCCCCAATTGGGTTTGAAACAATTAAGGGGTCCTCTACCATACTAGTTTTTAGGTGTAGAGATTCCACTAAAGCAGACGAGATAAAGGAGTGTGATGCGCCAGAATCAAATAAAGTGCGAACGGGGTGATCATAAAGATAAACTACACTTTCTAAAGAAGTATTTGTACCTCGCTGTTGTAATGGTGGCGCTTCTAGCACATGAACCTGTGCCCCTGGGGTGGATCCAGTGCCCTGCCCCTGTCCTCGTTTCCTTGGGCAGTCCTTAGCCCTGTGGCCTGTCTGACCGCACGAAAAGCACCCACCATTCTCCTTAGCCTTCTTCTTCCTGCAGTCCTTTACTAAATGCCCCACTTTGCCACAGAAATTACACTTCCTCTTCTCTTTGTTGCCCTTTCCGCCCTTCTTGAAGTCTGTCTTCTTAGGCTGCAAACCCTCTTTCTTCCCTTGAGAGCTTTCTGCCTTGGTCTCCTTCTTGCCCTTGTCCTCTTCATTCAGCAATGCCATTTGCACCAATCTTTCATACGTGGCTCCCATGGGTATGTGGGTCATGGCCAAACTATGTAATGGCTCATTTAATCCCTTGACGAAACGGAGAGCCTTCTTATGCGGGGTGTTGACTAGGTCAAGCCCAAACCTAGCCAGCTCATCAAACTGATTCACATACTCTCTGACTGTCTTGTCTCCTTGCTTAAGAAATAAGAATTTTTCCAACTGCAAACTTCTTTCTGCATCTGAGAGAAACTTGGTCTCAAACCTTGCCCTAAAGTCCTCCCATGTCTCCACCGGTCTTTCAGCATTAGTGACTTCCCACCAGTAGGAAGCCTCGCCCTTCAATAGCCACACCGCTAGCTGTACCTTTTGTCTATCTTCTACCTCAAAGATGATGAATAGGTCCTCCGTTTCTTTTAGCCAATTCCTAGCTGCTACGAAGGACTCAGTTCCATGGAAATCCCTTCCTCCCATAGCTTTAAAATCTTTACATATTTTAGCGAATGTGTTTCCCCGTGGAGGAGGTGGAGGAAAAGGTGCTGCTGCGGCTGGATGATTCCCTTCAGCTGGAGGAGGAGGAACGGTAGGACCTGGCTGAGTGGCCCTTGCTTCTAAGAAACGTCTAAACCAACCAGGTATGGGTACCCCTTCAGGCAAGTTAAGTTCTTGGGACATGCTGAAACAAAAAGGATAGATTCAAAATGAAGGATAAGAGATAATACCTATGGCTTTGGGGAGTGGACTTTGCCTTTTTAGAATAAAATAATATTTTTCTTTTAAAAATGCTTCTTTAAATTTCCTTTTTGAAAATAATTTTTCAAAACTTTTATCTTATCTGGTAAACCTATGCTCTGATACCAAGTGAAACACCCCACCTCCGTTAGGGTCACTCTCAAAGAGAATGCCCTAATTTTGGTGGAGGTTTATAAGTACAAGTCACAGATATACAAGACAGATATAAGAACACATATTTGTAAACAGCGGAAGAACAACAAACTTTATTTCATAAAGTCAAATACGTGTTACAACAACATCCTTTCCAAAAACATAACATAACACTTCATAATCTGTCTTGAGTACATTATTTTTAAAGAAGCATAAATAAAACATAGACAAACTGCCAAAGCCCCATAGTGGATTGTCCAAAGCCATAGTTCAAAACAGGAAAGTCCAAGCAATACATTTCTCTTCTTCAAGCTGGATGTTGAGGTAGGTCAAGCTGCTGTGTTCCCTCCCTGAGGACCTGGGGGGGGGGGGAAACGGAAGAAAGAAGACGAAAGAAAAATAGAGTCAGACATAAAGCCTGAGTAAGTCTAGTACTACTTTGTCTATGAATAAAGAACTGGGTATGATAAGTAAAGCAAGAAGTGGGCAACATTATAAACTTGGTTAAGTTATCTAGGGTCGAATATACTATCGTACCCCATGTTAATCTCTGAACCCATATAAACTAGTTTCCAATTTGCACCCCAAAATCAAGGTGATGTGATCCATTCTACGATGATCGGCTCCTACTCGCATAGTTACATGTGTCTTACGGCCCCCGATGTCTGTAGTTACCTATGCTGGTCCCACCATGGGGTGTATCAAGTCCCATAGTGGCAGCCCGACACAACCTTAGAGTGCAAAGGTATGCTACTGGTGTCCAGTGCTTTATTTTTCTGCGCCGGAGTGCGTGCACGCCCGCACACCGTTAGAACCTACACTGCTACACCACCGCCGTCGATTTGATCTCTTACAATCCGCCCAGTAATCGTGCCCCACCCTGCCTAATTTCAGGGTATCCTGATACACCTTCTAGGGTTACTGCTGAAAAGGGTCCCCCGTTACTAGGTTTTCTATCTCTAGCCAACATGCTAAGTTGGTTAAGTGTTTCCTAACCTAACCCCACCAGTCCGTTTAGTTTAGCATGTTCCATTTTGATTAAGCCTTTAGTTCACTTAATCCTAACAATCCTGACTCAGCCTTAATTGTCTTATTAAGGCCCTGACCTCTCACATTAGACAGGTATTGTTGTGGCTGCCTGTTGCCGGTTGGTTCCGGGCAGTCTTACGCCACAACTCAGTCTAACCTCGGGTCCTTGCTGGGCTCCATGTTTAACCTCCCACATTGGATAGGTATTGTTGTGACTACTGGACAGCCGGGCGGTTCCGGGCAGGTTTACATCACAACTCAATCCAACCTCGGGTTAAACACATCGTCTTTTCTACATTTACATATTTTGTCATTCTTCTTTATTTCTTATATGTAAATATTTGCGGCCCATTATTATGTTAATGGTGTAAAGGTTACACCAACCATGGGCCCAACCCATACTTGACTTTGGGCCCTTCTATTTCATATTTTCATTCATTAATTAATTTTTAACCCAACGTTATTTTCCCCCGTTTTACACGTCCGTTTATATATATTGGGCTTAGCCTTTTAAAGCCCAATTTAGCCATGCGAAAAGGGGGGGCTTATGGCGTATACACAAAGAGGGGAAAGTGAGCGCATGAACTTGCATATGACGTTGGAAAATACATAATAGAAATTGGTGTACTTGCATAGTGGTGACATGTATTTTGGTCATAAAACTTAGGTGACATAAATCAAGGCATGTAAACTTGCATAGGTTTAACTACAACATGAACCTATATTCTTATTTAGGCATAATGTCAAACATAAGCATGGCCTAAATACTTCTAGCATAAACATGGCATATTGTCAAACATAAGCATGGCATAAAATACTTCTTGCATAGGCATGGCATATTGTCAAACATGAGCATGGCATAAAATACTTCTAGCATAAGCATGGCATATGGTCAAACATAAGCATGGCATAAATACTTCTAGCTTGAACATAGCATAATCCAACTTAATCATGATTTAAGCCTAATCACATAACGATGGTATAAACATACTTATGCATAAATATTCCTAAACATGGTGTTTGCTTTAAACTTGCACAAAAAAAGGGATTTTTGAGTCCAACCTAGCCATGTCATCATATAATCCTTTGAAACAAGATAGACTTAATAACGGATTTCAATTATGCCAAATATCATTCCTAGCCATATTCCTAAGTTTGCAAAAGCATGACTTAATACATGGATTATGGTGTCAGAATTCCACATAGTTTCATATGAACTATAATAACCAAACTTGTTTCAATTACTTGCAAAATGATTTATGCACAAAAATATACATCATAATGGCATAATAACAAAGCCTCAAATTTGCATGAATTTCAATTAACTACATACATGTAGCTTCAATATAGATTACACAATTTGCGCAATATTCCAAACGTTTATTTGCATAGAACTACCGCATGTAGTTCTTTATAATGAATAACATAATTTTGCACAAATATGAATTACTTCCATTGCCACAATTCAAGCATACACATCAACACAGTTGTTTATTAATACCAAAGTAATACTCTACTTACAATGGTTGCGGCGAATTCTCTAATTAAGAGACACGATTCCTTTGTTGAATTGATTAGCTTTAGGTTGCTTTGAATTGCTTTAGGCCTTAGAACTTTCTCCCTAATCCTCTCTTTAGTTGGCGGCTATTCTTTGTCGTTCCTCAGCAACATGGCGGCTATAATCTTATTTTGAATGAATAGATTAGGGTTTAGTCTAGGGTTGTTTATATAGAGGTTAGGAATTGATTAGGACCCTTGATGTTTCTAGGTTAGATCATAGCCATTCATTAGGAAGAGAGACCAATAAAAACCCGCCACCTAGCCCTAATGACAAAGCAGACCACAGAAATTCGACCACACACCGACCTGGCCAGCCAGGTTGACTAGGCTCGACCAGGTCGATACCCCTGTCGACAGGGCTGTCGACAGCCCTGTCGACATGGGTAGCCCAGGTCGATAGCCCAGTCGACCTGGGTGGCTAGGCGGGTGTTTTATCCGCCTGGCCCATTGGGCCCCATTTTAATTATTATTTTATTCTGTTTGAATTTTAAATTTAATTCAAAACTTCCGAAGGCCATATCTTCTTCATACGGACTCCGTTTTTCGAAAACTCGGACTCTATTTCGCGTATTTTTCCGAGACGAACGCAATGGCGTATCCCGTTTCCCTTAGTTCTTTGATTTGAATTTGATTATACTTTAATTCATGAATTTCACAGTTATAGAATTTTTCGGGGTGTTATATGTTGAATCGATATTCATTCTTTGATTTGAAATTCATGTGTTGAATGGTATTCATATTTTTAAAAAAATCATTGGATAATAAAAGTCACCTTTTATAGACCATATGAACTTTGTAAAATAATATCGTTTTGAAAGAAATTGTTTTATAAGAAAAATCCTATTTTTATCACCGATATAAACTATATAAAATAATAGTGTTTTGATATGAATTGTTTTACAATAAAAATCACATTTTTATTATATGCATGAATCGTTGAAATGTGAAGTGTTAAAAATAGCCACTCATTCAAATAAATATATGTGAGTTGAAATATCCATTAATTAGCCAATGATATGATTTTTGCCTATACATGCAACGTTAGGATGAAT
The DNA here is from genome assembly GCA_030737875.1 of Allium sativum. Lineage (NCBI taxonomy): Eukaryota > Viridiplantae > Streptophyta > Magnoliopsida > Asparagales > Amaryllidaceae > Allium > Allium sativum. The sequence continues at coordinate 655,615,220 of CM060918.1, read as the reverse complement.
GGTGTTTTTAAACCAAATGGAATCAAATATGAAGTTGAATGGAAAATGAAAAATGATAAGAACTGTATATATGTACATGCATATTTATTGAACAGGTTATAGCAAATGGGCTAGAGAAGAGGAATAAAATTTTGTGCCCGACAAATAGGTACACATTTACTGTTTTGTTTGGGTGATGATTTTATGAGCCTTTTGGCTAGTCGCTTGTCTTTTTCTTTTTCTTTTTGATATAAGACGCCCGTGTGGCTATTTGGGAATTTTCCCAGCCCTCCCGTACAAAGGAGGTTATGGCGAAATTTTCCAAAATTTTAAGGCGTTAGTGAAATATTTGAAGTAAAAATGATATAGGAATTTTTGAATGAACTATATTTATATAAATATATAAATATAAATAAAATTAAAACGAAACGTGGCCGTGCAGTTCGCATTTTGAAACCGTGATTTCAAACAACTAATGTGGGAAATCTGACCATTGGATTTTCCCGAAAACGCAACCGTTGGGTTCGCCTTGGAATAATCTTTCCAACGGCACCAACCTTGTAAAAATCCAACGGTTGGATTGTTTGGAATGTTTAATTCAAATCTGAAGAAAAACAGTGCCAGAAACGATTATATTTATATATGTATATATAAATATAATTATATTTAATCGAATAACGACGCTGCAGTTCGTATTTTGAAATCGAAACTTCAAACGATTGTAACGGGAGATCCGACCGTCGGATTTTCCCGAAACTGGAACCGTTGGATTCGTTTTGAAAAGACCTTTCTAATGATGTAAATTTTATGAAGATCCAACGGTAAGATTTTTAGATATGTGTAAATCAAATCTAAAGGAAAACAACGCCACGGCCGCGCTATGGCCCGAAGCGTCGTTATGAATAAATAGGCTATTTTAAAATAAATAAAAATAGCGATAAATTGTTATAAAATATTATAAACGATATGGAATGGAAATAAACTAAATTTGCTCGATTTATGTGGTGTTTGATGGTTGAATATGTTTGGTTTGAAAATTATATTAAAAGAACAAAATTGGTGTTGACGAATGATTTAACCATTGAAATAAATTGATTTGAAATTCTAAATGTACGTGAATTATTTGAGAAGGCCGAGTTAATTCTCATTTCAAATAATTGACTGACGATTGAAAGTCGAAGATGAAGACGGTGGTCGAAGACCGGAGATCTTCACCTCGTTTGGATGGTAACCGAGGTTCTGATTGGGAGGCAGCCCAAAATATGGATAATGAGTGGTAACCGTCCAGATGTACGTGGTGATCGATGGGTTTGCGAGGTATTTAGTGCCTCCAGTTTCGTTCAGACCCAGAACGGACTTATAAATGGACTGTGTGTCTGACATTGGATTTTATTCTGTGGTGATTGATCTCTATTAAATATACATCTGTTTGGCGGTGGAGAATTTATTCTTTTGCTTAACGCCCTTCTCTGAGACGCACGAGCTCAGAGGTTGTATATCGATGGACATCAGTCGCACGGCATGAACTGCCTGTGTGGCATGCTAAGATGCACTGATCAGGGCTTCTGTTGAAAAGCAAAGTCTTGTGGTGATGATCAAAGCACCGCCTGTGTGGCGTAGCTTTGTGCATAACGTAAATTCGCGAGCCTCACACCTCGGTATGAACCAGAAATGGGAGAAGGACCTCAGGGAGGGCATGCGTTTCTTCCTAGCTAGGGTTGTGTCAGTGACCTACCAGCCCTGACATTTATATACTTTTCACCTATGTGGTTGTTGCTGTTGCAAGGCGCCTCGGTTTGATCGGACGATACGGGTCCGCCGGAGTCATTCGTTGGCTCGTTTACGGCCCAAAGGGCGGGGAAACGTATTGTTCAGGCATAATAATCCACATCGGTGGACCGGCCCTGTCGCTCCAAGGGGCAGTTGCGGCTGTTCCTGAGGCTCGGGCTAGGCAGTCTCGAATTCGGTAAGGACTATCTTTTGCCTTGGTTCATAACAGAAATCCAACTTCCAAATACGTGACGATGCGGTTTTGATTGTATATATATATATGGCGACATGATATATGGTACCCATGCCGTCTATGATTGATAGTTATGATTTGAAATTGTTTTCAAAACATATAAACACTAGCAATAATATTAAATGCCTTTGTTTTATTCGTATCAAGCATATTTTGGCCGTTATAAGGTAAAAACTCTATCCTCCGGTTTGCATTGCATTGTGTGATGGGAACTGAGTCTTATAATGGCTTCATTTTTATAAAAAGCATAGCGATGTTTAAAAGAAAGATTTGTTTTAAAGCACTGGCAATCCAATGGAGTAAACCCGTTCCACGAAAGTGGCGTGGTCCTGTGATTAGCCAAATTATATATGTGTTGAGTAGATTTCTCATACCAGTCCCATGACTGACTTGTAGTTTTTTCACTTTCAAACTCGGGTGCCCCTTTTTCTGCATGGGCAGCCTTGTATTCAGGTTTAGTTGGTTCTTTCTGGGTAGCTGGAGCTGAAGATGGATTCTATCATTTATCTCTTTTTATGCTGTTCAGCTCCTATTGTACATATTATGTTTGTTTTCCGCTGTAGACATTTATGTATAGCTGAACTGTATTTGTACTAAGTAAGATCCTGTATACTTTGTAACTCTGATGATTACTTTTATCAAGTATATTCTATTGTTCATTATCCGGTGTATTTATTTAATTCTGTTCTGCTATTATCTGTTTCTGTGTTATATTCCAAAGATAACCCTTGTCTCCGTCAGAACGGGATTTGGGGTCGTCTCAGACAATCCATTGATTGACATATAACAAAATATTGGGACTAGTGTATGTCAAATATTATCCCTATACCTTTGTGGGGTTTTCAGGCAACAGCAGTTCATCTAAATAAATCATTTGTTAATGAATTTAACCGATTTTAATTCCGTTAACATGTTGATGATAATGAACCAAACATGTTCTTATATTCCTGATGCCAAATGAAAATATATTTTACTAGCAAAATTTCCTACATGTATCTAATATATAATTTGACAATACAAGCGTCACTTTGATTTGCATACAAATTCTATTGTAAGTTTTGCAAATAAAAATGATACTTATATCTGCATATAAATTCTAATGTATGTTTTGCAAATAAATATGATACTTATATTTGCATATAATTTCCGTTGTATGTTTTAACAATAAAAATGATTCTTTATTTAACATACAAATCCTAATAAAAAGTGATTCTCGCATTTTTGTTAATGATTCTATTTCAACAAAATGATTAAAAAAATGATCTTTTCATTTTGGTTGAAAATTCTATTTCAATAAAATGATTAAAAGTGATAATTCCATATTGTTAACAAATCTAATTTAACAAAATGAACACAAATGATCCATTCATTTTTGTTGACAATTCTAGTTTCAATAAAAATGACAATTCATTTTTGACAATTTTAATTTAATAAAATGGCATATTTATTTACTTACATTTTTCTATGTATTCTAATGACAAATAAAAGAACAATTTATTTGTATACATTATTCTATTCAACATAACAAATAAAAATGATAATTTTATTTGTTTACAATTTCCACATAACAAAAATGAAGTTTTTGTCTTATCACAAATCTATTTAACAAAAATGTTAATTTGTTTTGGTTTAACTCAAAACAAAAATGTTATTTTGTTTTGGTTTAACTCAAATCTCCTTAACAAAATGTTATTTTTTTAGCTCTTATCTTATTAACAAATATGTAATTTTTGCTTTAACTCTTTTAAAATTGTTAATCACGGTTTCAACCATTCTAATTAACAAAAATGATAATTTGTGTTTCAATAATTCTATTTTGACAAAATGTATATTTTTGTTTCAACTTTTTTAATTGAAAAAATTGATTATTTTTGTTCAATCCTTTTTAATGAACAGATATGTTTATTTTACTTAATGAACAAAAATGTATATTTTTACAAAAATATGTATTTTGTTCAACAATTATAATTTGACAAAAATGTTCATCTTTGTTTCAACCGTTATATTTTGACAAAAAGGCAAATTGTGTCTCAACTCTTACATTTGACAAAAGTGACAAATTTGGCTTCAACTATTACTTTGACAAAAGTGACAAATTTAGTTTCAACTATTATATTTGACAAAAGTGACAAATTTGGTTCCAACTAATCTTTTTGACACAAATGTTAATTTTATTTCAACTAATATGTTTGGCCAAATAACTATTTTTATTTCAACTAATATGTTTGACAAAATGACTATTTTATTTCAACTAACATGGTTGACAAAATGACTATTTTTATTTCAACTAACATGTTTGACAAAATGACTATTTTTATTTCAACTAACATGTTTGACAAAATGACTATTTTTATTTCAACTAACAAATGTGACAAAAATGTGTATTTCATTTAAATTAAACAAATTTCAACAAAGATGATAATTTTGATTTGTCAATGCTAATATAACAAAAATGACATTTTTATTCATGTCAATTCTAAATGAAATAAAAAGTGACGTTTCTACTTTGTCAATTCTAATTTAACACAAATGACTATTATAATCTAATAAAACATTTTCTAACAAAATGTTACATTTCTAATGCAACATTTTATAACAAAAAAGTTATTTTATTTCAATGTGACATTTTATAACAAAAATGATATTTTATTCCAATGCAAATTTTAAAACAAAAATGATATTTTATTTCGATGTACATTTTATTAAAATGATATTTTATTCTCTGTTAATATAACTGATATAACAAACAAAATGATATTTCTATGTTAACATGACTGATCTAGCAAACAAAATGATATTTTTATGTTAACATGACTGATCTAACAAACAAAATGATATTTCTATGTTAACATGTAAAGATTATATTTCTATCAAATAATAATATAATTTGCAAACCATCATTACCAACAATCAATATAAATGTGTGTGTGTGTGTATACACACACATTTCTATATATATATTTGTATTTCATTTTTAATTTTAAATCGAGAAATCTCACATTCCTTTTTGTTTGAATTTTCATAGTACTCTGTTTTAGATCTGGTCTGTTCCGTTGTGTAATGATCGTTGTTGTGAATCCAACGCAAGTCGTTTCGTTCGATTCTGAATTTATATGCAAAATTTATGAGGGTTTAATTGTTAATTCCTTTAGTTAAATAATTAAATAATAATAAAATCCTTTAATTAATTTGGACAAAAACGTGGCCGCTTGTTTCTTCTTCATCTTTGTTCAAGGTTACATGCCAAAATCGAAATCATTTCATCATTGCAAACTTCCACCTGCGTGCCTCCAACCGGACCACCGTACTTCGATCAAGACCCACATCGCCAAAGCCCTACGTGAGCTCTACCATCTGCCATGACCTAGGTGAACTCGCAGGTCCCTAGAGCCCAGAATTTGACCACAAACGTGATGACTTTGGAGAAGGAATTCGAACAAAATACTGATCTATATAAGATCGTAAACTTTGAAGTTATAAATCTCACATAGATCTTCGATTTAGCTTCAGAAAATTTTGATTTTCAATGATTGGAATATTCGAAAATTAAGGAGGAAGGATTGAAGATTTTATCCGCCCATTGTAGAAGACGGCGGCTACTATTGGGCTTGTGGATTAGGGTTTGTTCATTATTTATAATATAATAATATTAAATCTCTAATTTTGCAAGTAAGTCCATAAATTCTCAGTAACTCTAATTTTAGCCCAACGAGAGTTATCCCTAGGCAAATACCCACGTTCCGGACATAATGAACTAGGTTTCGTCAGCCCATTTGATTTTCTTAGTCCTCTTTTCTTTAATTTAAAGTATAATTCATTTATTTATTTAATTTCATCGTACACTTAAATTTAGTGGGGCCACATACGGACTTTAAAAATAATGGAAAAATTATTTCTAGTTATGTTTGGAAGATACGGTTCTAACAAAATTAATTTCGTTGAATTTGGAGACTGTTTGGAAAATGGCCATTTTCTGGTCTATCCAAATTGAATGAAGTTGACAAAACACGTTTTCTTTTGCCTCGCTCACGTATTAATTCCAAAAATTATGAAAATTGGAATCTTGCAATAAATTGACATTTCGGTTCCAATAAAAGTTGTTTCGTAGAAAACAGAGGTCGTTTGTAAAATAGCTATTTTTAATATTAAAAAATATATAAAAATCTATAGCGACTATTCTTAATATTAAATTGGGCATAAATTTTTAATCCTGCAATGAAATTTCAATTTTTCCGATTCGTTGGAAAGATATTTTTAAATAGATTCTAATATTTTTGGTTTTACCAAAATCCAAATTATTTTGCATCCTGTACAGTCGGTCAAAGTTCAAATTCAAAATTTCAAACTACCGCGCTATTTCTAACTCCTTTTATAATTAAAATAAATATATTCGTTCTAACTTCGATTTAAATAAATTTTTAGATGTTATTACTTAAAATAAATCATTTTTAATATTTAAAATCTAATAAAATTTCTAAAATAAATTTTGTAAATTGGTTCCAAAATTCCGGGTTGTTACACATTTATCACATTTCGGAGGTACAAATTCATATTCAATAACAATTTCCTTTCTAACTCCAATATGCAAATCATTAATGGGCAAATTAATTTTAGTATCAGTAGATAGTTGCACCCTAGCATATCTAGTGGCATGTTTTCTAGCAGCCTTCTCATCAATTTGAATTGGTTCACCAATATAAACTGTAATTATGGATTGAGCTTCAGTAGACCACATATCCATGTAATGATTGTACAATTTTATCCAAACCTGAATAGTTGAGACATTAATTTTTATGAATCCATATCCAGGGTATCAAACATCAATCATTAGTAGCTTACGAAAGCAAGAGTATGTAGAAGACTTGGTTATGCGCGCAAAATCAGTATGATCTTCGAATTGTATGGAGAATTTGTAATACTGAGCGATATGAATGTGATGTATGCCCATTGGTTTCCAAACTTCTGATGTGTAATCATTGATTTTTTTAATGGAAAGCCTAAATTCAACTGGGTGGAAGATAATTTTATTGATCCATGGGGCATTGGATTCATTGAAAGTTCTCTCAGGAAGATAAACATAGGCATTAGTTTGCTTAAGGTATGTAAGTTTTTGTTATGGTAATGTAGCTAAGGAAGGAGAGTTTTTTTTTTGACTACTTTGGCTTACGATTTGGATGCTGTCCGAGGAGTCAATTACGATGTAGGAACTACGGTGGAAGAGGATTGTGATTTATAGAGTTGTCCATGAACAAGACGTGGGTTAGTTAAGGAATGCATGTGCACCAAGAAGGTTTGCTTACTGTCAATTGGCCATAATCAACTTTTCCGAAGCCAAAAGATCTTGGAATATGTCTATAACATATCTTCTTGGATCCTTTCAACTTAATTGTCTTCACTTTTCTTTCTTAGATCTCTCTAATTTTAAATAACCAAATATATTAGTTTTTTTATGTTCGACTAAGATTAATCAAAAAAAATATTTTGTTTCTTAAACTTTGCAGTAGAATGGTCGGTTCTCCACAATTATGCGGTTGTACGAGTATGATTTATAATAAACATAGTCATTTGTCTCACATTTTCATTATTAGCCAGTAGTTTGGTGATTGAGCAGTTTGATTCTAGAGGCATTTACAGATTTATAGGGCACATATTTATCTTATGATTAAGCAGCAAAAACAAATATATATATATATATATTATCATGTTATTTGTTCATGGTTATGATATTTCACGTCATGCCATAACTTATGGGTTGTCTCAAAGAACATTCATGCATGAGGCACAGAAATGTATAATGGAAGCAGCAATTGCATTAACCATGAATTATTTAAGCATGTCATGCTTCAAATTACATATACGATAATCATTTGTTAATCATGAAGACAATGAAAGTAAGTATTAAAAGCACCACCCATCACCATCTTGACAGCAGTAACATATGCTATGTTCGCAAAATCCACTATGTGCCCCTAAACTATCACAAAATTCATCGCATCCCTTACGACATTGCAATTCTGATGAACGCTGTTACCTTCAGATTTGACCATTTCTAGATAATCAAACAAAAATGTTGCATATAAGAATAGCTATACACATAACTAGTGATTTAAATATTTATAAGTTATAACTTTTAAGAAACTATCTTTGTAAGTTGTATGTGGAAACATGAATCACAACTAGCGATTTCAATATCTATAATATCGAAAACGAGTTGATAATATTTATTATTAGTAAAGAATATACACATAAGATCTCGAACTATAAAAGTATATGTTCAAAGGTGTTAAGTACCAGGAGCAGAAATGATCATAGACAGAATGACAATAATGCACAAAACAAAACTCTTCATCATTATTTAGATAGTACTATATATTCTCAGTGCTATTGGACATCCTTTATAATTTTCAACCCTATATTTATAGTTAAAAAAAAGAAAAGAAAAAAATATGCAGAATAACTAAATCAATTGGCTTGACAAAGCCTGGAATTTCTATACCTGACAGTGCATGTATCCTGATTTTATTTTTTACTAAATTGCTTCAAATTAATCTTGGAATTTCTAGACATGATAGTGCATGAATCTTGATCTTATTTTATTTACTAAAATGCTTTAAATTATTAGTTGTAGTTTTAAACAAAAAATAAAAATAATTTAATGGGTTATTAAATTAATTGACTTGACAAATATGGGGTTTCTAGATAAAATATTATAAGAAACATAATCTGCAGAATAATTAAATCAACGGATTTGACAAATATTGGAATCTATGGACATTATAGTGCATGAATCCTAATTTTATTTTATTTAATAAACTGCTTTAAATTAATCTTGGAATTTCTAGACATGATAGTGCATGAATCCTGATTTTATTTTATTTACTAGACTGCTTTAAATTATTTGGTTGTTAATTTAAACAAAAAAAATTAATTTAATAAATAATTAAATTAATCGACTTGACAAATATGGGATTTCAAAATAAAATAGTACATGCATCCCGACTTCATTTTATTTAATAAATAGCTTTAAATTATTTGGTTTTTATTTTAAACAAAATATATAAATAATTAAATTAATTGACTTGACAAATATGGGGTTTCCAAAAAAAAATTAGTACATGAATCCTGATTTTAATTTATTTATTTACATGCTTTAAATATGTTATTATATTTACTAAACCTCTTTAAATTATTTGGTTGTGTTTTTAAATGAAAAAATAATAATTTAATAAATAATGAAATTAGTTGACTTGACAAATATGGGGTTTCCAAATAAAACAGTACATGAATCCTGATTTTAATTTATTTATTAACATACTTTAAATATTTTGGTTACTATCTTAAAATATCCAATAATTAATATTTTACTTCATGGTTGATAAGCAAAAATTAGGTTAAAAAAATATCTTTTTAACTTATATATTAAAGTGATATTGTAACAACCCTGAATTTCAAGACCAATTTAAATTTTTTATTTTAGCTATTTTAATGGGTTTTGAATACTTAAAATGATTTATTTTAAGTATTAACGAATAAAAAATTATTTAAGTCGAAGTTAGATTGTATAACTTTAAAATTTAATTAAAATGAACTTGAAATGGCGCGGTAGTTAGAAAATTTAGTTTTAAACTTCAATTGAATATACAAAATCCAAAATAAATTAGAATTGGATAAAAAAGAAATGTTAGAATCTATTTAACTATATCTTTCTCATGAATGTAAGGCACTGAGTTTTCACTTTATAAATTGTTAGTTATGTCCGGTTTAAAATTTTGAATAGTCGCTATAGAATTTATATTTTTTTAATATAATATATAGCCCTTAAAAATAGCCATTTTTCAAACAACCTCCGTTTTTGACAAAACCACTTTTGTTGGATCCGGAATTTTAAATTATTGTTGGGTTTCAAATTTCATAATTTTTTGAATTAATATGTGAGCTTGGTAAATTTAAACGTGTTTTGTAATTTCAGTTTAAATTTAATCGACTAAAAAGGCCATTTTCCAAACAGTCTGCAAATTCGACGAAATAAATTTTGTTAGGACCGTATCGTTAAAACATAGCTAGATTTATTTTTCTGTAATTTTTGTAGTCAGTATGTGGCCTCGGTAAATTAAAATGTATGTTCAGATTCACTGTTGACTGTCATGTTAATTTATATTTGATTTTGATACAAGATGATCGAACCAGTCGAATTGTCTTACGAAACATATCCCATTGTGTTCAAAATGTGGGTATTTAGCTAGTAACGACAGTCGTTGTGTTCAATTTGGAGTTCGTAGCTATAAACGAGTAAATTCTTGAATTAAGATATTTTTTTAAAAAAAATATAACCTTAGTCAAACTGGTCAAACCCTAAACCCAAGCAGTTTGGGTCGTGCTCCCTAGAGTGGTTCAGATCGGTCTGTACTTCTTCCATCAGGTCGGGTCGGAGTTGCATGGTTCTCCACGGTTCGGGGCAAGCGGTTCATGTAACACCCCACGTCCGTTAAGGTCACTCACAAAGGTAATGCCTTAACTTTGACGGAGCATTTTAGTAAACAGAACAGAATATTACAAGACAGATATAAAAACAGTACTTGAAAAACTTTATAACTTTATTGCAGCGGACAGAAATCAGTTTGGTTATGACTTTACCAAAAACTCAAGTACATATATATCAGCCTTGTTCAAAAGCCATCAGAGTACAAAATTTTAAAATCATAATCCCCACCGAAGATGCCAGAAAAAGACAAGCCATACTTTAAGCACTTCAAGCACTCCAAGCAGGAAGAAAGATCTGGATCAAGCTAGAGTATTCCCACCTTGAAAACCTAGGGGGGAACGGAAGAAAAGAGGCGAAACAACAAGGGTCAGACATAAAATCTGGCAAGTCTAGTGACTTTCAGTTATGAACATATAATAATGTCATGGCATGCAAATAAAACTGGATGAGATATAATAGGAAACAGGAATAACAGATATACTTAGGTTAAACAGAAGAAACAGGATGATATTACTTTTCACTTCTCTGCACTAATACTAGTATAACAGGATTAGGTTTTACCCTAATGTCTAAACAGAAACAGAAACAGAATAATGGGCCTTTACCACCCTAACAGAAGGTACAGAAACATAATGATAATAATGGGCCTTTACCAACCGAACAGAAAGTACAGAAACAGAATGCTAGTAATGGGCGTTTACCACCCGAACAGAGACAGAAACGGAAATTGAATAATCCCTACGGAAACATAATGTTTGAATTAGGTGTACACTAGTAATGGGCCTTTACCACCCCAACAGATGGTACCATGCAGAAACAGACAGGTGTTACCACCCAACAGAAACAGACGGTACCAACAGAAACGGACAGAACTAAGTGTACCCTAAATCCTACACCAAGCGATCGGCTCCCTAATACATAAATACCCTGTGTCGGCCCCACAGTAGGGTGTATCACTCCCTAAAGTGGCAACCTATTGGCACAGACCTATTTACATATGTCACGGTGTCTTATATCCACAGAGAAGACCGGATCCATTCACGCACATGACCCGGTTGGAACGCACCATCAACACCCCTCGCCATTATCAGAATGAACCGCTTATAATTAGTTCAGTAAGCGTGCCCGGGCCCTACCTACTGTTGGATCATAATTTTGATACCAGAAAGGGTTACTGACTATTATGGGTCCTACGCAACAGATGACACAAGTGATTATCCATCCTAACCTTGTATCCCCAGACTAACAGATTTTAGATTTCAGATTTCAGATTTCAGATTAACTTGTTTACAAGTTTCAGATATACAGAGTTCAGATTTACTAGTACACAGATCAGACAATCAAGTTAACAAGTTTTCAGACTAAAGGGTCAGATGTACAGATTTAACAGACTTACAGATTGTCTAACTTTGTATTGGGCCTACAGATTCACAAAATGGGTTTGTTAAATTCATTAGTCCAGTTGGTTTAACCCTATCCACCCAACATGTTTTGAACATCATATTTATCTCAGATTTGGATTAATTAAATATTAATGCATAGACCTCTCACATTAGGTCGGTAGATTGTGGCCGCTGGATATGCCGGGCTGTTCCGGGCAGACTTCTGCCACAAGTCAGATCTATACTCATGTCTAAGCATATTTTAGTTATGCCTACGACCTCTCACATTAGACTGATAGTTTGCGGTCGCTGGTTAAGCCGGTTGGTTCCTGGTAGGCTTCTACCGTAAACGGAGTCTAACCATGTGTCATAGCCACTTTATTCCATTATAGAAAATATCAAACTAATTATGTCCATTTAGCAGATTTAACTTCTTTACAAGTTACGGCAGATTATCCAAAGTTCTATTAACGTGTTTTGCTCAATTTTAGATCGAGCCTCCAAATTACAATTATTCAGCTTTCAACAAATTAAGTAATTCAACAGATTTAGCAGATAACAGATCTAGCAGTTTAGGCAATACAACAGATCTAGCAGATTAGGCAATATAACAGATCTAGCAGATTAGACAATATAACAGATCTGGCAGATTAGGCAATATAACAGATTTTAAACATTCCTTAAAGTTTCATTGACATATCTTGCCAATTATAAATTATGTCTAAATTCAAATGCCTAAATCAAGGTCATGATTCATAATATAACATATGCCCAAATTTTAGTTAATTTTGCATGGTACAGAATATTCCCCAAAAACCCCAATCATGGTTCACATATAAGTTATGCCAAACATAGCCATTGATTTCAATGCATGTCACATATCAAAAATTCCCCATTTAGGTGTATTCACACTTAATAGTCATCAAATCTTAATATAGATTTTTACACCTAAGTCATGTGCAAATTAATTCTCCTACTTCCAAATGACAGAATATCAGATTTAATATGCCTAGGTCTAGATTTTAAATTTACAACATATGTTCTTTATGTTCTAAGTCACAATAATCCTCTTCTTCCAAGTCATAAATCATCTTATGCAATATGCCTCAAACTTATGTCCTGAAATACAACATGCGTTGTGTCCTCAATTCAGTTACAAATCAATTATGCCTAAATATTCCTCATTCAATAGTCTTCCCAAATTTAGCGTTTATGCGTTCATCTCTAATGAGATTTGGCTCAGGCTCGTGGTAGCCTGGCTATCAATCAAAAAGAAAGAAAGGAGGAAGAAATACAGAACAAACATAATAATGACAATACAACAGAGGAACAGATCTGATAAATAGAAAATGGGCATAATCTCAGATACAAATTTATAATTATGTCAAGATCATGATTAAATTTCATATCGGAAAATAACTGTACTTGCCTTGGTTGGATTCTAGAAGAAGAGTTGCAATTGTTCTCTTTTAATCTAAATCAGAATTGGAAGAAGAAGAAGAAGCACAAGTTTTAGCTTAGGTTTCAGCAGAGCAGAGACGCCATTAATTTATTTTAATTAAGGTGGAGGCAGCATAACATTGCAATTACTTGGTGTGGAGAGAAATCTAGGTTTAGGGGTGTTTAAATCGGAGAATAGGGTAAATTAGAGCCTTCAGATCAGTCCAGAAGTCATCAGAACCACCCAACTCGAAGATAGGTCATCCAGTCACTCAGAAGAAAACACGTCATCACAGAACACTCCAGAATTCTGTGGTGGATCGGTATGGGCGCACTTGGCAGGTGCGCCAGTGTATTTTTGTATTAGCACACTTCACAAGTGCGCCAGTGTATTCTGCCATGTTCCCAGTTTTTCTGCCTGACTTCATTCGTCCATATCTTCTTCATACGGTATCCGTTTTACACAAACTCGGACTCTATCTCAAGCAGAATTTCGAGACTTTGTTAACTATACGTTCACAGAAAATACGGGGTGTTACAGTTCGGGTCGGAGAACTTAAATCTTCGTGGTTCCACCAGCGGTTCGTGGGAAGGGGTGCTTCACGCGTGGGTCGGGTCGTACTTCCTCCCTCCGATCCGATCCTGTTCCTGTACAATTTTCTGCAACTTTTCCAACAACTGTCTTATGCCATACGACGGCGTTTTCGACCATTTTAACTTTTCTAATCAATCACAAAGCATACATAAAGTCATAGCAACATGTAGAATCAACAATAAACACAAAAATGATGAATAATCATGCCAATATGAATCAAGCAAACCCAAAATCCATGGTTTTCACATTAATCATGTTTAACTATAACTAAAGATAGGATTAGCAAAACATATCCAAATTAACGCAATTTTTTATCAAAGCCGTAAAATAATATTTCAGAATTTTACAAATTTTTCCAGATTTTTATAAAGCATAATTTCACTAATTATCAATAACCACCCCTAATTAGCCATAATAAGTGAAAAAACAATGCAAATCACTCACCTTAGCCACAAATAAAACTTTAGATCAGAAAATCTACTGTTTTGGGGCCTTTTTCTATGCAACACAGCAGCTCCAACTCTGATTTGGTGTTGATTTGCCTTGATTTGATGTAGATCTTCTTAATTAGTGTTTAGAAGGTGATTTGGGATGATTTTAGAAGGTGGAGGCCATTGTAAGGGTTAGAGAAATGTTTTAGGCAGCAGAGAAAATGAAGTAAAATCGTTTCCTAACTGATTTCAGCCTCCCCATAGGCCTAATCTCGAAATTGGTTATGGGCCTAGTTGTTAATCACCCTAATTAGGCCCGATTAAGCTGTTTTCCTCCTTCTAAACCTTATTTCAGTCATATCTCCCAAACGGTAAGTCCGTTTGATCTACGTGACTTATCTACGGAAAGGTAAACCATCATCCGAATCCAATGGAAGTGGTTTTAGGTCAAAACTCCTAAACAATAAAAGGTTAGAGGCGAAACAAGAGTCGCTAGGGGTCAAACGGTCATTTAAAAATCGGCAAAAATCATAAACATGGGAAACGACCCCAATAGTCATTCCCCAAAGTGACACGACCATACGACCTCATTTGAAAAAGAAATAAATATTCTACGATCTTCGATATGTAGAATGCGGGTCGTTACACTCTCCCCCCTTAAGAAATTTCACCCCCGAAATTCCTTAACCAAAAACATACAAAGGTGTTCCGCATGCCTATCAGTCATTCACAAACAATCAAACATACACAACAAGAACAACATGCCTACCCTAACATGTGGTTTACTAACAAGGGAAGAAACTATCACTATTAAAATCTTACCAGACAAAGAGTTCTGGATGTGATTCCCTTATGCTCTCCTCTGTTTCCCAAGTATAGTAACTCTCATTCTCGTCCCACTGAACCTTGACCAGTTTCACCGCCTTCCTTCAAAGTTGCTTCTCACTGCTCTCAACAATACGGATCGGCTTGTGGTTCCCAACCGCCTCGGGTTCTACTTCGATATCATCCAACTAATCCGGTGAAATAGTCATATAGGGGTCGTGCATGAACTTCCTTAGCTGGAAAACATGAAATACGTTATGAACTCCTGTCATCTTGTCAGGTAACTCAACTTTATATGCCAAATTCCCAACTTGCTCAAGAACTGGGAATGGACCAACAAATCTTAGTGTTAACTTGCCTCTCCTACCAAATCGAATCACGCTCTTTAACGGAATTTTTTGACAAACACCAAGTCGCCAACGGTGAATTTCAACTCTCTTTGTCTCTTATCAGCATAACTCTTCTACATATCTTGGACAGCCTTCATTCGCTGTTGGATAACCTTGATCTTGACTGAAGTTTCTCTTATCACATCTGGCCCAAGTGCAGTCTTCTCACTGATTTTTAACCAACATGATGGTGAGTTGAACGGTCTTCCGTATAAAGCTTCAAATGGAGCCACACCAATACTGGATTGATAACTATTATTATATGCGAATTTATTTAGATGCAAGTGGTCATCCCATGACCCTCCAAAATCTAATATACAAGCTATCAAGAGATCCTCCAACATACGATTCACAGTTTCAGTCTGACTGAAACACCCCACCTCCGTTAAGGTCACACACAAAGGGAATCCCTTAATTTTGGTGGAGCACTATAGGTTAAAGACATAGATAATTTACAAGACAGACATATAAGCAGCGAAAAAAAACTAAATTTATTTCATACGTGGTTCATAATAAAAATATTACAGCAAACAGTCTCAAAACAACTTCCAAATTATTACATCAAAATCTCTGTCTTGATTTAAAACATAAAGAAGCATAGAACGATAATAAAATAGCATAAATCCCCATTGAGAGTGTATCCAAAGCTATAGCCCAAGAGAAGAGAATCTAAGCAATACATCTACTCACTTCAAGCTTGCAAAAGGTCTGAACTAAGCTGGAGTGTTCCCTCCCTGTGGACCGTGGGGGGAGGGGGGAACGGAAGAGAAGAAGACAAAAGAAAAATGGGTCAGACATGAGTCTGGTAAGTCCAGTGATTATTTAGCATGAAAACAAGAAAAGAATTATGACACGATTAAACTGAATCTAGGACAACACCCTAGAAATAAGGTAACAAGACTGAATATGCTATCTCACTCATTTCAACTTCTCTGCACCCCATTGCTAGTGTTTCAAATAGCACCATGTGTTCAAGATAAATGACCCCCTTTTTTTTTCTCGATCGGCTCCTACTCCTTTACGTTTACCACTTGTGTCATTCGACCCCGCTTGATTGTAGATACCTGTGCTGGTCCCACCATGGGGTGTATCAAATCCTATGGTGGCAACCCGACACAATTCAAGATGCACAGTGTATAGCTACTGATGCCCAGTGCCTGTTTTTTTCCACTTCGGAGTACGTGCACGGCCGCACTCCGTTGGAACCTACACTGATGAACGACCCACCGCTGTTTTTGACCGCTTATAGTTAGCCCAGTAATCGTGCCCCACCCTGCCTAGTTCAGGGTACCATGATACATCTATGTGGGTTACTGCTGAAATGGGTCCCCATTACTAGGGTTTCCGAATCATCATGATAAATTGGTTAAGTGTCCAAGTTAACTTAACCCCACCCATCAGTTTAGTTAAGTTGTTATATTGGTTAAGTGTTGCCTTACTTAACTTAACCCTACCATTCCTGACTTAGCTTTAATTCATTCATTAAAGCACCAACCACTCACATTAGACAGGTATTATTGTGGTCACTGGATGTGCCGGTCAGGTCCGTACAGTTTTACACCGCAACTCAGTCTAACCTCGGGTTCTTTTGGGCTCAATGCACTAACCTCTCACATTAGATATATATTGCTACGGCTGCTGGATGTGCCAGGCGGTTCCGTGCAGTCTTACACCGTAACTCAATCTAACCTCGGGTTATGCATATTCGTCTTTTCTATATTTACATATTTACCTTTTTTGTTTATATGTAAATTATTGTCATTTAAGTCATGCCCAATTTCTCTAAATCATGTTCATAATTTTAGGTATATAAATTATACCATATTTATGCCACTAATCTTTCATATATTTATAGGCCAAATTATGCCATTAATATAAATTTAAGGTTTTTTCCCAACGTTACCCCCGCCTTATGTTTGCAAAATTCACATAGAATGTTAGGCTCGTAACTTAGCCTAACTTACATACAGAAGGGGAAAGAAGGGAACATGTACTATGCATACAACATAATAAGATCTAACTAAACATATGTCATGTAAATTTGGCATATAATAATGTACTTGCATTTTTGGATCCAATTAACATGAGTCTTAAACATATGGAATTACCCAAATCCGACTAGGCATGTAAATGTAAAATTTATTTTGGATCCTTGAATCTCAAGCATATAGAAGTATACAAGCTCAACAAGGCATGTAAATGTGAAATTTTATTTTGGATCCAATAAATATGAATCTTAAGCATATAGAATTACACAAGTTCAACTAGGCATATTAATGTAAACTTTCATTTTGGATCCAATGCTCATAGATCTAAATGTAGATCTTAACATAATACATGTCTTAGCCTAACAACTTGCATGTTACATAACATGAAAAGTCACCAAACTTACATAATACACGATTGGTTTAACATCGACATAATTATCATAATAGTCTCAAAATCATATATGATAGAATTGTTACAGGAGTAGACATAAATCATCATCATCATTATCTCACAACTAAGAATTTCCATATTTTTCTCTTTATTACAAATCATAACTTTTAATCGTTCACGAAGACTATCAATTCCTTGTTTTCTGGGATCTGTTTTCTGAAACTGAAAAGCAATCCCTTGACGAAGACATCAATTCCCTAAGTTAGTTTTGATTCGTAGCTTTAATCTTGCTTTCTAGTTTGAGACGAAATGGTGGCTAGGTTAGGACGATCACTGACAGCATGGTGGCTCCTTGGAATGAGTTTGTGTGATTTATGTTTGAGGAATAGGGTTACTTTTATAGAGGTTTAATCTTATGTGAGCCGTTAGATCATCCTAGGTGCAATCACAACCTTCCAGACTTGATAGATTTATCCAGAATTGCCACGTATGCCCTAGTGACTCAGCAACAGGTTAGAAAAGACTCAGCAACAAGTCAGAATCGTCACTGTTTTGGATCTGGGCAAGGGGGGTAGGTCGACCCCCAGGTCGACCTATATAGGGGAGGTCGACCCCCTGGTCGACCTCCTGGTCGACCTGGCCTTGGGCGGAAAATTTCCAGCCCAGCCCACTTCTACGTTTGAATTCGAATTCTTGAATTTTTGAATTTAGTTTGAAAAGTTTTTATTTATATAATTTCCTGAAGCTTCTAAAGGCCCTAACTTCTTCATACGGAGTCCAATTCACGCAAACTCGGACTCTATCTCAAGCAGAATTCCAAGACGAACGCAATGGCATAACCCATTTTCCTTATTTCTCACATTTAGAATTAATTATTCTTTAATTCATTACTTTAATGTTTACAGAAAATACGGGGTGTTACATTCTCCTCTCCTTAAAGGATTTCATCCCCGAAACCTTCAAGTCAAGAAGAACGTATATCCTACCATCCAATCAACCATCTACTAATCCATCAAACATAAGCGTCCATTGTCCTTAAAAAGACTTCTAATGTTTCATGATCATATGCATAGTGTGTGTACATGTCCTTATCTAATGCAAAAATCAGGCGGTCTACTGATTCAGTTGACCTCCTTAATGCAAATCATGTTTGTGTCATGAGTCCATTATGTATTCAATCATCCCTAATCATACTTTCCACATGAGTGCACAATAATTCATACAAATGCAATGTCCATTTGATAACACATCAAGTTTCAATCCATATACAAATGTATACATGCATATGCGATATGAAAGTGATTGAGCCGATCTAACACCTAATGTGTGTGTATATGCATCCACAAGCAACACTAGAAACCACTTGCAACCACTTGCAACCATTAATCATAACATGTTTCAAATACATGTTTACATCCATTGGTTTCTACCTAAGGATCAAGAATAGCATTGAGGAAATATACTTAAAAAGGATAGATACGAGCATGAAAAAACTTAAGTAAAAAAAGAGATCAAAGATGTACCCTTGAAAAAGAAAAGGGTAGGCTATGCGTATCTTGGCCTCAGTCTCCCCAGTCGCGTCTTCCTCATCGTCACTCCATTAAACTTTAACAAGTTTGACTTCACGGTTGCGAAGCTTTTTGACATCTGTACACAAGATACGAGTTGGAACTCTTCTCACAGTTGCCTCTCGTTCTATTTCTACTTCCTCTGGTATGCTTGGTTCCACCACTTCCACAGACTCATGTAAGCACTTTCGTAGGTGAGAAACATGAAAGAAATTATGAACCCCAGCCAATCTTTTAGGCAGCTCTACTCTGTAAGCCATCTTTACAATCTTTTCAATGATAGGAAACGGCCCTACAAATCTTAGTGCCAACTTTCCTGCGGATCCAAAGCGAACGACGTTCCTTAAAGGAGATACTTTAAGGAAAACCCTATCTCCAACCTCAAACTCTAGGTCGGTCCTTCTTTAATCTGCGTATGACTTCTGTCTATCTTGGATAGTCTTTATTCTTCTCCGTATTGAGTCCACTTTCTCTAAAGTTTATCTAATCATATCAAGTCCAAGTATGAGCTTGACTGTAGACTCCCACAACCAAGTTGGTGATCGGCATGGTCTTCCATATAAAGCTTCAAAGGGTACCATGCCTATGGTGGCTTGGAAGCTATTGTTGTAGGCAAACTCTACCAAAGGGAGATGATCCTCCCATGTTCCTCCTAAGTCAACAACGCACAATCTCAAGAGGTCTTCTAATACTCTGTTCACCCTTTCCGTCTAACCATCGGTTTGGGGGTGATAGGCTATGCTTAAGAAAAGTTGTGTGCCTACAGCCTCTCGTAAACTCTTCCAGAACTCACTCGTAAAGATAGGATCTCGATCACTCACTATGCTGGAGGGTATCCCATGGAGTCGAACTATCTCTTTAACATAAATTGAGGCTAAAGATGAGGCAGTCCTTCTAATTTTAATGGGTATAAAGTGAGAGCTTTTTGTGAGACTGTCCCCTATTACCCAAATACTGGTATTGCCCCTTCTTGACCTACGCAACCCATCAACAAAGTCCATCGAAATGCTAACCCATTTCCACTGTGGGACCTCTAGAGGATGAAGTAGACCACTAGGCTTCTTCTGCTCCGCCTTGACTTGCTGTCATATCATGAACTTAGAAACGAATTCAGCTACATCCCTTTTCATGCCACTCCAAAAGAAAACCCTTTTTACGTCTTTATACATCTTGTCTCCACCTGGGTGAATGGTCAACTTGGAATGGTGTGCCTCTTCGAGAACCTTCTTCACCAAATCCCTTGCTTATGGGACGCATAGTCCTCCATCCCACCTCAACCAACCCTTATCATCGATGGAGTATCTATTGAGGCGACTAGAAGTCTCACCTCTAATTAGCTTATCCATCACATCAACTAGATGAGGGTCTTCATGTTGTGTGGTTCATATTGTGTCCAAAAGTGTAGGCCGTACCTCTAGCGATGCTAACAAACCAGCCACATAATCGATAGAGGGTCTAAAGTCAAAAGTCGCTATGCACCCTAAGCTCTGCTTTTCTACAAAGAGAGGACTTAAGGTAAGCTTCTTTCTACTCAAGGCGTCTACTACTACGTTGCCCTTTCCAGGGGTATAGAAAATCTCAAAATTATAGGATGTCAAGAATTCCATCCACCTTTGTTGCCTCAAGTTAAGATCTTTCTACGAGAAAAGGTACTTCAACGATTTGTGGTCAGTATACAATTCAAACTTCTCACCTAGGAGATAATGGCACCAAGACTTAAGCGCAAAAAACATGGAAGCCAACTCTAGATCGTGGGTTGGGTAGTTTTTCTCATGTACTTTCAACTGTCTCCCTTGATAAGCTACTACCTTCCCTTCTTGCATCAAGACAACACCTAGTCCCATACCGCATGCATCCGTTTATAGGCTAAACATCTTGCTCCCATCAGGCAATGTCAGAAATGGGGCTGTTGTTAGAGCCCTCTTCAAACGTTGGAAAGCAACATCGCAATCCGAATCCCAAGTGAAAGTTAGGTTCTTCTTCATCAAACTTGTAAGTGGGGCTGAGATTTTCGCAAAGTCTTTAATAAACTTTAGATAAAAGCACGCTAGCCCGAGAAAGATTCGGACTTCGGTTGCATTCCGTGGAACCTTCAAATCTTGCACCGCAATTTCTTTTGTGGGATCCACAGCTAACCCTTCTTTGGACACCACATGTCCAAGAAACCTTACTTCCTCTCTCCAGAAGTGGCATTTGGAGAATTTGGCTTTCAACTGATGTGCACGAAGAGTATCCATGACTTCTTTTAAATGCTGAGCATGCTCTTCCTCACTCTTCGAGAAAATCAAAATGTCGTCCACGAAGACCACCACAAACTTATTAAAGAACTCCCTGAACACCCTGCTCATCAAGTCAACGAAATAAGCGGGTGCGTTTTCCAAGCCGAAAGGCATGACAAGCCACTCGAAGAAGCCGTCTGGTGTTCTGAACACGGTCTTATCGATACTATCTTCAGCCACTCTTAACTGATGAAACCCGGTAGCTAGATCTAGTTGGGAGAAAACCGAGGCACCTACAAGATGATCGAACAAGTCATCTATTCTTGTAAGTGGGTGCCTATTCTTCTTGGTCAACTTGTTTAGCTCCCTATAATTGACGCATAGGCGAAGCGAACCATCTGCTTTGGTTGCGAATACTACTGGAGCACCCCATTCAGAAATACTCCGCCTTATAAACCCCTTCTCAAGCAACTCTTTAACTTGCTTGCTGAGTTATTTACTCTCCCTTGGAGCCATGTGTCTAACAGGTAAAGCAATGGGTTTTACATCATCAACGAGGTATATGAGAAAGTCTATCTCCGGCTTCGGAGGAAACCACTTTACTTCTTCAAAGACATCCAAGTTTTCACGCACTACTCTAACAGACTGCAAATTCTCAACATACACATCAAGAGATTCTAGATAGCTAAGCATAACAGAGTTCATGGGATTACAAGAAATCTCGAGACTTTTACCTAGGCGAGTCATGAGTCTAACCACTCTCTTTTCATAATCGAGGATGGCACCATTACTGGATAGCCAATCCATGCCTAGAATCAACCCATAGCCCGTGAAACCCAAAACTTAGGCATTACATCTAAACCCAACGCTTAGTATAGAAATTTCCAAATCCAAACAAATCATTGATAAATAAGACGAACCCCCTGTTGGATTTGAAACAACCAAGGGATCCTCTACTATACTAGTGTCAAGGTGCAGAGATTCAACTAGAGCAGTAGATATAAAAGAGTGCGATGCGCCAGAATCAAAGAGTGTACGAAAAGGATGATCAAAAAGATAAACTAAATTCTCAACAGAAATATTTTTACCTCATTCTTACGGAGGTGCAATGAGAGCGTGAACCTGCCCTCCAGAAGTAGACCTAGTCCTCTTCCCTTGACCATGCTTTCTTGGGCAGTCCTTAGCCATGTGTCATGTCTCGCCGCAATGGAAACAACCACCCATCTTCCTTTTCTTCTTTTTGCAGCCCTTAACCAGATGTCCATGAATGTCACAAAAATTACACTTCCTCTTGTCACGGGGTTTGTTATTCTTCCCGTCCTTCTAGGAATCTGTCTTCTTGCTCTGTGATCCCTCCACTTTCTTATCTTGAGGTACATCCACCTTTGTCTCTTTCTTACCAACCTTATCTTCTTCTTGTAACAGTGCCATGTCCACCAGTCTCTCATAAGTCGCACCTGTAGGTATATGGGACATAGCTACGCTGTGCAGTGGCTTATTCAATCCTTTAACAAAATGGAGATCCTTCTTATGTGGAGTGTTCACTAACTCCAATCCGAACCTAGCCTGCTGGTTGAATTGGTTAACGTATTCTTTGACCGACATACTTCCCTGTTTGAGAGCTAAGAACTTCTCCATCTGTAGGCTTCATTCAGCTTGTGAGAGGAATTTTATTTCAAACCTCATTCTAAAATCCATCCAAGTTTCAACTAGTCTTTCAGCATTACAAACTTCCCACCAATAGGAGGCTTCATCTTTAAGCAACCATACAACCAATCGTATCTTCTACCTATCGTCCACTTTGAAGATAACCAACAAATCCTCAGTTTCTTTGAGCCAGTTTCTTGCTTCCACGAAGGATTCATTTCAATTGAAGTTCTTTCCACCCATGGCTCGAAAGTCCCAACATATTTTTGAGAAAGCATTTTCACGCGGAGGAGGAGGAGGAGGAACCGTTGCACTTGGGGGAGGAGGAATGTTTTCCAGGACCACATCATTAGCCCTAGCCTCTAGGTACCTTCTGAACCAGCCAGGTACTGGCATGCCCTCTGGAAGGTTAAGATCCCCAGACATGCTGAAACAGAAAATGAAAGATTCAAAATAAAGGATAGAAGGATAGTGCATTTGACTTTGGGGATTATGCCTTTTTATATCAAAAGAAGTGTAACGACCCGCATTCTACGCATCATAGGATCGTAGAATATTTATTTCTTTCACATACGGAATCGTATAGCCATGTAACTTTGGGAGACAACTACTGGGGTCATTTCACATGTTCATGATTTTTGCCGATTTTTAAATGACCATTTTTCCCATAGTTGGTCTTGTTTTGGCCATAACTTTTGATTGGAAAGGAATTTTGACCTGAAACCACATCCATTGGCTCCGAATAATGGTTTACAATTCCGTAAACTGGTCAATTAGCCTAACGGACTCAACATTTGGGAGATATGGCTGAAACAAGTTTCAGATGGTGAAAAACAGCTTAATTGGTCTTATCCGGGTGATTAACAGCTAGGGCCAAAGGGAAATTTCAGGATTAGGAGTTTAAAAGGGCTGTTAGGGTTCGGAGAATATCTTTTTCTCATTTTTCAACCGTCACTATTCATTCCTCTTAACCTAGCCATGGC
This sequence comes from Allium sativum, assembly GCA_030737875.1. Classification (NCBI taxonomy): domain Eukaryota; kingdom Viridiplantae; phylum Streptophyta; class Magnoliopsida; order Asparagales; family Amaryllidaceae; genus Allium; species Allium sativum. Next base: position 655,590,878 of record CM060918.1, on the reverse strand, counting down.
TTCCACTCTCTAAATCTCTTCAAAACACTTCTAAACCACTTTCTAATTGAAGATTAGCCTAATCAACATCAAATTAAGGAGGGAAATCACCAAAGCAAGGTTAGAGCTGCTGTGTTACATTGGGAATAGCGCCAAATCAAAGAGTATTTCAGTTTTTGGGTTTTATTTGTGGCTAAGGTGAGTGATTTGCATAGTTCCTCACTAATTATGGTAAATAAAGGGTAATTTGTGAAAATTAGCGAATTTATACATTAATAAATTCTTGGAAAATATTTATAAATTCATAAATAATGTTTTAACCCTCTGTTAGAAATTGGGTTTGATTTGGTTAAGTTTTACTAATCATGTCATTAGTTTTTCTTAAACATGCTTAAGGGAAAATACGAGATTTTGGCTATGTTTGATCCATTCTAACCAATCATATTGATGTTATTGCTGTTTTTGGTCAATTATACATGTTGCCATGACTGTTTGGAATGACTTGTGGTTGTTTAGAAAAGTTAGATTGGTCGAAAACGCCGTCGAATGGCGTAAACAAGTCGCTGGAAAGGTTGCAGGAAATGTGCAGAGTTTCGGATCAGATCGGATCGGATTATGGGCTCGGATCAGATAAGGGGATCGGGGAGGAGGATACGAACCAGATCATAACTTGGCACTAGCTGAGCCTTTGCAAGAAGGAGGGCCAATTGCAAAAGCTGGAGTTGGGTTGGGATCAGATTGGAGCTCAGCGTAGGGATCGGATCGGACCAGAAATGGGAGCAAAGGCGGAGGCGAGTTGAAATAAAGCATCGGATCGGATGAAGGACCACCGAAACAAACTCTAGCAGAAGCACCCGAACCGAATGAAGAGCCGAGCCAAACCATGATGGGACACCCGAACCGAACCAAGGGGGCGCTCCGAACCAAACCGAATGACCAGAAGGTGGAGCAAGCCGAACCGAACCAGGAGAGGACAACCGAACCGAACTAGATTAGAGCTACTACCACGGGATGACTCTTCTGAAGATCAGCTCCAATTCGACCAAAACCAGAGATGCAACGGTAGTCCAAATGGGAAGTAGATATCTGGATCTAGATGGGAACCATTGAGTTCACTTCATGGTTGGGCTTTGCTGCGGGACGTGCGCCAAGGGGTTATTGATGTCTGTAACTTTGAATCACTACGTGTAGGGAGTACGTGAACGGATTCAAGGCCACAGTGACCTAGGTACGACTAAAGAGCTATAGACCAATGAGGTAGGGTCATTTGTAAAGATTTAGTCATGAATCCATTGGTAAGCTTGGTGGTGGAAGTAGTTGTACAAGTCGAACTCCGTCACTACTTCGATGGGTCTATTGATTGACAGTGGTGGACATCGTATGCTTTACGCACTGAGTGAGAGATGTGAGGATGGTTGCTATGTTTGATTTGTTAGCCATCATTATGACACGCACACCCCAACCCACGTATTCTTTACACCATATGTTTAGTGGCACCTTAGAGTATTGTACGGTATGTAGTGCTAACTCTTGGGTTGTAGGTCCAGGTTCAGGTATGGTTTAGTATACCTATTATTGTTCTGTTTAGCTTCTTATCGCTCATACCAGACTATTTGCCTAACCCAGATTTTTATGTCTCTTCTTATTACTCTGGGTGCTCTCACGAGCAGAGTAGAGACAGGTTAGCTGGTGATGCACGAGTAGCTATAACGGAGATGAGCAGGAGGCTTCCACGCATGATATATAGATATTCTCCCTGTTTCGCTGCTGGTCCCAACTTTGGGCATTAGTAGTGTACCCTTTCTTTCTTTTGTTTAGAGACAGTAATTTAGAAAGTTGTAATAAGCTATATTTGGATTTCCGCTACTCCGATGATGATGTTGATGTTGGTTTTAGTTGTCAGCTTATGCACTGTCTCGCGTATTTTATGTCAAGTATATTATTATTATATCTTGTTCCATGCACTGTGCGATAATCTACAGGTTCCTTGTTATTTCTTGCCTTCTTATCTTTTCTTTAGACGTCCGTTCCGTACTGGTTGGACATCGGTACAACGCACTTTCCTTGGAAATGTCTGCTGGTGCGGGGCGGGTCGTCACATTTGGTATTAGAGCTCTAGGTTGCATAGTTAACCTAGGGAAGACACCAGTAAGAGATAGTACACATATATGAGAGCGTGTATTTGTTATATTTTGGTTTTCAAAAGCTATATATATATACTATTAGTATAGCTAAGGATGAAGTCGCATTGCACTGGCACCACTATGGAGATGGCTAATCGTTTCTCTTTACAGATTGAACGATGAGCCGATATACGAGGGGTACTCGTAGTGGAGCCAATAATGAGAATGCTGCTGATATGAGGACAATGTTTACTAACCTCATGAGAGAGATGCTTAGGGATGTGCAGAGGCCAGCTCCTAATGCTGGGAATGGTGGTGGTCCAATAGTGCAGGCGCCTAGGGCCGATTTCACCAAGCTGAACAAGGATTATACTAGTCTTGGTGGGAAGCCATTCCACGTAACGTAGTCGGCTATGGATGTTTTGGATTGGTTGGATAGCTGCCAGCGTATCTTCGAAGATTTGGGTATTGAGGATGAGATGAAGAGAAGGCTAGCATCCCGTCAGCTGCAAGGACGGGCAATGAATTGTGGAAATGCTATAAAGGAAGCTACTCCCGAGGATCAGATTACTTGGGATCAGTTTAAGGTTCGATTTAGCGATAAGTTCATTCCAGCTGCTCAGAAGTCAGTGTTGTTTAAGAAATTTTTGGAACTCAAGCAGAATGGCAGAGCTGTCTCGGAGTATATTGCCGAATTCGACACGTTGTTGAAATATGGGTTATCCCTGATTGATATTTCCGAGAAGAAGAACGAGAAGTTCATAACTGGCTTGGATGGATACTTGGGGGAAAGGCTTATTAACCACATCGATGGGACGTTTGAGTCGATTGTGGGGAAAGCATTGAGGTCCCAGAGTCTTTACCCTAAGTCGAAGACTGAGGTTGCATCTGCAGAGGAGCCAAAGCCGAAAGCAAGTGGTGGAGGCAAGAGTGGTCCTCAGAATAAGAGGAAGCAGAACCAGAATAAGGATGGCCAGAAAAAGAACAAGAAAGATGTCGAGTGCTTCAGTTGTGGTAAGAAAGGCCATTATGCTAGTAATTTTCGGGCCAAGCCAGCGGATAGGAAGTGCTTCAACTGTGGCCAAGTGGGACATCACAAGGACAAGTGTCTGCAACCCCCTAAAGAAAAGCAGATGGTGAAAGCATATGCCCTTAATGCTATTCCTTCTTCGTCGAATGCCCCAACTGCGGCAGAGAAGTGAAAGAATGTCGTTATTTAAGGTATGCTTTCTATTTATGATGTTCCTGTTAGAATTTTGTTTGATACCGGAGCTTTCGGTTCTTTCATATTTAGTGACCTGGTAGATAGGTTGGGATTGGAGCCCGAGATTGTCGATAAGCCTTTAGTAGTGACGAACCCGATTGGTGGTTCGAATAACCTTAGCATGATTTTTCGTAATTTGGTCTTGTCGAGTCATGGATGTATGTTTTTGATTGCTTTGTTTTGGGCTTTACTGGGTTTGGCATTATTTTGGGTGTCGATTGGCTCCAAAGATACGAGGTGGTGGTAGACTATGAGGGCTTTTTGGTGACAGCTAGAGCGGATGATGGGCAGAGGGTAGTGTTTGGTGGTCTCCTTAGTGATGGGGTAATGGCTAGTTTTCTAAATTCCCTCGACATCCCGCAAGGTAAATTGTCAGGTTTGCCCATGGTTGGCCAGTATCCTGACGTCTTCGAGCAAGTGACCGGGCTTCCACCACACCAAGAGATTGAGTTCCGTATTGATTTGGTGAAAGATGCCAGACCTATAGTGATGCCACTTCGTCATATGGCACCAAGGGAGCAACGAGAGCTCGGGGTGCAAGTCAGCGATCTTTTGAAGACGGGATTTATCAAAAGGAGTGTTTCTGAGTGGGGAGCACCAGTAGTGTTAGCTACCAAGGCAGATGGTTCCCTTCGATTGTGTGTAGACTACCACGAATTGAATAAAGTGATGAGGAAGAATAAGTATCCTCTACCACGGATAGATGATTTGTTTGATCAGTTGAGTGGCGTGAGAGTATTCTACCAGTTGGATCTCGCGACAGGTTTTCATCAGCTTAGAGTGGAAGCTGAGAGTACAGCTAAAACGACATTTCGGACGCCGTATGGATTTTATGAATGGTTGGTAATGCCATTTGGGTTGACCAATACACCAGCATATTTTGGGGATCTTATGAATAGGGTAATCAGAGATCAGTTGAATAAGTTTGTTCTTGTGTTCGTGGATGATATACTTGTCTATTCGGGGACAGAGGGAGAACACAAGGAACATTTTAGGATAGTGATTGAGGTGTTGAGGAAACTCCAATTGAAAGAAAAGTTCTCGAAGTGGCATTTCTGGAGAAGGGAAGAGAGATTCTTGGGCCATGTCGTTTCAAATAATGATATTGCCGTGGATCCTGCGAAGGTGGCTATGGTACAAGATTGGTCTATGCCCAAGAATGCAACAGACATAAGAAGTTTCTTGGGGTTAGCCGGATATTATTGTAAGTTTATCAAGGAATTCTCCAAGATAACAGCACCATTGACTCAGTTGACCAAGAAGAATCAAGCTTTCATCTGGGATGAAAATTGCGAGAATGCATTCAAGAGTCTAAAGGAAAAGTTGACATGTGCACCAGTGTTAGTCATTCCTAAAGGGAATGAAGAGATGACGATATACACGGATGCATGTGGTACCGGACTAGGTGCTGTATTGATGCAAGGAGGTAGGGTTGTAGCTTATGCAAGTCGGCAATTGAAACCGCACGAGAGAAGATACCCTACCCATGATTTTGAATTAGCAGCGATCGTATTCGCATTGAAAATGTGGAGACATTATCTCTTGGGAGAAAGATTCGAGTTGTTTACCTATCATAAATCGTTAAAGTATCTCTTGTCCCAGAAGTATCTAAATCTCCGACAGCAAGGATGGTTATAATTCTTAGCTTCCTATGACTTCGATATCGCATATACACCAGGAAAGGGCAATGCGGTAGCTGATGCATTGAGTAGGAGACATGGCAGTCTAGGGGCTATGTTTCTTGAATGGAAGCAACTGGAGTACATCACTGGATATGATTTTAGACCAAAGTGCGAGTTGAATCTAGAAATGTTAGCAAGTTTGACGATCAGACCCACTTTGATTGAGCAGATTGGTACCAGCTAGAGGGACGATCCTAACTTGTTGGAAATCATCTCCAAGTTAGAGACGAGAATCGATGAGGAGATGAACAAGTATGGGCTTAATCGAGAAGGATGGCTTGGAAAGAATGGAAGACTAGTTGTACCCAATGTCAATGGCTTGAGAGATGAAGTGCTTAGAAAATGTCATTAATCAAAACTGACTATACACCCTGGTGGTAGCAAGATGTATCAAGACATGAAGAAGACCTACTACTGGGAAGGGATGAAAAGAGATGTTGGGAAGTTTATATCCAAATGCATGAATTGCCAGCTAGTTAAAGCTGAGCAAAAGAAGCCTAGTGGTTTGTTGCAACCTTTAGAAATTCTAGAATGGAAATGGGAACAAGTCTCAATGGATTTTATTGATGGGTTACCAAGAACTAGGTCAGGCCATGAGAGCATTTGGGTGATTATGGACTGATTGACCAAAAGTGCAAGATTTATACCCGTCAAGTCGAACAGGAGGGCAACTAAGTTAGCGGAACTATATATAAAATGGGTAGTAAGATTCCATGGAATACCCTAAGGAATTGTAAGTAACCGAGATCCGTTGTTCACTAGTGGATTTTGGAAGAGCTTAAAAGAGGTGTTAGGATCAGAATTACATCTCAGTACCGCGTATCATCCTCAAACCGACTGTCAGACAGAGAGGGTGAATTGAGTGTTAGAAGATCTTTTGAGAGCTTGCATATTGGATTTTGGTGGATAATGGGATGACCATTTCCATCCAGTATTGGTATATCCCCATTTGAAGCTTTGTACGGAAGACCGTGCAACTCACCGTCATGTTGGTTAGAAACTGGTGAGAAGTTTGTGCGTGGACCAAATGTGATAAGAGAAACTTCAGACAAGATCAAGATCATTCAATAACGAATGAAGGCTACCCAAGATAGGTAGAAAAGTTATGCTGATAAGAGGAGGAGAGAATTAAAGTTCTCCATTGGCGACTTGGTGTTTGTCAAGATTTCTCTGTTGAAGAGCGTGATACGATTTTGCAGGAGAGGCAAGTTAGCACCAAGATTTGTTGGTCCATTCCCAGTTCTTGAGAAATTGGGAATTTGGCATATAAAGTTGAATTACCAGAGAATATGGAAGGAGTTCATAACGTATTTCATGTTTCCCAATTAAGGAAGTTCGTGCACGACCCAGATGTGACTATTTCACCTGAACAGTTGGATGATATCGAAGTTGAACTAGAGGCAGTTGGGAACCGCAAGCCTATTTGTATTGTTGGGAATGATACGAAGCAACTTCGAAGGAAAGAGGTTGTAACACCCCACGTCCATTAGTGTCACTCACAAAGGGAATGCACTAAGTTCTGTGGAGCATTTTGGGTAAAAGATGCAGATAAATTACAAGACAGACAGAAATTAAACTACGGAAAATAAAACTTTGCTTTATTGATAAAATAGTTTGTACAATGATTTCTTTACAATATCAGAGTATCATCTGTCTTACAAAATAACGAAGCATAAAACAACATTTATATTCCCCAATTTTAGCAAGAGCCAGCCACAGCATCTGAAAAGAGAATCCAAGAAAAACTTCGGCAAATCTTCAAGCTGGGGAAAGAGTGACAGTCCAACTTAACCTGAGCTGTACTATTCCCTCCTTTACTACCTGGGGGGGGGGGGGGGGGACGGAAGAAAAGAGGATGAAAGAAAAATAGAGTCAGACATAAAGCCTGAGTAAGTTCAGTAACTTCTAGCATGTGAACATGGAAAACAAAACGACATGAATTAACTGAATACAAGATAACACCATGATGATAGGGTCAGCAAGATTAGACAAGATTGACACAAGATATACTAAGATAAGATGAACTGGATATGCTCTAATACTTTTGCCGCTTCGCTATTTCCTTATTATACTGGTTTCTATATCTCTGCACCACCTAACTAGTGTCCCAACTAGTAACGCTAACGTGATCCCAATCCCTGTATTTTCCATCGCCTTCAGGCATCCATTTATTTATTTGTTACCTAGATTTAATCTAGGGTTTTCTATCAAGTGCTTTCTAGTTTCAACTAGAGTTTACGCTATCTGCTGCACGCTTCTCGGATTTAGGATTTATGCCCCCTAGTCCAATCGATGCCCCCAAGTCTAGGGCACACTACCTAGAGTGGTATGTGTTCCTATACTTCTCCACGCATGTATCGCAAACCGTTATCGCTTGTCTAGATGCACATGTCCTGTAATGTGCAGTCTGAGTCCTGTGTCAGGGCAAGTCAAGGAATACAGAACTCGGTCGGGAGCATTCAAATACCTGCCGATGCAGATGCTAAGGTCTGTTTTTATTCTAGTGGCTATGGTCCCACTTGACACCTCCCTCAACTAATGAAAGGCATACCTTGAAAAATGAGAACTATACGCCGGCCCCGATGCCCCACTATCCTATGGCCATCCTCACCCATAACTAGATAGCAAGTATATGGTCTTTTGGAGTTCTCCGACTTTCCGCTTCACGTATCTCGATTGACAGAAGATGGATGGTAGACGACGAGTTGCTATCACAAGGCTACTGTTTTCTCGCCAAATCACGCCGGTCCATCCTAGTCTTTAGGTTGCCATATATTGCAACTAAGGCATACCCCTGGTTCTTCTACGCAGACCTTAACCTCTGTGGGCCCAGGCGGATCATCTGCAGCCTCACAGAGGGATACCAAGAGTACCCTCACGTCCCCTCGAAGCCTCGGGCTTCGTAACCCAATTCGTTGGAGCCTTCTTTTTAATCAGACGGACGTTCGCTCCTCCTCATGTTATACTACTTAGTTTTGTCAACTAAGGTTTACTACTTAGTTTCCAGAGTCGTTGTGTTCTTAACTAAGGTTTACTTAGTTCTCTTTCCCGTCAATTTGGATTGGTTAAGTGTCATAGTCAATTCAAGCTAACTTAACCCTCCTCATTTACCCTGTTAAACTGGTTAAGTGTTATCAGTAACTCATGTTGACTTAACCCTACCACAAACCAAGTAATACTGGTTAAGTATTTATTACTTAAACCTACCCATTCACCCTGTGTTGGTAAAGTGTTCTTTTTTTTAACTTAACATTGCCCGTCTGTTTTAACTAACATGTTATTAATGGTTAAGTATTATCCCTTCACGTTTTAGACTTAACCATATTCCTTTATCACAATCTGATGGCTAAGTGTTCAAGTTACTTAACCCTATGGTCTACCCCAGCTAACATATCAAATTTGGCTAAGTGTATTAACTTTACTTAACACCCCACCTTCTAATCTGGTTAACATGTTAATTTGGCTAAGTGTTTTCTTAGTTACTTAACCGCTACAAATCTTGTCTTGTTACCATGTTAAGTTGGTTAAGTGTCCCTATGGACTTAGCCCTCTCATCCTAGCTTAACTGTGTTAAATTGGTTAAGTGTTCCTATGGACCTAACCCTCCCATTCTAGCTTAACTATATGGCCCTAACCCAACCCACCAGTCTGGTTATCATGTTGAATTGGTTAAGTTCTTAATGAACTTAACCCTACCATTCTTGTTCTAGCTTTAATTAAATAGATTAAAGCCACGACCACTCACACTAGACAGATATTGTTGCAATTACTGGATGTGTCGGTTGGTTCCGGGCAGATTTACATCGTAACTCAGTCTAACCTCCGGTTAGGCCTATTCGTGTTTCCTAGTTCAAAGGGTTTTGACTAATTTTCAAATCAAGTTTCGAAAGTAACCATCCCGTCCATCGGATCAGTTAGGGATAGCCAGGGAGAGCAGAAAACTTGTATTTTCCAAACCCAAGCCTAGACACTATCCCCTCTGTCACACTACAACTTTCTGGTGTACCATTAAAAGAGATGTTGTTATTAAACCTTTAATTTGTCTAAATTTACATAACCTCATTAGGCCAAATTCTATAAGTAAATTATTCCTAATTTACTTATTTCCTAATTACCCTTTTAATGTAAACTGTCAACATTTATTCTTATGGCCCATTTCCCCCTCTATATCATTTTTATGCCTTTTGGTATGTAAACTATACCAATTAAGTGTCTCTAACCATGAATTTGCTAAACCAGACGGTTATTCCCAATTATAGCCAATCTCAAATTTATACCAATATACTTATTACGCCAAATTAGCTAATCCAATCCTGATTTAACATTCTAATTGCAGTTCACGTCAAACTAGACTTATTATTCTAGTTCATAACACATGTAAAAGCTAGATTCAAATTACACATCCTATAATTCATGTCCAATTTATCCAATTTGCATTTCTATAAACATTCCACAAAACATGTTCCCAATTTATGCCAATTTCCTAGTTTATAACTACCTTTCTAGTAAATTTCATATTTTCCCCAAATCGTATTCCCACCGTTCGTATAATCGTGACTCAGTCTAGATTATAGATAAATATAGATTCGTAGAAAATAGGGAATGAACCAAAGATGCTATGAAAAAGGATGGTCATAACAACTGGCATAAAAAGGTTTGAATAACGACGTAGGTTCAAGAACATGGGTAGACCTAACTTAATAGGTAAATTCCCAAGGTCTAAAACCAAGAATAGACAGAGTAGGTTTAAGAACAAGGGTAGACCTAACTTAATAGGTAAATTCCCAAGGTCTAAAACCAAAGAAAACTAAGAACAAACAGAATTGATAATCGGGTTTTAGACCCAATTTCATAGTCACAAAACTTAAGCAACACTTTCCTAGTCATGAATCACAGTTTTTCTTGTTATGTCATAGGCAATAGTTTATTTTTCCTAATCGAAGGCATAGGCTTGTGTTCATGGTCAAGCGAATAATCCTCATAGTCACAATCACAGTCATAGGCAATGTTCATAAGCAATGTTCATAGTCATAGGCATTGCCACAGTCATAGGCAATGTTTATAGTCATAGGCAATGTTTATAGTCATAGGCAATGTCCAAAGTCATAGGCAAGGCCTAATTGGTCATCGAATCATAACAGTTCTTAATTAGTTCCAAAGATATAGGCATAGATTCGAATAGAAAGATTTGGCATATTCTTTTATTCCTTTATTTTCATGTCACGAACAGAGAAAACGTTCAAATCTAAAAATAACTGACTTACAGAGATTAGATTAGAATAGAAAGATGGCATTACTATGATTCGTAGAAAAACAGTCGTTTCAGTCGTTTGAATCTTCACTTGAATTCAAGCTTAAATCTCCTCTTTGAAAGTCTTTGAGCAACACCTCCTCGTCTTAATTTATTTTATATATATTATTTTATTTATTATTTTATTTTAGGAGGAGGAGAGGAAGCCATGTTCACTCAGAATCTTTGCAGCATAAGGGTAGAGAAGAATTGTGAATAGAGAAGGAGTCTAGGGCTGTTTATATAGTGTAGAAGTCAACGAATCTGATCAGGATGGCGTCCGAATACAGAAGAACGAACCAGGTGCAGAAAACAGGAAAAAGCAGGGGGGTCGACTCCCAGGTCGACTACCCAGTCGACCTGGGTGCCCCAGGTCGACTACCCAGTCGACCTGGGTGCCTTGGGCGGGAAAATTCCCGCCCAGCCCAATCTGGGTCCGATTTGAATTTTGAGCTTGACCTGTTTTGAATTTTGAACTTCGCTGAATTTTCCGGAGGCCATATCTTCCTCGTACGGACTCCGATTTATGCAAACTCGGACCCTTTTTCATGCAGAATTCTGAGACGAACGCAACGGCGGAGCCTGTTTCCCTTGATTTTGAATTTAACATTTAATTCTGCCATGATTTGTGAATCTTAGCGTTACAGAATTACGGGGTGCTACATTCTACCCCACTTAGAAGGATTTCGTCCCGAAATCTTCAAGTTAGGAAGAATGTGTCCTACCATCCAATCACCCATCTACACAACCATTCAACCACAGGCATTCATTGTCCTTAAAAGATTTCTAATGCTTTCATGTTCATATGCATAGTGTGTGTATATGCCTTTATCTAATGCAAAATCAGGCGGTCTACTGATTCAGTTGACCTTCTTAATGCCAATCATGTCAGTGCCATGCATCCAATCATGTATGCAAGCATCCCTAGTTATGTAAATACTACATGCGTGCACAACCATTCATCCATATGCAACATCCATATGATAACATATCAGGCTCTACTTACAAACCAATACATATCTGTAAATGCATTATGAAAGCATCCGAACTGATCTAGAGCCTAATACGTATGCATATGCATTCACGAGCAACCATTAGCAACCACTTGCAACCATCAACCGTAACATGTTTCAAATACATGTTTACATCCATTGGCTTCTCCTAAGGATCGAAGATACGACCTAGAGGATATACTTTGGAAAGAGAGAAACAATTATGCGTAAAGCTCCTAAAACAAATAAATCAAGGATATACCCTCAAGGAAAAGGGTATGATGCTAGTATCTAGCCTTCTAGAGCTTTACTCCACTGTATCTTAACTAATTTAACTTCACGATTGTGATGTTCCGGATCTCCGTTTCCAAAATAAAAAGATTTCAATCACGGTACCAGGTATACGTACTAAGATGATTAGAGGTTTCCCTCTTATCCGCCATGCCATAATTATAAGAGTCGAAAGGTCACTACGTGCTCTTTGGTGTGCCTGCCACAACTATTCATCTCTCACGCATACCAACCAAACCGAACTCGACATTCCTCAAGTACAAGCCCTAAAGGCCTAAACCAATATAAGACAAGTACCCAAGGAATATCTCCCCCGAATTTAGACGATCTACGTGAGATGATATAAGCAAACTCGATAGCTATTCTCAATTCCCTACTAACCAAAAATAAACTGGTCAGACCACCAATTGGATTTGAGACTCTAGTGGGATCTTTTTACTATACATGTACTATGGTGCAGAGACTCAACTATGGAAGTGGATATGAACAAATGAGAAGCGCTAAAGCCAAAAGAAATAGTACGAATAGCAAAACTAGACTCTTCCATCAGAACTTTACTACCTTTCTCCTAGGTACGCTTGGTGGTGAAAGTATGTACTTGCCCTTCTGAAAATCTTGTTCCTCGTTCTTACCCTATCATACCCTAGTAAAGATACTTCCTCTGGTCTTAGGTTTTATAATTTCTTCCTCCTTCGTGTGCTCAGTCTACATCCATGAATTCCTCATCCTAGGGTTATGCTCCTTAGCCAAACTCCTCATCCCCTTCCGTGTGTAGTCTTGTTGACAAATCTCTCGAAAACTGCCTCCATCGTCCAGAAAACCCTATAAGCTTTGAAAGAAACTGTCCGTAGATGAAACAACTACAGCTATGGATGGAATCCCGGCACTACTTTTCTCTTCGATGAGGTTACCTCCCAGAAAGCCAGGAGCCCCAGAGACTCAAGAAAGAAGGAGACAAGAATTTAAACAGAGGAGGAGAAGATAGTGCGTATGGCTTTGGTGAATATGTCTTTAAAACAATTCTTTTCTCCTATAAATGCTTCTTTAAAAACCGTATTGAAAATAATTTTTCAAATTCTTTATCTGATCTGGTAACCTTCAGCTCTGATACCACGTGTAACTCCCCACGTCTGTTAGTGTCACTCACAAAAGGAATGCACTAAGTTCCGCGGAGCATTTTGGGTAAAAGATGCAGATAAATTACAAGACAGACAGAAATTAAACAGCGGAAAATAAAACTTTGCCTTATTGATAAAATAGTTTGTACAATGATTTCTTTACAATATCAGAGTATCACCTGTCTTACAAAATAAAGAAGCATAAAACAACATTTATATTCCCCAATTTTAGCAAGAGCCAGCCACAGCATCTGAAAAGAGAATCCAAGAAAAACTTCGTCAAATCTTCAAGCTGGGGAAAGAGTGACAGTCCAACATAACCTGAGCTGTACTATTCCCTCCTTTACTACCTGGGGGGGAACGGAAGAAAAGAGGACGAAAGAAAAATAGAGTCAGACATAAAGCCTGAGTAAGTTCAGTAACTTCTAGCATGTGAACATGGAAAACAAAACGACATGAATTAACTGAATACAAGATAACACCATGATGATAGGGTCAGCAAGATTAGACAAGATTGACACAAGATATACTAAGATAAGATGAACTAGATATGCTTTAATACTTTTGCCGCTTCGCTATTTCCTTATTAAATTGGTTTCTATATCTCTGCACCACCTAACTAGTGTCCCAACTAGTAACGCTAACGTGATCCCAATCCCTGTATTTTCCATCGCCTTCAGGCATCCAATTATTTATTTGTTACCTAGATTTAATCTAGGGTTTTCTATCAAGTGCTTTCTAGTTTCAACTAGAGTTTACGCTATCTGCTGAACGCTTCTCGGATTCAGGGTTTATGCCCCCTAGTCCAATCGATGCCCCCAAGTCTAGGACACACTACCTAGAGTGGTATATGTTCCTATACTTCCCCACGTATGTATCGCAAACCGTTATCACTTGTCCAGATGCACATGTCCTGTAATGTGAAGTCCGAGTCCTGTGTCAGGGCAAGTCAAGGAATACAGAACTCAGTCGGGAGCTTTCAGATATCTGCCGATGCAGATGCTAAGGTCTGTTTTTATTCTAGTGGCTATGGTCCCACTTGACCCCTCCCTCAACTAATGAAAGGCATACCTTGAAAAATGAGAACTATTCGCCGGCCCCGGTGCCCCACTATCCTATGGCCATCCTCACCCATAACTAGATAGCAAGTTTATGGTCTTTTGGAGTTCTCCGCCTTTCCGCTTCACGTATCTCGATTGACTGAAGATGGATGGTAGACGACGAGTTGCTATCATAAGGCTACCGTTTTCTCGCCAAATAACGTCGGTCCATCCTAGTCTTTAGGTTGCCATATATTTCAACCAAGGCATAACCCTGGTTCTTCTACGCAGACCTTAACCTTTTTGGGCCCAGGCGGATCATCTGCAGCCTCACAGAGGGATACCAAGAATACCCTCACATCCCCTCGAAGCCTCGGGCTTCGTAACCCAATTCGTTGGAGCCTTCTTTTTAATCAGACGGACGTTCGCTCCTCCTCGTGTTATACTACTTAGTTTTGACAACTAAGGTTTACTACTTAGTTTCCAGAATCATTGTCTTCTTAACTATGGTTTACTTAGTTCTCTTTCCCATAAATTTGGATTGGTTAAGTGTCATAGTCAATTCAGGCTAACTTAACCCTCCTCATTTACGCTGTTAAACTGGTTAAGTGTTATCAGTAACTCATGTTGACTTAACACTACCACAAACCAAGTTATATTGTTTAAGTATTTATTACTTAACCCTACCCATTCACCCTGTGTTGGTTAAGTGTTACTTTTTTTTAACTTAACCTTGCCCGTCTGTTTTAACTAACATGTTATTAATGGTTACGTATTATCCCTTCACGTTTTAGAGTTAACCCTATTCCTTTATCACAATCTGATGGCTAAGTGTTCACGTTACTTAACCCTACGGTTTAGCCCAGCTAACATATCAAATTTGGCTAAGTGTATTAACTTTACTTAACCCCCACCTTCTAATCTAGTTAACATGTTAATTTGGCTGAGTGTTTTCTTAGTTACTTAACCCCTACAAATCTTGTCTTGTTACCATGTTATGTTGGTCAAGTGTTCCTATGGACTTAGCCCTCCCATCCTAGCTTAACTGTGTTAAATTGGTTAAGTGTTCCTATGGAATTAACCCTCCCATTCTAGCTTAACTATATGGCCCTAACCCCACCCACCAGTCTGGTTATCATGTTGTATTGGTTAAGTGTCTTAATGAACTTAACCCTACCATTCCGGTTCTAGCTTTAATTAAATAGACTAAAGCCACGACCACACACATTAGACAGATATTGTTGCGATTACTGGATGTGCCGGTTGGTTTCGGGCAGATTTACATCGTAACTCGGTCAAACCTCGGGTAAGGCCTATTCGTATTTCCTAGTTCAAAGGGTTTTGACTAATTTTCAAATCAGGTTTTGAAAGTAACCATCCTGTCCGTCGGATCAGTTAGGGATAGCCAGGGAGAAGATGAAACTTGTATTTTCCAAACCCAAGCCTAGACACTATCCCCTCTGTCACCCTAGAACTTTCTGGTGTACCATTAAAAGAGATGTTGTTAATAAACCTTTAATTTGTCTAAATTTACTTAACATCATTAGGCCAAATTCTATAAGTAAATTATTCCTAATTTACTTATTTCCTAATTACCCTTTTAATGTAAACTGTCAACATTTATTCTTATGGCCCATTTGCCCCTCTATATCATTTTTATGCCTTTTGGTATGTAAACTATACCAATTAAGTGTCTCTAACCATGATTTTGATAAACCTGACGGTTATTCCCAATTATGTCCAATCACAAATTTATACCAATATACTTATCATGCCAAATTAGCTAATCCAATCCTGATTTAACATTCTAATTATAGTTCACGTAAAACTAGACTTATTATTCTAGTTCATAACTCATGTAAATGCTAGATTCAAATTACACATCTTAAAATTCATGTCAAATTTATCCAATTTGCATTTCTATAAACATGCCACAAAAAATGTTCCTAATTTATGCCAATTTCCTAGTTTATAACTATGTTTCTAGTAAATTTCATATTTTCCCCATATCGTATTCCCACCGTTCGTATAATCGTGACTCAGTCTAGATTATAGATAAATATAGATTCGTAGAAAATAGGGAATGAACCAAAGACGCTATGAAAAAGGATGTTCATAACAACTGGCATAAAAAGGTTTGAATAACGACGTAGGTTCAAGAACATGGGTAGACCTAACTTAATAGGTAAATTCCCAAGGTCTATAACCAAGAATAGACAGAGTAGGTTCAAGAACAAGGTAGACCTAACTTAATTGGTAAATTCCCAAGGTCTAAAACCAAAGAAAACTAAGATCAAATAGAATTGATAATCGGGTTTTAGACCCAATTTCATAGTCACAAAACTTAAGCAACACTTTCCTAGTCATGAATCACAGTTGTTCTTGTTATGTCATAGGCAATAGTTTATTTTTACTAATCAAATTCATAGGCTTGTGTTCATGCTCAAGGGAATAATCCTCATAGTCACAATCACAGTCATAGGCAATGTTCATAGTCATAGGCACTGTCCACAGTCATAGGCAATGTTTATAGTCATAGGCAATGTCCAAAGTCATAGGAAAGGCCAAATTGGTCATCGAATCATAACAGTTCTTAATTAGGTCCAAAGATATAGGCATAGATTCGAATAGAAAGATTTGGCATATTCTTTTATTCCTTCAATTTCATGTCACGAACAGAGAAAATGTTCAAATCTAGAAATAACTGACTTACAGAGATTAGATTAGAATAGAAAGATGGCGTTGCTATGATTCGTAGAAAAACAGTCGTTGCAGTCGTTCGAATCTTCACTTGAATTCTAGCTTGAATCTCCTCTTTGGAAGTCTTTGAGCAGCACCTCCTCGTGTTGATTTATTTTATATATATTATTTTATTTATTATTTGATTTTAAGAGGAGGAGAGGAAGCCATGTTCACTAAGAATCTTTGCAGCATAAGGGTAGAGGAGAATTGTGAATAGACAAGGAGTCTAGGGCTGTTTATATAGTGTAGAAGTCAACGAATCTGGTCAGGATTGCGTCCGAATACAGAAGAACGAACCAGATGCAGAAAACAGGAAAAATCAGGGTGGGGTCGACTCCCAGGTCAACTACCCAGTCGACCTGGGTGACCCAGGTCGACTACCCAGTCGACCTGGGTGCCTTGGGCGGGAAAATTCCCGCCCAGCCCAATCTGGGTCCGATTTGAATTTTGAACTTGACCTGTTTTGAATTTTGAACTTCGCCGAATCTTCCGGAGGCCATATCTTCCTCATATGGACTCCGATTTACGCAAACTTGGACTCGTTTTCACGCAGAATTCTGAGACGAACACAATGGCGCAGCCCGTTTCCCTTGATTTTGATTTAACTTTTAATTCTGCCTTGATTTGTGAATCTTAGCCTTACAGAATTACGGGGTGTTACAGCGGTGAATCTAGTCAAAGTCCAGTGGGGCGAGAATGAGAATGACTGTACTCGGGAGACATAGGAGAGCATTAGGAAGACGTATCCAGAACGCTTTGCCTGGTAAGATTTTCATACCGATATAGTACTCCCTTATGCTAGGATAGACTTGTTTTGTTTGTTTTGCATGTTTGATTGTTGTATATGATTGGTAGGCATGTGGGATCCTTTGTATGTTTTGGGTAAAGGAATTTCGGGGACGAAATTTCTTAAGGGGGGGAGAGTGTAACGACCCACATTCTACACATCGTAGGTTCATAGAATATTTATTTCTTCCACATACGGAGTCGTATAGCAATGTAACTTTGGGAGACAACTATTAGGGTCATTTACCATGTTCATGATTTTTGCCGATTTTTAAATGACAATTTTACCCCCAGCTGATCCTGTTTTCTCCATAACTTTTGAATGGAAAGGAATTTTGACCTGAACCCACTTCCATTGGGTCTGAATGATGGTTTACAATTCCATAGTTTGGTCACAGTAGCCAAAAGGACTCACCGTTTGGGAGATATGGCTGAAACAAGTTTCAGATGGTGAAAAACAGCTTAATTGGGCTTAACCGGGTGATTAACAGCTAGGCCCAAATGGAAATTTCGGGATTAGAGTTTAAAAGGGCTGTTAGGGTTTGGAGAATATCTTTTTCTCATTTTCCAGCCATCACTATTCATTCCTCTTAACCTAGCCATGACCTCCACTCTCTACATCTCTTCAAAACACCTCTAAACCACTTTCTAATTGAAGGTTAGCCTAATCAACATAAAATTAAGGAGAGAAAGCACCAAAGCAAGGTTAGAGCTGCTGTGTTACATTGGGAACAACGCCAAATCAAAGAGTATTTCAGTTTTGGGGTTTTATTTGTGGCTAAGTTGAGTGATTTGCATAAATCCTCACTAATTATGGTTAATTACGGGTAATTAGTGAAGATTAGCGAATTTATACATTAATGAATTCTAGAAATATATTTATAAATTCATAAATAATGTTTTAAGCCCTTGTTAGAAATTGGGTTTGATTTGGTTAAGTTTTACTAATCATGTCATTAGTTTTTCTTAAACATTCTTAAGGGAAAATATGAGATTTTGGCTATGTTTGATCCATTCTAACCTATCATATTGATGTTCTTGGTGTTTGTGGTTAATTATACATGTTGTCATGACTGTTTGGAATGACTTGTGGTTGTTTAGAAAAGATATATTGGTCGGAAACACCGTCAAAAACGCCGTCGAATGGCGTAAACAAGTCGTTGGAAAGGTTGCAGGAAATGTGCAGAGTTTCGGATCGGATCGGATTATGGGCTCGGATCGGATAAGGGGATCGGGCAAGGAGGATACGAACCGGATCGGAACTTGGCACTAGCTGAGCGTTGGAAAGAAGGAGGGCCAATTGCAAAAGCTGTAGTTGGGTTGGGATCAGATTGGAGCTCAGCGCAGGGATCAGATCGGACCAGAAATGGGAGCAAAGACAGGGCCAAGTTGAACTGAAGCATCGGATCGAATGAAGGACCACCGAAACGAACTCAAGCAGAAGCACCCGAACCGAATGAAGAGTCAAGCCAAACCATGATGGGACACACGAACCGAACCAAGGGGGAGCTCTGAACCGAATCGGATGACCAGAAGGTGGAGCAAGCCGAACCGAACCAGGAGAGGATAACCGAACCGAACCAGATAAGAGCTGCTACTACGCGATGACTCTTCTGAAGACCAGCTCCAATTCGACCAAAACCTAAGATGCAAAGGTAGTCCGAATGGGAAGTAGAACTCAGGATCCAGATGGGAACCAATGAGTTCACTTCATGGTTGGGCTTTGCTGCGGGACGTGTGCTAAGGGGTTGTCGATGTCTGTAACTATGAATCACTATGTGTAGGGAGTACGTGAACGAATTCAGGGCCACAAAGGCCTAGGTACGACTAAAGAGCTATAGACCAATGAGGTGGGGTCATTTGTAAAGATCTAGTCATGACTCCATGAGGTAAGCTTGGTGGTGGCAGAAGTTGTACAAGTCGAACTCTGTCACTACTTCGATGGGTCTAGTGATTGACAGTGGTGGACATCGTATGCTTTACGCACTGAGTGAGAGACGTGAGGATGGTTGCTATGTTTGATTTGTTTTCCATCATTATGACATGCACACCCCCACCCCCGTATTCATTACACCATCTGTTTAGTGGCACCTTAGATTATTGTACGGTATGTAGTGCTAACTCTTTGGTTGCAGGTCCAGGTTCAGATATGGTTTAGTATACCTGTTATTGTTCGGTTTAGCTGCTTATCGCTCATACCAGACTTTTTGTCTGACCCAGAGTCTTATGTCTCTTCTTATTACTCTGGGTGCTCTCATGAGCAGACTAGAGACAGCTTATCTGGTGATGCACGAGTAGCTGTACAGGAGACAAGCAGGAGGCTCCACGTATGATATATAGATATTCTCCCTATGTCGCTGCTGGTCACTACTTTGGGCATTAATAGTGCACCCTTTCTTTCTTTTGTTTAGAGACAGTAATTTGGAAAGTTGTAACAATCTATATTTGGATTTCCGCTACTCTGATGATGATGTTGATGTTGGTTTTAGCTGTCAGCTTATGCACTATCTCGCCTATTTTAAGTCAAGTATATTATTATTATATCTTGTTCCATGCGCTGTGAGACATTCAACAGGTTCCTTGTTAGTTCTTGTCTTCTTATATTTTCTTCAGACATCCGTTCCGTACTGGTTGGACATCGGTACAACGCACTTTCCTTGGAAATGCCGGCTGGTGCGGGGCGGGTCGACACAATAATACTTTTACTTGAAAAATTCTTCTTTAAACTTCTCTTTGAAAAACAGTTTTCAAAAACTTTTATCTGATCTTGTAAACCTTTGCTCTGATAACAAGTGAAACACCCCACTTCCGTTAAGGTCACTCACAAAGGGAATGCCTTAATTTTGGTGGAGCATTATAGGTAAAAGACACAGATAATTTAAAAGACAGACATATAAGCAGCGGAAAAAAAAATATTTCATACGCGGTTCATAACAAAAACATTACAATAAACTGTCTCAAAACAACTTCCAAATCGTTACATCAAAATCTCTGTCTTGATTTCAAACATAAAGAAGCATAGAACAATAATAAAATTGCATAAATTCCCATTAAGAGTGTATCCAAAGCCATAGCCCAAGAGAAGAGAATCTAAGCAATACATCTACTCTCTTCAAGCTTGCAAAAGGTCTGAACTAAGCTGGAGTGTTCCCTCCCTGTGGACCTTGGGGGGGCGGGGGAACGAAAGAAAAATGGGTCAGACATGAGTTTGGTAAGTCCAATGAATATTTAGCATGAAAACAAGAAAATGATTATGACATGAATAAACTGAATCTAGGACAACACCCTAGAAATAAGGTAATAAGACGGAATATGCTATCGCACTCATTTCAACTTCTCTACACCCCTTTACAAGTGTTTCAACTAGCACCATGTGTTCAAGATAAATGATCCCCTTTTTTCTCTCGATCGGCTCCTACTCGTATACGTTTACCACTTGTGTCATTCGAACCCCCTTGATTGTAGATACCTGTGCTAGTCCTACCATGGCTGTATCAAATCTTATGGTGGCAACACGACACAATTCAAGATGCATAATGTATAGCTACTGATGCCCAGTGCCTATTTTTTTCCACCCTGGAGTACGTGCACGCCCACACTCCGTCAGAACCTACACTGATGCACCACCCACCGTTGTTTTTGACTGCTTATAGCCAGCCCAGTAATCGTGCCCCACCCTGCCTAGTTCAGGGTACCATGATACATCAGTGTGGGTTACTGCTGAAATGGGTCCCCGTTACTAGGGTTTCCTAATCAACATGTTAAATTGGTTGAGTGTCCAAGTTAACTGAACCCCACCCACCAGTTTATTCAACATGTTGAATTGGTTAAGTGTTGCCTTAATTAACTTGAACCTACGATTCCTGACTTAGCTTTAATTCATTCATTAAAGCACCAACTACTCACATTAGACAGGTATTGTTGCGGACACTGGATGTACAGGTCGGGTCCGGGCAGTTTTACACCGCAACTCAGTCTAACCTTGTGTTCTTTTGGGCTCCATGCACTAACCTTTCACATTAGATATATATTGCTACGGTTGCTGGATGTGCCGGGAGGTTTCGGGCAGTCTTACACCGTAACTCAATCTAACCTCGGGTTAGGCATATTCGTCTATTCTAAATTTACATATTTACCTTTTATATTTATATGTAAATTATTGTCATTCAAGTCATGCCCAATTTCTCTATATCATGTTCATAATTTTAGGTATATAAATTATACCATTTTTATGCCACTAATCTTTCATATATTTATAGGCCAAATTATGCCATTAATATAAATTTAAGGTTTTTTTCCAATGTTACCTCCGCCTTATGTTCGCAAAATTAACATAGAATGTTAGGCTTGTAACTTAGCCTAACTTACATACAGAAGGGGAAAGAAGGGAGCATGTACTATGCATACAACATAATAAGGATCTAACTAAACAAATGTCATGTAAATTTGGCATAAAATAACGAACTTGCATTTTTGGAGCCAATTAACATGAGTCTTAAACATGTGGAATTACCCAAATCCGACAAGACATGTAAATGTAAACTTTTATTTCGGATCCATGAGTCTCAAGCATATAGAATTATACAAGTTCAACTAGCTTGTAAATGTGGACTTTTATTTTGGATCCAATAAATATGAATCTTAAGCATATAGAATTACATAAGTTCAACTAGGCAAATAAATGTAAACTTTCATTTTGGATCCAATGCTCATAGATTTAAATGTAGATCTAAACATAACACATATCTTAGCCTAACAACTTGCATGTTACATAACATGAAAAGTCACCAAATTTACATAATACACGAATCGTTTAACATCAACATAATAATCACAATAGTCTCAAAATCATATACGATAGAATCGTTACAAGAATAGACATAAATCAGCATCATCATTATCTCACAACTAGGAATTTCCCTAGTTTTCACTTTATTACAAATCATAACTTTTAATCGTTCACATATAAACAATAACAGGACTTAAAATGAAAAGAAAGTCTGGTTATCTGGGATCTGTTTTCTGAAACTGAAAAGCAATCCCTTGACGAAGACTATCAATTCTCTAAGTTAGTTTTGATTCGTAGCTTTAATCTTGCTTTCTAGTTTGAGACAAAATGGTGGCTAGGTTCGGATGATCATTGACAGCATGGTGGCTCCTTGGAATGAGTTTGTGTGATTTAGGGTTGAGGAGTAGGGTTTCTTTTATAGAGGTTTAATCTTATATGAGCCATTAGATCATCCTAGGAGCAATCACAACCGTCCAAACTAGATAGAGTTATCCAGAATTGCCACCTATGCCCTAGTGACTCAGCAACAGGTCAGAAAAGACTCAGCAAAAAGACATAATCGTCACTTTTTTGGATCTGGGCGAGGGATGTAGGTCGACCCTAAGGTCAACACCTATGTCGACCTATATAGGCGAGGTCGACCCCCTGGTTGACCCACTGGTCGACCTGGCCTTGGGCGGAAAATTTCCCGCATAGCCCACTTCTGCGTTTGAATTCTAATTTTTGAATTTTTGAATTTAGTTTGAGTTGTTTTTATTTATATAATTTCCTGAAGCTTCTCAAGGCCATAACTTCTTCATACAGAGTCCAATTCACGCAAACTCGGACTTTATCTCAAGAAGAATTTCGAGACGAACGCAATGGTCTAACCCATTTCCCTTAATTCTCAATTTAGAATTAATTATTCATTAATGCGTTACTTTAATGTTTACAGAAAATACGGGGTGTTACACTGACTGTCGGTTTGAGGATGGGATGCGGTACTGAGATGTAATTCTGGTCCTAAAGACTCTTATAAACTCTTCCAAAAATCACTAGTGAACAACGGATCTCGATCACTTAGAATGCCTTTGGGTACTCCATGAAATCTCACTACCCACTTCATATACAGTTCTGCTAACTTAGTTGTTGTTCTATTTGACTTGATGGGTATAAACTATGCACTCTTGGTCAATCGGTCCACAATCACCCAAATACTATCATGACCCAATCTAGTACTTGGTAGCCCATCAATGAAATCCATTGAGACTTGTTCCCATTTCCATTCTGGAATTTCTAATGGTTGCAACAAACCACTAGGTTTCTTTTGCTCAGCTTTAACTAGCTGGAAGTTTGTGCATTTGGATATAAACTTCCCAACATCTCTTTTCATCCCTTCCCAGTAGTAGGTTTGCTTCATGTCTCGATATATTTTATTACCACCGGGATGAATAGTCAGTTTTGAGTGATGACATTCTCTAAGCACTTCATCTCTTAATCCATTGACATTGGGTACAACCAGTCTACCATTCTTTCAAAGCCATCCTTCTCGATCAATCCCATACTTTTTCATCTCCTCACCGCCGATACCCATTTCTAACATGGAGATGATTTCTAATAGGTTAAGATCGTCCCTTTGACTGGAACCAATCCGCTCAATCAATGTAGGTCTGATCATCAAACTTGCCAACATTACTGGATCCAATTCGCACTTTGGTCTCAAATCATACCCTACGATATACTCCAATTGCTTTCATTCATGGAACATATCCCCTAAACTGGCATGTCTTCTACTCAATGCATCAGCTACCGCATTGCCCTTTCCCAGTGTATATGCGATATCAAAATCATAGGAAGCCAAGAATTCTAACCATCTTTGCTGTTGAAGATTTAGATCTTTCTAAGAGAATAGATAATTTAATGATTTATGATTGGCAAACAACTCAAATATTTCTCCCAAGAGATAATGTCTCCACATCTTCAACGCGAACACGATCACTGCCAATTCCAAATCGTGGGTATTGTATCTTTTCTAATGTGATTTCAGTTGCCGACTTGCATAAGCTACAACCCCACCTCCTTTAATCAATACAGCACCTAGTCCGGTACCACATGCATCCATCTATACTGCCATCTCTTCATTCCCTTTGGGAATGACTAACACTGGTGCATAGGTCAACATTTCCTTTAGGCTTTTGAATGCCTTTTCACAACTTTCGTCCCAAACGAAAGCTTGATTCTTCTTGGTCAACTGAGTTAACAGTGCCATTATCTTGAAGAAGTCTTGAATGAACTTACGATAACATCCAGCTAATCCCAAGAAACTTCTCACATCTGTTGCATTCATGGGCAAAGAACAATCTTGTACCATATCCACCTTCGCAGGATCCATGGCAATACCATTTTTTGAAACAACATGGCCCAAGAATCTCACTTACCTCTTCCAGAAGTGACACATAGAAAACTTTGCTTTCAATTGGTGTTTTCTCAACACCTCCATCACTACACTGAAATGTTCCTTGTGTTCTTCTTCTGTCCTCAAATAAACAAGTATATTTTCCACGACCAAAAGAACAAACTTATTCAATTAATCTCGTAGTACTCTATTCATAAGATCCACAAAATATGTTGGTGCATTGGTCAACCAAAATGGCATGACCAACCACTCATCGAATCCAAACGGCGTTCGAAATGTCGTTTTAGGAATACTTTCAACTACTACTCGGAGCTGATGGAATCCTGTCGCGAGGTCCATTTGGGAGAACACTCTTGCTCCCTCCAGTTGATCAAACAAATCGTCTATCCACGGAAGAGGATACTTATTTTTCCTAGTCACTTTATTCAACTTACGATAGTCCACACATAAACAAAGGGAACCGTCTGCCATGGTACCAAATACAACTGGTCCTCCCCATTCGAAAACACTTCTTCTGAAAAATCCCTTCTTCAAAAGATCACTTAATTGCACCCGTAGCTCTCGCTGCTCCATTGGTGCCATACGTCGAAGTGGCATCACTATAAGCTTGGCATCTTTCACTAATTCAATATGAACTCAATCTCTTGGTGTGGTGGAAGTCCAGTCACTTCCTCGAAGATATCCGGATACTGGCCAGCAATGGGAACCCTTGATAACACGTTTTCTGGGATTTCGAGTGAATTTAGAAAACTAGCCATCACCTCATCACTATGTAGGCCACCAAACACTACCCTCTTGTAACACCTAGTAATTTTAAATATTAAAATTAACAAATTAAGTACACTTAATTTTTAGAAGTAGAATTAAGGGAAGCGGGTTATGCCATTGCATTCGTCTCAGAATTATGCTTGAGACAAAGTCCGAGTTCGCGTGAATCGGACTACGTATGAAGAAGATTTGGAGGTTAGAAGATTTAAGTTTAAATCAGAATTAAATAAATATTTAATAAATCAAAATTCGAATTCAAGCCAGCGAAAAGAAGTGGGCGGGAAAATTCCCGCCAGAGGTTGTCGACCCCCCAAGAGGGGTTTCGACATAGGTGTTGACCCCCTTGTAGGGGTCGACCACTACTAACTGTTCTGGACAGTGATGATTTTTTGAGTCGTAGAGCTGTGTGGCGACTTCTGATTGGCCTGATGACGAATTTACTTGGATTGGATGGTTTGAATGGATCCTAGGTTGATCTAAAGGCTACAATTAATCCTATACATTCATTTAATCACAACAAACCTAAACCCTAATCAAAACTAAATTGATTCTTGAGCCACCATGCTACAGCATCGCAAACATATCTAGCCTCCACCTTAACAAATTAAATTCAAGATTAAAGATAAAGATCAAGGCCTACATCAACGATTTTAGCTTATCAACTTCAGAAATCAGAACCGAGAATTATTCTCATCTTTAATCCATTATTTGTGGGTACAGTTTTAACAAGATAACTAATTAAATTAATTATGATAAGTTGTGATCTAGATTGTATAAATATGCCTGTTGAATCTTATGCTATCTGCCAGTTCTGTTATCATCTATTTTTATATGTCAATTTTGTTATCATATGTAAGTGGATTCATTTCATGATGTTAGTTCATATGCCTAATTACATATGCAAGTTGCGTTCATCTATGCAAGTTTGCTCGATCTATGCAAGTTATGAAAGTTTATATGCAAACCATGTTCATATATGCAAGTTCATATTTTATATGTTTAGATCTGTGCAGGTTTATATTTTATATGTTTAGATCTATGCAAGCTCATATTTTATATGTTTAGATCTATGCAAGTTTATTTTCTATGCAATTTGTTGTTTATACAATTATGATCATTTGGACCTATGCAAATTTATTATCTGTGCTAGTCCATTTTCATGTGCTAAGTTAGATCTATATTGTTTTATGCCAATTTAAATGTTGTACGTCTCTTTCTTTTCTTTTCTCTTATGAGTTAGGCTAACTACGAGCCTAACGTATTACATGAATTACATGTACGAACGACGTGGGGACGTTTGAAAAAATGTTAACTACGGGATATTGTGAGATTGTCATAAATTGGCTAGAAAACATATAATTAACTTTGGCCATAAATTGGTATAGTTTATATAATTGAAAATTATGGACATAATTTAGATAATAATTACGAACATAGCTTGAATTGGAAATTATGGACAATTTGAAATAAGGGTTTTAATTCAAATTGGTTTTGAATAATAGAACGAGTTAATGAACGCCTAAGACACGAGGTTAGACTTGGTTTGCGGTATAAGACTGCCCGGAACCGCCAGGGATATCCAGCAACCGGAAACAGCAGTCTAACATGAGAGGTCAAAGGCATAAAGTAGATGTTTAGACACGAGGTTAAGTCTGGCTTGTGGTGGAAGTCTGCTCGGAACCGCTCGGCATATCCAACGGCCACAAGTGATCGACTTAATGTGAGGGGTCTGTACATTAATAACTAATTAATGCTGAATATGACACCTAAATGAGTTAGGTGGGTGGGGTTAAGTTAACTTGGGTAAGAAGACAATTTAACCTATATTACATAAACAAAGTGGATTGGGTTAAGGCAAGCATAACCAATAATACATATGGACCTGATAAGTGAAAGGGTTAAGTAAACCTTGGGTAGGTGGGTAATATTTGTATATATAGGCCCACAAACTTAACGATTAAATAAACATGCGTGAATCAGTGGAAAGGTTAAGTGACATATGGATAGGTGACACTTAACCAATTCAACATGTTAATTAAACAAACGGGTGGGGTTAGGTTAAATTGAGAACACTTAACCGTTATAACATGTTGGTTCGGAAACCCTAGTAACCGGGACCCATTTCAGCAGTAATACACATAGATGTATCATGGTACCCTGAACTAGGCAGGGTGCGGCACGATTACTGGGATGATTATAAGCGGTCAAAATAGCGGTGGGTAGTGCGTTAGTATAGGTTCCGACGGAGTACGAGCGTGCACGTACTCCAAAGTGGAAAAAGCAGGCACTACGCATCAGTAGTCATACACTATGCATCTTGAATTGTGTCGGGTTGCCGTCATTGGGATTGATACACCCCGTGGTGGGACCAGCCTAGGTATCTATAAACAAGCGGAGGCGAATGACACAAGGAATGAATACATACGAGTTAAGGAGCCGATTGATTAAGCGATAAGAGGGTTGTGTGGGGACATCCAGTATCTAGTATGGGCAAGTAAGGATTGTATGGGGCAGACACCTCTTACTAGATGTCACACCTGAGGACTACCAATTACAAGATGGGGATCATCTTTCAGTATGGGACTAGTAATGGTGTGGTGTATTTAGTATTGGTTCGGTGTATTTAGTATTGGTGTGGTATATTTAGCATTAGTGCGGTGTAGTAATTATCTTATAGTGATTAGAAGCGCAATCAACATCATATCATGTTCATCTTGTCTGCCTTGTCAAGCCAGTGTGTTTTTCAGTCATTTCTTACTTTCTAGTCACCGGAATCACCAGACTTATGTCTGACCTAGTTTGTTTTGCCTCTTTTTTTCCGTCCCTCCCCCCAAGGTTCTCAGGGAGGAAATACTCTAGCTTAGTTCAAATATCTCTTTCTTCCAGCTTGAAGTTGAAAGATGTATTGCTTGGCTTTGACTATTCTTATGGCATTTTCTGTTGGGGATTATGGCTTTAAATTTTTATCCTCTAAAGGGTTTTGTACAAGACTGATATTATGTACTTGGTTTTGTTGTTTTGAAGGTTTAGCCAAACCCATTTCTGTTTCCGCTGCAATAAAGTTATAATTTTTTTCAAGTACTACTTTATCCGTCTTGTAATATTCTGTTCTGTTTACTTATAACGCTCCATGTCACTTAATGCATTCCCTTTGTGAGTAACATTAACGGACGTGGGGTGTTACACTTGGTATCAGAGCTGAAGGTTACTAGAACAGATAAAAGATTTTGAAAACCGTTCTCAAAAGAATTTTTATAAAGAAGTATTTAAAAAAAAGACTTGTTTTAAAGAAGGATTTTTCAAGAGAAAGGTTTATTATGAAAAACATAATCCCCAAAAGCCATATATCTTTCTTTCGATTCTTTGTTTCGAATCTCTTCTTTTTCTTTCTTGAGTCTCTTTCCCTGTGTATAGATGCTTTTTCTAAGATATGTAAGGACTTTCATGTGATGGGCGGAAAACCGTTTCATAAGACTGAGACATTTGTCGAAGCTAGAATTGGTTCGGGGAAGTGGAGGACTCATTAGGTATCTTTGATATAGACGATGGAAAGAAGGTTCAGCTAGCTGCTTGGTCGATGAGGGAATTTAGGCTAAGGAGCACAACCCAAGGATGAGGAATTTGTTGATATGGCTATAATCCACGAAGAAGGTAAAGGAGAAAAGTAACCCCATGACAAAAGACGGTGTCTTTATTGTGGTATAGTAGGCCATGTAATTAAGGACTGTAGGAAGAAGAAGAAGCCTGGTTGTTTTCATTGCGATGAGGTAGGACATCTAATTAAAGACTACCCAAGGAGGCAAGGACAAGGACAAGGGCTGAGGACTGGACCTACTTCCGTAGGACAGGTTCAAGCTCTCATAGCACCAGGACAGGAGAGAGATAGAAATGTTTTTGTTGAAAGTTTGATTTTCCTTTTTGATCATCCTGTTCAAACTTTGTTTGACTCTTGTGCTTCGCAATCATTTGTATCTGCTTTATTAGTTGAAACACTACACCTAAATACTAGTCTATTTATGTATCCCATTGTTGACTCTAATCCTATTGGTGGTTCGGCTCACTTATCTATGTTTTGTTGGGTTTTTAGAATGTCTATCTTGGGCGTTCGGTTTGGATGCAACGCCTTCTTTCTTAGTTTCACGGACTACAACTTGATTCTAGGGATGGATTGGTTAGCCAGGTATGGTGCCATCCTAGACTGTGAAAGGAGGGTAGTTAGATTGTTGATTCGTCGTGAAAGAACCCTTGATATTTCTTTTGACCGTAGAGGTCCGGTGATGCTTAGCTGCCTAGAATTTCTTGATGCGTCCATCGATGATTTGGAATCTGTTCGTGTAGTCCGTTAGTATGGTGACATCTTTGATGTGGTTCGGGGTTTAACCCCAAGGTGCGAGATAGACCTCCGTATATACTTAGTAGGTAATGCCAAGCTAGTTGCATTACCAGTGCGCCACATGGCTCCGAGAGAGAGAAGGGAACTCAGTAAGCAAGTAGGGAAGAAGAAGTAT
Source organism: Allium sativum (assembly GCA_030737875.1). Classification (NCBI taxonomy): domain Eukaryota; kingdom Viridiplantae; phylum Streptophyta; class Magnoliopsida; order Asparagales; family Amaryllidaceae; genus Allium; species Allium sativum. The sequence goes on along the minus strand of CM060918.1, from coordinate 655,561,111 downwards.
TTCCAAATGGAGTGCTCCAGTTGTTTTATCTACAAAGGTTGATGGTTCGCTTAGATTGTGCATGGACTATAGGGGGCTAAACAAGCTCACGAAGAAGAACAGACACCCATTGCCGAGGATAAATGACTTGTTCGATTAGTTGGTTTGAGCTTTGGTTTTCTCGCAGTTGAATTTAGATACAGGATTTCATCAGCTAATGGTGGCTGAGGATAGCATAGTTAGGACCGCATTTAGGACTCCAGAAGGTTTCTTCGAGTGGCTTGTAATGCCTTTTGCTTTTAACAAATTCACTCGCATATTTCGTAGACTTGATGAGTAATGTGTTTAGGGAGATTCTAAACAAGTTTATGGTAGTCTTTGTAGATGGTATTTTGAATTTCTCTAGAAGTGAGGAAGAGCATGCCCTACATCTAAGGATGTCTTGGAGACCCTACTAGCTCATCAACTCAAAGCTAAGTTCTCCAAATATCATTTTTGGAGGAAAGAACTGAGGTTCTTAGGACACGTGGTCTCCAAGGAAGGGATAGCAGTGGACCCTGCGAAGGTGGTGGCAATCCAAGAGTGGAAGGTTCCTAGAAAAGCAACGGAAGTAAGAAGTTTTCTATGGTTGGCGGGCTACTATAGGAAGTTCGTTTAGGACTTTGCGAAGATATTAGCCCCATTTTTACTTTGCTAGATGGTAGAAAACCGTTCACAGTATATACCAGTGCTTGCGGGACAAGGCTTGGAGCAGTTTTCGATGCAAGAGGAAAAGGTGACATGCAAAAGGTGGTACGTACGTAGTTATGTTTGAGCATCGTGTATCGTCTACAGACGGATGGACGGACAGAAAGGGTGAATAGAATCCTTGAAGATCTTTTTGAGGTTATGTATCCTTGGTTTTGGAGGGACATGAGAAGAACACCTTCCATTTATGAAGTTCGCTTATAACAACAGTTATTAAGCTAGTATTAGGGTTTTTATGGACGAACTTGTCGATCACCAACTTGTTGGTGGGAGTCTACGGATAAGATTTTGCTTGGACCCGAGCTGATTAGAAAGAACTTTGGAAAAGATGGACTTGATTCGAAGATGAATGAAGATGGCACAATACCACTAAAAGTCAAACGCTGACAAGAGACGGACCGATCTTGAGTTTGATGTTGGGGACATGGTTTTTGTCAAAGTGTCGCCATTGAGGAACGTTGTTTGCTCTGGAGCTGCAGGGGAATTAGCTCTAAGGTTTGTAGGACCTTTTCCCATTACAGAGAGGATTGGAAAGATGGCGTACAGAGTGAATTTTCCGGAGAAGCTTAGTAGTGTTCATGACGTGTTTCACATGTTGTATTTGCAGAAGTGTTTAGACGATACCGAGGAAGTAGTGGATTCGAGCATGCTTAGAGAAGTGGAAGTAGAGCAAGATGCCACGATTAGACGAGCTCCTACATGCATCCTTGGATCGGAGATCAAGAAGTTACGCAACAGAGAGGTCAAGTCGTTTAAAATCCAATAGGGAGATGATCAAGGAGACGCGACTTTGGAGACGGAAGACGTGATACGTGCGTCGTACCCTTTCCTTTTGGGAGGATATGTTCTTAACTTCTCCCTTTTCAACCGATTGGTTTATACTTGTTCTATCGTTTAGTATGTCCTCTCGTTTACATCCTCGATCTTTAGATAGGAAAATCCTATGGTTGTAAACATGTGTTTGAAACATGTTACGTTTGGTGGATGCAAGTGGATGCAAGTGTTTTCTAGTGGTTGCTCGTGGATGTATTTACACACAAATTAGGCACTAGATCGGCTTAGTCAGTTTCATATTGCATATGCATATATGTATTTGTATATGGATTGAAACTTGATGTGTTATCATATGGTTGTTGCATTTTAATGAATAGTTGTGCACTCATGTAGAAATGATATGTATAATTATGATTCGTTTTCATGCATAATGGACGCATGACACTATCATTATTTGCATTAAGGAGCTCAATTGAATCAGTAGACCGCCTGATTTTGCATTAGATAAGGACATATACACACGCTATGCATATATTCATGAAAAGCATTAGAAACCTTTTTAAGGACAATGGGTGCCTGCAATTGAATGGTTGAGTAGATGGATGTTGGATGGTAGGATATACATTCTTCTTGACTTGGAGATTTCGGGTACGAAAAAGTTCAGAACAGCAAATTGGGAGGGGGACTAACCGAACCGGCGCATTTTTGAGGTCGACCCGAGTCTCGCTGGGTCGACTAGGGGTTAGTCCAGGATGTTTGGCTGTCAACCCGTGGGCCGATTCGCTCAAATGCAGATTTTGCATTTGATTGGTTCTCATGGTTCAGGGTTAATCTAATAGTCCTAAATAACTTCCTACACCTATAAATACATCCTAATGCTAACTCTAAACCTAATTAAAATAGAATAGTTACCATCATACCATAGCCATGGAAATCAATGGAGCCGCCGCCAACTAAGAAAGAAGAAAAGCAAATTCAATTCTAATTCTCTCAACCCTAAAGCAAAGCAAAACTCTCTCTTTTCTTCTATAAATTGTGAGTATGATTATTATCATTTTAATTAGGTTGAGTTATGAATGGATTATGAGTAGATGATGTGAATTATCATATATGTTGTTGTAAACCCCTTTTGCTATCATGTATGTTATAAATCCAATCTTATGTGATGATGATATCTTATATGTTGTAAATCATGCTATGATGATGTTATGTATGTTGAAAGTTTCTATGCTATGTTGTGATGAATCATACATGTTAAAAAGGCCATGATGTTACCATCTATGCTAGTTAGTTCATATTAATTAAATCATCATGTTTGGGTTATGTTGATCTATATGACAAGTCACATATGCAAGTTAGATTGGTTAGAAAAGTTATGAACATATACCAAGACATCTATTATGACATCTAGAATTATGCTATGACATATGTGATATCCTATGCTAGTTCACACCATCATTATGTTGCCTAAAAACCCCATATGCAAGTTTATGTATAGATTTGGGCTATGATCATATCATATAAATTGAGACATTTAACAAGTTGACACCTTTTGATCCTTAACATGTGTAGTTTATGCAAGTTTCACCCCTATTATGATTAGATTTATTTTAATTGTCTATATGTTGTGATAATTTATCTTTGTGCTAGGTGTTAGACTATACAAGTCTAGCCTATATTATGCGTTGAATAAGCGAACGTATAAACGTGGGGTAGGGGTAATTTTAAAGATTTAATATTAAAAAGTTGGGGTGCAATTGATATGATTTTGCATGCCATAAGTGGATGGCCATAATTGAGTCAATTACGGACATCATTAAAAGTTGACTTAATTAATAATTTGAATAGGGAATTATTAAAACTAGGGTAAAAGATTTGAAGTGTTAATCAATGCTTAGGACATGAGGTTGGACTCGTTTGTGACGTAAACCTGCCCGGACCCGCCCGGCAAATCCAGTGGTCACAAATGTCAGCCCAATGTGAGAGGTCCTAGGCCTAAACTAAAGCATAATTGTTGTAAACACACGAGGTTAGACTCTTTTATGGTGTAAGACTGCCCGGATCCGCCCGGCAAATCCAGCTGCCATAAATGCCAGTCTAATGTGAGAGGTCTTTATGAGGTTATGGCCTAAATGAATTATGAAACACTTAACCAGATAAACATGTAAGGTGGGACATGGGGGTTAAGTAGGTGCCTTGGGCGGCATGAGGAATCTAGGGGGTACCCTTAGTGGCATGTGAAATACGATTAGTAAGACTTAACCAAACACACATGTAAATGAACATGACTAAGAGGGTTAAGAGGGATATACTAGTGACAAGCTTAGGTGGGTAGCTTGTGGGGGCCCATTTCAACTAGTATCCCAAACGTATCTTTGTGGGCTCGACCCAAGTCGAGGACGGGACACGCATGCTGGGTTCGATTGTAAGAGGCCAAAATAGGGAGCGGTGGCAATGCAAGTCCAACGGGTTTCGTATGCGTGTGTGGACCCAGGCTCGTTGGTAAGACGTTGTTGCATCGTGTAGGTATAAGCTGTGCATTCTCAAGTTGTATCGGGTTGCCACTTTTGGGGAGTGATACACCCCACTGTGGGGCCAGCACGGGTATCTACGAATAGGGAGCCGATCGAAAGTGGGTAGTGGGGTACACCTAGTGGAGATAGGGGCAGACGACACCTATGTAGTCAACTCGGGGTACGTAAGGCTATTTATAAAGTTTCTGTGTGAAGCAAGTGGGATCAAACAATAGGGTGACTGGTGTGGTGCAGTGTAGTAATGTGCGGTGCAGTGTAGTAATCATTCGTTAGTAATTAGGTGTGCCTTTACCGTTATCTTTAATGTCATCTTAAACGCTATCTTTATCTTCCTAAGAGTTCATAGACATTTACTTGTCTTCCAGCTTATGCCTTAGTCTAGTTATTTTGATTATAGTGTTGTTAGAATTATCATACTCGCCAGACTTTATGTCTGACCCCCTCTATTTCTATCCTTTTTCCCCCTCCAGGTCCTCAGGTTGGGCCCAACTCTAGTGGAGTATGATTGAATTGCTTCATCTCTCTTTGGAAAGCTTGGACCGTTAAAGTTAAGTCCAGCTTGTTATCTTTTTAATGGCTATTTATGTAATGGGATTATATATTTTGTTTTTATGAAGATGGATATTGTACTTGGTTATGATCTATGGTTTTATGATGTGACAAACATGTTTAATTTCCGCTGCAATAAAATGAAGTTTTAGATTTCCATGTACTATTTATTATCTGTCTTGTTGTAATTTTTCTGTTCTATATTCACTTATAACCTCCATGGAAGTTAATGCATTCCCTTTGTGAGTGACATTAATGGACGTGGGGTGTTACACGTGGTATCAGAGCTTAAGGTTACCAGAACATATAAAAATACTTTAGAAAAATAGATATTTTTGGAAGAAGTGCTTTCAAAAACATGTTTTAATGAGAAATTTAAAGAGAAAAGTTTTTAAGAAAAAAAAAGCATAATCCACAATAGCCCATATCTTTATCTTTCGAATTCTCCATTTTGAATCTTTCCTTTTTCGTTTCAGCATGGCTGAAGATCTTAATCTACCCGACGGTGTAACGATACCAGGATGGTATAGGAGGTTATTAGAGGCTAGGGCCGCTGCAGGTCCAGCAAATGTTCCTCCACCACCAGTTGCACCCGTTCCTCCTCCTCCTCGCCTAGATACTTTTGCAAAGACGTGCAAGGAATTCATGGCTATGGGTGGAAAACCATTTCAAGGGTCAGAAACGTTTGTGGAAGCTAGAGATTGGCTTAAGGAGGTGGAATAATTGCTAGAAATCTTTGAAGTGGAAGAAGGTAGGAGAGTTCGTTTAGCAGCTTGGTTGATGAAGGGAGAGACCTCGTTTTGGTGGGAGGTCACTAATGGGGAGAGTCCTGTTGACTCTTGGGCAGATTTCAGACGTAGGTGCGAGGCGAAGTTTCTCTCAAGGGCGGAAGAAAATCTATATATGGAAAGGTTCTTGACATTGAAGCAAGGAAGCTCATCAGTGAAAGAATATGTCAATAAATTTAATCAGTTAGCAAGGTTTGGCTTGGACTTAGTAAACACGCCGGAGAAGAAGGCTCTAAGGTTCGTGAATGGCTTGAATGAACCATTGCAAGGGTTGGCTATGACCCACATCCCGATGGTGGCCACCTTTCAGAAGTTAGTAGAAATGGCGCTTATGCATGAGGAGAAAAGCGCTAAAGCTGGTAAGGCACCCGATAAGAAGGGGGATCAGAATAATCCACAACAGCAAAACAAGAAGGGTGGTAAAGACAATAACGGCAAGGGAAAGAAGAAATGTTTTAACTGTGGGACACCAGGCCATCGCAGCAAGGATTGCCGAAAGAAAAAGAAGACAGGCTGTTTTCATTGTGGCGATGCGGGACATTTAGTGAAGGACTGCCCAAAGAAGGGGCAGAGGGCAGGAGCTACCTCGGGAGGACAGGTGCAGGCTCTTTTGGCACCAGGGCAGGCAAGGGGACAAGTTCAGGCTCTCGCGGTCCCACCGCTGCAAGAACGAGGTAGAACCATTTCTGTTGAAAGCTTAGTTTTTCTGTTTGATCATCCTGTCCGTACCTTATTCGATTCGGGCGCATCACATTATTTATCTCTACATCATTAGTTGAATCACTGCACTTAAACACCAGTTTAGTAGAGGATCCCTTAGTTGTTTCGAATCCTATAGGGGGCTCAGCTTATTTGTCCATAATGTGTTTGGATTTGAATATTTCCATACTTAGCGTTGAATTTAGATGTGATTCTTATGTGTTGGGCTTCACGGGCTATGGGCTAATTTTAGGAATGGATTGGTAATCCAGAAATGGGGTGGTTCTTTATTGTGAAAGGAGAGTAGTTAGGCTCGTGAATCGCCTTGGCAACACTCTCGAAATCTTCTGTAATCCCATAAATTCGGTTATGCTAAGTTATCTTGAATTGCTTGACGCGTCTGAGGAAAATCTACGATCTGTTAGAGTGGTCCGAGAATATTCGGATGTGTTTGAGGAGGTGAAGGGCTTGCCTCCGAAGCGGGAGATAGATTTTCGAATATATCTTGTGGATAAAGCGAAACCAGTATCTTTGCCAGTACGCCACATGGCTCCACGTGAAAGGAGGGAACTCGATAAGCAAGTGAAGGAGTTGCTTGAGAAGTGGATCATAAGACGAAGTATATCGGAGTGGGGTGCTCCAGTAGTATTTGCCACGAAGGCGGATGGGTCCCTTAGACTTTGTGTGGAATATAGAGAACTTAATAAACTTACTAAGAAGAACAGACACCCACTGTCGAGGATTGACGATCTCTTCGATCAGTTAGTTGGCGCCTCAGTGTTTTCGCAGTTGGACTTAGCCACTGGTTTCCATCAGTTGAGAGTGGCTGAGGATAGCATTGACAAGACTGCCTTTAGGACACTGGACGGTTTCTATGAATGGCTAGTGATGCCCTTCGGTTTGACAAACGCCCCCACATACTTTATTGATTTGATGAGTAGGGTGTTTAGGGAGTACCTTAACAAATTTGTGGTAGTCTTTGTAGATGACATCTTGATCTTTTCTATGGATGAAGAAGAGCATGCCCTACATCTTAGGGAAATGTTGGAGACTCTTCGAGCGCATAAGCTTAAAGCTAAATTTTCTAAGTGTCACTTTTGGAGGAAGGAAGTACGGTTCTTAGGACACGTGGTTTCCAAAGAAGGGATAGATGTAGATCCCACGAAGGTGGTGGCCATCCAAGATTGGAAGGTTCCCAAAAATGCTACCGAAGTGAGAAGTTTCTTGGGGTTGGCTGGCTACTATAGGATGTTTATCAAAGGCTTCGCAAAGATATCAGCTCCATTGACAAGCTTGACGAAGAAGAACCTAGTTTTCATATGGGACGTAGATTGTGATGATGCGTTCCAAAGTTTGAAGAGAGCTTTGACTTCAGCCGCAGTCTTAGTATTGCCAGACGGGAGTAAGCCGTTTACCATTTATACTGATGCTTGTGGGATAGGGCTAGGCGCAGTCTTAATGCAAGAGGGTAGGGTAATAGCCTATGGTGGAAGGCAGTTGAGAGAGCATGAGAAAAATTATCCTACACATGACCTAGAATTGGCCTCTATTGTTTTCGCGCTTAAGTCTTGGCGTCATTATCTTCTTGGCGGGAAATTCGAATTATTCACTGACCACAAGTCTTTAAAATACCTATTCTCTCAAAAGGACTTGAACTTAAGGCAGCAAAGGTGGATGGAGTTCTTAACGTCCTACGACTTTGAGATAGCATATACCCCTGGCAAGGGTAACGTGGTGGCCGATGCCTTAAGTAGAAAAAGATTATCCTTAAGCCCTTTGTTTGTTGAGCGGCGAAGTTTAGAATTCATTTTGATGTTTGACTTTTGACCTTCCGTTGACTTCTTACCCGGTTTGCTAGCATCCTTGGAGGTCAGACCTACGCTTTTGGGATGGACTGGCGAGGCACAGCGAGACGATCCACAGTTAGTTGAGTTAGTAGAAAAGCTCAAAGGAGGTGAGTCATCAAGCTATCTCCATTGGTATACCCTAGATGATAAGGGTTGGTTACGTTGGGACGGTAGACTTTGTGTACCAAAAGACGATGACCTAAGGAAGACTATTCTTGACGAAGCACATCGTTCGAAGATGACCATTCATCCCGGCTGGGACAAGATGTATAAAGACATGAAGAGAGTTTACTTTTGGGCCGGCATGAAGAAAGACGTGGCCGAGTATGTTGCTAGATGCTTGGTGTGCCAACAAGTAAAATCGAAGCAAAAGAAACTCGGTGGGCTGCTTCACCCATTGGAGGTTCCACTATGGAAATGGGAAAGCATCTCGATGGATTTTGTGGATGGATTACCGCGATCGAGGAAGGGTAATACGGGAATTTGGGTTATAGTAGATAGACTTACTAAAAGCGCCCATTTCATTCCCGTAAAGATTAAGAGGACTGCTCCATGGTTAGCCTCCGTATACGTTAGAAAAATAGTTCGTTTGCATGGTGTTCCTTCTAGCATAGTGAGCGACCGCGATCCTATTTTCACTAGCTAATTTTGGATAAGCTTACAAGAGGCGGTAGGGACTCAGTTATGTTTGAGCACAGCATATCATCCTCAGACGGACGGCCAGACTGAGAGGGTGAATCGCATTCCAGAGGATCTGTTGAGGCTATGTATCCTAGACTTTGGGGAAACATGGGAACAGCATCTTCCATTTGTTGAGTTTGCATATAATAATAGCTTTCAGTCCAGCATTGGTATGGCACCATTCGAAGCTCTATATGGACGACCTTGTCGTTCACCTACATGTTGGTGGGAATCTACGGATAAGATCTTACTTGGGCCCGATATGATTAGGGAGACTTCGGAGAAGATCGATTTGATTCAAAGGAGGATGAAAGCAGTGCAAGATAGGCAGAAATCTTATGTAGATAAGAGGAGGAAAAATCTCGAATTTGAAGTTGGGGAAATGGTCTTTGTCAAAGTGTCTCCATTACGGAACGTTGTTCGCTTTGGTTCCGTTGGGAAATTAGCACCATGGTTTGTAGGGCCGTTTCCTATTAAGGAGAAAATTGGACAGATGGCGTATAGAGTGGAGTTGCCCGAGAGACTTAGTGGTGTACACGACGTATTCCATGTGTCACATTTGAGGAAGTGCTTGCACGAGACCGCGGAAGTGGTAGAGCCGAGCTTTCGTAGAGAGGTGGAGATAGAGCGTGATGCGACAATTCGACGAGCTCCTACGTGCATTCTTGGGTCGGAGATCAAGAGGTTGAAGAATCGAGATGTCAGACTAGTCAAAGTGCAATGGGGAGATGATGAGAGCAACGCTACTTGGGAGACAGAAGAGAAGATGCGTTCACGATACCCTTTTCTTTTTGAGGGTATGTCTTTTAATTTCTCCTTTATCGCTTTGCTTGTACTTATCTTATCTTTAGTGTATCCTCTCGCTAGTATCTTTGACCTTTAGCTAGGATAATCCTATAGTCGAAACATGTGTTTGAGACATGTTATGTACGGTGGATGCAAAGTGGATGCAAGTCTTTGCTAGTGGTTGCTCGTGGATGCATATACACAAACTATTATGCACCAGATCAGCTCAGTCACTTCATATTGCATATTGCATATATATGGATGTATTTAGTAAAATGGATGTATAATGGTTGTATTATCATATAGTTGCTGCATTCGGGTGGATGGTTGTGCACGCATATAGAATTAATATGTATCATTAGGAATCTTTTGCATACATATTGGACGCATGGCACTATCATGAATTGCACTAAGGAGGTCGACTGAATCAGTAGACCGCCTAATTTTGCATTAGAAATGGACATATACACACACTGTGCATATAAACATTACAGCATTAGAAGTGTTTTAAGGACAATGGATGCTGGTGTTTGATGGTTGATTAGATGGACGATTAGATGGTGGGATATACATTCTTCCGAACTTGGAGATTTCGGGGACGAAATTCTTTAAGGAGGGGAGAATGTAAAACCCCGTAATTTTATGACATTAAAATTCACAAATTAAAGTATACTTAATTTTTAGGAAAGAATTAAGTGAAATGGGTTGCGCAGAGAAATATATATATATATTGATATATATATATATATATATAAATTAAAAATTAAATAAATAAATATGCGAAAAAGTTCAAAACAGTGAATTGGGAGGGGGAATAACCGAACCGACCCATTTTTGAGGTCGACCCGAGCCTAGCTGGGTCGACTAGGGGTTAATCCAGTGTGTTTGGCTATCAACCCGTGGGCCGATTCGCTCAAACGCAGATTTTGCATTTGATTGGTTCTCATGGTTCAGGGTTAATCTAATGGTCCTAAATAACTTCCTACACCTATAAATACATTCTAATGCTAACCCTAAACCTAATTAAAATAGAATAGTTACTGTCATACCATCGCCATGGAAATCAATGGAGCCGCCGCCAACTAAGAAATAAGAAAAGCAAATTCAATTCTAATTCTCTCAACCCTAAAGCAAAGCAAAACTCTCTCTTTTCTTCTCTAAATTGTGAGTATGATGATCTTAACAAGATTATTATCATTTTAACTAGGTTGAGTTATGAATGGATTATGAGTAGATGATGTGAATTATCATATATGTTGTTGTAAACCCCTTTTGCTATCATGTATATTGTAAATCCAATGTTATGTGATGATGATATCTTATATGTTTTAAATCATGCTATGATGATGTTATGTATGTTGAAAGTTTCTATGCTAAGTTGTGATGAATCATACATGTTAAAAAGGCCATGATGTTACCATCTATGCTAGTTAGTTCATATTAATTAAGTCATCATGTTTGGGTTATATTGATCTATATGACAAGTTACATATGCAAGTTAGATTGATTAGAAAGGTTATGAACATAGACCAAGACATCTATTATGACATCTAGAATTATGCTATGACATATGTGATATCCTATACTAGTTCACACCATCATTTTGTTGCCTAAAAACCCCATATGCAAGTTTATATATAGATTTGGGCTATGATCATATCATATAAATTGAGACATTTAACAAGTTGACACCTTTTGATCCTTAACATGTGTAGTTTATGCAAGTTTCACCCCTATTATGATTAGATTTATTTTAATTGTCTATATGTTGTGATAATTTATCTTTGTGCTAGGTGTTAGACTATACAAGTCCAGCCTATATTATGCGTTGAATAAGCGAACGTATAAACGTGGGGTAGGGGTAATATTAAGGATTTAATATTCAAAAGTTGGGGTGCAATTGATATGATTTTGCATGCCATAAGTGGATGGCCATAATTGAGTCAATTATGGACATCATTAAGAGTTGAGTTAATTAATAATTTGAATAGGGAATTATTAAAACTGGGGTAAAAGATTTTAAGTGTTAATCAATGCTTAGGACACGAGGTTGGACTCGTTTGTGATGTAAACCTGCCCGGACCCGCCCGGTAAATCTAGTGGTCACAAATGTCAGCCCAATATGAGAGGTCCTAGGCCTAAACTAAAGCATAACGGTTGTAAAGACACGAGGTTAGACTCTTTTATGGTGTAAGACTGCTCGGACCCGCCCGGCAAATCCAGCTGCCATAAATGCCAGTCTAATGTGAGAGGTCTTTATGAGGTTATGGCCTGAATGAATTAAAAAATACTTAACCAGATAAACATGTAAGGTGGGACATGGGGGTTAAGTAGGTACCTTGGGTGGCATGAGGAATCTAGGGAGTGCCCTTAGTTGCATGTGAAATATGATTAGTAAGACTTAACCAAACACACATGTAAATGAACATGACTAAGAGGGTTAAGTCGGATATACTAGTGACAAGCTTAGGTGGGTAGCTTGTGGGGGCCCATTTCGACCAGTATTCCAAACGTATCTTTGTGGGCTCGACCCAAGTCGAGTACGGGACACGCATGCTGGGTTCGACTGTAAGAGGCCAAAACGGGGAGCGGTGGCAACACAAGTCCAACGGGTTTCGTATGCGTGTGTGGACCAGGGCTGGTAGGTAAGATGTTGTTGCATCGTGTATGTATAAGCCGTGCATTCTCAAGTTGTATCGAGTTGCCACTTTAGGGGAGTGATACACCCCACTGTGGGGCCAGAACAGGTATCTACGAGTAGGGAGCCGACTGAAAGTGGGTAGTGGGGTACACCTAGTGGAGATAGGGGAAGACGACACCTATGTAGTCAGCTAGGGGTACGTAAGGCTATTTATAAAGTTTCTGTGTGAAGCAAGTGGGATCAAACAACAGGGTGACTGGTGTGGTGCAGTATAGTAATGTGCGGTGCAGTGTAGTAATCATTCGTTAGTAATTAGGTGTTCCTTTACCGTTATCTTTAACGTTATCTTAAACGCTATCTTTATCTTCCTAAGAGTTCATAGACATTTACTTGTCTTCCAGCTTATGCCTTAGTCTAGTTATTTTGATAATAGTATTGTTAGAATTATCATACTCGCCAGACTTTATGTCTGACCCCCTCTATTTCTATCCTTTTTCCCCCTCCAGGTCCTCAGGTTGGGCCCAGCTCTAGTGGAGTTTGACTGAATTGCTTCATCTCTCTTTGGAAAGCTTGGACCATTGAAGTAAAGTCCAGCTTGTTATATTTTTAATGGCTATTTATGTAATGGGATTATGTATTTTGTTTTTATGAAGATGGATATTGTACTTGGTTATGATCTATGGTTTTATGATGTAACAAACATGTTTAATTTCCGCTGCAATAAAATGAAGTTTTAGATTTCCAATACTATTTATTATCTGTCTTGCTGTAATTTTTCTGTTCTATATTCACTTATAACCTCCATGGAAGTTAATGCATTCCCTTTGTGAGTGACATTAATGGACGTGGGGTGTTACATAAACCCTAATCAAAACCAAATTGATTCTTGAGCCATCATGCTGCTGAATCCCAAACTAATCTAGCCTCCACCATAACTAATCAAATTCAAGATTAATGATAAAGATCAAGGCCTACCTCAATGATTTTAGCTTATCAACTTCAGAAATCATAACCCAAAATTATTCTCTTCTTTAATCCGTTCTCTTTAAGTACGGTTTCTTTCACAAGATAATTAATTAAATTAATTATGATAAGTTGTGATCATGATTGTACAAATGTGCCAGTCGAATCTTATGCTATCAGCCAGTTCTGTTATCATCTGTTTTTATATGTCATTTTTGTTATCGTATGTAAGTGGATTCCTTTCATGATGTTAGTTCATATGCTTAATTACATATTCAAGTTATATTCATCTATGCAAATTTGCTCGATTTATGCAAGTTATGTTTATCTATGCAAATTTGCTCGATTTATCCAAGTTATGAAAGTTTATATGCAAGTCATGTTCATATAAGCAAGTTCATATATTATATGTTTAGATCTGTGCAAGTTCATATTTTATATGTTTAGATCTATGCAAGTTCATATTTTATATGTTTAGATCTATGCAAGTTTATTTTCTATGCAAGTTATAATCATTTAGACCTATGCAATTTTACGATCTATGCTAGTCTATTTTCATGTGCTAAGTTAGATCTATATTGTTTTATGCCAATTTGAATGTTGTATGTCTCTTTCTTTTCCTTTCTCTTATGAGTTGGGCTAATTGCAAGCCTAATGTATTACATGAATTACACGTACGAACGACGTGCGGACGTTCGGAAAAATGTTAAATATTGGCTATTGTGAGATTGGCATAAATTGGCTAGAAAACATATAATTAACTTTGGCCATGAATTGGTATAGTTTACATACATGGAAATTATGGACATAATTTAGATAATAATTATGAACATAGCTTGAATTGGAAATGATGGACAATTTGAAATAAGGGTTTTAATTCAAATTGGGTTTGAATAATAGAATGAGTTAATGAACGCCTAAGACACGAGGTTAGACTTGGTTTGCGGTATAAGATTGCCCGGAAATGCCCGGCATATCCAGCAACCGCAAACGACAGTCTAATGTGAGAGGTCAAAGGCATAAATTAGATGCTTAGACATGAGGCTATGTCTAGCTTGTGGTGGAAGTCTACCCGTAACCGCCCGACATATCCAGCGACCACAAGTGATCGACCTAATGTGAGAGGTCTGTGCATTAATAACTAATTAATGCTGAATATGATACTTAAACAGGTTAGGTGGGTGGGGTTAAGTTAACATGGGTAAGAAGACAACTTAACCAATATTGCATAGGGTTAAGGCAAGCTTAACCAATAATACATATGGACTTGATAAGTGAAAGGGTTAAGTAAATCCTGGGTAGGTGGGTAATATTAGTATATATAGGCCCACAAACCTAACTATTAAATAAACATGCGTGAATCAGTGGGAAGGTTAAGTGACATATGGATAGGCGACACTTAACCAATACAACATGTTAATTAAACAAATGAGTGGGGTTAGGTTAAATTGAGAACACTTAACCGTTATAACATGTTGGTTAGGAAACCCTAGTAACGGGGACCCATTTTAGCAGTAACCCACATAGATGTATCACAGTACCCTGAACAAGGCAGGGTGGGCATGATTACTGGGCTGATTATAAGCAGTCAAAATTGCGGCGGGTGGTGCATTAGTGTAGGTTCTAACGGAGTACTGGCGTGCACGTACTCCGGAGTGGAAAAAGCAGGAACTGGGCATCATTAGTCCTACAATGTGCATCTTGAATTGTGTCTGGTTGCCATCATAGGGATTGATACACCCCATGGTTGGACCAGCACAGGTATCTACAAACAAGCGGGGCCGAATGACACAAGTAATGAATATATACGAGTTAAAGAGCCGATCGATTAAGCGATAAGGGGGTAGTGTGGGGACATCTAATATTTAGTATGGGCAAGTAAGGATTGTATGGGGTGGACACCTCTTACTAGATGTTACGCCTGAGGACTACCAATTACAAGATGGGGATCAACTTTCAGTATGGGACCAGTATTGGTGCGGTGTTTTTAGCATTGGTGCGGTGTATTTAGCATTGGTGCAATGTAGTAATTATCCTACAGTGATTAGAAGCTCAATCAAAATTATATCATGTTCATCTTGTCTGCCTTGTCAAGCTTGTGTGTTTTTCAGTCATTTCATAATTCCTAGTTTATGTCCTTATCCTATTACTTTAATGATTATATTGTTAAAGTCAGTGGACTCACCAGACTTATGTCTGACCTAGTTTGTTTCGCCTCTTTTCTACCGTTCCCCCTCTAGGTTCTCAGGGAGGAAATACTCAAGCTTAGTTCAGTTATATCTTTCTTCCACCTTGAAGTTGAAAGATGTATTGCTTGGCTTTGACCCTGCTTATGCCATTTTCTATTAGGGATTATGGTTTTAAAATTTTGTACTTTGAAGGCTTTTGTACAAGACAAATATTATGTACTTGGTTTTGTTGTTTTGAAGGTGTAACCAAACCTATTTCTGTTTCCGCTGCAATCAAGTTATAAAATTTTCAAGTACTGCTTTATCTGTCTTGTAATATTCCGTTCTGTTTACTTATAATTCTCCACAAAACTTAATGCATTTCCTTTGTGAGTGACAATAACGGACGTGGGGTGTTACATCTCCACCCATCATCCGCCCTAATGGTCACCGAAAATGCCTCACAGTCTACCACCACCTCATATCTTTGGAGCTAATCGACTCCCAAAATAATACCAAACCCAGTAATGCCCAAAACAAAGCGATCACAAGCAAACATACATTTATGACTCGATAAGACCACATTACAACAAATCATACTAAGGCTAGTCGAACCACCAATCGAGTTCGTCATCGCTAAAGGTCTATCGACTGTCTCGGGTTCTAATCCCAACCTATCTGCAAGGTCACTAGATATGAAGGAACGGGAAGCTCCAGTATCAAACAATACTTGAACAGGAAAATCATAAACATAATGCATACCCTGAATGATGACATTCTTTCCTTTCTCCACCGAAGTTGGGGCGTTCGACGAAGAAGGAACCGCATTAATAGCATATGCTTTCACAATCTGCTTCCCTTTTGGGGTTGCGGACATTTATCCTTGTGATATCCCACTTGGCCGCAGTTGAAGCACTTCCTGTCCGCTGGCTTTGCTCGACATTCTTTGGCATAGTGGCCTTTCTTGCCATAGCTAATGCACTCAACTTCTTTCTTATTCTTTTTCTGACCATTCTTGGTTTGACTCTTCTTCCTTTTGTTCTAAGAATTATTGTTGTCTCGACCGCTTGCTTGTGGCTTTGGCCCCTCTGTAGATGCAACAACGACTTCAGTCTTGGGCTTAGGATAAAGGCTCTCTGACCTCAATGCTTTCCCAACAATTGATTCAAAAGTCTCATCAATACGGTTTATAAGCCTTTCCACCAAGTACTGATCTAAACCAGTTATGAACTTCACGTTCTTCTTCACGGCATTATCGATAAGAGATAATCCATACTTCGATAAAGTATCAAACTCAGCAATATATTCCGACATTGCCCTACCATTCTGGTTAAGCTCCAAGAACTTCCTAAACAACTCTGACTTCTGGGTAGCTGGGATAAACTTGTCACTGAAGTGAGCTTTAAGTTGATTCCATGTAACTTGATCCTCGGGAGTAGCTGCCTTAATAGCATTTCATCTATTCATAGCCCGTCCTTGTAGTTGACGTGATGCTAGCTTTCTCTTCATTGCGTCATCGATCCCTAAGTCCTCGAAGATGCGCTCACAACTATCGAGCCAATCTTGAACTTCTGTAGCCGATTCCATTCCGTGGAACGGCTTCCCACCAAGACTAGTGTAGTCCTTACAGAGCTTGGCGAAATCGGCCCTAGCCGCCTACACTGTTGCACTAACAACATTTGCAGCATTAGGAGCTGCTCGCTGAACATCCCTAAGCATCTCTCTCATGAAGTCAGTGGACATCATTCTCATATAAGGAGCATTCCTATTATTGGCCCCTGAACCAGTATTCCTCATATATTGGCTCATCGTTCAATCTGTAAGGATAAACGATTAACCATCCCTTCAGTGATGCAAGTGCAGTGCGACTCCATCCTCAGATATATTAATAGTATATATATAGCTTTTGAAAACCAAAATATCACAAATGAGCGCTCTCATATACGTATAATATCTCTCCCTGTTGTCTTTCCCTAGGTTAACTACGCAACCTAGAGCTCTGATACCAAGTGTGACGGCCCGTCTCGCACGAGCCGACATTTCCAATGAAAGTGCATTGTGCCAATGCCCGACTAGCACAGGATGGTCGCCAAAGAAAGGAAAAGGAAGGAATTTGAACTAAAAAGGAACCTGTCGAATGTCTCATAGAGCATGGGATAAAATATGATAATAACATAACTTTGACATAAAACAGGCGAGACTGTGCATAAGCTGAAAACTAAACCGTTATAGCAGCCGAATCTAAAATACAGCTTATGATCCAACATAATTGTTACAACTTCAAAATACTGTCTCTAAAGCAAAAGAAAGAGGTACATTATTAATGCCCAAAGTAGTGACCAACAACAACTCAGGGAGTTTATATATATATCATACGTGGAAGCCTCCTTCTCGTCTCCGGTACAGCTACTCATGCATAATCGCCTGAGCTGTCTCTAGTATGCCCGTTTAAGAGCACCTAGAGTAATAAGAAGAGACATATAACTCTGGGTCAGAC
This sequence comes from Allium sativum, assembly GCA_030737875.1. Lineage (NCBI taxonomy): Eukaryota > Viridiplantae > Streptophyta > Magnoliopsida > Asparagales > Amaryllidaceae > Allium > Allium sativum. The sequence goes on along the minus strand of CM060918.1, from coordinate 655,543,458 downwards.
AAAAGTCTGGTATGAGCGATAAACAGCAAAACAGAACAATAACGGGTATACATAACCATACCTAAACCTAGACCTGCAACAAAAGAGTTAGCACAACAGGATGTACAATACTCTAAGGTGACACTAATACATTGTGTGAAAATAATAGGGAGGGGTGTGCATGTCATGGTGGTAGCAAAACATCAAATATAGCAATCATCCTCACATCTCTCACTCAGTGCGTAAAGATTACGATATCCACCACTTTGATTACGCAATTCTTTGTTATGATCACTCTGCCCCAAGGAGTCATGACGGCCCCACTACACTGATCCATAGACAATATCCGTCTCTCTGTGGTGAGTCAAAGCTATAAACATCGATAACCCCTTTGCAAACGTCCCGCCGCAAAGTCCATTTCATGAGGTTAACTCATTGGTTCCCATCTGCATCTTGAGTTCTACTTCCCATTTGGACTACCTTTGCATCTCGGGTTTTGGTTTCGTTCGGATCAGTTTGGAGACAAGCCTCCATTCTGATCGGTCCTCTTCTCCATGTTCGGGTCGGGTCATGATTTCCTTCAATGTTGGGTCAGTTCGTGGTGCTGCTCCAGGGTATCGGATCGGTCTGGGTGTGCAAGCATGGTTCGTGGTCCACCAAGCGGTTCAGGTAGTGCTCCATAGAGTGGTTCAGATCGGTCTGTACATCTTCCACCAGGTGGGGTCGAAGTTACATGGTGCTCCACGGTTTGGGGGAAGTGGTTTGGGTCGGAGAACCTCAAGCTTCGTGGCTCCACCAGCGGTTCGTGGGAAGGGGTGCTTCACGAGCGGGTCGGCTCATACTTCCACCCTCTGATCCAATCTGGTTCCTGCATAGTTTTCTGCAACTTTTCCAGTGACTGTTTTATGCCATACGACGGTGTTTTCGACCATTCTAACTTTTCTTATTAATCACAAAGTGTACCATAAAGTTATAGTAACATGTACAATCAACCATAAACACCAAAACGATGAATAATTATGCCAATATGAATCAAACATACCCTAAACCCATGGTTTTCCCCTTAATCATGTTTAACTATAACTAACGATAGGATTAGCAAAACATATCCAAATTAACCAAATTTTTTATCAGAGCCCCAAAATAATATTTTAGAATTTTACAAATTTTTCCAGATTTTAATAAAGCATAATTTCGCTAATTTTCAGTAATTAACCCTGATTAGCCTTAATTAGTGGAAAAACAATGCAAATCACTCACCTTATCCACAAATAAAACTTTAGATCTGAAACTCTACTGTTTTGGGGCATTTTCCTATGCAAAACAGCAACTCCAACTCTAAGTTGGTGTTGATTTGGCTTGATTTTATGTAGATCTTCTTAATTAGTGATTAGAAAGTGATTTTGGATGATTTTACAAGGTGGAGGCCATTGTTAGGGTTAAAGAAATGTTTTAGGCGGCTGAGAAAATGAAATAAAATCGTTTTCAAACAGATTTCATCCTCCCCATAACCCTAATCCCGAAATGGGTTATGGGCCTAGCTGTTAATCACCCTAATTAGGCCCGGTTAGGCTGTTTTTCACCTTTCAAACCTTATTTCAGCCATATCTACCAAACGGTAAGTCTGTTTGATTAGCGTGACCATTCTACGGAAAGGTAAACCATCATCTAAATCTAATGGAAGTAGTTTCAGGTCAAAACTCCTTACCAATCAAAAGTTATAGGAGAAACAAGATTCACCTATGGTAAAACGGTCATTTTAAAATCGGCCAAAAATACGAACATGGGAAATGACCCCAATAGTCATTCCCCAAAGTTACACGACCATACGAACTCATATGAAAAAAAAATATTCTACGATCCTTCGATACGTAGAATGCGGGTCGTTACATAGATATCGTTAATCCCAATACGATATCCATTGGTTTCAGATTTTGATATTGAATATAAGCCGATATTAATTTCTATTCAGAGCCTTTTATTTAATATCAAATTGTGTTTTGGGTTTGTCATGAATGGTGACTTAAATAACAATGTTCTTAAACCCAGTTGAGGAAAGAATAAATCTTGTAACCCGGATTTGTTGAAGTTTTCCAATTATGTTTATTAATTAGAATTAAATAGAAGATGATTTTGGGTTCGACGTGAAAAATATTTTAAATGACATTTGTTCTTAAAACCCAATTTATAGTGAAGATATGATTTGGAATTTATAAATCTTTTTATGAAGATTTAATGAAAATTTTCGAAAGTATGGTTTTCCAATTTAATATATTAAATCGGTATTGAATGGAATTCGATTTGGTAATAATCGAGATGAGCTTCTATGAAGGAAGACCGCTGCTGTATATGGAATTTTAAAGGCTTCACCGTTATTCCATTTGTATTATTGGTCTGATATGGAAATTCATATTGATTACATCTGATATGATTTCCGTGAAAATTCCATTTCGATGGAAGATGATTTTGGGTTTATCGTGAACAATTTTTTAAAATGACATTGGTTCTTTAACTAAGTTAAATGCAGGACTAATTTCCTAAAATTAGGATAATCATTAAGTAATGATTTTTGATACTAAAACTGAACTAGATTTTTAATGAATCTTTAATTAGATTGGAATGTTAATGAGCTAAATAAATTCATCGAATTCATGAAATGACCGAGAATGGAGTACCGCCAGTTTTACTCCGGACGATGGTTAAATCTTTAATTAGATTTGAACGTGAAAAGGATATTAAATTTACCGATAACACAGTGGGTGTTAGATATGGTGTACTACCAGTTTTGCTCCATGGGATGAATTGGTCGGGAATGGGATTGATAAATAAATCATTACTTTGGTGAGGTTTGCTAATCCCGATTAGTTGATAAACCCTAATTTGGTTTAGAATTGTGAAAAGATATAATAAAATCTTTTGAAATGATATCCAAAGAAAGATTAAAGAACTAAATTAAAAGAATTTATCTTTGATAAAATTAATTGGAACCATTCCCTAAAATGTGAATATTTGAATAAAAGAATATTTTGAATTGGAATGTGGCGTATGATGCGTTTTTATAACACCTGATTATTAATTATAAAATACGCGAGTTATACGAGGAGATCTGGTTTAACCCATTATGAATAACTAATAAGGCGACTAAAATTTGACGATGAAGATGGTGGTTGAAGACTGGAGATCTTCACAACGTATGGATGATTACTGATGTCTTGATTGGGATGTACACCCAAAAAAAGGTAATAAGTGGTGATCGTCCAGACGTACTTGGAGATCGATCGGATATGAAAGGACCTCTCTCTTGTATTGGACATACGGGACAAGGAATAAGGTACCTCCGGTTTAATTCAGAACCAGAACGGACTTGTAAATGGATGTGTGTCTAACATTGGATTTCATTCTATATTGATTGATTTGTATTAAATATATATCTTTTTGGTGGCATAGAATTTATTCTCTTGCTTAACACCCTTCTCAGAGAAGTACGAGCTTAGAGGTTATATATTGATAGACATCAGTCGTATGACATGGATTTTCAATATGTCATGCTAAGATGCAAAGGAACAAGGCATTTGTTGAAAAGCACTGTCTTGTGGATGATGACCAAAGTACAGCTTTAATTAGCACAGCTTTGTGTATAGCGTTAATTCGCGAGCCTCACACCCAGTATGAGTCTGAAACGGGATAAGGAACGCAAGGAGTGCATATGTTTCTTTCCAGCTAGAAGTGGTGTAATGTTATGGAGCCCAGACATTTTTACTTATGTGGATGATGGATATGCGAGGCCTGGGATATAGGGCTATATGCTCATAGGGTCGACGTACTGACTTGTTTGTAGGTCCGATAGGAATGGGAAACGTATTGTTCAAGAATAACCAATCCACTAAAGTAATTGTGGACCGGTCCTACAGGATCTAGGTTTTCCTATAGGTGTGATCCTAAGATATTTGCTAGACTGTCTCGAATCGGAAGGAGCCATCCCAAGCCTTGGCTCATGATGGAAATCGAATTTCCAATACGATATTACGGATTTGATGGTAAACCTATATGGCGGCATAGTGGCATGGGACGCTCATGTCACCTAGGATTGATACATTGATATTGAAATCGTTTTATGAGACATATATACACTAATAATAATATCAAATGATTTTGTTTTATGCATACCAAGCATGTTTGGCTATTTTAAGGTAAAACTCTATCCTTCGGCTTGCATTGCATTGTGTGATGGGACTTGAGTCTTATAATTGCTTCATTTTCCAAAAAGCATTGCGTTGTTTTACTTTAAACCGAGATTCATGTGGAATAAATGCGTTCTGTTACATGCGGCATGGTCCCGTGATTTACCATATTATAAAGTAAAAAGTTTAATAACTGTTTTAGTTCTCACACTAGTCACATGACTGACTCGGAGTTTATTGTTTTCACCTAAACTCTGGGTGCCCATATTTTCCACAGGGGCAGCTAGTTGTTTTGGTTTTCAGAGATACTTCTTTTCATAGGATCCTGGATTACAGCTAGAGCTATATTCGAAAAGCTTTGTATCTGTATATCTCTTTCAGTTGTGTCAGTCGTTATTTTTCGCTATGCATTGCACTTATGTATTATTTTTCCGCTATTTTGTAATTTAAATCTATGATATTTTCTGTTGGACATTATTTGAAGTCTGATATATTCTTGTACTCTGAAGTAAATTATTGTAAAAGAGATGATATGTTCTATTGTTTGTGTCTGATGAGTCGTGTTATCAAAGCAATCTGGGCTCCTCCATCTCTTTGAGGATTGGGGAAGTTTGGGTCGCTACAGATATATTCGTTTAAATTTGTCTTTTTTCTGTAAATTGTTCTTAAAATTAGTTTTTAACAAGTGTTACCTTAAAACTTATTAATCTGAACAAACAAGCTGTTTGGACGAAAATTCCTAACGATATTTTTCGTCAACACCCAAATTACAGAATGTAATATGTGTATCCGCAAAGTTCGCAGCGGAAATGACTCAAAATCCTCAGGCAATGATCCTGGATCTGGGATGGATTGGTGTCTAGACCATGGCCACTGCTCTATGCTTTTGAATAAGAAGAAAACATGCAAACGCCTCCCGTGAGTTCATGGATGAAAGCCTCGCAATATTCACTGAATTCGATGACTTCTTTGTACTAGACCTTCCTGAGGGAGGAGCCTGAATTACAACAATGATCGAGCTAGGAACTCATACGCGATTTTGTCACATCAATGATTGGGGAAGCATCAGGCTTAGTATAAGGGCATGGATCAATCATGGTGGTTCCGTGAGGTGAAGAGAAAGGGGGGTTTCATATTCGTACATAGTCCCCTTTCCTCTGCCACTGGAACACCTTGATTGATCCTCTCATCAGAAAGATTAGTATTAGCTCCCTATTTCATCATTATGATACTACAAGACTATTAGATCGTAGGATGTATGGGACTCCGAATTATTTATTTATAAATTGTAGATACATTACAAGAATTGATGATTTTCTCTCCTTGAGAAAGAAGGAGCTAAATTGAGTAATGAAAGGTTCGTACATCTTTACGGAGTATTTGGAGTCCTATTTATAGAGAATCCGAGGTCTTTCCATCGATAGGTTGTTGGGCCTAGGCGATCCCTATCGGCCGCCTTTTTCCTGTGTTTTGGGTATCAGCCTATTGATCATCCTCCCGGTGCCATCTACAGCTTTCGAAGGGGTGGTCTCGGGTGAATTGGGCTTTCGTCCAGGCGGAAGTGGCTTGTTGCCGCAAAAGATTGTGTGGGCATTTCAGATGTTTTGCGAATGCTCTCAGTGTAAATCCTTTGCTGCGGGCTTTCGAATGTAGGCTTTCGGCTTTATTGTGTGTACTCGGAGGGGCTCTCCCTCATGCCGTACGTAAATGTCTACCGATTTAGAACCATTGATGGTTCAGGTACTAAGTGGATTAGTACGAGTAGCCCTATCCTTGCTTGAGTCTCGGTTTAGCCTTCCGATTTGGCTCCCGGGAGGGTAACTTTCGGTGATATTTATTTTACTTACGGAAGTAACCCCTTTCTATATCCATGAAACCATTCTACGAGGATTAGTTCCAAATCATCTTGAAGCTCCATCCCAATGCTCTTCCTCTTTTAATGTGTTAGTGTCCATTGGTCGATTCTTGGCGGATAGACCCTGTTGGATGAACCTTTGCCGATACCTGGTTGGTTTCGAGTCCCTTTTCTGCATGGGGGGTATCGATCTGAATTGATTTCAAGTTCCTTATTCCCTTCTTATATTTACTTAACATCCCTTCACCTGCAATCCTGTGCTGAGATAATTTTTGTAGTAACACTTGCCCCCCCCCCTTTATGAAGGGGTGTCTTCGACTTTTCAATTCAAGCTTCTTTCACCTAGCCCTCTCCTATTTGCTTGCCAATTATTTTCAAATGCTAAGTTGTGCCACGGATCTCATTAAAGAAATCTATTTTCGACGTCAAGTAGAGGAATGAAGTGTCCTAGATTCAGGTTTTGATGGAGGATTGGAAACTCTTTCTGATAATGATGTTGAGTTGAACGCTACCCAGGTTCAGACGAACAAAGATGAAAGAGCTAAATTCACCCAGATTCAGGAACTTAAAGGCTGAACAATATTAATAGATGCCTGAATCGACCCAGATTCATGTGATTTTAGACTAAGGACCGGAAACCCTTCCAGCGATAATGAAGAGCCGAATCCATCCAGATTCAGGCATTAGTTTGGAGAACTAGAACCTCCTCCGGTATTAATAGAACGCAGAATCGACCCAGATTGGATATTATTATAGAGAACCGAAACCTCTTTCGGTATTAATAGAGCGCTGAATCGACCTATATTCGGGTATTTAGCATAGAGAACTGAAACTTCTTTCGGTATTAATAGAACGCCGAATCGACCCATATTCGGGTATTTAGTATAGAGAACCGAAATCTCTTTCGGTATTAAAAGAACATCGAATCAACACAGATTCGGGTATTAGCATAGAGAACCGAAATCTCTTTTGGTATTAAAAGTTCGGCGAATCGACCCAAATTCAGGTATTAGCATAGAGAACCGAAATCTCTTTCGATATTAGTAGAGCGCCGAATCGACCTATATTCGGTATTTAGCATAAAGAACCGAAACCTATTTCGGTATTAATAGAGCGCAAAATCGACCCAGATTCGGGTATTTAGTATAGAGAACTGAAACCTCTTTCGGTATTAAAAGGACACCAAATTGACCCAAATTCGGGTATTAGCATAGAGAACCGAAACCTCTTTCGATATTAAAAGAACGCCGAATCAACCCAGATTCAGGTATTAGCATAGAAAGCCGAAACCTCTTTCATTATTAATAGAGCGCTGAATCTACCCAGATTCAGATATTTAGCATAGAGAACTGAAAACTCTTTCGTTATTAATAGAGCAAGTATCCCCTTCTTTTGATTTTGAAATAAGAGGTCGTACGTGCTTCTTGAGCCTCCCCTTGGGCTTTCGTAGCCAAAGCCAAGGATGTACGTGCTTTACTGGCCACTCTACGGGCATGTGCGTCCGGTGCGCTTGGCTATCTTTTCCACAAGCAGGGCCCAAGGACTTACCCGATCTCCCTCCAGGAGGTGCCTCATCCTGACCATCGTAGGCGATGATAAGGGCTAATAAACTTAGAAGAGGCCATCGTAGGCACAAAACTAAGGTTTACTCTTTTGATGTTCTACACGGGCCATCGTAGGCACTGATAGAGGCTTATATGCCACCCCCTCCAAGGGGTGACCTATCCTGATCATCGTCGGCAATGATAGGGGTTTTCGCTCCCTTCTACGGGTAACGCAGAACATAAGTAGAGGTAGGACGTGCTCTTCTACGAGCATAGGTAGGACGTGCTTAGTTCGAGCAAAGGCAGAGCGTACTCTTCTACGAGCAGAGGCAGTGCGTGCTAATTTTTAGATGCCCCACCACGACCATTTCTGGTGTGAAACGGTGGCTTACGCTTTCGATGCTTTTACCCTGCCCCCTCTGATTTGGCTAAGAAGAAAGACTAACACAATCATCCCCCCTTCGGGGGGATGGCTCGCTCCGGCCAATTTGGCGATGATGAGGGATTCAATCCTTTTTCCAGCTCAACCGCCTTTTGGTTTTCTTACGAGCTATAGGGCGGGTTTCTATACCTCTAGTTGTATGACAATTTCTTGGTGAAATGATCTTATCCTTTATTCTTTTATGGTTGGAAAATATGGCCTCAAATGTTCCGAGTTCCATGTCCTTGGAACAAGATCGCCATTGGGCCTACACAGCCGATATGTGTCGGGTATGACTTCTTGATGGTCAATCTGGGGTCCTTTCCAATTTGGGCTGAGAGGACCATTATTCAGATCTTTGGTGTTATCCATTACTCTTCGTTGTACTAATTCGCCCTTAGCGAAGGTTCTAGCTTTCACCTTTGAATTGTAGTATTTTGTGACTCTTCTTTGGTTCTCAGCAGTTCTGACTGTAGCCTCATCCCTTAGTTTCTCTATCAAATCTAATGACTCCTTTCTTAATTCCATATTGGTGTCAAAAGCATATGCTATCCTTTGATGTGACCGAACTTCGACCTTAACCGAAAGCATAGGCTTGCAACCATATGTCAGGGAAAAGCGAGTGTGTCCCATAGCTGTTTTGGTGGAAGTTCTGTATGCCCATTGCACCAGGGTCAACTCCTTTGCCCAATTTCCTTTATCCGGATTTATGCCTTTCTTAAGGATTGTCTTAGTGGTCTTATTTGCGGCTTCCATAGCTCCGTTAGCTTTCGGATGGGCCATTGAGGAGAAAATTTTGATGATTCCATTTTTCTTGTAGAATTGGGTGAAGTCTTCACTCTCGAATTGTGTTCCGTTATCCGATATGATCTTATGGTGAATCTCGAAGCAGGTAACAATATTCTTTATTATGAATCTTAACACATTCTTGGATGTGATAACCTTAAGGGATTCCTCCACCACCCTCTTGGTGTTGTAGTCGATAGCTACTACAATATATTTAGCTCCTCCCTTAGCGAGTGGTAAAGGCCCGATCAAATCTATCCCCTATACATCGAAAGGCCACGGGCTCGATATAGTGGTTAGGTTACTAGGATTAAGTCATGGTACCTTAGAGTACTTCTGACATTTGTCACACCTCTTGACATATTTGACCACTTGATTAACCATACACAACCAATAATAACATGGTCGCATGACCCTTTTGGCAAGTTTAACCCCAGTGGAATGGTCCCCACACCATCGTTCATGAGCTTGTTTTAAATGGTTGAGTCCATCTTCGAAACTTGTACATCTTAGATAAGGAAGTGCCCTTTTATAGAGTATACCGTTTATGATTGCGAATGTGGGAGCTTGGTGTTTTATCTTTCTTACATCTTGCTTATCAAGGGTTAATGTCCCTTTTAAGAGGTAGTCCTATATGGGAGTCATCCACGTATTTTCCTGTTGGGGGCACGTTCCCGCAATAGGAAATTCACTCTCTGGGTTTCCTTCTTAGCCTTCTCCTTCATCCCTTCTCAAGGCTTGGGATCGAGTCAAGACCAATGACTCTTTTCTTGCTTCCGATTCTTCCTGTTTGATGATGGGCATCTCCTGATATCCCACCGGCACTATCCAGGTTTCAGGAGCTAGCTAATTTGGCTATCGAATCGCTTGGGTATTCTCCCCACGGGGTATTTGATGAGCTGAGAAATCCTCAAACAGGTAAAGCATCTTTATTACATTTTTCATGTATAAGATGAGCCGCTTATCCATGGTTTGATACATCTGTTTTATTTGGTTTACCATTAGTTGTGAGTCGCTGAAGATTTCTATCCTTGGTATCTTCAACTATAATGCCATATTCAGACCAGCTATCATTGATTTGTATTCAGCCACATTGTTGGTTGCCGAGAACCCTAATTTCATGGTGTAGTGCAGGCGGTGTCCGCCAGGGGTGATTATGACATAACCTTCCCCTGCCCCCTGTTCGTAGGAAGCTCCACCTACAAAGAGTTGCCATTTGGCCTTCGAATCAATTTCTTTGATCGACTGTTCTGAAATGATGTTTGTACACTCGTTCATGAAATATGCGAGGGACTTCCCTTTAATTGCTACTCGAGGATGGAACTCGATTTCGTATTGGATGAGTTCAATGACCCATTTAATTAGCCTCCCAGAGGTTTCGGTTTGCTGAACACTTGTTTGAGCGGGAAGCCGGTTAGGACTTTCTTAGGGTGTGACTGGAAATAACCTCTGAGCTTTCATGCACTAAGGATTAAGAAATACTCCAGTTTCTCCATGATAGGGTATTGAGTTTCCTCCTCTTTTAGCCTCCAGCTAACATAATAGCTAGGGTGTTAAGTCCCCTTATTCTCTCTTATCAGTACTGAGCTTACTGCATGTTCAGAGACTGCCATGTACAGGTATATAGTTTCTCCCTTCTCGGGACGGGACAAAACCGGAGGTATTCCCATGTAAATTTTCAATTCTTCGAATGCCTTCCTACATTCTTCATTCCATTCAAAAAATTTCTTTTTCCTTATAACATTGAAGAAATGGACGCATTTATCGGTGGCTTTAGAATTGAAACTGCTGAGTGTCACTACCTTCTCGTTTAGGCTCATGACTTACTTGCTTGTTTTAGGTTCTTCCATGTCCTTAGGCTTGTATTTGGTCAGGACTAGCTTCATTTCCTTGTTCGCTTACCGCATTTGCTAGAAACTTTCCAAATTGAACTTCGAAGGAACACTTTTGAGGGTTCAGCTTCATCTGGTAGATTCTTAGGATACCAAACATTTCCTCTAGGTCCTTTATGTGGTTCTTTATTTCGGTGGACTTCACTAGCAATTCGTCCGCATACATTTCCATATTGCACCCTGTCTACTCTTGGAACATTCTGTTCACTAGCTTTTGGTACATTGCCTCTGCATTCCTTAAACCGAAAGGCATTACTTTATAACAAAATATTCCCTAGTCGGCAATAAAGCTCGTATGTTCCTCGTTAGATTTATGCATTGGGATTTGGTTGTACCCCGAATAAGCATCCATAAGGGATAATATATTGTGTCCACTAGTAGCATCAACCAACTGATCGATCCGTGGAAGAGCGTAACAGTCCTTCAGACAAGATTTGTTTGAATTTGTGTAATCGACACACGTCCTCAACTTCCCATTGGACTTCTTCACTAGCACGGGATTGGCTAACCCTTTCGGGTAATGGACCTCTCAGATAAACCAGTTAATTTTCAACCTTCTGACTTCCACAATCAAGGCTTCAATTTGTTCTCTATTATATTGCTTCTTCTTCTGTCGGATCAGGGTTATTGAGGGGTCGATGTTTAATGCATGGCTCATGATTGAAGGGTCGATACAAACCATGTCCGAATGGGTCCAGGCGAAAACGTCTTTGTTGAGTTGCAGAAAGTGGATTAAGTCTCTTCAAAGAGGTTTCGTTAGCCTCTTCCTTATGTTGATGACCTTAAATTTATCTTTCGGGTCGACGTTTACTTCTTCTACCTCTTCTATCGGCTTAATCCTTTCGATGTCTCATCGAGAGTCTAAATCTGTGATTATTTCTTCTTCTTTGGTCGAGTTCACCTCATTGGACCTTTTCGTCTTCCTTTTCAGAGAAGCTTACCTACCATTAGTGCATTTGTCAGTCTTTTTTTTTAACTTGGTTTCAAATGAGGGACATAAGAATTCCTTATCTGAGGGCATAAAAACAATGGAAGAATCAAAATACGAAGAATAATCCCTTTTGTATTTTTCAACTTTTGCAAAGTACAACTCTCGAGAGCTAAATTGTTCTCCCCAGATGGTACCTCATCCCTGTTTGGTCAGAAACTTTAACAAGAGATATTTGGAAGAAATGAAAGCATTCATCTCCTCTAAAGTTGGTCGCTCGAAGAAGGCATTGTAATAGGACAGCTAATCAATTACGACGAAGAGAGTTTCGAAAGTGTTGTAAAGAGGAAATAACCCTACTTGAACAAAGAGGTTGATTTGACCCACTGGAGTTGACCCTTTATTGTTGAACCCGAAAATCAACTCGTTGCTAGGCTCCACCTTTGTAACACCCCACCTCCGCCAGGGTCACTCTTGCAAGTACACTGGCTTTGGAGGGGTGTTGGTCAAGGTAAACATGCATGAAGATATCACAAGACAGAACATATGAGTAAAACAGAGTAAATAAAGCAGCAGATAAAATTACTATTTCAAAACCATAGTCAAGTTACATCAAAGTACTTAGTCATCATTTTCCCAACAAAACAAAGTCTAGAGAAACATAAACTGAAAAATAACATAAGTAAAGTATTCCCCAAAGATAACAGTAGTGTCGCCATAGCAAAGCTCAAGTCCAAACCGTACATGAGCTATCCAGTAAGCAAGCTAAAGATCCAAGCCAGGTGTTAGTATTCCCACCCTGAGAACCTAGGGGGGGAACGGGAGAAAAGAGGCGAAAGAAAACGGGTCAGTCAAAAAGACTGGTAAGTCCTACCTACTATTAGTATAAAAACTAATAAAGTTAACTGGACATGTAAAACAGAGATGAAACATAGGATGATAACTGGCCTGGTGAAAAGTTAACAAGATAGATCAAGTGTGGCATCGCATATACAAGGTTAAGTTGCACCAAGTGTACTAGTATTCTAATCCATGACAAGTATAAACAAGAAATGATCCCTTAGCCCAATGTTGGCCCAAACTCATGAGATAACCTAAATCAAGGTCCAACTACTCGGTCTGGTCGATCGGCTCCCTAAAGCCTAACTCGTCGTGTGTCGGTGTCATACGGCCTAATCATGGAATGTAGTTAACTGTGCAAGGTCCACCCTAGGGTGTATCCAGCCATAAGGTGTAAACCACAGACACAATTCAAGCACGCAGAGTATGAACCTACCGGTGCCCATGTTCAACTCTGGACTTAATGTGCACGACCATGGTCCGCTTGAACTTAACTGGTTCACTATTCAGTCGTCTCTTTTGGTCTCTTACAATTAGTCATTAATCGTGCCCCACCCTAGCCTAGTCCAGGGTATCCAGATACTCCCAAGTAGGTTACTGCTGAAAAGGACCACATAACTAGGGTTTTAAACGGGTTAAATGTGGTTAACCTTATCCTAACCATGTATTGAGTTGGTCAAGTGTATCCAAGAAGTTCATGACTTAACCCTATCAATACATCATGTTCAATTGGTTAAGTATATTCAAGTAGTCCATGAGTTAACCCTTCCAATCCGTCGTGTTTAATTGGTTAAGTATTCAAGTAGTCCATGACTTAACCCTACCATGTGGCATTAATTAACTTAATGCACCCCAACCTCTCACATTAGACTTTGTTGTGGTTACTAGTTAAGCCGGGCGGGTCCGGGTAGCTCTACACCACAACCTAGTCTAACCTCAGGTTTCAAGTGCGATGTGGCCAACTACTCACATTGGGTCCAATTGTTTGTAGCCACTAGTTAAGCCGGTCGGTTCCGGGAAGATTTATGCTACAAACTCAACCCAACCTCGAGTTGGCCACTTTCATGTTTTCTACAAGTCATGTCCATGTTCATGTTTCAAGTATAATCACATGTAACATTTTGAAGTCATGTTCCGTGTCATTTAAGTTTTACCCATAACGTAACCCCATCGCACGTAAGCTCGCATCAACGCAAATAGATCAAAAAGGTGAAACATAATGATATGATAAGTTGGGCATAAAGTGGCAAAGTCTATCACAAGTTCAACATGGTGATATATGAGGAAAAAGTGTTCAACATACTAGCATATGGCCTCAACATGTATGATAGCATAAAAGGTGACTTGGCCTCAAACATATCAAATGACATAAGGGTGCTTTGGCCTCAAGCATGCATAATAGCATAAGGGTGATTTGGCCACAAGCATGCATAATAGCATAAGGGTGCTTTGGCCACAAGCATGCATAATAACATAAGGGTGCTTTGGCCACAAACACGTATGATAGCATAATTAGCAAATAGGCTCAATATCATCATATGCATGTTAAGAAACATGAGGGGTTAAGGTTTGTTAACATGCATAAGACATAATCCATTTCATAGCATTTTTCCTAAAAGTCAACATGAACAGTACTAGGTTCATGATAGGTCCACAATCATAGATCAAGAGAGGCATGAATAGATCTATGCATACAATGATAGGTTCAAGGAAAATATTGCACTTAGGTCCAATTCAAATCTACACATGTATGGCAATAAACTTAGCAAATAGGTGATACATGGTCATAGATGGCATAGGATGATAACTAGTGATTCGCATATAACATCATATGCAAGATAACATAAGGGTTATGAGAGTTTCTATCTTGCTTTATGCAACATTTCAAATCAAAGCTCATAGCTTTCTATGCACAAAGTCAAGGTGATAGCTTTACAAACATGCATAGAATAAATCTATGCATAACATGATAGAATCAAAGCACAAATCATACTTAGGACCAAACTCAAACTTGCAACATGTCATATTTAACTTCATAGTTACAATCTAAGAGTAGAATAGGGATTACAATTCTATGAAGACTTATAAAATAAAATAAGATTGAGACGAAGCCACTAGCAACTCTAAAAACCCCCCAAATAATAAGCTCCAATGAAAACCCTTGAGAAATAAGAAGAAGATCCTTGCTTTGATGAAGAAAGATTGAACTTTGGCCTTGAATCAAACTTAGAAACTCTCAAACAAGCTTAGGAACTCTCATATGAATGAAGATGGAGACTATGACAAGAGGGTGGAGGCCGTGATTAAACATTTTGGCATAATCTAGTTGTAGGATTGACTTATGATGGTTTAGGCTAGGTATTAGGGTCCTTTTATAGAAGTTTAGGTTAGTTTTGGCCATAGGATTAACCCTAATTCAGATCTGAGCCTTTAAAATCCGTCACAATCCTCCAAACATGTCTTGAGGAACAAGTCAGGTGCACCCAGGCCAAACTGGCCGACAACCCAAGTCAACAGGGGTGTCGACTGGGCAGTCGACACCACCTGGGGTGTGTCGACTCCCAAGTCGACTCCCCAGTCGACTTGGGGGGTGGCTGGAATTTTCCCGCCAGTCCTGCTCGGGTGAATTTGAATTCTGAATTCAAATTTGAACTGTTTTTGAACTAGAAATTTTCTGAAAACTTTGACGGGCCATAACTTCATCATACGGACTCCGATTTCCGAAAACTCGGACTCTATTTCGCGTATTTTTCCGAGACGAATGCAATGGCACAGCCCATTTCCCTTGATTCTAAATTTATCATTTAATTCTGCCTTGATTTATGTTATAACACGTGATTCAAAAATACGGGTTGTTACATCCTCCCCACCTTAAAGGATTTCGTCCCCGAAATCTTCAAGTTAGGAAGAACGCATCCTACCATCCATCATCCATCTACTCACAACATCATCCACAAGTAACCATTGTCCTAAACAAATTCTAAATGCTGTATGATCATATGCAAAGGTGTGTGTATATGTACTTATCTAATGCGAAAATCAGGCGGTTACTGCTTCAGTAAACCTCCTTAATGAATACGTATATTAGTGTAATGAGTCCATGTGTACGCAAATTCCTAACATGATTCATAATGTCTACATGAGTGCACATAACATTCATCCATATGCAACATCCACGTGATAGAATAACAAGATTCAGCCATGAATAAGTATAAGCACTCATGCATATGCAATATGAAAGTGTGTGAGGTGATCTTAGTGCCTAGTGTGTATCATGCATCCACGAGTATCCACTTGCAAACACTTGCAACCACTGGCAAACATCAAGCATAACATGTTTCAAATACATGTTTCATCCAAAGGGTTTCTACCTAAGGTTCTCATGACAAGGTTAACGAGATAACAAGATAAACATGGATAGCAAAAGAAAGATATGCTAACTAGGAAAAGAGATTGAGAATGTACCCTCAAAATGAATGGATAAAGCCCACACATCTTCTCCTCAGTTTCCCAAGTTGCATCTTCATCGGCTTCGCTCCACTGAACCTTTACTAACTTGACTTCTCGATTCCTCGGTTTCTTGATCTCCGTTCCCAAGATACGAATCGGAGCTCGCCTCAAGGTCGCCTCTTTCTCTACCTCCATGTCTTCAAGAATACTTGGTTCAACCACTTCGGCTGACTTATATAGGCACTTTTGGGGATGCGAGTCATGAAAAACATTGTGCACTCCGACCAACTTCTAAGGCAATTCTTCCTTATAAGCCATCCTCCCAATCCTCTCTATGATAGGGAAGGGTCCTACGAACCTTGGTGCTAGCTTTCCAACTGCTCCAAAACGAACCACGTTTCGCAAAAGGAGAAACCTTCACGAAAACCATATCTCCAGCTTCGAATTTCAAATCTGTCCTTCGTTTGTTAGCATAGGATTTCTGTCTATCTTGGGCCGTTTTCATCCGTCTTTGAATCAACTCCACCTTCTCGGATGTGCCCCTTATCATGTTGGGCCCAAGTATAAGCTCATCCGTTGTCTCCCACCAACATGTTGGTGGCTTGCACGGCCTCCCATACAAAGCTTTGAATGGTTCCATTCCTATGCTTGCCTGATAGCTGTTATTATAAGAAAACTCTAAGAGAGGAAGGTGGCCTTTCCAAGTGCCACCAAAGTCAAGGATGCATAGCCTCAACAGATCTTCTAGTACCCTATTCATCCTTTCGGTCTGGCCATCCGTCTGTGGGTGATAGGCCGTACTTAGATTCAATCGCGTACCCATCGCTTCCTGCAAACTATCCCAGAATTGGCTAGAGAGAATTGGGTCACGATCGCCAACTATGTTAGAAGGAACTCGATGCAATCGCACTATCTCTCGAAGATGAACAGATGCTAGCCATGATGTGGTCCTCTTGCTCTTCAATGGAACAAATTGAGCACTCTACGTAAGTCTATCAACTACGACCCATATCCCATAAAGCCCAAATAGTTTGGTCAACTTAATGGACATCCTCACCCCAACTATATATCACAAACATCCGAGTCATACTCCTTACGGGGTTTGCAACAGAACTAAGATTGAGAATAGTACCGAGAGGATATACCTAAAAGATAGCATGCGAGTAAGCTCTACAGAATATTAGGGATCAAGGATATACTCTTAGAAAGAGATATAATGCACGTATCTAGCCTTCAATCTTCTACGCCGCATTTTCTTGAGCTTAATCCTATCGTGCCTTGACCGTCTTTTAATTTCACAATTTATTAGCTTCTTAATTCTTATTTCTAAAATATGAGTTAGAACTCACTTCACCATTGCCTCTCGTTCCACTTCCACTTATTCTTTTCCTAAGATACTTGGCTTAAACATAACAGCGTGCTCATGGTTTCATGCAAGCTTTACAAAATTTGTTAGTGAATCATGGACCTCGTTTACATACTATACGGTATCCCACATAGAAGAACTATCTCTTGAAAACAAATGCCAATCCACTTTGCCAAAGATACTTACTAGGATGATTTCTATAACCCATGCGTAAGCGAAATGGACTATCCGCCTTAGTGGCGAACACCACCGGAGCACCCCATTCTGAAATGCTTCGCCTAGTGAAATTCTTCTCAAGCAACTCCTTGATTTGCTTGCTAAGCTCTCTTCTTTATCGCGGGGCCATGTGCCTAACAGGCAATGAAACTGGCTTGGCATTATCAACAAGATGAATACGGAAGTCTATCTCGCGTTTAGCGGGTAACCCCTTAAACTCTTAAAAGACACGAGGATATTCTCTAGCCACTTCTCACAGATTGCAGATCATCGATGGACGAGTCAAGAGATTCAAGATATCATGACATGATGGGATTCATAGGGTTACCAGAAATTTCTAGGGTATTACTGAGGCGAGTCATGAGCCTCACTACCCTACGCTCACGGTCAAGAATGGCTCCATAACTGGACAACCAATCCATGCCCAAAATCAACCCATATCCCATAAACCCGAGAACATACACATGAATTCTACGCTCAAGATAGAGATTTTCAAATCCATACAAATCACAGATAGATGGGCGGAACCCCAAATCGGATTTGAAATACTAACAGGATTTTCAACTAGACTAGTTCTTAGGTGCAAACTTTCAACAAGATCAGAAGTAAAACTATACGATGCGCCAGAATCAAATAAGGTACGAACAGCGAAATCAGAAATGTAAACATGATTTTCTATAGAAACACTACCTCGATCAAAAGCTGGAAGAGAGAGGAGAGCCTGCAATCGCCCTCCAGAGGGTCCTGCTCGCTGAGTTTGCCTTTTCCCTTGTTCTCGCTTTTTCGGGCAATCCTTGCTATAGTGCCCAGACTCTCCACAATGAAAGCATTCTGCCAACTTCCTCTTCTTCTTCCTACAATCTTTGGCTATTTGTCCAACGATCCCGCAGAAGTTGCATTTTCTTGTCTCCCTGGTCTTGTTGTCATTGTGGTTGTTGTTGTCCTTGCCTCCTTTCTCGGAATCTACCTTCTTGCCTTGAGACTCATTCAACTTGACTTCATTCTTACTACACTTATCTTCCTCCTGAAGCAGGGCCATATTTAATAAACTCTTTAAGGTCGCCCCCATGGGTATGTGAGACATGGCCAAACCGTGCAATGGCTCGTTCAATCCTAGAGCAAAGTGTGGGGCCTTCTTCTGAGCTATGTTAACCAAGTCTTGACCGAACCGAGCAAGTTGATTAAACGTATCCACGTATTCCCTAACTGTCATGTCCCCTTGCTTTAGAGATAGGAACCTCTCCATCTGAAGGTTCTCTTCTGTCGATGATAGAAACCTCAGTCCAAAACTTCTCCTAATGTCATCCCAATTCTGAATTGGCCTAGTAGTGGTGGTGACTACCCACCAATATGCAGCTTCCCCTTTCAACAGCCATACCGACAACAGAACTTTCCTACAGTCTTCCGTATCAAAGATAGCAAAGATGTATTCAATTTCTTTCAACCAGTTTCTTGCCTCAACATAAGTCTCTGTCCCAACAAAATTCTTGCCACCCATCGCCTTAAAGTCCGCGCAAATCTTCGCGAAATCCTCTTGTGGATGCTGAGGAGGAGGAGGAACCTCAGCTACGGGAGGAGGAGGAATGTTAGCCACGAGGGAAGGAGGAGGAATGTCCGCGGGGCCGGCTTCATTCGCCCTTGCCTCCATGTACCTTCTAAACCAAATATGTACTGGTACGCCCTCCAGAATGGCAAAATTATCGGCCATACTGAAATGAAGAAAACGATAGATTCAGAACGAGGAAACAAAGGATAGTGCTAATGGCTTTTGGGGAATAGCCTTTTAAAATAAACTAGACTTTTCTTGGAAAATACTTAATTGGTTTTGAAAATAGTTTTTCAAAAGGTAAGTTTTAAAACCTTTTGCTCGAATCTTGTAAACCTTATGCTCTGATACCAAATGTAACACCCCACCTCCGCCAGGGTCACTCTTGCAAGGACACTGGATTTGGGGGGTGTTGGTCAAGGTAAATATGCATGAAGATATCACAAGATAGAGAATATGAGTAAAACAGAGTAAACAAAGCAGCGGATAAAATTACTATTTCAAAACCATAGTCAAGTTACATCAAAGTACTTAGTCATCATTTTCCCAACAAAACAAAGTCTAGAGAAACATACACTGAAAAATAACATAAGTAAAGTATTCCCCAAAGATAACAGTAGTTTCGCCATAGCAAAGCTCAAGTCCAAACAGTACATGAGCTATCCAGTAAGCAAGCTAAATGAGACGACCCGAAATCCCGTTCAGACGGAGACCAGGGTTATCTTTTGGAATATAACACAGAAACAGATAATAGCAGAACAGAATTAAATAAATACACCAGATAATGAACAATAGAATATACTGGATAAAAGTAATCATCAGAGTTACACAGTATACAGAATCTTACTTAGTACAAATACAGTTCAACTATACATAAATGTCTACAGCGGAAATAAACAAAATATGTACAATAGGAGCTGAACAGCATAAAAAGAAATAAATGATAGAATCCATCTTCGGCTCTAGCTATCCAGAAAAAGAACCAGCTAAACCTGAATACAAGGCTGCCCGTGTAGAAAAAGGGGCACCCGAGTTTGAAAGTGAAACAAACTACGAGTCAGTCATGGGACTGGTATGAGAAATCCACTCAACACATATATAATTGGCCAATCATAGGACCACGCCACTTTCGTGGAACGGGTTTACTCCATTGGATTGCCAGTGCTTTAAAACAAATCTTTCTTTTAGACATCGCTATGCTTTTAACAAAAATGAAGCCATTATAAGACTCAGTTCCCATCACACAATGCAACGCAAACCGGAGGATAGAGTTTTAACCTTATAACAGCCAAAATATGCTTGATACGAATAAAACAAAGGCATTTGATATTATTGCTAGTGTTTATATGTTTTGAAAACAATTTCAAATCATAACTATCAATCATAGATGACATGAGCGTCGCATGCCACTATGTCGCCAAGTATATATATACAATCGAAACCGCATGATCACGTATTTGGAAATTGGATTTCCGTCATGAACCAAGGCAAAAGATAGTCCTTACCGAATTCGAGACAATCTAGCCCATGTCTCCGGAACAACCGCAACTGCCCCTTGGATCGTCAGGGCCGGTCCACCGATGTGGATTATTATGCCTGAACTCTACGTCTCCCCGCCCTTTGGGGCGTAAACGAGCCAACGAATGACTCCATCGGACCCGGATCGTCCGATCAAACCGAGGCGCCTCGCAACAGCAACAACCACATAGGTGAAAAGTATATAAATGTCAGGGCTGGTAGGTCACTGACACCACCCTAGCTAGAAAGAAACGCACGCCCTCCCTGAGGTACTTCTCCCGTTTTAGGTTCATACCGGGGTGTGAGGCTCGCGAATTCACGTTATACACAAAGCTACGCCACACAGGCGGTGCTTTGATCATCACCACAAGGCTTTGCTTTTCAACAGGAGCCCTGATCTCTGCATCTTAGCATGCCACACAGGCAATTCATGCCATGGGACTGGTGTCCATCGATATACAACCTCTGAGCTCGTGCGTCTCAGAGAAGGGCGTTAAGAAAAAGAATAAATTCTTCGCCGCTAAACAGATGTATATTTAATAGAGATCAATCAACACAGAATAAAATCCAATGCCAGACACACGGTCCATCTACAAGTCCGTCCTGGTTCTGAACGAAACCGGAGGCACTAAATACCTCGCAAACCCTTCGATCACCACGTACGTCTGGACAATCACCACTCATTATCCATATTTCAGGATGCCTCCCAATCAGGACCTCGGTTACCATCCAAACGAGGTGAAGATCTCCGGTCTTCGACCATCGTCTTCATCTTCGACTTTCAATCGTCGGTCAATTATTTGAAATGAGAATTAACTCGGCCTTCTCAAATAATTCACGTATATTTAGAATTTCAAATCAGTTTACTTCAATGGTTAAATTATTTGACAACGCCAATCTTGTTCTTTAATGTAATTTTCACACCAAACACATTCAACCATCAAAAGCCACATAAATCGTGCAAATTCAGTTTATTTTCATTCCATATCATTTATAATATTTTATAACGATTTATCACTATTTTTATTTAATTTAAAATAGCCCATATATTCAAAACGACGCTTCGGGCCATAACGCGGCTGTGGCGCTGTTTTTCTTCAGATTTGATTTACACATATCTGAAAATCTAACCGTTGGATCTTCACAAAATTTACATCGTTAGAAAGGTCTTTTCAAAATGAATCCAACAGTTCCAGTTTCAGGAAAATCCGACGGTCGGGTCTCCCGGTACAATCGTTTGAAATTTCGATTTCAAAATACGAACTACAGCATCGTTATTCGATTAAATATATAATTATATTTATATATATATAATTATAATCGCTTCTGGCGCTGTTTTTCATCAGATTTGAATTAAACATTCCAGACAATCCAACCGTTGGATTTTTACAAGGTTGGTGCCGTTGGAAAGATTATTCCAAGGCGAACCCGACGGTTGAGGTTTCGGGAAAATCCAATGGTCGGATTCCCCGTACTAGTTGTTTGAAATCACAGTTTCAAAATACGAACTGCACGGCCTCGTTTCGTTTTAATTTTATTTATATTTATATATTTATATAAATATAGTTCATTCAACAATTTCAATATCGTTTTCACTTCAAATATTTCACTAACGCCTTAAAATTTTGGAAAATTTCGCCATAACCTCCCCTGCACCGGGAGCATCGGGAAATCGCAAATAGCTTTCCCGGTCCTTCTAATCTCAAAAAGAAAAAGAAAAAGCCAAGCGGCTGGCCAATAGGCTCATAAAATCATCACCCAAACAAAACAGTAAATGTGTACGTATTTGTCGGGCACAAAATTTTATTCCTCTTCTCTAGCCCCTTTGCTATAACCTGTTCAATGAATATGCATGTACATATATATACAGTTCTTATCATTTATCATTTTCTATTCAACTTCATATTTGATTTATATTTTGTTTAAAAACCCCATTCATTCTAATGTTACATACATAGGTGCAAAACATTTCATTAGCTAATTAATGAATATTTCAACTCATATATGTTTATTTGAACAAGTGGCTATTTTTAACACTTCACATTTCAACGATTTATGCATACAATAAAAATGTGATTTTTATTGTAAAACAAATCCTTTCAAAACACTATTTTTCTATATAGTTCATATAGGTGACAAAAATAGGATTTTTATCATAAAACAATTTCTTTTAAAACGAGATTATTTTACACAGTTCATATAGTCGATAAAAGGTGATTTTTATTATCAAACAATTTATTTCAAAATATGAATACCATTCAACACATGAATTTCTAATCAACGAATGAATATCAATTCAACAAATGAAGGTTTTCTATTCAATGAATAAATATAGTTTAAGCAAATGAAAATAATTCAAACACATGAATATTATTCAAAATTTCAGCAGCATAACGGCAGGGTAGTTAAAACCGGGACCGTCCCTAGTACGGCTCCTCGCTCTACCTTAAAACCTCGCGGTTTTTGACAATGGGGATCATGCATCTAGTTCGCACGCAGGCGGCATGTATATATTTATTTCATTTCCACAAACTATTCCTATGT
Organism: Allium sativum; assembly: GCA_030737875.1. Classification (NCBI taxonomy): domain Eukaryota; kingdom Viridiplantae; phylum Streptophyta; class Magnoliopsida; order Asparagales; family Amaryllidaceae; genus Allium; species Allium sativum. The sequence goes on along the minus strand of CM060918.1, from coordinate 655,520,392 downwards.
GGTTTCAACCCAATATTTCTCAACCACAAACGGGTATTTTTCAACCAATATCAATCACAAACAATCCCAAACAACCATTCGCTATCAATCAATTTTCACAACAATTTCAACCAATAAATATCGTCCATGGTTTGTGGACGAGGGGCGTATATATATATATATATATATATATATATATATATATATACATATATATATATATATATATATAGCAATTCACTTTTATTTCAACACATTTATAATTTTTAAATCAGAAATCTCACCGAATAGCTAATTCAATCCCACGACTCTTCTTTGCATAAAATCTTCACCGATCTTGCCTTTTTGTCGCTTTCGCCCGTAGCCACTACATATGTAAAGATCGAATTTTTACCATGTTATTCAATATATAAAAATCGAATTTTTTACTTCGACTTTCAATATAGAAAAATCATATTTTTATTTCGCTATTATATAAATAAAAATCCCATTTCTGTCCTGCTATTTTTCATATAAAGATTTCATCTTTTCAAATATATCATTATAAAAATCACATTTTTACTTTTCTACACATATAAAGATGCTATTTTTAATATTTCCATCATGGAAAAAATTATATTTTTATTACTTTAAAAATATAAAAATCATATTTTTCCTATGCTAAAAATTATATTTTTACATGAATAAAAGTCCTATATTTTCAGTTTTTAAAATCGTATATTTTATCATATAAAAATCCTCACTTTTATTTTTAAAAATCATTGCTTTTTAATACTATAATATTTATAAAAACTGATTTTAAATTTATGCTAAAAAAAATCAAGTACTTTATATAAAAATGAATAAAAAATAAAATACAGAAACTTACAGTATTTAAATGGGAAAAAGGGGGGGGACTGCTATTGCTCTTGGCGGCGTCGAGGAGGTCGCGGCTGGAGGAGGGACAGGCGGAGGCGGGGTGGCTCGACGTCGGAGTTTCTAGGTTAGGGCGTCGGAGGTTCTAGGTTAGGGCGTGGGTGGGTTCGGCTCGGGACTTCGATCTATGGAGGGGGGACAGGCGGAGGCGGGGGTCTCTTCGACGAGGCGATGGCGGTCGGTTTTCGTCCTCGACGGGTTTTTTTTTCTTTTTTTTTGTTTGATTTGCCTGAAGGAAGAAAAGATAAAAGGGGCGGCCAGAACGAAAGATAAGGGAGGGGAATTTTTTTTTAATTTAATTATTTAATTTTGCAAAAAGTTGACTTTTACATACGACCTCTAAACGAGGCCCACCGCCTGTCGTCCATAGCGGTTTACCCCCATTCCGAACACAATGGGATATGTATCGTAAGCTGATTCGATCGTTTGAATCAGTTTCCGTTGAACTTAAAGTACAATTCTTTATATATTCAATTTAAACGCACATTTCAATTTAGTGGGGCCACATACGAACTCGAAAAATTCCAGAAAAATATTTTCTAGATTCGTATTGACGATACGGTCCTAACAAAATTAGTTTCGTCAAATTCTGAGACCGTTTGAAAAATGGCCAATTCCCAGTCGATTAAAATCAACTAAAACCGGTCAAACGCGTTTTCCTTTGCCACGCTCACATATTGATTCGAAAAATTATGAAATTTGAAACCTAGCAATAATTTGACATCACGGATCCAACAAAAGTGGTTTCGTCGAAATCCGAGGTCATTTGCAAAATGTCCATTTTTAAGGGCATGAATTCCATAGCGATTATTCAGAATTTTCAACTGGACATATCTTTTGATTCTCGCTATCAAATTTCGATTTTTCAGATTCGTTAGAAAGGTATTCACTAACAGATTTAAATATTTTTGGTTTCACTAAAATCCGGATTGTTTTGCACCCGGTACAGTCCGACAAAGTTTGAATTCAATTTTTTGAAACTGCAGCGCCATTTCAGGCCTTGTTTATAATTATAATTAATTATATTCAATTTCAATTGTCGATTCAAACTCAGTTTTCATCGCCATTATTTAAAATATTTATTTTAAATATTTAAAATCCATTATTTTTGTCAATTTAAAAATTTTAAATTGGTTCAGATTTTCTGGGTCGTTACAATCTCCCCCACTTAAAACTTTTCGTCCCCGAAAAGGAACAAAGTCGAAAGTGGTTTGATAAATCTACAATCCCACAACACAACAACCAATTTGTTTTTTTAACCTTCAAAAAATATATTAATCTAATCCTATACCCTTTAGAAATCATTCAGACTATATAAGTAGAAGTTCACATTTATAAAAAGAAATTAACAATAGAGTAGAGAATTGAATAGTAGTGCAAAGTAGGGTAAATGTACCTGACACCGGAGTCAATCAGAGATATCTACTCGGCATCTGGGATAAGCTTTCTGAATGCTCTACTCAGTTTCCTAAGTACAATCTCGCGGATCTCCACTCCATTGCACTTTGACTAAGTGAACCTTCTTGTTCCTCAGCTCTTTGGTTTCTTTGCCGATAATCTTTAGCGGCTCACGTCTCACGGCTAATTCTGGAGTAATTTCAATGTCCTGTTGAGCTGCTTCTTCCACGATCAAGTCTGGATCATGAACGTGCTTTCGAAGTTGAGATTTATGAAATACATCATGAACTCGAGGCAACCAATTTGGCAGTTTGACCCTATAAGCGAGAGCTTCGATCCGTTCCAGAATAGGAAACGGACCAATAAATTTGGGTGCTAACTTTCCAGTTTTTCCGAACCGGATAACTCCTCTCATCGGCGATACCTTCAAATATACGTAGTCGCCAACTTCAAAGGATATATCTCTTCTTCTTCTATCGGCATAGCTCTTTTGTCGGCTTTGAGCGGAGAGTAATCGCTTCTTAATAAAATCGACTTTGTCGGCAGCTTCTCGAATCATATCAGGACCCAACACAAGTTTATTTCCTGGCTCGACCCAACAAGCAGGAGATCAGCACGGTCTACCATACAATGCTTCGAATGGCGACATTGTCAGACTCGCCTGGTAGCTGTTGTTATAAGAGAATTCAGCCAAATGCAGATGGTCTTCTCATGATCCACCGAAATCTAGAACACAAGCCTGCAATAGATCTTCTAAAATGCGATTCACCCTCTCAGTCTGACCATCTGTCTGAGGATGATAAGCGGTGCTTAAGTTCAACTTCGTTCCCAGCTCGACTTGAAATGCCTCCCAGAATTTACTAGTGAATATTGTATCTCTATCACTGACTATACTGAGCGGCACTCCATGTAGTCTAACTATTTCCCTGAAGTATATCTGCGCCAGACTCTGAGCGGTTCTATTTGATTTGACAGGTATAAAATGGGCGGTCTTCGTGAAGCAATCTACGATCACCCAAATACTGTCATTTCCTTTTCTGGTTCTAGGCAGACCATCGATGAAGTTCATAGAAATATGTTCCCACTTCCAGCCAGGAACTTCCAGTGGTTGTAATAATCCAGCCAATTTCAGCTGGTCGCTTTTGACTAGCTGGAAAGTAGGGCATCGACTAACATATATCGAGATATCTCTTTTTAACGACTTCCACCAGAATGTGCGTTTGATATCGTTATACATTTTATTCACACCTGGATGGATGCTGAGCTTAGATTTGTGACATTCATCCAGTACATCCCTTCTGAGTTCAGGAATATCTGGAACGCAAATTTGCCCTTCTAACCCCAGAATCCCTTCGCTGTCTAGCTGGAAATCCGAAGCATTGCCTTCACGAATTCGCTGACTCATTCGTTTGATAAATTGGTCGTCTTCTTGGAGAGCCGATATCTAATCAATCAACGAAGTCGCAATGATGAAACTGGCGATCATCTCATTCTTTCGGCTTAGCGCATCAGCCACGACATTGGCTTTCCCTGGAGTGTAGAGAATTTCAAAATCATATGCTACAAGAAACTCCAGCCAACGCTGTTGCCTCAGATTCAGGTCTTTCTGAGTGAACAGATACTTTAATGACTGATGATCTGTAAACAGTTCAAATCTCTCGCCCAGAAGATAGTGTCTCCAGATTTTCAAAGCGAACACAATAGCTAATAACTCAAGATCATGAGTCACGTAGTTCTTCTCGTGCGGCTTCAGTTGACGGCTAGCATAAGCAATCACTTGGCCTCTTTGCATTAACACTGCCCCAAGGCCTTCTCTAGAAGCATCAGTCCATACTTTTAAATCTTGGTTGCCATCGATGATGGTTAACACTAAAGCTGTTGTTAATCTCAACTTTAGCTCTTCGAAAGCCTCCTCACTCTCTTGAGTCCATTTGAACTTAGAATGCTTCTTTGTAAGCTTCGTTAAGTGTCCAGATATCTTAGAAAAGTCTTTAACGAACTTCCGGTAATAGCTAGCCAATCCGAGAAAACTGCGGACTTCAGTGGGGGTGCTGGGCTGTTTCCAATTCTGAATGGCCATGATTTTGCTTGGATCCACAGCGATTCCTTCTTTCGATACGACGTGGCCCAGAAATTTTACTTCATCCTTCCAGAAGATACATTTGGAAAACTTTGCTTTTAATACATTCCGTCTCAGAATTTCTAGAACCTGTTCCAGATGCTTTTCATGTACGGCCTTTGATTTAGAGAAGATTAGAATATCATCAATAAAAACTAGAACAAATTTATTCAAAACCCCTCTGAACACTCTGTTCATCAGATCGACGAAGTAAGCTGGAGCGTTACATAAGCCGAACGACATTACTAACCACTCGTAGAATAAGTCGGGGCCTCTGAATGCTGTCATTGGAACACACTCTTCGGCAATTCAGAGTTGATGGAAGCCTGTAGCTAGGTCCATCCTTGAGAATACTTGTGCTCCATTTAATCGATCCAACAAATCATCAATCCGCGGCAATGGATACTTGTTCTTTATTGTTTGTTTGTTCAGATCACGATAATCCACGCATAGCCGTAGAGTACCGTCAGATTTTGTGACAAATACCACTGCTGCACCCCAATTAGAGAAACTAGGCCTGATCAAACCTTTCCATACTAGCTGTCGTGTTTGATTGTCTAATTCCTCCTTCTCTTTCAAGGACATTCTTCGAATAGCGTGAACTACCGGCCTTGCATTCGGAATTAAAGCAATTTTGAAATCTATCTCTCTCTGTGGAGGTAAGCGAACGACTTCTTCGAACACATCCGCATAGTTCTTGACAACAGGAATGTCTTTGATGAGGTCGGGAATATTCTCTGTAACTTCAGAAACATTTTCAATTTAGGCAGGAGAAACATTCAAAGCTGCCCAGAAGTCTTTTCTATTAGCATTCTGACCTTCACAGGGAATGGTTATATAATCGCCTGATTTAATCTTCGCCTTTACGACTCTGTCGGCGCATTTAACTTCAGCTTCATATTTGGTCAACCAATCTAACCCTAAGATAAGATCAAACTCTTTAAAATTCATGACGGCTGCGATGGTAGGAAACCGATAACGAGAAAAGGAAACCAGGACTCCACAAACCCAACTGAGATCAATTGAACCCCAAACCGGATTCTGGACAGTCATTGGTTCCTTGAGCTTTTTCAAATTCAAATCTAGTTTCTTAGCTGCATCCTTTGCAATGAAGCTTCACGACGCGCCAGTGTCAAACAGTACTTTGACTGGAATATCTTTGACAGTTAGCGTGTCTTCTAAAACATCTGGCCTTTCCTGAATAGCTGAGGGCTCAGGAGTTTCTGCCACTTCATTCACTTGAACTATTTCAGTCTTTTTCAACTGCCAGTAATCTTGCTTTACGTGACCAGCCTGATGGCAAAGATTGCATTTTCTATTTTCTTGAAGCTTTCCACCCGATTTAAATCCATCATTTTTCCGTTTCTTCGAGGATTTACAATTTCCTTGCAAATGCCCTTTCTTATGGCAGTTATTGCATATGGCAGTCGTTGCTGGTTCTTTTTCGGATCTGGCCCTTTTTCGATTTACTTCGGGCTCCTTACCGAATTCAGACATTGTACTGACCTCAGGACGATCAGTTTCAGACTCAATTTTATTACTAGAGCTGACTTCCCCTTCGTACTGTAGCATACCTTTCTTATCTAGATCTTCATATTGATAAGCCATATAAATCATTTCTGAAAAAGGAAGCTTCACATGCCCAATACTTTATTCTGGTATTTCCTTTGAAGCCCACTGATAAATCTCAAATTCTTCCTCTTCAGATTTTGAATTAGATGAGGAGCAAAGTGAGAAAGTTCATTGAATTTCTTATGATATTCGGGAATGGTCATGTCTCCTTGTATCAGATAAGAAAATTCATCGCATAATCGCTCAGTTGCTTCGGGAGGAGTAAATCTTTCCAAGAAAATCACTTTGAATCTATCCCAGGTGATATCACCTTCTGGATTATCCTTAACAACTGAATCCCACCAGTACAAAGCTTCTTCTTTGAGAGCCCAGGAGGCCAGTAATCTTTTTTGGTCATCCCTCAGCTTTAATGCTTCGAAGATTTTCTCAGCCGAACGAATCCAAGCTTGTGTTTTCATAGTTGCTTCTTCACCCGTAAAGGGTTTTCCACCCAGATTTCTATACTTCATGAATAGAGCTCCTATATCCGGGTCAGTATTACTTCTTCTGTTTCTGGCACTCATTTTCTAGTTCCTCTGCAAATAGCAGATCAAGTGTCAGGTCAACAGAAAAGATATTTCAAAATATAGAGACAAATACTTGAATGTAAATGTGTCTATCGATGTGTTATTTCATTCTGCTACTCATACTAGGATATTACTGATCCTATCTGTATGGAGTTACGCGTCCTAGAACACTACTGGTTCTATTTCTGACGAGTTCGTTCAAATGTTATATTCCAGAACTAAGCTTAACCAAAGCTCTGATACCACGTTGAGACATTACCGCGAAATCCGGTAGGCTTTGCAACCATCCCTTCATCCTCTAGTACAGCAGGTAAAACCCACCGTGGCTCCCAATGGTCCCCAAGTCCCTTGTTTTACGGCGACCCTCTCGAGTCTCGCGCCCACTGGCGAACCAACGCTACTGCGACTTGTAGGGGTAAGCGTCTCCCGTTCGCCAACAAACTGCGAAGCGAGAACCCCCTATCATGCGTACCTAGCCCACACAGGGCCAGCAACAAGGACTGGTATGAGAAATCCACTCAACACATATATAATTGGCCAATCACAGGACCACGCCACTTTCGTGGAACGGGTTTACTCCATTGGATTGCCAGTTCTTTAAAACAAATCTTTCTTTTAAACATCGCTATGCTTTTAACAAAAATGAAGCCATTATAAGACTCAGTTCCCATCACACAATGCAACGCAAACCAGAGGTTTTTACCTTATAACGGCCAAAATATGCTTGATACGAATAAAACAAAGGCATTTGATATTATTGCTAGTGTTTATATGTTTTGAAAACAATTTCAAATCATAACTATCAATCATAGACGACATGAGCGTCCCATGCCACTATGTCGCCAAGTATATATATACAATCGAAACCGCACGATCACGTATTTGGAAATTGGATTTCCGTCATGAACCAAGGCAGAAGATAGTCCTTACCGAATTCGAGACAATCTAGCCCATGTCTCCGGAATAGCCGCAAATGCCCCTTGGATCGTCAGGGCCGGTCCACCGATGTGGATTATTATGCCTGAACACTACGTCTCCCCGCCCTTTGGGGCGTAAACGAGCCAATGAATGACTCCATCGGACCCGGATCGTCCGATCAAACCGAGGCGCCTCGCAACAGCAACAACCACATAGGTGAAAAGTTTATAAATGTCAGGGCTGGTAGGTCACTGACACCACCCTAGCTAGAAAGAAACGCATGCCCTCCCTGAGGTCCTTCTCCCGTTTTAGGTTCATACCGGGGTGTGAGGCTCGCGAATTCACGTTATACACAAAGCTACGCCACACAGGCGGTGCTTTGGTCATCACCACAAGGCTTTGCTTTTCAACAGGAGCCCTGATCTCTGCATCTTAGCATGCCACACAGGCAATTCATGCCATGCGACTGATGTCCATCGATATACTACCTCTGAGCTCGTGCGTCTCAGAGAAGGGCGTTAAGCAAAAGAATAAATTCTTCGCCGCCAAACAGATGTATATTTAATAGAGATCAATCAACACAGAATAAAATCCAATGTCAGACACACGGTCCATCTACAAGTCTGTCCTGGTTCTGAACGAAACCGGAGGCACTAAATACCTCGCAAACCCTTCGATCACCACGTACGTCTGGACAATCACCACTCATTATCCATATTTCGGGATGCCTCCCAATCAGGACCTCGGTTACCATCCAAACGAGGTGAAGATCTCCGGTCTTCGACCATCGTCTTCATCTTCGACTTTCAATCGTCGGTCAATTATTTGAAATGAGAATTAACTCGGCCTTCTCAAATAATTCACGTATATTTAGAATTTCAAATCAGTTTACTTCAATGGTTAAATTATTTGATAACGCCAATCTTGTTCTTTAATGTAATTTTCACACCAAACACATTCAACCATCAAAAGCCACATAAATCGAGCAAATTCAATTTATTTTCATTCCATATCATTTATTTCTTTTTATGCTGTTCAGCTCCTATTGTACATATTTTGTTTATTTCTGCTGTAGACATTTATGTGTAGTTGAACTGTATTTGCACTAAGTAAGATTCTGTATACTGTGTAACTCTGATGATTACTTTTATCCAGTATATTCTATTGTTCATTATCTGGTGTAACACCCCACACCCGCTATAGTCACTCACTAAGGGAATGCCATAGCATCGGTGGAGTATTTTTATTGAGTATAGAACAGTAAAATTACAACAAGACAGATATAATGTAATACTTGAAAATTTAAAACATCATCTCATAGCAGCGGAAAGTAAAACATGTTTGGTTACATCATAAAACCATAACAAGAGTCAAGTACAAAATATCCATCCTGAATAAAATAAGTACATAATCCCACTACTCATAACAAATAGCCATAACAGAAAAGATATGATAAGCTGAGCTCTACATCTACGGTCCAAGCTCCAAGAGATAGATAAAGCAAACTGATCAAAGCCCACTAGCACTAGGCCCAACCTGAGGACCTGAAGGAAAAAGATAAAAACAACGGTGGTCAGACATAAGCCTGAGTGAACCCTATCTCCTTAATAATACAATTATTAAAGTAATTAGGGTATGATATGAACTCGGTATGGTATCTTTGGGGATAATGACTACACTAAGTTGCCCACGAACACAGGACGAACTAAGATAACCGTAAAGACACATCTACCCACCCAAGGATAATTACTAACTGCACCACACCAGTCACTCCTACTCAAAGGTTGATCCCACCCAAGGATATCAAAGATATATATAACCAGTAGTTTCCTGTACCCTAGTTGACTACATAGGTGCCGTCTGCCCCTATCTCTACTAGGTGTACCCCACTACCCCAAGCGATCGGCTCCCTAACGTAGATACCCGTGCTGGTCCCACAGTGGGGTGTATCACTCCCCTAAAGTGGCTACCCAATACTATCAACGGTGCACGGCTTTATATCTACACGATGCAACAACGGCTTATCTACCAGCCCGGGCCCACACACGCATATGAAACCCGTTGGACTTGCGTTGCCACCGCTACCCCGTTTTGGCCTCTTATAATCAAGCCCAATATGCGTGTCCCGTCACTCGACATGGGTCGAGCCCACAAAGATACGTTTGGGATATTGGTTGAAATGGGCCCCCCACAAGCTACTACTTAAGCTTGTCATTTTATCTAGTGCATCCCGCTTAACCCCTTTTTATAATCATGCCCCCTTACATGTTAAGGTTTGGTTAAGTCATCCAATTATATTACAATTGCCCCTTAAGGCACCCACTAGATTTTCGCATGCCACCCAAGGCACTTACTTGATTCCCACATGCCACCCAAGGCACTTACTTGATTCCCACATGCCACCCAAGGCACTTACTTGATTTCCCCATGCCACCCAAGGCACTTAATTAATCCTTTAATCATGTTTAGTTACATGTTCCACTTTGGTTAAGTATTCTTATCGTATTTTCTATTGCCACCCAAGGCAACCCACTAGTTTCCTCATGCCACCCAAGGCACCCCCACTAGTTACTATATGCCACCCAAGGCACCCACTTAACCCCTCATGTCCCACTACATGCTAATATGGTTAAGTGTTTCTTAATTAATTAAGACCGTGATCTCCCATAAAGACCTCCCACATTAGACTGGCTGTTATGACCGCCTGGTTAAGCCGGTAGAGTCCGGGCAGTCTTACGTCATAACAGAGTCTAACCTCGTGTCTTTACCTTAATCACGTATTTAATTTATGGCTAAGACCTCTCACATTGGGCTGACATTTGTAGTAACTGGTTAAGCCGGTCGGGTCTGGGCAGTTTTACACTACAAATGAGTCCAACCTCGTGTCTTAGTCGATTAATTACACCTAATTAATCACCCCCATATTAATTATTCCTAATTAATATCAAGTTTTCCATAACATGGGTAGACCTAACTCAATAGGTAAATTCCCATGGGGTAGACCTAACTCAATAGGTAAATTCCCACTTATGGTAATTTATTTTTATGGTATGCTTAATCATACCCAACCATGCTTTAATTAACATATTTACCAACCCCATCGTTTCCCCACGTAAATCGTTCTCATTTCATGACATAATAAAGGGGAAGATCCATCACAACTATCATGGGTTTAGCATACAACTTTGTCATGGGTTAAGAGGATGTCAACTTGCATATATGAGCATATATTAACCCAACTATATTCAACCCAAACTTGCATATTATCAAACATGTGTCTTACATAACATGTTGCATATGAACTTACATATCATCAAACATGTGATTTGCATAACATGTTGCATATGAACTTACATATCATCATACATGTGATTTGCATAACATGTAGAACTTGCATTTTAGCATATACTTAACTTGCATAAGCACTCACATACTTGCATAAGCATTCATATACTTGCATAAGCTTGCATATCATGTTAAACTTGCATTTCAACATATACATAACTTGCGTAAACATTCACATACTTGCATAGGCTTGCATATTATGTTAAACTTGCATTTCAACATATACATAACTTGCATAAACATTCACATACTTGCATAGGCTTGCATATTATGTTAAACTTGCATTTCAACATATACATAACTTGCATAAACATTCACATACTTGCATAGGCTTGCATATTATGTTAAACTTGCATTTCAACATATACATAACTTGCATAAACATTCATATACTTGCATAAGATGTTAAACATGCATATAAGCATATACATGACTTGCATAAGTACTCACATACTTGCATAACATGTTTGCATAATGGATCCATATTCACTTAGTGTTTTGCATCATAAACATCATGAAACAACTTGCATAAAAATATCATGATTACATATTATGAAACTTGCATGACATAAGGCATATAACTTGCAAAACACATAATATTCACTACATCAAGCTTGCATAAATATATGGATCTACAAACATAGCCATACTTTATCACATCTTATCATAATCAATTCAATAATTGATTATTAAGGGGATAGAAGCTCACCAAAACAAGATTAGCAAGTTAAATGAAGCAAATCCCAATGATTAAGTAGAAGAAGATGTAGATTAGCTTGCAAACCCTCTTAGGATTTTTAGTGGAGGCTCTCCAATTTTCTAAGTGGTGGCATAATGGCCTTAGATCTATTTTTGGTAAGGATAAGGGGGGGTATTAGGGTGTATATATAGATTAGTTAGATGTTTTAGGACCATAGGATATACCCTAGAACCAATCCTAGCCTTTAAAGCATGTCTTGGGGAAGAAGTCAAGTGTAGGAACCATTTAGGGCCCAAAAAAAACAGCCCAAAACTCATCCCGGGCATCAAAACATGAGCAGTTTTCGTTTTTGATTTTTCGTGAAACTTTGACGGGCCATAACTTGGTCATACGGACTCCGATTTACGAAAACTCGGACTCTATTTCGCGTATTTTTCCGAGACGAACGCAATGGCACAGCCCGTTTCCCCTGATTCAGAATATTAAATTTAATTCTGCTCTGATTTATGTTATAACAAGTTATTTAACATACGGGGTGTTACATTCTCCCCTACTTAAAGGATTTCGTCCCCGAAATCTCTAAGTCAAGAAGAACGTATCCTACCAACCAAACAACCATCTACTCAACCATCAAACACTGGCATCCATTGTCCTTAAAGTTTCTAATGTTGTATGAACATATGCAAAAAGTGTGTGTATATGTTCCCTATCTAATGCAAAATCAGGCGGTCTACTGATTCAGTTGACCTCCTTAATGCAAACCATGATAGTGCCATGCATCCAATATGTATGCGAAAGAACCCTATCGACACATACTATTTCTACATGCGTGCACAATCATTCACCGAATAAATGCATCATCCATATGATAGCACAACCATCATACATCCATTAATATAGCTACCTACACACATTTATATGCAATATGCAATATGAAGTGATTGAGTCGATCTAGTGCCTAAATTGTGTGTATATGCATCCACGAGCAACCACTAGCAAACACTTGCATCCACTTGCATCCATCAATCATAACATGTCTCAAACACATGTTTCAACCATAGGTTTACCCTATCTAAAAGGTCAAAGGTGCTAACGAGAGGACATACTAAGGACAAGATAAGTACAAGATAGGCAATAAAGGAGAAGTTAAAGAACATACTCTCGAAAAGAAAAAGGGTACAAAGAACGCATCTTCGCTTCCGTCTCCCAAGTAGCATTGCTCTCGTCATCTCCCCATTGCACTTTTACTAGCTGAACCTCTCTGTTTCTCAACTTCTTAATCTCTGACCCAAGGATGCGAGTAGGAGCTCGTCGAATCGTCGCATCACGCTCTACTTCCACTTCTCTAAGCAAGCTCGGCTCTACCACCTCTGCGGTCTCATGTAGGCACTTCCTCAAATGTGACACATGGAAAACATCATGTATACCACTAAGTCTGTCTGGCAACTCCACCCTATATGCCATCCGTCCAATTCTTTCCTTGATAGGAAACGGTCCTACAAACCTCGGTGCTAACTTCCCAGCGGATCCAAAGCGAACAACATTCCGTAATGGAGACACTTTGACAAAAACCTTGTCCCCAACTTCAAACTCAAGATCAGTCCTCCTCTTATCTGCATAAGATTTCTGTCTGTCTTGCGCTGCTTTCATCCTTCTTCGAATCAAATCAACCTTCTCTGAAGTCTCTCTAACCATATCGGGCCCTAGCAAGATCTTATCCGTAGATTCCCACCAACATGTAGGTGATCGACAAGGCCTTCCATAAAGAGCTTCAAAAGGTGCCATGCCAATACTAGACTGGAAGCTGTTGTTATATGCAAACTCCACCAAAGGAAGATGCTCTTCCCATGTACCTCCAAAATCCAAGATACAAAGCCTCAAAAGGTCTTCCAAAACACGGTTCACCCTCTCGGTCTGGCCGTCTGTCTGAGGATGATATGCGGTGCTCAAACACAACTGAGTCCCCACCGCCTCCTGTAAACTCTTCCAAAACTCACTAGTGAAGATAGGATCTCGATCACTCACTATGCTGGAAGGTACCCCATGCAATCGAACTATCTCTCGAACATAGACTGAAGCAAGCCATGGAGTAGTCCTCTTACTCTTTACGGGTATGAAATGGGCGCTCTTAGTAAGTCTATCAACCACGACCCAAATTCCTGTATTGCCCTTCCTCGATCTCGGTAAACCATCAACGAAGTCCATCGAGACACTATCCCACTTCCATATCGGAACTTCCAAAGGATGAAGCAACCCACCTGGCTTCTTTTGCTCTGCTTTTACTTGTTGGCACACCAAGCATCTAGCAACATACTCGGCCACATCTTTCTTCATACCGGCCCAGAAGAAAGTCCTTTTCATGTCTTGGTACATCTCGTCCCCACCGGGATGAATGGTCATCCTAAAACGGTGTGCATTATCAGGAATAACCTTCCTCAAACCCTCATCTTGTGGTACACAAAGTCTACCGTCTCTACACAAGCACCCCCTATCATCTAGGGTGTACCTACTCAAATGGCTGGACGACTCCCCCCCTTATGAGCTTTTCTACTAACTCAACCAACTGTGGGTCGTCCCTCTGTGCTTCTACAATTTGCCCCAAAAGAGTAGGTCTAACTTCCAAGGAAGCTAGCAAACCGGGTACACAATTAACGGAAGGTCTGAAATCCATCATAGAAATAAACTCTAGGCTCCTTCGTTCAACGAACCACAAACTCGAGGACAATCCCTTTTTCTACTTAAGGTGTCCGCTACCATGTTACCCTTACCAGGGGTATACGCTATCTCAAACCCATAGGATGCTAAAAATCCCATCCACTTTTACTGTCCTAAGATTATGCGCTTGAAGAGCCTCCAGCACTTCCCTAAGATGTAGGGTATGCTCTTCTCCACCAGGATATCATCCAAAATCATCACAGCTATCCATCCCTCACGCAGACCACCCTAATCGAACTCGGCATTCCCCCAAATGCAAGCCCCAAAGGCCTAAACCAATATCAGACAAACACCTACGGGATACCTCCTTCGAATTCAGACGACCTTCGTGAGATGATACTAGTAAAAACGGCTAAATAATTAAGCCCCTTGTCCAACCCTGGATGTCCCCGCCAGTCTTACTCCAAAACCACCGTTTTTCCCTAACTGGCTTTGCTCCTAGAAAAGACCAAGATGTCATCCACAAAGACCATCACAACTTATTTAGGTACTCCTTGAACACCCTTCTTATCAAATCATCAAAGTATACGGGGGCGTTCGTCAAACCCAATGGCATCACCAGCCACTCATAAAAAAAATCATCCGGAGTCCTAAAGGCAGTCTTCTTTGTACTATCCTCAGCCACTCTCAACTGATGAAATCCCGTGGCCAAGTCCAACTGCGAAAATACTGAGGCGCCCACTAAATGATCAAAGAGATCATCAATCCTCGACAATGGGTGTCTATTCTTCTTTGTGAGTTTATTTAGCTCTCTTTAGCCTACACAAAGTCTGAGGGACCCATCCGCCTTCGTGGCAAAAACTACTGGAGCGCCCCACTCCGATATACTTCGTCTTATGAACTCCTTCTCAAGCAAATCGCCTACTTACTTATGGAGTTCCCTCCTCTCACGAGGAGCCACGTGGCACACTGGCCAAGACACTGGTTTAGCCTTACCCACCAGATATATTTGGGAGTCAATTTCCAGCTCCGGAGGTAAGCCCTTCACCTCCTTATACACATCCGGGTATTCCCGGACCGCTCTAACAGATCACAAATTCTAGACCAACATGTCAAGCGATTCTAGATAACTTAGCATAACAGATTCTATGGGATTACAAGAGATCTCGAGAGTGTTACCCAAGCGGCCCATAAGCCTAACAACTCTCCCTCCAAAATCAAAAACGGCACCCCTACTGGATAACCAGTCCATGCCCAGAACTAACCCATAGCCCGTGAAGCCCAACAAGCATCACATCTAAACTCAATGCTAAGTATAAAAACTTTCAAACCCAACCACACCATGGAGCCCAATTGGGTTTGAAACAACTAAGGGATCATCAACCAAACTGGTGTCTAAGTGCAGTGACTCAACTATCAATGGTGAGATAAACGAACTCGATATATCAGGATCAAATAAATTTTGAATCGGATAATAAAGAAATCCAAATTCCAACCTAGACGGTCTTATCCCCATCTGGTACCTTAGTCGTGAGGGAATACAATTACCCCCCCCCCCCAGAAGATTCCATACCTTGCCCTTGCTTCTTTGGACAATCCTAATAACGTGTCCTATTCCTCTCAAAAGGATAACTACTAGCCTTCCTCTTCCCTATTCTCCACTCACAACCTCCCACCAATGAGGTTTCACCCTTCATTAACCAAACAACTATTTGAGCCTTCCTCTCTTCTTGAACCAACTTCTAACCAGATTTACGTCTGAGTCCCTTGAAGTGGTTTTCCATCCTTATCCATCTTAGAAAGATCATCTATACGCGGAGGGGAAACTCAAAATGAGAGAGAGGAAGAGATTCAAAATGGAGAATTCGAAAGATATAGATATGGCTATTGGGGATTATGCTTTTCTTTCAAAAACTTTTCTCTTAAAAGACATGTTTTCGAAAATACTCCTTTCAAAAATATTCTTAGAAAATAGTTTTTCTAAAAAATTTATCTGTTCTGGTAACCTTAAGCTCTGATACCACGTGTAACACCCCACACCCGCTATAGTCACTCACTAAGGGAATGCCATAGCATCGGTGGAGTATTTTTAGTGAGTATAGAACAGTAAAATTACAACAAGACAGATATAATGTAATACTTGAAAATTTAAAACATCATCTCATAGCAGCGGAAAGAAAACATGTTTGGTTACATCATAAAACCATAACAAGAGTCAAGTACAAAATATCCATCCTGAATAAAATAAGTACATAATCCCACTACTCATAACAAATAGCCATAACAGAAAAGATAAGATAAGCTGAGCTCTACATCTACGGTCCAAGCTCCAAGAGATAGATAAAGCAAAC
This sequence comes from Allium sativum, assembly GCA_030737875.1. NCBI lineage: Eukaryota > Viridiplantae > Streptophyta > Magnoliopsida > Asparagales > Amaryllidaceae > Allium > Allium sativum. Next base: position 655,503,874 of record CM060918.1, on the reverse strand, counting down.
TGATCAAAGCCCACTAGCACTAGGCCCAACCTGAGGACCTGAAGGAAAAAGATAAAAACAACGGGGGTCAGACATAAGCCTGAGTGAACCCTATCTCCTTAATAATACAATTATTAAAGTAATTAGGGTATGATATGAACTCGGTATGGTATCTTTGGGGATAATGACTACACTAAGTTGCCCACGAACACAGGATGAACTAAGATAACCGTAAAGACACATCTACCCACCCAAGGATAATTACTAACTGCACCACACCAGTCACTCCTACTCAAAGGTTGATCCCACCCAAGGATATCAAAGATAGATATAACCAGTAGTTTCCTATACCCTAGTTGACTACATAGGTGTCGTCTGCCCCTATCTCTACTAGGTGTACCCCACTACCCCAAGCGATCGGCTCCCTAACGTAGATACCCGTGCTGGTCCCACAGTGGGGTGTATCACTCCCCTAAAGTGGCTACCCAATACTATCAACGGTGCACGGCTTTATATCTACACGATGCAACAACGGCTTATCTACCAGCCCGGGCCCACACATGCATATGAAACCCGTTGGACTTGCGTTGCCACCGCTACCCCGTTTTGGCCTCTTATAATCAAGCCCAATATGCGTGTCCCGTCACTCGACATGGGTCGAGCCCACAAAGATACGTTTGGGATATTGGTTGAAATGGGCCCCCCACAAGCTACTACTTAAGCTTGTCATTATATCTAGTGCATCCCACTTAACCCCTTTTTATAATCATGCCCCCTTACATGTTAAGGTTTGGTTAAGTCATCCAATTATATTACAATTGCCCCTTAAGGCACCCACTAGATTTTCGCATGCCACCCAAGGCACTTACTTGATTCCCACATGTCACCCAAGGCACTTACTTGATTCCCACATGCCACCCAAGGCACTTACTTGATTTCCCCATGCCACCCAAGGAACTTACTTAACCCTTTAATCATGTTTAGTTACATGTTCCACTTTGGTTAAGTATTCTTATCGTATTTTCTATTGCCACCCAAGGCAACCCACTAGTTTCCTCATGCCACCCAAGGCACCCCCACTAGTTACTATATGCCACCCAAGGCACCCACTTAACCCCTCATGTCCCACTACATGCTAATATGGTTAAGTGTTTCTTAATTAATTAAGACCGTGATCTCCCATAAAGACCTCCCACATTAGACTGGCTGTTATGACCGCCTGGTTAAGCCGGTAGAGTCCGGGCAGTCTTACGTCATAACAGAGTCTAACCTCGTGTCTTTACCTTAATCACGTATTTAATTTATGGCTAAGACCTCTCACATTGGGCTGACATTTGTAGTAACTGGTTAAGCCGGTCCGGTCCGGGCAGTTTTACACTACAAATGAGTCCAACCTCGTGTCTTAGTCGATTAATTACACCTAATTAATCACCCCCATATTAATTATTCCTAATTAATATCAAGTTTTCCATAACATGGGTAGACCTAACTCAATAGGTAAATTCCCATGGGGTAGACCTAACTCAATAGGTAAATTCCCACTTATGGTAATTTATTTTTATGGTATGCTTAATCATACCCAACCATGCTTTAATTAACATATTTACCAACCCCATCGTTTCCCCACGTAAATCGTTCTCATTTCATGACATAATAAAGGGGAAGATCCATCACAACTATCATGGGTTTAGCATACAACTTTGTCATGGGTTAAGAGGATGTCAACTTGCATATATGAGCATATATTAACCCAACTATATTCAACCCAAACTTGCATATTATCAAACATGTGTCTTACATAACATGTTGCATATGAACTTACATATCATCAAACATGTGATTTGCATAACATGTTGCATATGAACTTACATATCATCATACATGTAATTTGCATAACATGTAGAACTTGCATTTTAGCATATACTTAACTTGCATAAGCACTCACATACTTGCATAAGCATTCATATACTTGCATAAGCTTGCATATCATGTTAAACTTGCATTTCAACATATACATAACTTGCGTAAACATTCACATACTTGCATAGGCTTGCATATTATGTTAAACTTGCATTTCAACATATACATAACTTGCATAAACATTCACATACTTGCATAGGCTTGCATATTATGTTAAACTTGCATTTCAACATATACATAACTTGCATAAACATTCACATACTTGCATAGGCTTGCATATTATGTTAAACTTGCATTTCAACATATACATAACTTGCATAAACATTCATATACTTGCATAAGATGTTAAACATGCATATAAGCATATACATGACTTGCATAAGTACTCACATACTTGCATAACATGTTTGCATAATGGATCCATATTCACTTAGTGTTTTGCATCATAAACATCATGAAACAACTTGCATGAAAATATCATGATTACATATTATGAAACTTGCATGACATAAGGCATATAACTTGCAAAACACATAATATTCACTACATCAAGCTTGCATAAATATATGGATCCACAAACATAGCCATACTTTATCACATCTTATCATAATCAATTCAATAATTGATTATTAAGGGGATAGAAGCTCACCAAAACAAGATTAGCAAGTTAAATGAAGCAAATCTCAATGATTAAGTAGAAGAAGATGTAGATTAGCTTGCAAACCCTCTTAGGATTTTTAGTGGAGGCTCTCCAATTTTCTAAGTGGTGGCATAATGGCCTTAGATCTATTTTTGGTAAGGATAAGGGGGGGTATTAGGGTGTATATATAGATTAGTTAGATGTTTTAGGACCATAGGATATACCCTAGAACCAATCCTAGCCTTTAAAGCATGTCTTGGGGAAGAAGTCAAGTGTAGGAACCATTTAGGGCCCAAAAAAAAACAGCCCAAAACTCATCCCGGGCCTCAAAACATGAGCAGTTTTCGTTTTTGATTTTTCGTGAAACTTTGACGGGCCATAACTTGGTCATACGGAGTCCGATTTACGAAAACTCGGACTCTATTTCGCGTATTTTTCCGAGACGAACGCAATGGCACAGCCTGTTTCCCCTGAATCAGAATATTAAATTTAATTCTGCTCTGATTTATGTTATAACAAGTTATTTAACATACGGGGTGTTACATCTGGTGTATTTATTTAATTCTGTTCTACTATTATCTGTTTCTGTGTTATATTCCAAAAGATAACCCTGGTCTCCGTCTGAACGGTATTTTGGGTCGTCTCACTAAAGATCCAAGCCAGGTGCTAGTATTCCCACCCTGAGAACCTGGGGGTGGGGGGGGGAACGGAAGAAAATAGGCGAAAGAAAATGGGTCAGTCAAAAAGACTGGTAAGTCCTACCTACTATTAGTATAAAAACTAATAAAGTTAACTAGACATGTAAAACAGAGATGAAACATAGGATTATAACTGGCATGGTGAAAAGTTAACAAGATAGATCAAGTATGGCATCGCATATACAAGGTTAAGTTGCACCAAGTGTACTAGTATTCTAATCCATGTCAAGTATAAACAGAAATGATCCCTTAGCCCGTTGTTGGCCCAAACTCATGAGATGACCTAAATCAAGGTCCCACTACTCGGTCTAGTCGATCGGCTCCCTATTAGCCTAACTCGTCGTGTGTCGGTGTCATACGGCCTAATCATGGAATGTAGTTAACTGTGCAAGGTTCACCCTAGGGTGTATCCAGCCCTAAGGTGTAAACCACACACACAATTTAAGCATGCACAGTCTAAACCTACCGGTGCCCATGTTCAACTCCGGACTTAATGTGCACGACCATGGTCCGCCTGAACTTAACTGGTGCACTATTCAGCCGTCTCTTTTGGTCTCTTACAATCAGTTAGTAATCGTGCCCCACCCTAGCCTAGTCCAGGGTATCCAGATACTCCCAAGTAGGTTACTGCCGAGAAGGACCACGTAACTAGGGTTTTAAATGGGTTAAGTGTGGTTAACCCTATCCTAACCATGTATTGAGTTGGTCAAGTGTATCCAAGCAGTTCATGACTTAACCCTATCAATACATCGTGTTCAACTGGTTAAGTATATTCAAGTAGTCCATGACTTAACCCAACCAATCCATCATGTTTAATTGGTTAAGTATTCAAGTAGTCCATGACTTAACCCTACCATGTGGCATTAATTAACTTAGTGCACCCCAACCTCTCATATTAGACTTTGTTGTGGTTACTAGTTAAGCCGGGCAGGTCCGGGTAGCTTTACACCACAACCTAGTCTAACCTCGGGTTTCAAGTGCGATGTGTCCAACTACTCACATTGGGTCCTATTGTTTGTAGCCACTAGTTAAGCCGGTCGGTTCCGGGTAGATTTATGCTACAAACTCAACCCAACCTCGAGATGGCCACTTTCATGTTTTCTACATGTCATGTCCATGTTCATGTTTCAAGTATAATCACATGTCACATTTTCAAGTCATGTTCCATGTCATTTAAGTTTTACCCATAACGTAACCTCATCGCACGTAAGTTCGCATCAACGCAAATAGATCAAAAAGGGGAAACATAATGATATGATAAGTTGGGCATAAAGTGGCAAAGTCTATCACAAGTTCAACATGGTGATATATGAGGCAAAAGTGTTCAACATACTAGCATATGGCCTCAACATGTATGATAGCATAAAAGGTGACTTGGCCTCAAACATATCAAATAGCATAAGGGTGCTTTGGCCTCAAGCATGCATAATAGCATAAGGGTGATTTGGCCACAAGCATGCATAATAGCATAAGGGTACTTTGGCCACAAACACGTATGATAGCATAATTAGCAAATAGGCTCAATATTATCATATGCATGTTAAGAAACATGAGGGGTTATGGTTTGTTAACATGCATAAGCCATAATCCATTTCATAGCATTTTTCCTAAAAGTCAACATGAACGGTACTAGGTTCATGATAGGTCCACAATCTGTAATGGCGGGATTTTCGACCCAGAAAATCAACATAAAAACACACTGTTGACTATTCAAGCATCGAAAACACCAGGACATTAATAGAAGAATTTAGAGGGTGAGAAAGAAAAGATAGAACTAATAGAATAGAAGAAGAAGAAGATCACAACTGAACAGAATCACAGTAACACGAAACTCGCAGCGGAACAAAATAAGATGTATTATATAACATAACTTTGAATACAAAACTGTATTGTATATACATACCATTATCAGAGTACAATACATCATATCACAGCGGAAATAACTCTACATAACTAATGGTGAAGCTTCCTGCTTTTGAGCTCCTCCAAGTGAATCTGCAAAGCCTGAAACACTTGACTGCCCGTACAAATTTGGGCACCCAAGAGTTTAGGGAAAACAAACAAAATAAACTCTGGGTCAGTCATGGGACTGGTGTGAGTAAATTCCAACCATACTGTTTTACTTTGAAAATCCTTTTCAAAACAAGAAGATAATAGTAAGACCAGCCCACACATAAGCATGGACGGTTTTTACCTTACTATAACCCAAATTTCTTTGATATCAAAAACAATGATATTATGATAAGGTCTAAACAAATAATTATCCAAGTAGCAGAACGCTTGCATCTCACGTTCCACATATATATAGTATAAAATCATAAACCGCAGGGCGCTTATCGGAGAATGGTTTTCAACAAACAAGGTATGGGAGCACCTTCTGAATAGTGTACTCTAGAGGGGATACACTCAGGGTTCAACAAGAACGTCTTGCAACCCGGCCACACATGACCGCTCACTCATTTAGCTTGAGTGTCGCGAATATATTGCCACCACGGTTGTAGGCCATCCAACCGTCAATCCGAAGATACAGAATCGAAAAGAAGTATAAATATGAATTTTCTCTAGATCGGTGACAATACACCCTGCTTGGGGATGACCCAACTAGCCATGCTGCCTAGCCCAACTTTTGTTACTTCCTGGTTGTGAGGCTAGAGGCTACGTCTATCTTCAGAACATCTGATCACCATTCACTTTGAATGTCACATCGTCAAATCCGTAATCACACATTGATTACACAAATGCACACTGGGTGTAGAATAAAGAGAAGTTACCTTCTCCCCACCAACTTGGTATATCCGTACAATCAACGGCATGACCGTTAGAAATACTCTGTCAGACACTCGTCCATACAAGTTGTCCTGGGACTGGACAAACAAAAACATCATTCTGGAACTGGTCGATCCTTGCATTTAACTTCGTCTTCAATTATCTTCAGCATATCTAATTCGCAGCGCTTATGCCTATACGGAGTGGTTTCCGGATAATATATCCAACCGGTCTCTCCGTATTGACAACGATGGTCAAACACTTCGATAGTCGGTTATTTAACTATCGAAGTAAAAACAAACATCCATTCTAATGTATAACTAAACACCACACAACCACGGGCACTTTTATTTGACATTCGTTTTATTTTTCGAATTCCCATATCTTACCAGATATTTCTCAAATCCCGTTTAGCCTTTTCACACTTCTTGGAAAACATTTCCAGTTATTATAAACTCTTATTCTTTCATGTTCCAGAAACATACGTTATTAACGTTCGAAACATTTTCATTCTTTTCACATTCCTTGGTTTCTACACTTGGATCGTATACCCTATCTTCATTGGAAAATATTTCCAATTTCATTATAAATATTTTAATCGGCCAACCGTTTACATTTAAAACATAATTCACTTTAAAATGTGAATACCATTCCTGTTATAGAAATCTGAATACCTTTATCAATTAACTCTTTATTCAAGTAATACTTATCTCGTTTACCGAAACCTCTTTCATACTTTATATTCCCAATCCACTTTATAAACTCTGTTTTCTAAGACAACTTCTTATCAAATCGATATCAAGTTAAATACTGACTCATATCCTATTAACATTTATTTGTTTAAAACTAAATGTTAATTATTCTATCAGATTATAATCCCTAAAAATAGTTAATTTTAATACATTCGACATTGTCGAATTCTAGTTCCAAACCCTAACGGTTTAATTCTAATCACATTTCGAACATAAAAAATGTTATCATCAGTTTCTAATACGATTCCCCAATTCTTTTTCTAAACTCTTTCCTATATTTCTTTGAACAAACGACGTTACTTATTACTCTAGAATAAGTGGATTTCAAACCAACTGTTACATTTCCTAGGAAGTGCTGCTATATATAAAAGTCACGCTTAAGTCAAATTAACAGCAGTTAATTTGTCGCTGTAGTTCTAAACTTGTCATACGCTGTAATATTCTCCTTATAACTAATTACAGTCACACTTACCTTATCAACAGCGTTATTTTATTGCTATAGTTCAACTTATCATACGCTGTAATATTCTTTGTTATAACTAATCTTGACATAACAATCACACTTATCTTATCAACAGCGTTATTTTATTTCTATAGTTCAACTTGTCATACGCTGTAATATTCTTTGTTATAACTAATCTTGACATAACGGTCACACTTATCTTATCAACAGCGTTATTTTATCGCTATAATTCTAAGACTGGCAATACGCTGGCGTGTTCCTTTTATACACATCTTGACATCTCTTTCCATTTCAAACTGTTATCGTTCCTCGATAATAGTGAAGCCGTTCAAGTTGGGGTATTTTATTTACCTCTCAGACCTTGATCGACAACGTTCTTACCTTAGAACCGATACAAGTCTGTATTCAAATTCCTTATTACTTAATATATTTATTAAATCGTATTTCCTTGTTGTATTTTGGAATATGGTTTTACAACACCATATTCTTACTTCGGAATCTCTGTGGTTTATGCATATTTAATTTAAACATTAACTCTTTGCTTTCTCCATTTCCCATTTCTTATCTATAACTTCTTAAATGGTAATTAACTCTCATTAATTTCGATAAACTTATTTCTAACTTGTTTTCATTAGATTAATTAAAGACCAATTAATCTAATAATCATGTTCCCACATAACAGTTGATTAAATCAACTTATTTCCATCAGTAAATTCGTTAACTGATTTTAATTACTTCTTAACATTAGATTAATCTAATTAATCTAATGATATCTCTAAATTATTTATCTTAAATATAATTATCCAAATATTTAATCGTCGGATAGTTTTTACTTTATAAACTTGTTTAAATATCAACAATCGCTTTTATTTGCTTTATAAAAACGAACTCTAAAATACTGGTTTATAATAGAACTTCTATTATAATTTAAAACTTCACTTTAATTATAAAAATATAATTTCTATAATTAACTTCATTGATTTGCCTGACGGTAAATCAGTTTCTTAACAAAACGATGGTTTTAACGTCGACTGTTAACATTTTCTAAATCGATATCGTTTATTTATTTAATCTAAACAAATGTTGAATTTTCGTTCAACATCAATATTCACACCGGGTTTTAAATATAATTCGGGTTCAAACAGTGCATACAAAACAAATAGTACATATAAATATCGAGGAATCCGGTCGGATTCCTCCAACCGTTTTCCGCATCCACAGATGTCAGTCAACCCAATTTACACCAACTCTATACTAGGGGATATTCTAATCGATGGAATCAGTGTCTAACCGGTGATGTGTACATATGTAACGGTATATAATATTCAACCAAATAAATTGTAATCTACCTAATTGACCATCACACAGCATTCAAACAACATTAAAATATAATTAAAATATTTTAAAATAGATCAGAGTTAGTGATTTTACTCACCTTGGCGCGTTAACCGTTAATTAACGCTTTGCGTCGGCTGATCCACATCCGTTGGTTTGTTTTCGTCAAAAATTGTAGCGAGCTCCATGTTGCTTCAAACCAATTTTACAGTGTAGTATCCTTTTATACGATTCAACGGCACCTGCTTAATCTTTACCCTTCATACCAAAAGGGTATAGCTCGCACCCCTCAAAAGAAAACCGACATCAGCTTGTTCTCCTGTGTACAGTAAACGCTCCAACACCGATACCAACTGTAAAACACGTCTGCTACTCTCCCTTCCAAGCTTGTTCGCCACCTTCATTTATTTTTCATGTATTCATCCCACTGACCAACGTATAATAGCATATTTATCTTTCCCCATCTCAAAGACTTGCGCCTAACTTTGATTACCTCACAAGCCATTTTCATATATATCTTGCATCTCCTGTTAAAGTAAATATGCACCCAGTAGTACTCCTTTTTTTCCTTACAACGCATTCTTATCTGGGTGCAAATGAAACAAACATGCGGACCTTCTTTATCAACTAATACCCCCTTCCTCGTGACCAACTTAACCCCACCAAGCTTGTTGGCACCTCCGCCTTCCTTCAGTATTTGTATTCACGCAAAAACCGAACAGAAGGATACTTCGACTTTAAATGTGAACTGTGTTAATAATCTGGTCTTTCCTTCTAAATGTTATTTCCTTTTATATTACCAATAAGGGCCGAAGCCCATTCCTTAGCCCGACAATTTCAATTTCCTTCACCTTGCGTCAGTACTGATCAGTACAGCATCCCCCTTCTCACGTTTAAAATCCGAACATCCCATCTCATTCTAATCCACCTTTGAACTTCACGTTATGCCCCTCTTTACACCTAGTACACACTCGTCTTCACCACTGCCGAACAGTACACCAATCACTTCAACACCAGCTTTCTTCCATAGTCACATACCCAGTATTTCCTGTATACCACAACCGCCACCTCAAAACACATTATTCTCTCCATGTGTCCGCCAACTTCTGTATCCATCCACCCCGAATTCCCTTTCTACATGCAAACACCCTCAGTACAAAGCCGCAAGTTCCACCACCCTTCACCGAAAGTCAAGCCTCACCACTAACATTCAGCACCTTCACCAGAGTCCATGCGTGTGTACACCCAGTTCACGTCCTCACCCCTCAGCCAAGCTTTCATTTCAATCACCTTGTTCTTGCTACCAACAATACCCCTCAATAGTACTTAGCTCCCTCCATACTTCCCGTTCCCTTAAATGCGTGCATGTGCGGGTTGTGTCCTCATCTTTAGCATCAGTACTAACAGGAAGCCCCATCACATATGACCTGCACCTCCCCTCTATTTGATCAACTCCGACCCTCCGACTTCGACACCAACAACCCTGCTTTCATCCACCAATCTTCAGTAACACTCGCAGATTACACAGTACCTAGTTTTTCAAACCAAAAGTCGTAGCTTTAAATCATCTACCGCCACCTTCCTACTTCGCCTGAGCTCCGGTTGACTGCCTCCCGATCTCAACTCGTGTGTCCCTCCATTTCACGTTTTCCTTTAAATTATATAAATAAAGCTTGCGTTAGAATTAAGCAGCTATTTCCTTTTGGTTTCAGAAACACGGTGATGAGAAGGATTGGCCGTATATATATATGATACTTAGTAAGCATGGCCACCACGTTATAGAGTAGTGTAGCTGGGCTTGTTTTCAACGCAGGTAATGGCTGTCCATACTTCATTAAATCTTGACAAGGACTACTCGGTTTGTTGAATTCAAGGTCCTAGGGTGTTATATCCTTAACCCTTAAGTGTTACTAGTACAGCGTAGGCATGTACCTGTTTTAGGATAGTTTACACTTTTGATTTGATAATTCGTGCCAGGGAAACAGGCAAAGCCTTCGACATTAGGCATTGAAATGAGGTGGATACTTGGTTGCTAGAGTATCATGTGTAGATATATATAAATATTTTTATTGATTTTGCTTAACGATGAAGGATACTACATATTTAATTCAAAAGAAGTATGGCATACTGTTTTGAAAAGGATGGTGTACAAATTCCGAGATATTATTTTACTTTGTTAAGTTAGGTTAGAATGCATTGTGCGACGTAAAATTCCATTCATATACGAACTGCATGGACAGAAATAGAAATACGTTTGTGTCCAGCGAGGTGCCACGATCCCAAAAATATAATAATACCGGTAGTTCGACTCATTCTGTGCAATCCCGAAATACCGATACAGGGTGCAAAATAACCCAAATAAAAAGTTACGTATTTAATTTATTAAAAATTACAGTAAAATTCTAAAAATTAAATTATCACTATGTCTCAAAAGAACCTTGTCCAAATTCGTATCCGATATCTAGTTATTTCAAATAAACTGTTACGGTCGATATATGATTCCATAACGACTTTCTGAATATTTGATTTGGACATATCTTGCAGTCGGTACGATGAAATCTCCATTTTCCACTTTTGTTGGAAAGATACAATTCAACAGATTCCAACGTTTCTCGTTCCAAAGAAATCTGAGTCAAAACGAGTCTGGTACACTAAGTTGAAGTTCAGAACGTTAAATTACGAACTGCAGGGTTGTTCTGAGCTCGATTATGATTAATATATATTTATATACGTTCAACTTCTTTTTAATTAATATATAAATCCACTTATATTACGATATTCGATATTTAAAATGATTTAAATATTCAAATACGAACCAACAAAAATGTGGGACGTTACAGACCTTCCCCCTTAAAATAATTTCGTCCTCGAAATTGTTAAGATAGGGAAAATGCTACAATCTCTGTTATAACATGGTTAAAAATCTTTTTGGTTTACTTCATAATTCCAGTTTCCACTGAACTGATTATTTCTAATTAAAATATTAATTCCTTATTATTTCGAGTATTTTCAAAATTTCTGAAAATTTCCTAACAGCTTAAATTTTTAGAGAATCTCGCCAGCATCTCCTCTGCACGGCTCACTCGGTACTACAACAACTTGCCACTCCGGGCCTTCTCCAATCCAAATGAAAATCAAACAGTCAAACGGCTTGCCCAAGCTGACTCATAAAAAAATCTCATACCCATATATAAACGTGTACCTTCTCTGTTGGGCATTCAACTCTATTTCTGTCATCTGCTATTAAATCAGCATATCCAAGCATCCTTGTTTGATCTCCCATCAATCCGTTCTCAAACCAGTCTTTCGCTTTTACTAAGCCAAATTTCTATTTCAACTCCGATTCCACTCTCAGTTCTTAACCTTGTTAAGTTTTATTACGACATTCCACTTACTGATTTATTTCTCAAATCAGTTATCTCCATCTCTAATTCAAAATTCGATTCTTAGTCTCCAAGAATCAATTCATTTTTAATAACTCGAATCTCCAATATTTTTCTTTTATAATTTTCATTCTGGATCTTTCCAAATTCAGTCTAGTTTTGTTATCTTTGTTTAAATTCTATTTTTACCATTTTAACTCTATAAGTTAAATTTTTATTTCAGAATTCAAATTCCTGGGATTTATTTCAAATCAGTTTGAAATCATATTTATTCAAAACATTTGAATTTCTGACAACTTGTTTCTCAAACAATACAAAATAAAATCTTTGGTAGTAATCCGTCACTTACCAGCTCGAAAATGAACACCGATAATGTCGCGATCATCATCGGAATTTATTTTCCAACCATCGAAGTGGGTTCAATACTATATTGCTTTAAAACTCATTTATAATCACTCTATTTTTGAAATTACTTCAAAATATCTTTCATAGCACTTGGAAAACAAATTTCCAAATCTCCCAGGATTTTAAAATTCCCTTATTTTTAATTCAAATTCAATTTCAATTCTTTTCCAAGTTTCTAGAGTTTTATTTCAATTCTGGTTTTCAATTCAGATTCAGCTCATCTGATTTTGCATATCATACTTATATAATATTTCTTTTGGTTATTTATATAACCAACTCAACTATAAGTCTTATTTGATCATAATAATGATCATACATCTAATATACTATAATATTCTCAAGATATATACTTCTTTAATAGCAAAATATATTTTGGGTAAAAATTATTTTATTTACCCTCTTTTCAAAACATACTGTGTCGAATTACTCTGTTCAAGAGTTTAGAAACACCTATCGATCCAGTTTGCATTACTGTTTCGACCAGAATTCATAAACCACTCGACTAACCAGTCAACACAATATAAAACAGTTTTTATATTAATTCACAAATACGCGCTCATCTATATACACTCAAACTCAATCTAGAGTACAACTAACCCCATCTCTATTGAGTTACGCCACAGAGCCAAGGTAATCACTTAACCTTATGCTTTGATACCATCTGTAATGGCGGGATTTTCGACCCAGAAAATCAACATAAAAACACACTGTTGACTATTCAAGCATCGAAACACCAGGACATTAATAGAAGAATTTAGAGGGTGAGAAAGAAAAGATAGAACTAATAGAATAGAAGAAGAAGAAGATCACAACTGAACAGAATCACAGTAACACGAAACTCGCAGCGGAACAAAATAAGATGTATTATATAACATAACTTTGAATACAAAACTGTATTGTATATACATACCATTATCAGAGTACAATACATCATATCACAGCGGAAATAACTCTACATAACTAATGGTGAAGCTTCCTGCTTTTGAGCTCCTCCAAGTGAATCAGCAAAGCCTGAAACACTTGACTGGCAGTACAAATTTGGGCACCCAAGAGTTTAGGGAAAACAAACAAAATAAACTCTGGGTCAGTCATGGGACTGGTGTGAGTAAATTCCAACCATACTGTTTTACTTTGAAAATCCTTTTCAAAACAAGAAGATAATAGTAAGACCAGCCCACACATAAACATGGACGGTTTTTACCTTACTATAACCCAAATTACTTTGATATCAAAAACAATGATATTATGATAAGGTCTAAACAAATAATTATCCAAGTAGCAGAACGCTTGCATCTCACGTTCCACATATATATAGTATAAAATCATAAACCGCAGGGCGCTTATCGGAGAATGGTTTTCAACAAACAAGGTATGGGAGCACCTTCTGAATAGTGTACTCTAGAGGGGATACACTCAGGGTTCAACAAGAACGTCTTGCAACCCGGCCACACATGACCGCTCACTCATTTAGCTTGAGTGTCGCGAATATATTGCCACCACGGTTGTAGGCCATCCAACCGTCAATCCGAAGATACAGAATCGAAAAGAAGTATAAATATGAATTTTCTCTAGATCGGTGACAATACACCCTGCTTGGGGATGACCCAACTAGCCATGCTGCCTAGCCCAACTTTTGTTACTTCCTGGTTGTGAGGCTAGAGGCTACGTCTATCTTCAGAACATCTGATCACCATTCACTTTGAATGTCACATCGTCAAATCCGTAATCACACATTGATTACACAAATGCACACTGGGTGTAGAATAAAGAGAAGTTACCTTCTCCCCACCAACTTGGTATATCCGTACAATCAACGGCATGACCGTTAGAAATACTCTGTCAGACACTCGTCCATACAAGTTGTCCTGGGACTGGACAAACAAAAACATCATTCTGGAACTGGTCGATCCTTGCATTTAACTTCGTCTTCAATTATCTTCAGCATATCTAATTCGCAGCGCTTATGCCTATACGGAGTGGTTTCCGGATAATATATCCAACCGGTCTCTCCGTATTGACAACGATGGTCAAACACTTCGATAGTCGGTTATTTAACTATCGAAGTAAAAACAAACATCCATTCTAATGTATAACTAAACACCACACAACCACGGGCACTTTTATTTGACATTCGTTTTATTTTTCGAATTCCCATATCTTACCAGATATTTCTCAAATCCCGTTTAGCCTTTTCATACTTCTTGGAAAACATTTCCAGTTATTATAAACTCTTATTCTTTCATGTTCCAGAAACATACGTTATTAACGTTCGAAACATTTTCATTCTTTTCACATTCCTTGGTTTCTACACTTGGATCGTATACCCTATCTTCATTGGAAAATATTTCCAATTTCATTATAAATATTTTAATCGGCCAACCGTTTACATTTAAAACATAATTCACTTTAAAATGTGAATACCATTCCTGTTATAGAAATCTGAATACCTTTATCAATTAACTCTTTATTCAAGTAATACTTATCTCGTTTACCGAAACCTCTTTCATACTTTATATTCCCAATCCACTTTATAAACTCTGTTTTCTAAGACAACTTCTTATCAAATCGATATCAAGTTAAATACTGACTCATATCCTATTAACATTTATTTGTTTAAAACTAAATGTTAATTATTCTATCAGATTATAATCCCTAAAAATAGTTACTTTTAATACATTCGACATTGTCGAATTCTAGTTCCAAACCCTAACGGTTTAATTCTAATCACATTTCGAACATCGAAATGTTATCATCAGTTTCTAATACGATTCCCCAATTCTTTTTCTAAACTCTTTCCTATATTTCTTTGAACAAACGACGTTACTTATTACTCTAGAATAAGTGGATTTCAAACCAACTGTTACATTTCCTAGGAAGTGCTGCTATATATAAAAGTCACGCTTAAGTCAAATTAACAGCAGTTAATTTGTCGCTGTAGTTCTAAACTTGTCATACGCTGTAATATTCTCCTTATAACTAATTACAGTCACACTTACCTTATCAACAGCGTTATTTTATTGCTATAGTTCAACTTATCATACGCTGTAATATTCTTTGTTATAACTAATCTTGACATAACAGTCACACTTATCTTATCAACAGCGTTATTTTATTTCTATAGTTCAACTTGTCATACGCTGTAATATTCTTTGTTATAACTAATCTTGACATAACGGTCACACTTATCTTATCAACAGCGTTATTTTATCGCTATAATTCTAAGACTGGCAATACGCTGGCGTGTTCCTTTTATACACATCTTGACATCTCTTTCCATTTCAAACTGTTATCGTTCCTCGATAATAGTGAAGCCGTTCAAGTTGGGGTATTTTATTTACCTCTCAGACCTTGATCGACAACGTTCTTACCTTAGAACCGATACAAGTCTGTATTCAAATTCCTTATTACTTAATATATTTATTAAATCGTATTTCCTTGTTGTATTTTGGAATATGGTTTTACAACACCATATTCTTACTTCGGAATCTCTGTGGTTTATGCATATTTAATTTAAACATTAACTCTTTGCTTTCTCCATTTCCCATTTCTTATCTATAACTTCTTAAATGGTAATTAACTCTCATTAATTTCGATAAACTTATTTCTAACTTGTTTTCATTAGATTAATTAAAGACCAATTAATCTAATAATCATGTTCCCACATAACAGTTGATTAAATCAACTTATTTCCATCAGTAAATTCGTTAACTGATTTTAATTACTTCTTAACATTAGATTAATCTAATTAATCTAATGATATCTCTAAATTATTTATCTTAAATATAATTATCCAAATATTTAATCGTCGGATAGTTTTTACTTTATAAACTTGTTTAAATATCAACAATCGCTTTTATTTGCTTTATAAAAACGAACTCTAAAATACTGGTTTATAATAGAACTTCTATTATAATTTAAAACTTCACTTTAATTATAAAAATATAATTTCTATAATTAACTTCATTGATTTGCCTGACGGTAAATCAGTTTCTTAACAAAACGATGGTTTTAACGTCGACTGTTAACATTTTCTAAATCGATATCGTTTATTTATTTAATCTAAACAAATGTTGAATTTTCGTTCAACATCAATATTCACACCGGGTTTTAAATATAATTCGGGTTCAAACAGTGCATACAAAACAAATAGTACATATAAATATCGAGGAATCCGGTCGGATTCCTCCAACCGTTTTCCGCATCCACAGATGTCAGTCAACCCAATTTACACCAACTCTATACTAGGGGATATTCTAATCGATGGAATCAGTGTCTAACCGGTGATGTGTACATATGTAACGGTATATAATATTCAACCAAATAAATTGTAATCTACCTAATTGACCATCACACAGCATTCAAACAACATTAAAATATAATTAAAATATTTTAAAATAGATCAGAGTTAGTGATTTTACTCACCTTGGCGCGTTAACCGTTAATTAACGCTTTGCGTCGGCTGATCCACATCCGTTGGTTTGTTTTCGTCAAAAATTGTAGCGAGCTCCATGTTGCTTCAAACCAATTTTACAGTGTAGTATCCTTTTATACGATTCAACGGCACCTGCTTAATCTTTACCCTTCATACCAAAAGGGTATAGCTCGCACCCCTCAAAAGAAAACCGACATCAGCTTGTTCTCCTGTGTACAGTAAACGCTCCAACACCGATACCAACTGTAAAACACGTCTGCTACTCTCCCTTCCAAGCTTGTTCGCCACCTTCATTTATTTTTCATGTATTCATCCTACTGACCAACGTATAATAGCATATTTATCTTTCCCCATCTCAAAGACTTGCGCCTAACTTTGATTACCTCACAAGCCATTTTCATATATATCTTGCATCTCCTGTTAAAGTAAATATGCACCCAGTAGTACTCCTTTTTTTCCTTACAACGCATTCTTATCTGGGTGCAAATGAAACAAACATGCGGACCTTCTTTATCAACTAATACCCCCTTCCTCGTGACCAACTTAACCCCACCAAGCTTGTTGGCACCTCCGCCTTCCTTCAGTATTTGTATTCACGCAAAAACCGAACAGAAGGATACTTCGACTTTAAATGTGAACTGTGTTAATAATCTGGTCTTTCCTTCTAAATGTTATTTCCTTTTATATTACCAATAAGGGCCGAAGCCCATTCCTTAGCCCGACAATTTCAATTTCCTTCACCTTGCGTCAGTACTGATCAGTACAGCATCCCCCTTCTCACGTTTAAAATCCGAACATCCCATCTCATTCTAATCCACCTTTGAACTTCACGTTATGCCCCTCTTTACACCTAGTACACACTCGTCTTCACCACTGCCGAACAGTACACCAATCACTTCAACACCAGCTTTCTTCCATATTCACATACCCAGTATTTCCTGTATACCACAACCGCCACCTCAAAACACATTATTCTCTCCATGTGTCCGCCAACTTCTGTATCCATCCACCCCGAATTCCCTTTCTACATGCAAACACCCTCAGTACAAAGCCGCAAGTTCCACCACCCTTCACCGAAAGTCAAGCCTCACCACTAACATTCAGCACCTTCACCAGAGTCCATGCGTGTGTACACCCAGTTCACGTCCTCACCCCTCAGCCAAGCTTTCATTTCAATCACCTTGTTCTTGCTACCAACAATACCCCTCAATAGTACTTAGCTCCCTCCATACTTCCCGTTCCCTTAAATGCGTGCATGTGCGGGTTGTGTCCTCATCTTTAGCATCAGTACTAACAGGAAGCCCCATCACATATGACCTGCACCTCCCCTCTATTTGATCAACTCCGACCCTCCGACTTCGACACCAACAACCCTGCTTTCATCCACCAATCTTCAGTAACACTCGCAGATTACACAGTACCTAGTTTTTCAAACCAAAAGTCGTAGCTTTAAATCATCTACCGCCACCTTCCTACTTCGCCTGAGCTCCGGTTGACTGCCTCCCGATCTCAACTCGTGTGTCCCTCCATTTCACGTTTTCCTTTAAATTATATAAATAAAGCTTGCGTTAGAATTAAGCAGCTATTTCCTTTTGGTTTCAGAAACACGGTGATGAGAAGGATTGGCCGTATATATATATGATACTTAGTAAGCATGGCCACCACGTTATAGAGTAGTGTAGCTGGGCTTGTTTTCAACGCAGGTAATGGCTGTCCATACTTCATTAAATCTTGACAAGGACTACTCGGTTTGTTGAATTCAAGGTCCTAGGGTGTTATAGCCTTAACCCTTAAGTGTTACTAGTACAGCGTAGGCATGTACCTGTTTTAGGATAGTTTACACTTTTGATTTGATAATTCGTGCCAGGGAAACAGGCAAAGCCTTCGACATTAGGCGTTGAAATGAGGTGGATACTTGGTTGCTAGAGTATCATGTGTAGATATATATAAATATTTTTATTGAGTTTGCTTAACGATGAAGGATACTACATATTTAATTCAAAAGAAGTATGGCATACTGTTTTGAAAAGGATGGTGTACAAATTCCGAGATATTATTTTACTTTGTTAAGTTAGGTTAGAATGCATTGTGCGACGTAAAATTCCATTCATATACAAACTGCATGGACAGAAATAGAAATACGTTTGTGTCCAGCGAGGTGCCACGATCCCAAAAATATAATAATACCGGTAGTTCGACTCATTCTGTGCAATCCCGAAATACCGATACAGGGTGCAAAATAACCCAAATAAAAAGTTACGTATTTAATTTATTAAAAATTACAGTAAAATTCTAAAAATTAAATTATCACTATGTCTCAAAAGAACCTTGTCCAAATTCGTATCCGATATCTAGTTATTTCAAATAAACTGTTACGGTCGATATATGATTCCATAACGACTTTCTGAATATTTGATTTGGACATATCATGCAGTCGGTACGATGAAATCTCCATTTTCCACTTTTGTTGGAAAGATACAATTCAACAGATTCCAACGTTTCTCGTTCCAAAGAAATCTGAGTCAAAACGAGTCTGGTACACTAAGTTGAAGTTCAGAACGTTAAATTACGAACTACAGGGTTGTTCTGAGCTCGATTATGATTAATATATATTTATATACGTTCAACTTCTTTTTAATTAATATATAAATCCACTTATATTACGATATTCGATATTTAAAATGATTTAAATATTCAAATACGAACCAACAAAAATGTGGGACGTTACACAATCATAGATCAAGAGAGGCATGAATAGATCTATGCATACAATGATAGGTTCAAGGCAAATATTGCACTTAGGTCCAATTCAAATCTACACATGTATTGCATTAAACTTAGCAAATAGGTGATACATGGTCATAGATGGCATAGGATGATAACTAGTGATTTGCATATAACATCATATGCAAGATAACATAAGGGTTATGAGAGTTTCTATGTTGCTTTATGCAACATTTCAAATCAAAGCTCATAGCTTTCTATGCACAAAGTCAAGTTGATAGCTTTACAAACATGCATAGAATAAATCTATGCATAACATGATAGAATCAAAGCACAAATCATACTTAGGCCCAAACTCAAACTTGCAACATGTCGTATTTAACTTCATAGTTAGAATCTAAGAGTAGAATAGGGCTTACAATGCTATGAAGACTTATAAAATAAAATAAGATTGAGACGAAGCCACTAGCAACTCTAAAAAACCCCAAATAATAAGCTCCAATGAAAACCCTTGAGAAATAAGAAGAAGATCCTTGCTTTGATGAAGAAAGATTGAACTTTGGCCTTGAATCAAACTTAGAAACTCTCAAATTAGCTTAGGAACTCTCATATGAATGTAGATGGAGACTATGACAAGAGGGTGGAGGCCATGATTAAACATTTTGGCATAATCTAGTTGTAGGATTGATTTATGATGGTTTAGGCTAGGTATTAGGGTCCTTTTATAGAAGTTTAGGTTAGTTTAGGCCATAGGATTAACCCTAATTCAGATCTGAGCCTTTAAAATCCGTCACAAGCCTCCAAACATGTCTTGAGGAACAAGTCAGGTGCACCCAGGCCAAACTGTCCGACCACCCAAGTCGACAGGGGTGTCGACTGGGCAGTCGACACCACCTGGGGTGTGTCGACTCCCAAGTCGACTCCCCAGTCGACTTGGGGGTGGCGGGAATTTTCCGGCCAGTCCTGCTTGGCTGAATTTGAATTCTGAATTCAAATTTGAACTGTTTTTGAACTTGAAATTTTCTGAAAACTTTGACGGGCCATAACTTCATCATACGCACTCCGATTTCCGAAAACTCGGACTCTATTTCGCGTATTTTTCCGAGTCGAATGCAATGGCACAGCCCGTTTCCCTTGATTCATAGTTTATCATTTAATTCTGCCTTTATTTATGTTATAACATGTGATTCAAAAATACGGGTTGTTACATCCTCCCCACCTTAAAGGATTTCGTCCCCGAAATTTTCAAGTTAGGAAGAACGCATCCTACCATCCATCATCCATCTACTCACAACATCATCCACAAGTAACCATTGTCCTTAAAAAATTCTAAATGTTGTATGATCATATGCAAATGTGTGTATATGTACTTATCTAATGTGAAAATCCGGAGGTTACTGCTTCAGTACACCTCCTTAATGCATATATATGTTAGTGTAATGAGTCCATATGTATGCAAATTCCTAACATGATTCATAATGTCTACATGAGTGCACATAATATTCATCCATATGCAACATCCACGTGATAGAATAACAAGTTTCATCCATGAATAAGTATAAGCACTCATGCATATGCAATATGAAAGTGTGTGAGCCGATCTTAGTGCCTAGTGTGTATAATGCATCCACGAGTATCCACTTGCAAACACTTGCAACCACTGGCAAACATCAAGAATAACATGTTTCAAATCCATGTTTCATCCAAAGGGTTTCTACCTAAGGTTCTCATGACAAGGTTAACGAGATAACAAGATAAACATTTATAGCAAAAGAAAGATATGCTAACAAGGAAAAGAGATTGAGAATGTACCCTCAAAAAGAAATGGATAAAGCCCACGCATCTTCTCCTCGGTTTCCCAAGTTGCATCTTTATCGGCTTCACTCCACTGAACCTTTACTAACTTGACTTCTCGATTACTCAGTTTCTTGATCTCCGTCCCCAAGACACGAATCAGAGCTCGCCTCAAGGTCGCCTCTTTCTCTACCTCCATGTATTCAAGAATACTTGGTTCAACCACTTCGGCTGACTTATACAGTCACTTTTGGGGATGCGAGACATGAAAAACATTGTGCACTCCGACCAACTTGTCGGGCAATTCTTCCTTATAAGCCATCCTCCCAATCCTCTCTTTGATAGGGAAGGGTCCTACGAACCTTAGTGCTAGCTTTCCAACTGCTTCAAAACGAACCACGTTTCGCAAAAGGAGAAACCTTCATGAAAACCATATCTCCAGCTTCGAATTTCAAATCTGTCCTTTGTTTGTTAGCATAGGATTTCTGTCTATCTTTGGCCGTTTTCATCTGTCTTTGAATCAACTCCACCTTCTCGGATGTGCCCCTTATCATGTCGGGCCAAAGTATAAGCTAATCCGTTGTCTCCCACCAACATGTCGGTGACTTGCACGACCTCCCATACAAAGCTTCGAATGGTGCCATTCCTATGCTTGCCTGATAGTTGTTATTATAAGCCAACTCTAAGAGAGGAAGGTGGTCTTCCCAAGTGCCACCAAAGTCAAGGATGCATAGCCTCAACAGATCTTCTAGTACCCTATTCACCCTTTCGGTCTAGCTATCCGTCTGTGGGTGATAGGCCGTACTAAGATTCAATCGCGTACCCATCGCTTCTTGCAAACTATTCAAGAATTGGCTAGCGAGAATTGGGTCACGATCGCCAACTATGTTAGAAGGAACTCCATGCAATCGCACTATATCTTGAAGATGAACAGATGCTAGCCTTGATGTGGTCCTCTTGCTCTTCAATGGAACAAAGTGAGCACTCTACGTAAGTCCATCAACTATGACCCATATCCCATAAAGCCCAAATAGTTTGATCAACTTAATGGACATCCTCACCCCAACTATATATCACAAACAGGCGAGTCATACACCTTATGGGGTTTGCAACAGAACTAAGATAGAGAATAGGATCGAGAGGATATACTTAAAAGATAGCATGTGAGTAAGCTCTACCGAATATTAGGGATCAAGGATATACTCTTAGAAAGAGATATAATGCGCGTATCTAGTCTTCAATCTTCTAAGCCGCAATTTCTTGAGCTTAATCCTATCGTGCCTTGACCGTCTTTTAATTTCACAATTTCTTAGCTTCTTAATTATTATTTCCAAAATATGAGTTAGAACTCACCTCACTGTTGCCTCTCGTTCCACTTCCACTTATTCTTTTCCTAAAATACTTGGCTTAAACATAACTGCGTGCTCATGGTTTCATGCAAGCTTTACAAAATTTGTTAGTGAATCCTGGACCTCGTTTACATACTATACGGTATCCCACGCAGAAGAACTATCTCTTGAAAACAAATGCCAATCCACGTTGCTAAAGTTACTTACTAGGGTGATTTCTATAACCCATGCTTAAGCGAAATGGACTATTCGCCTTAGTGGCGAACACCACCAGAGCACCCCATTCTGAAATGCTTCGCCTAGTGAAATTCTTCTCAAGAAACTCCTTGATTTGCTTGCTAAGCTCTCTTCTTTCTCGCGGGGCCATGTGCCTAATAAGCAATGAAACTGGCTTGGAATTATCAACAAGATGAATACGTAAGTCTATCTCGTGTTTAGGGGGTAACCCCTTAAACTCTTCAAAGACACCAGTGTATTCTCGGACCACTTCTCACAGATTGCAGATCATCGATGGACGAGTCAAGAGATTCAAGATATCTTGACATGACGGGATCCATAGGTTTACCAGAAATTTCTAGGGTATTACCGAGGCGAGTCATGAGCCTCACTACCCTATGCTCACAGTCAAGAATGGCTCCATAACTGGATAACCAATCCATGCCCAAAATCACCCGTATCCCTAAAACCCGAGAACATACACATGAATTCTACGCTCAAGATAGAGATTTTCAAATCCATACAAATCACAAATAGATGGCCGGAACCCCCAATCGGATTTGAAATATAACGGGATTTTCAACTAGTCTTGTACTTAGGTGCAAACTTTCAACAAGATCAGAAATAAAACTATACGATGCGCCAGAATCAAATAAGGTACGAACAGGGAAATCAGAAATGTAAACATGACTTTCTATAGAAACACTACCTCGATCAAAAGCTGGAAGAGCGAGGAGAGCCTGCAACCGCCCTCCAGAAGGTCCTGCTCGGTGAGTTTGCCTTTTCCCTTGTTCTCGCTTTTTCGGGCAATCCTCGGCTGAATAGTGCCCAGACTCTCCACAATGAAAGCATTCTCCCAACTTCCTCTTCTTCTTCCTACAATCTTTGGCTATGTGTCCAACGATCCCACAAAAGTTGCACTTCCTTGTCTCCCTGGTCTTGTTGTCATTGCGGTTGTTGTTGTCCTTGCCTCCTTTCTCGGAATCTACCTTCTTTCCTTGAGATTCATTCAACTTGACTTCCTTCTTACTACTCTTATCTTCCTCTTGAAGCAGGGCCATATTTACCAAACTCTCGAAGGTCGCCCCCATGGGTATGCGAGACATGGCCAAACCGTGCAGTGGCTCGTTCAATCCTAGAGCAAAGTGTAGGGCCTTCTTCTGAGCTGTGTTAACCAAGTCTAGACCGAACCGAGCAAGTTGATTAAACGTATCCACGTATTCCCTAACTGTCATGTCCCCTTGCTTTAGAGATAGGAACCTCTCCATCTGAAGGTTCTCTTCTGTCGATGATAGAAACCTCAGTCCAAACCTTCTCCTAAAGTCATCCCAATTCTGAATTGGCCTAGTCGTGGTGGTGACTACCCACCAATATGCAGCTTTCCCTTTCAATAGCCATACCGCCAACAAAACTTTCCTACAGTCTTCCATATCAAAGATAGCAAAGATGTCTTCAGTTTCTTTTAACCAGTTTCTTTCCTCAACATAAGTCTCTATCCTAACAAAATTCTTGCCACCCATCGCCTTAAAGTCCTTGCAAATCTTCGCGAAATCCGCTTGCGGATGCTGAGGAGGAGGAGGAGGAACCTCAGCTATGGGATGAGGAGGAATGTTAGCCACGGGGGAAGGAGACGTAATGTCCGCGGAGCCGGCTTCATTCGCCCTTGCCTCCATGTACCTTCTAAACCAAATAGGTACCGGTACGCCCTCCAGAATGGCAAAATTATCGGCCATACTGAAACATAGAAAATGATAGATTCAGAACGAGGAAACAAAGGATAGTGCTATTGGCTTTTGGGGAATAGCCTTTTAAAATAAACTAGACTTTTCTTGGAAAATACTTAATTGGTTTTGAAAATAGTTTTTCAAAAGGTAAGTTTGAAAACCTTTTGCTCAAATCTTGTAAACCTTATGCTCTGATACCAAATGTAACACCCCACCACCGCCAGGGTCACTCTTACAAGTACACTGGCTTTGGAGGGGCGTTGGTCAAGGTAAACATGAATGAAGATATCACAAGACATAACATATGAGTAAAACATAGTAAATAAAGAAGCGGATAAAATTACTATTTCAAAACCATAGTCAAGTTACATCAAAGTACTTAGTCATCATTTTCCCAACTAAACAAAGTCTAGAGAAACATACACTAAAAAATAACATAAGTAAAGTGTTCCCCAAAGATAACAGTAGTGTCGCCATAGCAAAGCTCAAGTCCAAACCGTACATAAACTATCCAGTAAGCAAGCTAAAAATCCAAGCCAGGTGTTAGTATTCCCACCCTGAGAACCTTGGGGGGGGGGGGAACGGAAGAAAAGAGGCGAAAGAAAACGGGTCAGTCAAAAAGACTGGTAAGTCCTACCTACTATTAGTATAAAAACTAATAAAGTTAACTGGACATGTAAAACAGAGATGAAACATAGGATGATAACTGGCATGGTGAAAAGTTAACAAGATAGATCAAGTGTGGCATCGCATATACAAGGTTAAGTTGCACCAAGTGTACTAGTATTCTAATCCATGTCAAGTATAAGCAAGAAATGATCCCTTAGCCCAATGTTGGCCCAAACTCATGAGATGACCTAAATCAAGGTCCAACTACTAGGTCTAGTCGATCGGCTCCCTATAAGCCTAACTCGTCGTGTGTCGGTGTCATACGGCCTAATCATGGAATGTAGTTAACTGTGCAAGGTCCACCCTAGGGTGTATCCAGCCCTAAGGTGTAAACCACAGACACAATTCAAGCACGCACAGTCTAAACCTACCGGTGCCCATGTTCAACTCCGGACTTAATGTGCACGACCATGGTCATCCAGAACTTAACTGGTGCACTATTCAGCCGTCTCTTTTGGTCTCTTACAATCAGTCAGTAATCGTGCCCCACCCTAGCCCAGTCCAGGGTATCCAGATACTCCGAAGTAGGTTACTGCCGAAAAGAACCACGTAACTAGGGTTTTAAACGGGTTAAGTGCGGTTAACCCTATCCCAACCATGTATTGAGTTGGTCAAGTGTATCCAAGCAGTTCATGACTTAACCCTATCAATACATCGTGTTCAACTGGTTAAGTATATTCAAGTAGTCCATGACTTAACCCTACCAATCCATCGTGTTTAATTGGTTAAGTATTCAAGTAGTCCATGACTTAACCCTACCATGTGGCATTAATTAACTTAATGCACCCCAACCTCTCACATTAGACTTTGTTGTGGTTACTAGTTAAGCCGGGCGGGTCCCGGTACCTTTACACCAAAACCTAGTCTAACTTCGGATTTCAAGTGCGATGTGACCAACTGCTCACATTGGGTCCTATTGTTTGTAGCCACTAGTTAAGCCGGTCGGTTCCAGGTAGATTTATGCTACAAACTCAATCCAACCTCGAGTTGGCCACTTTCATGTTTTCTACATGTCATGTCCATGTTCATGTTTCAAGTATAATCACATGTCACATTTTCAAGTCATGTTCCATATCATTTAAGTTTTACCCATAACGTAACCCCATCGCACGTAAGTTCGCATCAACGCAAATAGATCAAAAAGGGGAACACAATGATATGATAAGTTGGGCATAAAGTGGTAAAGTCTATCACAAGTTCGACATGGTGATATATGCGGCAAAAGTGTTCAATATACTAGCATATGGCCTCAACATGTATGATAGCATAAAAGGTGACTTGGCCTTAAACATATCAAATAGCATAAGGGTGCTTTGGCCTCAAGCATGCATAATAGCATAAGGGTGATTTGGCCACAAGCATGCATAATAGCATAAGGGTGATTTGGCCACAAACACGTATAATAGCATAAGGGTGCTTTGGCCACAAACACGTATGATAGCATAATTAGCAAATAGGCTCAATATCATCATATGCATGTTAATAAACATGAGGGGTTAAGGTTTGTTAACATGCATAAGCCATAATCCATTTCATTGCATTTTTCCAAAAAGTCAACATGAACGGTACTAGGTTCATGATAGGTCCACAATCATATATCAAGAGAGGCATGAATAGATCTATGCATACAATGATAGGTTCAAGGCAAATATTGCACTTAGGTACAATTCAAATCTACACATGTATGGCATTAAACTTAGCAAATAGGTGATACATGGTCATAGATGGCATAGGATGATAACTAGTGATTCGCATATAACATCATATGCATGATAACATAAGGGTTATGAGAGTTTCTATGTTGCTTTATGCAACATTTCAAATCAAAGCTCATAGCTTTCTATGCACAAAGTCAAGGTGATAGCTTTACAAACATGCATAGAATAAATCTATGCATAACATGATAGAATCAAAGCACAAATTATACTTAGGCCCAAACTCAAACTTGCAACATGTCATATTTAACTTCATAGTTATAATCTAAGAGTAGAATAGGGCTTACAATGCTTTGAAGACTTATAAAATAAAATAAGATTGAGACGAAGCCACTAGCAACTCTAAAAACCCCAAACAATAAACTCCAATGAAAACCCTTGAGAAATAAGAAGAAGATCCTTGCTTTGATGAAGAAAGATTGAACTTTGGCCTTGAATCAAACTTAGAAACTCTCAAACAAGCTTAGGAACTCTCATATGAATGAAGATGGAGACTATGACAAGAGGGTGGAGGCCATGATTAAACTTTTTGGCATAATCTAGTTGTAGGATTGATTTATGATGGTTTAGGCTAGGTATTAGGGTCCTTTATAGAAGTTTAGGTTAGTTTAGGCCATAGGATTAACCGTAATTCAGATCTGAGCCTTTAAAATCCGTCACAAGCCTCCAAACATGTCTTGAGGAACAAGTCAGGTGCACCCAGGCGAAACTGGCCGACCACCCAAGTCGACAGGGGTGTCGACTGGGCAGTCGACACCACCTGGGGTGTGTCGACTCCCAAGTTGACTCACCAGTCGACTTGGGGGTGGCGGGAATTTTCCCGCCAGTCCTGCTTGGCTGAATTTGAATTCTGAATTCAAATTTGAACTGTTTTTGAACTTGAAATTTTCTGAAAACTTTGACGGGCCATAACTTGGTCATACGGACTCCGATTTCCGAAAACTCGGACTCAATTTCGCGTATTTTTCCGAGACGAACGCAATGGCACAACCCGTTTCCCTCGATTCAGAATTTATCATTTAATTCTGCCTTGATTTATGTTACAACATGTGATTCAAAAATACGGGTTGTTACAAACTTCTTCTCGTAAATTCCCATCTGATCGAAGGTGTGCTTGAAGATGACGTTAACAGCTCTTTCGGTATCCTCCAATATTTTAGAAATGACCGAAAGCCCTATCTGTGCCTTTATCATGAAGGGGTCATTATGTGGGTGACGGACACCTTTCTTCATTTATTTTAGGGAAACCACGAGGTTATGCATTTTGAGGGCTTAACCCTCATTCTTCAATGATGGTTCCGTTTGGATGAAGAAGATTCCCTCCGAAGCTTCTTTCAAGTATTGGTCCCTAGCTTTCGGACAGCTTCCGACAGGATATGGTCCCCCATGAATCACAATGATTCGGTTCACGGGAGGCCCCAAATCCAGGTTTTATTCCTCTGTAGTGACTCTTGTCGTGTTTACCGAAACCTTCTACTGTCCGTCTACATGTTGAGCTGGTGCAGCTTTATTTGAAACAAACTCCTTCTGGTTCCCCTCTTGGATTAATTTCTGAATGATCCCATATAAGTCCTTGCCCTCGTCTGTCTTATGCCCGTTAACTTGCAGTATTTACCGCCGACATGAGGTTCGGGGCAGTTTTTGGCTTTGAACGAGGCCGTGAAATTATTGACCCTTCTTTTGCGATAGCATACACATAAGAGATGGGCTTGTTCAGGGCAACCGAGTTCATGTTAGAGTGTACCCATCTCGATCTTCTCTGATTCCCTTCCAGGAGCTTTTGTCTGAAGTTTGTCCTTCCTCCTCTTCAAGGCCGGAACTTCCTTTTTGTGAAGTATAGTTCATCAATGCGGATAAACTTGTTGGCTTAGAAATGGAAATATTGTAAATCCTTGCAGTCGTGGATATATAATTCCTTTCGGAAGGGGGTATTTTCTACCAACCCTAAATATATGGCGATCAACTTATTGTGGTCATTCATATCTTTGGCTTTTAAGGCCTCGACGTTGAAACTTTTGAGGTAGTCCACGAAAGATTCCCCTTTCTCTGTTTGATGTTAGCGATGACCATATAATCTACAATTGGATCTTTGAAGATGCAGATCTACACGGAGAATTCGTAGGAGAATTGTTTCCATGAGTAAATGGTGTTTTCGTTGTACTGGCGATACCATTTCGCCGCTGCACCTCGGAAGTTTCCCAGGAAGAGGCGGCATCTGACAGCTCCAAAAGCATTGTAAAGATCCATCTAGCTGTCGAAAGTCATCAAATGGTCGTAGAGGTCAGTGGTTCCCAAATATTTCATGGTTAGGACTTTGACTCTTTACGATATCACGGTGTTCATAATATCTTTAATAAAAGGGTCTACCCTCTTGTTGTTATTAACCTTGTCATTCTGGGTTATCTTCCCCTTGCTTCCCAGCATGTCCTTGACAGTCTTCTGAGTGACATCCCTGTTGTAGGCCTTTGTGTTGTCAAAATTTTCTCTCTTGGGGTCATAGCCTTTGGAGGTAGAGCTCCGGTACTGTTCCTGCTCGCATTGATTTCCTTGATGATCTTTTGCCGTCGGATGAGATTTCCTTTTCTTCGAAGAGGTTACTTTGGTCCTCCCTTTTGCTTTTGACTGTTGAACAGGGGCCTTCCTTTTTGGCTATTCGTTTGTCTCTTTCAAGCCAGAACTAGTGAGCCATGTGGACTTCCGTGCCTGTACCGCGTCGACCTGAGCCTGCATTTCGTGGAGTTGCTCTTCCAAAACTAAGATCTTTATGACATTATCCCTCGTGGCGTTCAGATCTGGTAGTGGTTGCGGGTTTGACGTAGCCTTTTTCTCTTTATTATTTACGTAGAGTGCTAGGACCTCATTTCTTCAAGGGTGACATTGGGGTCTAGTTCTTTATTACGCTACTTTAGTTTCTTCGTCTTCATTGTTTCCTACCATGGAACGATGAATAAAACCATTTAGTTTAAAAAAATTAACCACAAGGCCAGAGGTTCAGGTCTACCTTCTAGCGCCAAAATGTTAATGATATTTTTTGTCAACACCAAAATTACAGAATGTAATATATGTATCCACAAAGTTCGCAGCGGCCTTTACTCAGAATCCTTAGGCAATGATCCTGGATCTGGGATGGATTGGTTTCGAAACCATGGCCACTGCTCTATGCATTTCAACAAGAAGAAAACAGGCTAACGCCTCCCGTGAGTTCATGGATGAAAGCCTTGCAATATTCACTAACTTCAATGACTCCTTTGTAGTAGAACTTCCTGAAGGAGGAGTCTGAATTACAACGGTGATCGAGCTTGGAACTCATACCCGATTTTGTCACATCGATACTTGGGAAAGGGTCAGGCTCAGTATGAGGGCATGGATCAATTATGGTGGTACCGTGAGGTGAAGAGAAAGGGGGGTTTCATATTCCTACAAAATCCCATTTCCTCCGCCACTGGAACACCTTGATTGATCCCCTCATCAGAAAGATTAGTGTAAACTCCTTGTTTCATCATTATGATACTACAAGAATATCAAATCGCAGGATGTATGGGACTCCGAATTCTCTATTTATAAATTGCAGATATATTACAAGAATTGATGATTCGCTATCCTTGAGAAAGAAGGAGCTAAATTGAGTAATGAAAGGTTCATCTATCTTTACGAATTATCTGGAGTCTTATTTATATAGAATCCAGTGTATTTCCATTGATAGGTTCTCGTCCTGGGCGATCCCTATCGGCTGCCATTTTCCTGTGTTTTAGGTATCGGCCTGTTGATCCTCCTCGCGGTGCCATCTACATCTTTTGAAGTGATGGTCTTGGGTGAATTGGGCTTTCTTCCAGGTGGAAGGGCTTGTTGCTGCAACAGATTGCAGGGGAATTTCGGATGTCATTTCGAATGCTCTCAGTGTCGGTCTTTTGCTGCGGGATTTCGGATGTAGGCTTTTGGCTTTATTGTGGGTACTTGGAGGGGCTCGCCCTCATGCCGTGCGTAACTGTTTGTCGATTTAGAACTATTGGTGTTCAAGTACTAAGTGGATTAGTACGAGTAGCCTGTATCCTTTGATTGTACTATACACAAAAGAAATTATATGACTTCTTATATATCAAGTGATTTTAGATTTGACATCCATATTGATAATAGAACTGATGCAAGGCATAATAGAAATGGAAGTCCATAATATAAAAACCGCTTAGTGATTTCAAATTAATTATTGCATTGCTTGTTATTTTCGTTTATTAATCTGTGTTATGAAACGATCCAAACTTCCCAATCCCGGAGGAGTCCAGATTTTCATGAGAACATGACTCATCAGAACACAAACAATAGAACATTTCGTTGCTATTACAAATATATTACATCAGAGTACAAGAATATCACAGAATAAACTACATAGCAGCGGAATCAAAATGTATAAATACAATTCGTAGCGGAAAATATATCAATTAACAGAACTGAAAGAAATACACGGATACAAAGCTTTCCAAATATAGCTTTAGCTGTAAATCCAGGATCCTGTGAAAAGAAATATCTATATATACCAAAACTACTTGCTGCCCATGTGGAAAATATGGGCACCCAGAGTTTAGGTACAAACAATAAACACTGAGTCTGTCATGAGACTGGTGTGAAAACAAAAACAGTTATTAGCTTTTATTTTAAAGTTTGATAAATCACGGGACCACGTTGTATAACATGGAACGGGATTATCCACCATGGATACCAGTGCATAAAAATAAACAACGCAATGCTAAAGAGAAAAATGAAGCTATTATAAGACTCAGGTCCCATCACACAATGAATGCAGTCGAGGATACCAAAATATTACGTTGTGATATAGGTTTACAACTAAAACCTTAAAATCTCGTATTGGAAATTCGATTCCATCTATGAACAAAGGAAAAGGATATTCCTTCTGATTTCGAGACACACAAGCAATGTATTAGGAATCGGACGATGGCGAGCACTTGGATTGACAGGGTCGGTCGTCCGTCGATGATTGGCAATACCATAAACATTATGTTAGCTTGTCTATCGAACCTCCAAAATGGTTAGTCACGCCGACCATCTAGAACCTTTTAGTCGGTTATATCAATTCCGAGGTACCACGCTTTCCATCAATAAAGTTTTCCAACATCCACATAAGTAAACAGTCTGGTCTCCATACCATGACATTACGCGTAGTTAGAAACTAACATATGTCCATTTCCCTGTGGTCCCTAATCCCGTTTTAGGTTCATAACGGGCAATGAAGCTCGCGAATTATCACTACACAAAGCTATGCTATTTAAAGCTGTGCTTTGATCATCAACGACAAGACTCTGCTTTTCAACAAAAGCCTTGATCATTTGCATCTCAGCATGCCACGCCATCATTCCATACCGTACCAAAGATTTCCACCAATAGATAACCTCTAAGCTCATACGTATCAGATAAGGGTTTCAAGTAAGAGAATAAATTCTCCGCCACCAAAAATAAATATATTTAGCATAGATCAACAAATACATTATAGAAGAATATAATGTCAGACATACCATATATTTACAACTCCATTATGGGTCTGAACAAAACCGGAGGCACCGAATTCCTCGTCCCATATGTCCAATACATGAGAGAGGCACTCACATATCCGGTCGAACTCCAAGTACGCCTGGAAGATCACCACTTTATACCTTGTCTTTGGTGTACATCCCAATCAAGACATCAGTAATCATCCATTCGATGTGAAGATCTCCGGTCTTCAACCATCGTATTCATCATCAACTTTCAATCGTCGTATCAATTATTTAGAATGGGTTAAACCTGGTCTTTCCGAATAACTTGCGTATCTTATAATCAAGTGCTATAAAAACACATCATACGACTCATTCCAATTTAGAATATTGTTTTTTTCAAATATTCACATCTTTAGGGAAAAGTTCCCGTTAATTTTATCAAAGATAATTTCGTTAAAATTTATTCATTAATCTTCCTTTATATATCCATTCCAATAGATTTTATTAACTAGTCGGGATTATCGGGCCTTACCGAAGTAACCATTTATTTTATTAACCCAATCACAACCTATTCATCCCATGGAGAAAAACTAGTAGTTCTCCATATCTAACACCCACTGTGTTACCAGTAAATTTAAGTACCATTTCACGTTCAAATCTAATTATATATTTAACTATAGCCTGGAGTAAAACTTGTGGTACTCCATTCTCGATCATTTCAAAAATTCGGTAATATTAATTACACCATTCTCATCCCAATCTAATTAAAAATTCATTAAAACTCTAGTCTAGTTTTAATCTCAAAAATCATTCCTTAATGATTATTCAAATTTTATGAAATAAATAATGTCTTTAACTGGGTTAAAGAACCAATGTCATTATAACACAATTCACAATAAACCCAAAACAACTTTCATTAAATATGGAATCTTCACGGAAAATAGATCAATATATAATTGATATAAATTTCCATATTTGAATAATAATATAAATGGAATAACGGCCAAGACTTTTAAATTCCATATATGGTACTGGCCTTCCTTTATAGAAGCTCATCTCGACTATTACCAAATCGAATTCCATTCAATTCCAATTTAATTTGGAAAATTTACATTAAGTATTAATAAAAAGATTTATAAATTCCAAATCATAACTTTACTGTTAATTGGGTTAAACATCAAATGTTATTTAAAACACTGTTCACGATAAACCCAAGGTTCCAATTTTTATTCAATTCCAATTAAATATTAATTAATTGGTAAACTTCTATAAATCTTGATTAAAAGATTTATTCTTTTCTCGAATGGGTTTAAGAATAGTGTTATTTAAGACAATATTCATGACAAACCCAAAATCCAATTTGATATCAAATATAAGGCTCTGAATAGAAATCATATCGGATTATATTCAATATCAAATTCTGAAACCAACGTATATCGTATTGGGAATAACGATATATGTATCTTCCAAATTCACCAACAATATCCGTACAATCACAGAATCCAATATCGAAATATTCCAAAGATTATTTCTATTTAAATCCGTTTCAATTTATATGGAATTCCTGGTTATGTAAAAACCCATTTACAAATCCATTTTATTCATCTAAAAACACTGGATTATTATTCTAGTTAATATAAAGTTCATTAGGATAAAAATATCTTTTATCTTTACATATGTGGGATATTTCATCCAAATTATTTCCAAATCATTTATTAAGATTTTACATAAGTTTTCCAAATTTTTAATAATTTTATTAAAGCCTGTACAGTCAGTTTCCAGTAACGGCCATCGAACTGCATCCATAGCGACCTTTTCTGAAACTGATTTGGACACATCTTCAAATACAACCCTTTGATTTTAAATCACTTACTATCATTCGAAAGATCTTTTCAATACGATCCCAACGTTTCCGGTTTTAGGAGAAGCCGACTGTCGGATCTCCCGTTACATCAATTTGAAGTCAATGGTCGAAATTCGCGAACGGTCACTGAGCGGCGCGTTCCATTCAAGCCATTATATATATATATATATATTATATCGTCGATTTCCATTTAAAACGTATTTTATAAATCGTTTATAAATTCATTTTAAAACAATTTCAACTCATTTTCAAATTTAAATCAAAATTGAATATTCCATATCATTATGATGTAAAAATGATAATATTTTCAAAATGTCTGATTTTGAAATCCATTTCTCTTTCGTATCTATTCATAAAATGAATCAAAACGATCGATAACTCGTTCGAGTTAAAATTGCGTTCAACTACTTAACTCGGCTTCACATTTTAATATTTTTGTGTCCATCCAAAATCGGACATCAAAATCATGATTATAATTCTTCTCCGAATATTATTTTAAAATATTCATTATTTCCGAATTGGATTGTGACTCAATCAATTACCATATAATTTTAATTATATGGATTTCATACATCGCATGTATCCAACAATAATGATAAACAATCATTAAACATGCAAGCAATATCCAAAGTGCAATTTACAACTGTATAAGCATCAAATAATTAAATAACGCTTACAACACTCTATCAATCAATCGATCGACATGCAACTAAACAATTGGGATTAGTGTAGGTCAAATCAACCTAATACCCGTGTGGGGTTTCATCCAACAAATACTGATCATTATTTGAGCATTTGGGCGATTTGTAAAAATTTACCATCCCAATCAAGATCAGTTAAATAGGTGTACCTAAGCAAGTCGTCCGACTGGTGAATGAATATTTATTCCATTTTCGACTATCATATTTTTTATTTTTATACATTGCTTTTTCAGAAAAATTCGCCATTATAACGGCGCTATTTATAGAACCAGAGTAATATCTAAGCATATCCCCTCTCCTATACAGTTTTGCGCCATATACAACAATATCAATCATAAGTCATCAATTCATAATCACAGTCACAACCCAAAAATCAAACACAGTTTGCAAGAAATAGTGACAGGAGCTACTAAGCCCCATTTACAACCTATGATATAATAACATAACAAAAATGATTTGAGTGAGAGAGTTCTCACATTCGTTTCCACTCCGCTAGTCTTTAATTGACGATTGGAATTTAAATCTGCCTTAAATTTCAACTTGCTCCAAATTGGACCCAGTCAGTTTTGTTGTGATGCTCTCGACTTCATGATCGCAATGGATCCTGTTTCGTACGATTTGGAGTTCATAGAAAAAAGTTATTATCATACTAAGTTTAATTAAATAATTAAATTAATTAAAATTAAATTAACCTTTCAAATCTTGTTCAATAGTCGTTCCCCTTGGCCAAGCTTCCACCGTCGTCGATCTGGACCACCGGATGCTTGACCGGCCCTACCATCGCCTCCGTGCCTCCTCGACGCACCACCACCTGAAGCCCCCTCGCCTGAAATGCCTCCAATGACACTAGTTTCATGATTGCCCCAATTTGCGATCGCCTAGGAATTCTCCGCCATCGCGCCGCCTCATGATCGCGGAACACCGCCTCCGCCTCGCCAAGCCAAATCTTTCCCTTCGATGTCCATCGCCTAACATGGCCTGTGACAGCCGTCACAAGTCAACATTCATTCGCAGCTCCACTAAATTGCTGGCTTTGTTTCTTCTTGAGATTCCCGCCACCTCAGGTGTGACGGCCCACTCCGCACCAACCGGCGTTTCCAATGAAATTGCGGTGTTCCAATGTCCAATTATCACGGGACGGTCACCAAAGAAAGGAAAAGAAAGGAATTTTGAACCAACAAGGAACCTATAGCATATCTCACAGCACATGGGATAAAATATAATAATAACAAACTTCGACATAAAACAAGCGAGACAGTGCATAAGCTGAAAACTAAACATCGTAGCAACGGAAAATCCAAATACAGCTTATGTTCCACTTCATCATTATTACAACTTTAAAACTGTCTCTAGAGAAAAAGAAAGGAAAGGTACACTACTAATGCCCAAAGTAGTGACCCACAGCGACATAGGGAGAATATATAAAGAATAGTACATGTAAGCCTCCTACTCGTCTCCGGACAACTACTCATGCATAATCACCTGACATGCCTCTAGTCTGCCCGTTTAATAGCACCCAGATTAATAAGATGAGACATAAAACTCTGGGTCAGACAAAAGACTCGTATGAGCGATAAGCAGCAAAACAGAACAATAACAGGTATACTAAACCTTTCCTGAACCTAGACCTGCAACCAAAGAGTTAGCACAACATGTACAATACTCTAAGGTAATACTAACATAAAGTGTCAAGATAACGGGGAAGGGGTGTGCATGTCACAATTATGTCAAACAATCAGGCACAACAACCATCCTCACATCTCCCACTCATTGCGTAAAGCATACGATATCCACCGCCTTCATCACCCAAATCCTTGTTATGATCACTCTGCCCCATGGAGTCATGGCGACTCCACTGCACTGATCCATACCCACTAGTCCTTGCTATGTCCACTCTGCCCTATGAAGTCATAAAAACTCAATTGCACTGGCTCATAGCCATGCTACGATCACTTTGTCCCATGAGGTAATAACTACCCCACTGCACTAATCCGTAGCCTATCATCCGTCTTGGTGGTGAATCAAAGTTATGGACATTGATAACCTCTTTGCACAGGTCCCACAGCAAAGTCCCATCATGAAGTTCACTCATTTGTTCCCATCTTAATCCTGACTAACGACTTCCCATTTGGACTACCTTTGCATCTCGGGTTTTAGTCTCCTCCGTATTGGTTTAGAAAACAGCTTCCATTTGGATCAGTCCTCTTTTCCTCGTTCGGTCCACGGTTATCAACCCCGTTCGGGTCGGGTCGTGTCATCATGCCAAGGTCGGATCGGTCCGTGATGCTCCATCCAGGTCGATTTATGACCCTCTTGTGAGTTCATATCGTGATCTCCCCCTCTGGGTCGGTTCGGGTTCCTCCTCCGGGTCGGCTCGTGGTCTCCGTCCAATCCAGTTCGTAGTTGGCACATCGGTTCATAGACACCAGAAGGTTTGGGTCAGTCCTCTTGGCTTGAGCGGGTCGGGGTCGTGGAGTGCTCCATGAGTGAGGTCGGGTCAGATAGCTTCAGATGTGAGCAGGTCGATTCGTGATCTTCTGGAGCGGTTCAGGGCTTCTCCAGGGGAGCGGGTCGGGTCGTCCCCCACCGATCCAATCTGGTTCGGGTCAATATCCTGCACTGTTTCCTGCAACTTTTCCAACAACAGTTTACGCTACATGACGGCGTTTTCGTCCATTCTAACTGTTCTAATCAATCACAAAGCATACCATACAGTCAAAGAAACATAGAGAATCAACAATAAACACCAAATCAACAATTTAATGTGACAATATGGATCAAACATTCCAAAAAACCTATGCTTCCCCCTTAATCCCTCTTAGTCATGTTTAAGCATACAATTAGCAAAACTTATCCAAATCAGCCCAAATTTCTATCAGATCCTTAAAATAATATTTTAGAGTTTTACAAATTTTTCCAGATTTTTCTGAGTTATAATTTCGCTAATTATAACTAATCGCCCCTAATTAGCCGTAATTAGTGAAAAACAATGCTAATCACTCACCTTAGCCACAAATAAACTCAGATCTGAAAGTTTTAGACAAAATGGTTCGGATTTCAATACACTCCAGCAGCTCTACCTCGATTTCTGTGCTAATCCGCTTTGATTTGAT
Organism: Allium sativum; assembly: GCA_030737875.1. Classification (NCBI taxonomy): domain Eukaryota; kingdom Viridiplantae; phylum Streptophyta; class Magnoliopsida; order Asparagales; family Amaryllidaceae; genus Allium; species Allium sativum. The sequence goes on along the minus strand of CM060918.1, from coordinate 655,465,746 downwards.
GTAGATTTGGCTTAATTAGCGATTATAAGGTGATTTGGGGTGTTTTAGCAAGTGGAGGCCATTGCTAGGGCTCAAAGGTTGTATGTGGCGACCAAGAAATGAAATAAAAACTTATTTACTAAATCATCCTTGGCCTCCCATTGTCCTAATCCCGAAATGGGTTATGGGCCCTCTTGCTAATCTTCCTAATTAGGCTCGGTTTAGCTGTTTTTCACCTTCTAAACCTTGTTTCAGCCATATCTCCCAAACGGTGATTCCGTTTGGCTAATGTGACCACTCAAAAGTTAAACCATCACCTGGATCTAATGGAAGTGGTTTCAAGTCAAAACTCCTTTTCAATCAAAAGTAATGGCCAAAACAAGATCAGCTAGGTGCAAAACGGCAATTTAAAAATCGGAAAAAATCATGACGATGGGAAATGACCCTAATAGTCGTCTCCCAAAGTTACATGGCTATACAACTTCGCACGAGAAAGAAATAAATATTCTACGATCCTTCGATGCGTAGAATGCGGGTCGTTACATTCCCCCCTCCCCCACCCCCCTCACAAGAAATTTCGCCCCGAAATTTCTTAACTAAGAAACAAGCAAAGGATCCCGCATGCCTATCAACCATTCAAAACAATCAAACATACAAAAACAAACAAACAATTCTATCCTAGCATGCGGAAAACTAAGTCGCAATTAAAGTCTTACCAAGCAAAGAGTTCTGGATACGTCTTCCTAATGCTCTCCTCCATCTCCGAAGTACAGTCATTCTCATTCTCGCCCCATTGAACTTTGACTAGATTCACTGCTTTCCTTCTAAGTTGCTTCGTATCGTGCTCTACAATACAAATCGGCTTGCGGTTCCCAACTGCCTCGGGTTCTACTTCGATATCATCCAACTTATCAAGTGAAATAGTCATATCGTGGTCGTGCTCGAATTTCCTTAACTAGGAAACATGAAATACGTTATGAACTCCTGCCATCTTCTCTGGTAATTCTACTTCAAATGGAGCCATACCGATACTGGATTGATAACTGTTATTATATGCAAACTCTACAAGATGCAAATGGTCATCCCATGATCCACCAAAATCTAAAACACAAGCTCTTACGAGATCTTCTAATACACGATTCACCCTCTCTGTCTGACCGTCGGTTTGAGGATGATACGTGGTACTGAGATGTAATTCTGATCCAAAAGACTCTTGTAAGCTCTTCCAAAATCCACTAGTAAATAACGAATCTCGGTCACTCACAATGCCTTTGGGTACTCCATGAAATCTTACAACCCATTTCATATACAGTTCAACTAACTTAGCTACTGTTCAATTCGACTTGACGGGTATAAACTTCACACTCTTGGTCAATCGGTCCACAATCACCCAAATTGTATCATGGCCTGATATAGTCAGTCCTTGACAACCCATCAATGAAATCTAGTGAGACTTGTTCCTATTTCCATTATGGAATTTCGAATGGTTGCAACAAGCCACTAGGCTTATTTTGCTTACCTTTAACTAGCTGGCAATTCATGCATTTGAATATAAACTTCCAAACGTCTCTTTTCATCCCTTCCCAGTAGTAGGTCTGCTTCATGTCTTGATACATTTTGTTACCACCAGAATATATAGTCAGTTTTGAGTGATGGCATTCTCTAAGCACTTCATCCCTCAATCCATTGACATTGGATACAACTTGTCTCCCATTCTTTCTAAGCCATCCATCTCGATCAGGCCCGTACTTATTCATCCCCTCGTCGATACCCATTTCTAACTTGGAGATGATTTCCAATAGCTTAGGATCGTCCCTCTGACTAGAACCAATCTGCTCAATCAAAGTGGGTATGATCGTCAAACTTGCTAACATTTCTGGATCCAACTCGCACTTTGGTCTGAAATCATACCTAGCGATATACTCCAGTTGCTTCCATTCCAGAAACATAGCCCCTAAACTGGCATGTCTCTTACTTAAGCCATCAGCTACCGCATTGCCTTTTCCTAGTGTATATGCGATATCAAAATCATATGAAGCCAAGAATTCTAACCATCTCTGCTGACAAAGATTCAAATCCTTTTGAGAGAAAAGATACTTTAATGATTAGTAAACAACTCGAATCTTTCTCCCAAGAGATAATGTCTCCACATCTTTAATGCAAATACGATCGTTGCCAATTCCAAATCATGGGCAGGATATCTTTTCTTGTGCGGATTCAGTTGCCGACTAGCATAAGCTTCAACCCTACCTCCTTGCATCGATACAGCACCTAGTGCGGTACCATATGCATATGTGTATACCGTCATCTCTTCATTCCCTTTAGGAATGACTAATACTGGTGCATGCGTCAACTTTTCCTTTAGAATCTTAAATGCATTTTCACACCTTTCATTCCGAACGAAAGCCTGATTCCTCTTGCTTAACTGAGTTAACGGTGTAGCTATCTTGGAGAAGTCTTGGACTAGCGATAATATCCAGCTAATACCAAGAAACTTCTTATGTCCGTTGCGTTCTTGGGCGTAGACCAATCTTGTACCGTAGCCACCTTCGCAAGGTCCACGGCAATACCACTCTCTGAAACAACATGGCCCAAGAATTTCACTTCCCTCCTCCAGAAGTGACACTTAGAAAACTTTGCTTTCAATTGGTGTTTTCTAAACACATCAATCACTATGCTCAAGTGTTCCTTGTGTTCTTCCTCTGTCCTCGAATAAACAAGTATGTCATCCACAAACAAAAGAACAAAAAAATCCAACTGATCTCTGAATACCCTATTCATAAGATCCACAAAACATGCTGGTGCATTGGTCAACCCAAATGGCATGACCAACCACTCATAAAATCCAAACGGCGTTCGAAATCTCGTTTTAGCTATACTCTTAGCTTCCACCCTAAGCTGATGAAAACCTATCACGAGATTCAACTGGGAGAACACTCTTGCACCACCCAACTGATCAAACAAATCATATATCCGCAGTAGAGGATACTTATTCTTCCTCGTCACCTTATTCAACTCGCGGTAGTCTGCACACAATCGAACGGAACCATCTGCCTTGGTAGCAAACACAACTGGTGCTCCCCACTCGGAGACACATTTTCTAATAAATCCCTTCTTCAAAAGATCGCTCACTTGCACCCCGAGCTCTCGCTTCTCCCTTGGTGCCATACAACGAAGTGGCATCACTATAGGTCTGGCATCTTTAACTAAATCAATACGGAACTCAATCTCTCGTTACGGTGGAAGTCCGGTCACTTCCTCGAAGACGCCCGGAAACTGACCGGCCACGGGCACATCTGACAACTCATCATGCTGGATGTCGAGGGAACTTAGAAAACTAGCCTTCACCCCATCACTAGGTAGACCACCAAATACTACCCTCTGCCCATCATTCGCTATAACTGTCACCAAAAAGCCCTCACAGTCTACTACTACCCTGTACCTTTGGAGCCAATCAACTCCAAAATAATGCCAAACCCAGTAAAGCCCAAAACAAAGCAATCACAAGCAAACATACATCCATGACTCGATAAGACCACAATACACAATTCATTCTAAGGCTAGTCGAAGCACTAATTAGGGTCGTTACTGCTAAAGGTCTATGGACTATCTCGGGTTCCAATCCTAACCTAACTACCAGGTCACTAGATATGAAGGAACGGGAAGCTCCGGTATCAGACAATACTCGAATAGGAACATCATAAGCTGAAAGAATACCATGAATGACAACATTCTTTCCCTTCTCCGCCGCAGTTAAGGCATTCGACGAAGAAGGAACAACACTAATACCATAAGCTTTCACAATCTGCTTTTCTTTAGGGGGTTGCGGACACTTATCCTTGTGATGTCCCACTTGGCCACAGTTGAAACACTTCATGTCCGCTAGCTTTGCTCGACATTCTTTAGCATAATGGCCATTCTTACCACAGCTAAAGCACTCAATATCTTTCTAACTCTTTTTCTAACCATCCTTAGCTTTGTTCTGCTTCCTTTTGTTCTGAGAATTATTCTTGCCTCGACCGCTTGCTTGCGGTTTTGGCCCCTCTGCAGATGCAACAGCGACTTCAGTCCTGTGCTTAGGATAAAGGCTCTCTGACCTCAATGCTTTCCCAACAATCGATTCAAATGTCTCATCGATGTGGTTTATAAGCCTTTCCCCCAAGTATTGTCTAAGCCTGTTACGAACTTCTCATTTTCCTTCTAGGGAGTGTCGATAAGAGGTGGTCCATACTTCGATAAAGTATCGAACTCAGAAATATATTCCGAAACCGCCCTACCATTCTGCTTAAGCTTCAAGAACTTCCTAAACAATTCTGATTTCTGAGTAGCTGGGACGAACTTATCACTAAATCAGGCCTTAAACTGATCCCAAGTAAATTGATCCTCGGGGGTAGCTGCCTTAATAGCGTTCCACCAATTCATAACCCGTCCTTGCAGCTGACGGGATGCTAGCTTTCTCTTCATCGCATCCTCGATACCCAAATCTTCGAACATACACTCACAGCTATCCAACCAATCCCAAACATCCGTAGCCAACTCTGTTCCGTGGAACGGTTTCCCACCAAGACTAGTGTAGTCCTTACAGAGCTTAACGAAATTGGCCCTAGGCACCTGCACCGCTGCTCCACCACCATTTGCAACATTAGGAGCTGCCCTCTGAACATCCCTAAGCATCTCTCTCATGAGGTCAGTGAACATCGTCCTCATATCTTGAGCATTCCCATTATTAGCTCCTCTACCAGCAACCCTAGTATGTCGGCTCATCGTTCGATCAATAAGGAGAAAACAATTAACCATTTCTTCAGTGGTGCCAGTGCAATGTGACTTCATCCTTAAATATACTAATAGTATTTATATAACTTTTGAAAACGAAAATATAACCAATACGCGCTCTCATATACATACTATCACTCCCTGGTGTCTTTCCCTAGGTCAAATACACAACCTAGAACTATGATACCAAATGAGACGACCTACCCCGCATCAGTCGACGTTTCCAATGAAAGTGTGATGTTAAAATGTCCAACTAGCACGGGACGGTGGCCAACGAAAGGAAAAGAAAGGAATTTTGAACCAACAAGGAACCTGTAGCATATCTCACAGCGCATGGGATAAAATATAATAACATACTTCGACATAAAACAAGCGAGATAGTGCATAAGCTGAAAACTAAACATCGTAGCAGCGGAAAATCCAAATACTGCTTATGTTCCACTTCATCGGTATTACAACTTTAAAACTGTCTATAGAGCAAAAGAAAGGAAAGGTACACTACTAATGCCCAAAGTAGTGACTAGCAGCAACACAGGGAGAATATATAGTGAATAGTACGTGCAAGCCTCCTGCACGTCTCCGGACCGCTACTCGTGCATAATCACCTGACCTGTCTCTAGTCTGCCCGTTTAAGAGCACCCAGAGTAATAAGAAGCGATATAAAACTCCGGGTCAGACAAAAGTCTGGTATGAGCGATAAGCAGCAAAACAGAATAATAACAAGTATACTAAACCATACCTGAACCTGGACCAACAACCAAAGAGTTAACACAACAACATGTACAATACTCTAAGGTAACACTAAAATAAAGTGTCAAGATAAGGGGGAAGGGGTGTGCATGTCATAATGATGTCAAACAATCAATCATAGCAACCGTCCTCACATCTCTCACTCAGTGTGTAAAGCATACGATATCCGCCTTGATCACCCAAATCCTTGCTATGATCACTCTGCCCAACGGAGTCATGGCGACTCCACTGCACTGATCCATAACCACTAGTCCTTGCTATGTCCACTCTGCCCCATGAAATCATAACAACTCCACTGCACTGGCTCATAACCATGCTACGATCACTCTACCCCATGGTGTAATAACTACTCCATTGCACTGATCCATAGCCTAACATCCGTCTTGGTGGTGAATCAAAGTTATGGACATCGATAACCCCTTTGCACACGTCCCGTAGCAAAGACCAATCATGAAGTTCACTCATTAGTTGCTATCTGGATCCTAAGTAACGACTTACCATTTGGACAACCTTTGCATCTGGGGTTTTGGTCTCCTCCGGATCGTTTTGAAAAATAGCTTCCATTTGGATCAGTCCTCTTTTCCTCGTTCGGTCCATGGTCTTCAACCCCATTCGGGTCGGGTCGTGTCATCATGCCAAGGTCGGATGGGTTCGTGATGCTCCATCCAGGTCGACTTGTGATCCTCTTGTGAGTTCGGATCGTGATCTCCCACTATGGGTCGGGTCGGGTTCCTCCTCAGGGTCGACTCGTGGTCTCCGTCCATTCCAGTTCGTAGTTGGCACATCGGTTCGTGGACACCAGATGGTTTGGGTCGGTCCTCTTGGCTCGAGCTGGTCGACGTCGTGGATTGCTCCATGAGCGAGATCTGGTCGGAGAGCTTCAAATGTGAGCAGGCCGATTCGTGAGCTTCCGGAGCGGTTCGGTGCTTCCTTAGGGGAGCGGGTTGGGTTGTCCCCCACCGATCCGATCCGGTTCGGGTCAATATCCTGCACAGCTTCCTGCAACTTTTCCAGCAACTGTTTATGCTACATGACGGTGTTTTCGACCATTCTAACTGTTATAATCAATCACAAAGCATATCATACACTCTTAGCAATATAGAGAATCAACAATAAACACCATAACAACAATTTAATTTGACAATATTGATCAAACATACCCAAAAACCTATGTTTTCCCCTTAATCCCTATTAGTCATGTTTAAGCATACAATTAGCAAAACTTATCCAAATTAGCCCAAATTTCTATCAGAGCCCTAAAATAATATTTTAGAGTTTTACAAATTTTTCTAGATTTTTATGAGTCATAATTTCGCAAGTTATCACAAATCACCCCTAATTAGCCGTAATTAGTGAAAAAAACAATGTTAATCACTAACCTTAGTGTAACACCCCACCTCCGCCAGGGTGTCTCTTGCAAGCACTCTGACATTGGAGGGGCGTTTGAATCAGGTAAACATGCATAATGATATATCAAGGCAGAACAAGAACATATGTATATATGTAAACAGAGTAAATAACATAGATAAAACAGCGGAAGATTTTAAACCATTTCAAAACAAGTCTGGTACAACATAATGTCAATTTTCCAAATAAACAAGTCTAGTACATAAAACTGGAAGCTGAAAAGGAAAACATAAAGTAGCTATCCCCAAAATGGAAAACCATAGCAAGCTCAAGTCCAAAGCATACATGAGTTATCCCAGAAAGCAGCTAAGATCCAAGCTAAGTACCGGTATTCCCACCCTGTAAACCTCGGGGGGGGGGGAGGGGGAAAGAAAGAAAAGAGGCGAAAGAAAACAGGTCAGTCAAAAAGACTGAGTAAGCCCTACTACAATCAATGTAAACTGATAAAGTTAACTGGCATGAGCAGCAGGTATGAACATAAGGATAACAACATACTAGCATGATGATTTACTATCAAGGTAGATAAAGGTGTCATCGCATAATCAGGATTAAGGTTTTGCACCACAGGTGTACTAGCAAACTAACATCTCATGTATAATCAAGAATTCATCCCTTGGCCTAAACTTGGCCCAGTATCAGGTGTTTGACTCAAACCAAGATCCTACTTCTTGGTACCAATTCTAGTATAACCGGATTAGGTGTTACCCCAATGTTCACATCGAAACAGGACGGAACAGAATGGTCCATGCAGAAATAGAGTTTGGGGAAAATGGGCTTTTACCATCCTAACCAATAAAGTACAGAAACGGAATGCTAACAATAACGGGCCTTTACCACCCTAACAGATAAAGTACAGAAACGGAATACTAACTATAATGGGCCTTAACCACCCTAACAGATAAAGTACAGAAAAGGAATGCTAACAAAAATGGGCCTTTACCACCCTAACAGAACGGTACCACACAGAAACAGACGGGTGTTGCCACCCAACATAACAGACGGTACCAACAGAATCAGACAGAACTAAGTGTACCATAAATCCTACCCAAGCGATCGGCTCCCTTATACATAAATACCCTGTGTCGGCCCCACGATAGGGTGTATCACTCCCTAAAGTGGCAATCAATTGGCACAGGAATATTTACAGATGTCACAGAGTCTTACATCCTCAGAGGCAGACCGGGATCCATGCACGCACATGACCCGGATGGAACGCACCATCAACACCCATCGCCATTATCAGAATGAACCACTTAAAGTTAGTTCAGTAAGCGTGCCCGGACCCTACCTATAGTTGGGTCAATGTTTTGATACCAGAAAGGGTTACTGACTAATATGGGTCCCAAACAACAGATGACACAAGTATTCCCCCTTGTGTCCCCAGACTATCAGATTCAGATTAACTTATTAACAGAGTTCAGACATACCAGGTTCAGACGATCAGTTTTCAGACTAACGGATCAGACAACAGATTTACAAACTTGCCTAACTTGATGTGGGTCCTACAGATCCGCAAAATAGGTTCGTTTAATTTATTCCAATCAAGTTAGTTTATCCAGACCAGGTATCAAATTGGTTCTCAGTCTTACCAAATTACTGAGTTGGATTGGTTAAGTATAGTTCAACTTAACACCGTTAAATTACCGAGTTCAGATTGGCTAAGTGTAGGTTAACTTCACCACGTCAAATTACCGAGTTCAGATTGGTTAAGTGTAGGTTAACTTAACCCCGTTAAATTACCAAGTTCAGATTGCTTAAGTGTCATAAGTCAGATTTACTTAACCCTAATCATATAACATTAATTAATTAATGCGCCTTAACCTCTTACATTAGACTTTGTTGCGGTTACTAGTTAAGCCGGTCGGTTCCGGGTAGCTTTACACCACAACTTGGTCTAACCTCGGGTTCAAGGTACAACATGACCAACTTCTCACATTGGGTCCTATTGTTTGCAGCAACTAGCTAGGCCGGTCGGGTCCGGGTAGGTTTAAGCTACAAACTCAACCCAACCTCGAGTTGGTCACACTTATCTTTTCTAAGTGTAATGTCCATCATGTTTCCAAAACATATTACAAATTTTCAAGCAATTGGGTAGACCTAACTTAATAGGTAAATTCCCAATGGGTAGACCTAACTTAATAGGTAAATTCCCAAGCTCATGTTTTTATGTCTTTTAAGTTTACCCAACCCCAAACGCAATCCCATCGCTTACATATCGCAATAGCGCATAAAGGATAGAAAGAGGGAACTTGGCATAATCATGACATAAAAGTGTTAAAGCCACAAGTTCAACATGGTGGCATATGAAAGGTTCATGTGTTCATACACTTGCATATTACATTCTTAGGCCCAAAAAGCATGCATAAAACCAAACTTGGCATGTTCATGATACATGGTGCTAAATGACATGTAGGAATGGCCATAAGTTCGCATTTAGCCTCACATGCAAGTTTTCATATGTGATATGATAACTTACATGTTGCCAAAAATGCAACCTTTGGCATAAAGCTTGAAGCTTTATGTTCACATACTCAAGATAAGCTTGCATAACATGATAACACGAACCATATGATCATCCCAAACTTGCATAACATACTTGCATACCATATGACAACTTGCATATAAACTTGCATATTACAACATGATAACTTGCATATCTTAGCATAGTAAACTTTCATATTAACTTGCATATTACAACATGATAATTGCATAACTCATCATAACAAACTTGCATATCATACATTTAACTTTAGAGTTTAAGTATGAAAGGAATAGGGCTTACAATGCTTATGCGGACTCAAATGAGTGTAGCAAATGTAAGAAAACCCTTACGCAACCAATTAAACCCCAAAAATGCAAGCAAAATTGATCAAAACTCTTCCTTTATGATGCCAATAGAGAAACTTGACTTGAATGCAAGCTAATGATGATCATACAAGTCTAAAAACACTTGTATGCATGGAAAATCACGTAGAATTTTATTTAGGAATTTGATGAAGAGAGTGTAGGCCATGAGAGGATTGATTTTGCCATAGTTTAGTTGCTAGGATGAATAATGATGATTTAGGGTAGGTTAGGGTCTTATTTATAGATTAGGCAAGTGATTTAGGCCATAGGATTAAACCCTAGTTCCAATCTCATCCCTCAAAACCGAATCTGGCCCCCAAGCTCAACACAAACCCAAAATGGTGCACCAGGCAGGACTACTCGTCTGAGCCAAGTCGACAGCCAAGTCGACAGGGCTGTCGACCTGGTCAGACCAAGTAGACTCCCAAGTCGACAGGGCTGTCGACTTGGGTACTGTGGCGGGAATTCTCCCGCCTGGCCCAACTGGCCCAATTTTTCCAAATTCAAGGTTGAATTTGAAATCTGTTTTTACTTAGAAATTTTCTGAAAACTTCGTTGGGCCTTAATCGGGTCATACGGTCTCCGATTTTCGAAAACTCGGACTCTATTTCGCGTATTTTTCCGAGACGAACGCAATGGTGTAGCCCGTTTCTCTTGATTCAGATTTTAGAATTAAATTCTGCCTCAATTTCTGTTATAACAGGTTTTTGAAAATACGGGTTGTTACATTCTCCCCTCCTTAAAGGATTTCGTCCCCGAAATCTTCAAGTTAGGAAGAACGTATCCTACCATCCAACATCCATCTACTCAAAACATCATCCACGAGCAATCATTGTCCTTACAAGATTCTAAATGTTGTATGAACATATGCAAAGGTGTGTGTATATGTACTTGTCTAATGCAAATATCATCAATGCAAAGTATGTTGGTGAAATGAATCCATCATGTATGCAAATAGTCCTAATCATATAATACTATATGTGTGCACAAACATTCGTCCATATGCAACATCCATGTGCTGAATTAACCATTTTGCAACCATAAGAATTGAAAATGTACACACGTCCATATGCAATATGAGAGTGTATTTCAAGCCGATCTAGTGCCTAGCGTGTGTTTATGCATCCACGAGCAACCACTAGCACCCACTTGCATCCACTTGCAACCATCAACCATAACATGTCTCAAACACATGTTTACATCCATAGGATTCCTATCTCAACAAGATATAGTCGAGTGATGGAAGCGAGTACAGATGAAACAAAAACTTGGTACATATACTTATAGACTACTAGTACAGATCAGTATTCCCCAAATGATTCTTAGGAAACTAAGCATGGTAGAAACCCAGAATGTATTTTTCATAGTCACAGATACTCTCAAATCCCAATTTATCACAAACAGATGAGTTATAACTCTCAGGGAGTTTGAGACCATTACCAGATCAGAAGCAAAACTTGCATTAAAGTTCTGATTTTCCATTACAGAATCAAGACACCAGAAAAAGAGTTTCAAACTGAAAATCAGACAAGGAAAATTAAACATCCTACAGACAAATTATTCTAGCCTAATCTATTCTCCTGCCATGCGAGTATTCACCGTTCCTTCCGATGTAGTCCCTTTCTCTTTCGGGCAGTCCCTAGTGAAGTGTCCCATCTCTCCACAGTTAAAGCAAGTGCCCTACCTCTTTCTGCAATACTTGTTTAGATGAGTTGAGCTTCCACAAGTAAAACACTTCTTTTCCTTCTTATCTTCAGACTTCTCCTCCTTCTTTTGCATTTCCTTTTTGGGCCCTGTTTTCTTGTTTTGAGACTCATTCACCTTGACCTCCTTCTTTGCACTCTTGTTCTCTTCATTGAGTAGGGCCAAATCTACCAATCTCTCAAATGTGGCCCGCATGGGCACATGAGACATAGCTAACTCCTGTAACGGCTCATTCAATCCTCTAGCAAAAAGAAGAGCCTTCTTCTGAGTATTACTCACCATATCCAAGCCAAAACGAGCTAACTGATTGAACTTGTTCACATATTCTTTGACAGACATGTCTCCTTGCTTCAAAGCAATAAACCTTTCCATTTGCAAATTCTCTTCAGTAGAAGACAGAAACTTAAGCCCGAATCTTGTCCTGAAATCGGCCCAAGTCTCAACGGGCCTGGTCGCGGTGGTGATTTCCCACCAATAAGCGGCTTCATCCTTCATAAGCCAAACCGCCAACAAGATCTTTCTCTGATCATCTAGTCCAAAGATAGCGAATAAATCCTCGGTCTCTTTCAACCAATTCCGGGCCTCTACAAAAGTCTCGGTACCTAGAAAGTTCTTGCCACCCATTGCTTTGAAGTCCTTGCAAATCTTTGTGAACTCTACTGGAGGATACTGAGGGGGAGGAGGAGGAGGAACCTCAGCGACAGGAGGAGGAGGAACATTAACCACCGGAGGAGGAGTAACATTTGCGGGGCCGGCTTCGGTCGCCCTAGCCTCCACAAGTCTCCTATACCAAACAGGAACTTGCACTCCCTCTGGGATAAAAAAGTTGTCGGCCATACTGAAATGACGGAAAAGATAGATTTAGAATGATGAAACTTAAGAATAGATAACTAAGGATCGTGCTAATGGCTTTTTGGGGAATAGCCTTTAAAAATAAACTAGACTTTTCTTTGGAAAATGCTTTATACTTGGTTTTGAAAATAGTATTCCAAAAGCTTTCTAAAAACCTTTTTGTTCCTTCTCGTAAACCATATGCTCTGATACCAAATGTAACACCCCACCTCCGCCAGGGTGTCTCTTGCAAGCACTCTGACTTTGGAGGGGCGTTTGAATCAGGTAAACATGCGTAACGTTATATCAAGGCAGAACAAGAACATATGTATATATGTAAACAGAGTAAATAAAATAGATAAAACAGCGGAAGATTTTAAACCATTTCAAAACAAGTCTGGTACAACATAATGTCAATTTTCCAAATAAACAAGTCTAGTACATAAAACTGGAAGCTGAAAAGGAAAACATAAAGTAGCTATCCCCAAAATGGAAAACCATAGCAAGCTCAAGTCCAAAGCATACATGAGTTATCCAAGAAAGAAGCTAAGATCCAAGCTAAGTACCGGTATTCCCACCCTGTAAACCTGGGGGGGAAACGAAAGAAAAGAGGCGAAAGAAAACAGGTTAGTCAAAAAGACTGAGTAAGCCCTACTACAATCAATGTAAACTGATAAAGTTAACTGGCATGAGCAGCAGGTATGAACATAAGGATAACAACATACTAGCATGATGATTTACTATCAAGGTAGATAAAGGTGTCATCGCATAATCAGGATTAAGGTTTTGCACCACAGGTGTACTAGCAAACTAGCATGTCATGTATAATCAAGAATTCATCCCTTGGCCTAAACTTGGCCCAGTATCAGGTGTTTGACTCAAACCAAGATCCTACTTCATGGTACCAATTCTAGTATAACCGGATTAGGTGTTACCCCAATGTTCACATCGAAACAGGATGTAACAGAATGGTCCATGCAGAAATAGAGTTTGGGGAAAATGGGCTTTTACCATCCTAACCAATAAAGTACAGAAACGGAATGCTAACAATAATGGGCCTTTACCACCCTAACAGATAATGTACAGAAACGGAATACTAACTATAATGGGCCTTAACCACCCTAACAGATAAAGTACAGAAATAGAATGCTAACAAAAATGGGCCTTTACCATCCTAACAGAACGGTACCACGCAGAAACAGACGGGTGTTGCCACCCAACACAACAGACGGTACCAACAGAATTAGATAGAACTAAGTGTACCATAAATCCTACCCAAGCGATCGGCTCCCTAATACATAAATACCCTGTGTCGGCCCCACGATAGGGTGTATCACTCCCTAAAGTGGCAACCAACTGGCACAGGCATATTTACAGATGTCACGACGTCTTACATCCTCAGAGGCAGACCGGGATCCATGCACGCACATGACCCGGTTGGAACGCACCATCAACACCCATCGCCATTATCAGAATGAACCACTTATAATTAGTTCAGTAAGCGTGCCCAGACCCTACCTACAGTTGGGTCAAAGTTTTGATCCCAGAAAGGGTTACTAACTAATATGGGTCCCAAACAACAGATGACACAAGTATTCCCCCTTGTGTCCCCAGACTATCAGATTTATATTAACTTATTAACAGAGTTCAGACATACCAGGTTCAGACGATCAGTTTTCAGACTAACGGATCAGATAACAGATTTACAAACTTGCCTAACTTGATGTGTGTCCTACAGATCCATAAAATAGGTTTGTTTAATTTTTTCCAATCAAGTTAGTTTATCTAGACCAGGTATCAAATTGGTTCTCAGTCTTACCAAATTACTGAGTTGGATTGGTTAAGTATAGTTCAACTTAACCCAGTTAAATTACCGAGTTCAGATTGGCTAAGTGTAGGTTAACTTAACCCCGTTAAATTACCGAGTTCAGATTGGTTAAGTGTAGGTTAACTTAACCCCGTTAAATTACCAAGTTCAGATTGGTTAAGTTTCATAAGTCAGATTTACTTAACCCTAATCATATAGCATTAATTAATTAATGCGCCTTAACCTCTCACATTAGACTTTGTTGCGGTTACTAGTTAAGCCGGTCTGTTCCGGGTAGCTTTATACCACAACTTGGTCTAACCTCGGGTTCAAGGTACAACATGACCAACTTCTCACGTTGGGTCCTATTTTTTGTAGCAACTAGTTAGGTCGGTCGGTTCCGGGTAGGTTTACGCTACAAACTCAACCCAACCTCGAGTTGGTCACACTTATCTTTTCTAAGTGTCATGTCCATCATGTTTCCAAAACATATTACAAATTTTCAAGCAATTGGGTAGACCTAACTTAATAGGTAAATTCCCATTGGGTAGACCTAACTTAATAGGTAAATTCCCAAGCTCATGTTTTTATGTCTTTTAAGTTTACCCAACCCCAAACGCAATCCCATCGCTTACATATCGCAATAGCGCATAAAGGATAGAAAGAGGGAACTTGGCATAATCATGACATAAAAGTGTTAAAGCCACAAGTTCAACATGGTGGCATATGAAAGGTTCATGTGTTCATACACTTGCATATTACATTCTTAGGCCCAAAAAGCATGCATAAAACCAAACTTGGCATGTTCATGATACATGGTGCTAAATGACATGTAGGAATGGCCATAAGTTCGCATTTAGCCTCACATGCAAGTTATCATATGTGATATGATAACTTACATGTTGCCAAAATGCAACCTTTGGCATAAAGCTTGAAGCTTTATGTTCACATACTCAAGATAAGCTTGCATAACATGATAACATGAACCATATGATCATCCCAAACTTGCATAACATACTTGCATACCATATGACAACTTGCATATAAACTTGCATATTACAACATGATAACTTGCATATCTTAGCATAGTAAACTTGCATATTAACTTGCATATTACAACATGATAACTTGCATAACTCATCATAACAAACTTGCATATCATACAATTAACTTTAGAGTTTAAGTATGAAAGGAATAGGGCTTACAATGCTTATGCGGACTCAAATGAGTGTAGAAAATGTAAGAAAACCCTTATCCAACCAATTAAACCCCAAAAATGCAAGCAAAATTGATCCAAACTCTTCCTTTATGATGCCAATAGAGAAACTTGACTTGAATGCAAGCTAATGATGATCATACAAGTCTAAAAACACTTGTATGCATGGAAAATCACTTAGAATTTTATTTAGGAATTTGATGAAGAGAGTGGAGGCCATGAGAGGATTGATTTTGCCATAGTTTAGTTGCTAGGATGAATAATGATGATTTAGGGTAGGTTAGGGTCTTATTTATAGATTAGGCAAGTGATTTAGGCCATAGGATTAAACCCTAGTTCCAATCTCAGCCCTCAAAACTGAATCTGGCCCCCAAGCTCAACACAAACCCAAAATGGTGCACCAGGCAGGACTGCTCGTCTGAGCCAAGTCGACAGCCAAGTCGACAGGGCTGTCGACCTGGTCAGACCAAGTCGACTCCCAAGTCGACAGGGCTGTCGACTTGGGTACTGTGGCGGGAATTCTCCCGCCTGGCCCAACTGGCCCAATTTTTCCAAATTCAAGTTTGAATTTGAAATCTGTTTTTACTTAGAAATTTTCTGAAAACTTCGTTGGGCCTTAATCGGGTCATACGGACTCCGATTTTCGAAAACTCGGACTCTATTTCGCGTATTTTTCCGAGACGAACGCAATGGTATAGCCCTTTTCTCTTGATTCAGATTTTAGAATTAAATTCTGCCTCAATTTCTGTTATAACAGGTTTTTGAAAATACGGGTTGTTACACTTAGCCACAAATAAACTCAGATCTGAAACTTTTGGACAAATCGGTTCGGATTCCAATACCCTCTAGCAGCTCTACCTCGATTTCCGTTCTATTCCACTTTGATTTGATGTAGATTTGGTTTAATTAACGGTTAGAATGTGATTTGGGGTTTTTTACCAAGTGGAGGCCATTGCTAGGGTTCGAAGGTTGTAAGTGGCAGGTAAGAAATGAAATAAAAACTTATTTACTAAGTCATCTCAGCCCTCCCATAACCCTAATCCCGAAATGGGTTATGGGCCCTCTTGCTAATCACCCTAATTAGGCCCGGTTAAGCAGTTTTTCACCTTCTAAACCTTGTGTTAGCCATATCTCCCAAACGGTGAGTCCGTTTGGCTATTGTGACCAGTCTACGGAAAGGTAAACCTTTATTCGAATCAAATGGAAGTGGTATCAAGTCAAAACTCCTTCCCAATTAAAATTTATGACCAAAACAAGATCAGCTATGGGCAAAACGGTCATTTAAAAATTGGCAAAAATCATTAACATGGGAAATAACCCCAATAGTCGTCTACCAAAGTTACATGGCTATAAAACTTGGCATGAGAAAGAAATAAATATTCTACGATCCTTCGGTGCGTAGAATGCGGGCTGTTACATCAGGCTATATAAGGCCGACCATCCGAAGACAAAATCGATCATCATCCTCTACCATTTTCTCTTTGGTGCCATCATCTAATCCTCGCTCACTTGTCCACAATTCCACAAAAACCGAAACTACTTTACTAACTTTGACCATCGGTTCCGGCGAATCCGAACGACGATAAATCCTGAGATTTTTGTAGTAGGTAGAGATCATCATGACTTACAATATTGCCTCTATGAGTTTAAGCTAATTATTTATGGATTGGAAGATATAAAATATTTAAAGAAAGTGGACATTTTTGCAAAATAATTTTAAAGAGAGGGAGGGGCTGCTGCAATTTTCCAAAGAAGAGGGAGAATGAAGGTTTGTGGAGGAAAAATATATTATATAGTGGTGGGTTATGATTTTTAATTAATTCTCTAGTTCACGCTCTCTCCATTTGCCAGTTATCGATGCCACAGTCACAAACGAACTCCGTTGGTGATAAAAATTGACATGCTGCTATGACTTGACGATACAGTCCTAAAAAACCTGGTTTCTTATTCCGAGTCTGTTTTCTTAGAAGCCCTGTTTTTATCTTAAATGGTTGATTGATTCACAATTTATTGTGCACGACCGCATACTAGCTCCAAAAATTACGAAAATTGGAATCTAGCAATAATTTAATATTCTGGATCCAAAAAAGTGGTTTCATCGAAAACGGAGGTCATTTGCTAAATAACTATTTTTAAGGGCTTTATATATATTTAAAATATATATAAATTTCATAACAACTATTTTAAATTTTAAACTGGACATAACTTACAATTTATAAAGTGAAATCTCAATTTCTTACACTCGTTAGAAAGATATGATTAAATAAATTCTAACGTTTCTTGTTTCGTCCAATTCCGACCTATATTGAATTCTATACATTCAATTGAAATTTAAAATCGAATTTTTAAACTACCATGCCATTTCGAGTTCGTTTTATAATTAAAATAAATTTATATGTACTAACTTCGATTTAAATAAATTTTTAGTCGTTATTATTTAAAATAAAGATTTTAAATATTCAAAACCCATTAAAATAGCTAAAAAATAAAAAATTTAAATTGGTTCAGAAATTCAGGGTTGTTATAATCACCCCACTTAAAATCTTTTCGTCCTCGAAAAGGAACGAAGCTGAAAGTTGTTTAACTAACCAACTCAACTTTCATTCTGACTTGAGTTCTTCAACTTTTCAGTTTCTAAAAACTTTCTAATTTCTCATAAATTTGGCTAACACCCTAAATTTTCGAAAAAATTCGCCATAACCTCATTGTACGCGGAGGATCTGAAAAATTTATTGGGCCGCATTAGGCACCCAATAAATCAATAAAAAGCATACACAATTTTTGTGACCTATGTATGCCCAAGGGAGACTTGTGAAAATATCGTAATCTCATACCTTGCCCCAGTGTTGGAAATAAAATAATCCATGTGTCGTAATTAACAACAAGAGATACGTGAATTATTGTCATATCCAGACCTACGTAGGGTTTTTAATAAATCCTGCCCAGAGCATTGTAACATGTATTTCTTAATTCAGTCCATAATCCGTCTTCTGTTCAACCTGTAATTTAGTCATCGCCATACAAGCATCTTGCCCGTATAGAAATCTAAACCTCGTCATATAAGCGCCAAGTGACTATATCGAATATGATATGCTATGCTGTCTTCACGAAGTGTGCCATTTGGTGTAGTTCATAATTTATTTGTTGCCATCCTGTGGCATATGTTATAATCTCACATAGAACAACCATCACAACGCATCCAAAAACACTCATAGTAGTTGATATAATAATAAAATTGTGCAACCAACTCATTAAGGTGCACCTGTTTATCGAGCACACAATTTATTTCTTTAATCAATGCGAAGCCATTAACGTGCTCAACACACACACACACACATATATATATACATATATATATGTATATATATGTATATGTATGTATATGTATATGTATATATACACACACACATGTCTATGTATACAATTCCAATAAATTTTCAATGTAGTTCTACGTTATATTTAACTTGGCTTTACTTATCATTCATTCATTTATTGGTTTTATCTATCCAATTTTTTTATTAGTTAAATTAATTAACACACAACACTACCAGCAATAAATTGGTTAATTAAATTTCCAAATGCATAACTTTTATATATACTCAAAAATATATATTTTCAATGCCAAATCAGACACAATAGATTCTAACTATGTTTTGGTTCTCACACTAGTCAATTGGAAATATATACATATCCTACATTTGAAGATCGAACATAAATAGTGATGATGCCCGGGCATCAACATAATTATCCCTAGGCGACTAGAGTGTGATTCTATAACTATACAGTATATTTGAGACTTTGAATACACGTGGATCAAACGTATATTAATAATCTCCTTATACCCGATAGTCTAAATCAATCTAAAATAAAATACTCAGATACGGATAATAAGGTATAAAAGTTCAAAACTAAATTTGTTTTTATAAATAATACTCTTCGAACTCATTCTAGGGCATTACTAACACTTCTCTAACAAGTCATTCTTATAGCATATTACTAATCCTATGTGACAGCCTGCCCCGCACTTGCCGACATTTCCAATGAAACGCGTTGTGCCGATGTCCAACCAGCACGGGACGGTCATCAAAGGAAAAGGGTTTGAAATTATGTATCACCCAAGAACCTGGACTATATCTCACAACGCATAGAACAAAATATAATAATAACATAAGTTGATATAAAATAGGCGAGGTAGTGCATAAGCTGAAAACTAAACCATCATAGCAGCGGAAAATTCAAAATACAGCTTATGATCCAAACCATCATTATTACAACTTTTAATAATGTCTCTAAAGCCAAATAGGAAGGTACACAACTATGGCCCAAAGTAGAAACCAAGAACAACACAGAGAGAACATATGGAAATGATAAGTGTAAGCCTCCTGCTCGTCTCCAGATAGCTACTTGTGCATAACCAGCTAACCTGTCTCTAGACTGCTCGTTTAGGAGAACCCAGAGTAATAATAAGAGACATAAATCTCTAGGTCAGACAAAAGTGTTGTATGAGCAATAAGCAGCAAAACAGAATAATACACATAACCATACCTGAACCTGGACCTGCAACCAAAGAGTTAGCACAACAAAATGTACAATACTCTAAGGTGACACTAACACATGGTGTGAAAATAATGGGGAGGAGGTGTGCATGTCATGGTGATAGCAAACATCAAACATAGCAACCATCCTTACATCTCACACTCAGTGCGTAAAGTATATGATATCTACCACTTTGATCACCCAATTCTTTGCTACGATCACTCTGCCCCATCGAGTCATGACGGCTCCTCTACACTGATCCGTAGCCACTAATAATTTTCTACGTCCACTCCACCCCATGGAGTCATGGCAGCTCCACTGCACTGGCTCATAGCCCTACTGTGATTACTCTGGCCCATGGAGTCATGACAACTCCACTGAACCGATCCATAGTCGCTAATCCGTCTCTAAGTGGTGAGTCAAAGCCATAAACATCGATAACTCCTTTGCACACGTCCCACAACAAATTCCAACTCATGAAGTTAACTCATTGGTTTCCATCTGGATCCTGAGTTCTAATTCCCATTTGGACTATCTTTGCATCTCGGGTTTTGGTCATCATCTCGATTCGTGATCATCACTTGGGTTCGGGTCATGAATACCCCTTTGGTTCGTGGGTCCTCCATCAGGTCATCAGGGTTCGGACTCTAGGCTCCTCCAATCAGTTTAGTTCGTGGTCACCGATCCAGTTCGGATACGGTTGCATCCTTCCACCAGTTCGTGGATCCTCTAAGCAACGGGTCGGTTTGGATATGCAATCACAGTTTGTGAATGGCACTCCACGTCCGGTCAACCTCCTCGGTTCGAGATCACCAAGCGGTTCGGGTTCATGGTCTTCAAGTGAAAGCGGATCAGTTCGTAGAACGCTAGTTGGCTTGTGAGACCTTGTCCGGTTCGGATCGTGGTGCCATGGTCACGAATGGATGTAACAATCGGGTTAGTTTGGAGGAGATGGGGCGGATCGTGAGGTGCTCAACTAGCGGGTTCTGGACTCGATCTGATCCCCTTTTCCTGCACTATTTCCTGCAACTTTTCCAGTGAACTATTTACGCCGCACGATGGCGTTTTCGAGCATTTCAACTATTCTGTGCAATAACAAATCATACCGAACAGTCATAAATAAACCATAAACAACAAAACGTTGAATAATCATGTCAATATGGATCAAACAAACCCTAAACCCGTGGTTTTCCCCTAAGTCATGTTTGAACATAACTAATGATAGGATTAGCAAAACATATCCAAATTTCTATCAGAGCTCTAAAATAATATTGAAGAATTTTTTACATATTTTTCCTGAATTTTATCATGCATAATTTCACTAATTATCACTAATCATCCCTATTCAGCCGTAATTAGTGAAAAAAATGCCAATCACTCACCTTTGCGACAAATAAAATATTTGATCAGAAACTTTACTGTTTGGCGTGGTTTCCAATGTAACATAACAGCTCCAACTCTGATTCGATATTTATCTTCCTTGATTTGTTGTAGATTAAGCTAATACACGATTAGAAAATGATTTGGGAGTGATTTAGAAGGTGGAGGCCATTGCTAGGGTTTAAAGGATGTAAATGGCGGCTGAAAAACTAAAATGAAAGGTATTCCCTAACCCTAACAGCCCTCCCATAACCCTGATACCGAAATGGGGTATGGGCCTAGCTGCTAATTACCCTAATTAGGCACAGTTAAGCTGTTTTTCACCTTTCATACCTTGTTTCAGCCATATGTCCCTATGGTAAGTCGTTTTGGCTAATGTGACCACTCTACGGAAAGGTAAACCATTATCTGAATCAATTGTAAGTGGTTTCAGGTCAAAACTCCTTACCAATCAAAAGTTATGGGCAAAAACAGATTCGCTAGGGGCAAAACGGTCATTTAAAAATCGGCAAAAATCGTGAACATGGGAAATGACCCCAATAGTCGTTTCCCAAAGTTACACGACCATACAACCTCATATGAAAATGAAATAAATATCATACAATCCATTGATGCGTAGAATGCGGGTCGTTACATTTTTTCCCCTTAAGAAATTTCACCTTAGAAATTCCTTAACCAAAACGTATAATAGGTCCCGCATGCCTATCAATCATTTACAACAATCAAGCACACATAATAACACAACAAGCCTAACCTAGCATGCGGAGTAACTATATCGCAATTAAAATCTTACCAGGCAAAGAGTTCTGGATACGACATCCTTATGCTCTCCTCTGTTTCCTAAGTACAGTCATTTTCATTCTCCCCCCACTGAGCCTTGACCTGTTTCACCGTCCTCCTTCGAAGTTGCTTCATATCATACTCGACAATACGGATCGGCCTACGGTTCCCAACCACCTCGGGTTCTACTTCTATGTCATCCAACTGATCCAGTGAAATAGCCATATCAGGGTCGTGCACGAACTTCCTTAACTGGGAAACATGAATTACGTTGTGAATTCCTGCCATCTTGTCAGGTATTCCAACTTTATATGCCAAATTACCAACTTGTTCGAGAACTGGGAATGGACCAACAAAGCTTGGTGCCAACTTGCCTCTCTTGCCAAAATGAAGCACACTTTTTAATGGAGAGACCTCGACGAATACCAGGTCGCGAACGGAGAATTTCAATTCTCTTCGGCTTTTATCAACATAACTCTTCTGCCTATCTTGGGCAGCCTTCATTCGTTGTTGGATAACCTTGATCTTACCTGAAGTTTCTTTTATTACATTTGGCCCAAGTACGAACTTCTCACCGATTTCCAACCAACATGATGGTGAGTTGCACGGTCTCTCGTACAAAGCTTCAAATGGAGCTATACCAATACTGGATTGACAGCTATTATTGTATGTGAACTCAACGAGATGCAAATGGTTATTCCATGACCCTCCAAAATTCAGTATACAAGGTCTTAAGAGATCCTCCAATATATGATTCATAATCTCGGTCTGACCATCAACTTGTGGATGGTACGCGGTACTGAGATGTAATTCTGACCCTAAAGCCTCTTGTAAGATCTTCCAAAACTCACTAGTAAACAACGAATCTCAGTCACTCATAATTCTTTTGGGTACTCCACGAAATCTCACTACCCACTTCTTATACATTTCTACTAACTTAGTTGCCATTCTGATCGACTTGACTAGTGTAAACCTTGCGCTTTTGGTCAATCGATCCACAATCACCCAAATGCTATCATGGCCCGATCTAGTCCTAGGTAAACCATCAATGAAATCCATTGAGATTTATTCCCTTTTTTACTCGGTAATTTACAGTTGTTGCAACAAACCACTAGGCTTCTTTTGCTCAGCTTTAACCAACTGGTAGTTCATGCATTTGGATATAAACTTCCCAATGTCTCTTTTCATTCCTTCCCAGTAGTAGGTCTACTTCATGTCTCGATACATTTTGTTACCACCGGGATGTATTGTTAGTTTTGAGTGATGACATTCTCCAAGCGCTTTATCTCTCAACTTATTGACATTGGGTACAACTAGTCTCCCATTCTTTCTAAGCCATCCTTCTCGATCAAGCCCATACATGTTCATCTCCTCACCGTCAATACCCATCTCTAACTTGGAGATGATTCCCAATAAGTTAGGATCATCCCTTTGACTGGAACTAATCCGCTCAATCAAAGTAGGTCTAATCATCAAACTTGCTAACATCTCTGGATCCAATTCGTACTTTGGTGTGAAATCGTACCCTCCGATATACTCCAGTTGCTTCCATTCAAGAAACATAAGCCCTAAACTGGCATGTCTCCTACTCAATGCATCAGCTACTACATTGCCCATCCCTGGTGTATATGCTATTTTGATATCATAGGAAGCCAAGATTTATAACCGTCTCTACTGACGAAGGTTTAGAGATTTCTGAGAGAAAAGATACTTTAACGATTTATGATCGGTAAACAACTCGAATAATTCTCGCAAGAGATAATATCTCCACATTTTCAATGCGAATACGATCGCTGCCAACTCCAAATCATGGGTAGGATATCTTTTCTCATGCGGTTTCAGTTGCCGACTAGCGTAAGCTACGACCCTACCGCCTTGCATAAATACAACACCTAGTCCGGTACCACATGCATTGGTGTATACCATCATCTCTTCGTTCCCCTTAGGAATAACTAACACTGGTGCACTCATCAACTTCCATTTAGACCGTTAAATGCATTCTGGCACCTTTCGTCCCAGATGAAAGCTTGATTCTTCTTGGTCAACTGAGTTAACGGTGTCGCTATCTTGGAGAAGTCCTGGATGAACTTATAATAATATCCAGCTAACCCTAAGAAACTTCTTATTTCTGTTGCATTCCTGGGCGTAGACCAATCTTGTACCGTATCCACCATCGCTGGATCCAGGGAAATACTATTCTCTGAAAAATGGCCCAAGAATCTCACTTCTCTCCTCTAGAAGTGACACATAGTTTTTTTTTTTTCAATTGGGGTTTTCTCGACACCTCCATCACTATCCTCAAGTGTTCCTTGTGTTCCTCCTCCGTCCTTGAATAGACAAGGATATCGTCTACGAACACATGAACAAACTTATTTACTTGATCCCTGAATACGCTTTTCATAAGATCCACAAAAAATGTTGGTGCATTGGTCAACCCGAATGGCATGACCAACCACTCATAGAATCCAGACGACGTCCAACATGTCGATTTAGGGATACTCTCAGCTACTACTCGGAGCTGATGAAATCCTATCGCGAGGTCCAATTGGGAGAACACTCTTGCGTCTTCAAGTTGATCAAACAAATCATCTATCTGTGGAAGAGGATACTTATTCTTCCTAGTCACTTTATTCAACTCGCGATAGTCCACACATAAACGAATGGAACCATCTTCCTTAGTGGTAAATATAAATGGTGATCCCCACTCGAAAAAACTCCTTCGGATAAATCCCATCTTCAAAAGATTTCTTACTTGCAACTCGAGCTCTCGCTGCTCCCTTGGTGCCATACGATGAAGTGGCATCTTTTACTAAATCAATATAGAACTCAATCTCTCGGTGTGGTGGAAGTCTGGTCACTTCCTCGAGGATAACCAGGTACTGGATAGCAATGGGAACCCCTGATATCTCGTCCTGCGGGATGTCGAGGGAATTTAGAAAACTAGCGATCACCTCACCACTAGGTAGGCCACCCAACGCTACCCTCCGCAAATCATCCGCCCTAATAGTCACCGAAAAACCCTCACAGTCTACCACAAACCCATACCTTTAGAGCCAATCGGCTCCCAAAATAATGCCAAACCCAGTAAAGCCCAAAACAAAGCAATCACAAGCAAACATACATCCATGACTCGATATGACCAAATTTAGACAAATTATGCTAAGGCTAGTCGAACCACCAATCAGGTTTGTCACCACTAAAGGTTTATCGACTATCTTGGGTTCCAATCCCAATCTATCTACCAGGTCACTAAATATGAAGGAATGGGAAGCCCCAGTATCAAACAATACTCGGACAAGAACATCATAAATAGAAAGCATACCTTGAATGACGACATTATTTCCTTTCTCCGCCGTAGTTGGGGCATTCGACGAAGATGGAAAAACATTGATGGCATATTCTTTCACAATCTGCTTCTCTTCAGGAGGTTGTGGAAATTTATCCTAATGATGTCCCACTTGGCCGCAGTTGAAGCAGTTCCTGTCCGCTGGCATTGCTCGACATTCTTTGGCATAGTGGGCCTTCTTGACACAGCTAAAGCACTCAACATCTTTCGTATTCTTTTTCTAACCATCCTTAGCTTGGTTCTGCTTCCACTTATTCTGAGAATTATTCTTTCCTCTGTCGCTTGCCTGCGGCATTGGCCCCTCTGCAGATGTACCAGTGACCTCAGTCTTGGGCTTAGGATAAAGGCTCTCTGATCTTAATGCTTTCCCAACAATTGATTTAAAAGTCTCATTAATATGATTTATAAGCCTTTCTCCCAGTTACTGATCTAAGTCTGTTATGAACTTCTCCTTCTTCTTTTTGGGATTATCGATAAGAGATAGTCCATATTTCAATAATGTACCGAATTCAGCAATCTACTCCGAGATTGCCCTACCATTTTGTTTAAGCTCTAATAATCTCATAAACAACTCCGATTTCTTAGCAGTTGGGACAAACTTGTCACTGAATCGAGCCTTAAACTGATTCCATGTAACTTGATCCTCAGGAGTAGCTGCCTTAGTAGCATTCCACCATTTCATTGCCCGTCCTTGCAGCTAACGTGATGCTAGCTTTCTCTTCATTGCATCCTCCATTCCCAAATCTTCAAAGATGCGCTCACAACTATCTATCCAATCTTGAACATCCGTAGCCGATTCCGTTCTGTGGAACGGCTTCCCACCAAGACTAGTGTAGTCCTTGCAAAGCTTGGCGAAATCGGCCCTAGGCGCCTGCACTGCTGCACCACCACCGTTAGCTGCATTAGGAATTGTTACCTGAACATCCCTATGCATCTCTCTTATGAAGGTAGTAAACATCGTCCTCATATCAGGGACATTCCTATTATTGGCCCCTGAACCTATACTCCTAGTATATCAGCTCATTGTTCAATCTGTAAATAGAAAACGATTAACCATCTCCTTAGTGATGCCAGTGCAATGCGACTTCATCCCTAAATATAGTAATAGTATTTATATAGTTTTTTGAAAAACAAAATATCACAAGTTCTAGCTCTCATCTACGTATGCTATCTCTCCTTGATGTCTTCCCCAGGGTTAACTACGCAACCTAGAGCTCTAATACCAAGTGTGACGGCCCGTCCTGCACCAGCCGACATTTCCAATGAAATGCGTTGTGCCGATATCCAACTAGTACGGGACGATCGTCAAAGGAAAAGGGTTTGAAACTGTGTATCATCAAAGAACATGTAGTATATCTCGCATCACATAGAACGAAATGTAATATAACATAACTTGATATAAGTGAAGAAATGAACTTCAAATATAAATGTATCAATCATAGGCGGCGTAAGTACCATTATATTATGTCGCAATATAGGTTAACAATTAAAATAGTAAAATCTTGTATTGGAAATTGATTTTCCTTCTATGAACCAAGGAAAAGGATATTCCTTTCGATTTTGAGTCACACTAGCAATATCTCAGGACTCAGACGCTAGAGAGCCCTTGGATCAGCAGGGCTGGTCATCCATCGATGATCGGCAACACCATAAACAATATGTTCGTTGTTTCTATCAAACCTCCAAAATGATCAGTCACGTCAGCCGTCTAGAACATTTTAGTCGATTGTATTAATTCGTAGGTACCTCGCTTTCCATCAATAAAGTTTCCAACATACACACAAGTAAACAGTCTGGGCTCCATACCGTGACGTTACTCGTATCTAGAAACTAATATATGTGCATATTTATGCAGTCCCTAATCCCTTTTTAGGTTCATACCGAGGAGTGAAGCTTGCGAATTAACGCTACATAAAGTTATACTATTTAAATCTGTGCTTTGATCATCAACACATGACTCTGCTTTTCAAAAAAATCCTTGATCATTTGCATCTCAACATGCTACACTGTCAATCCATACCGTACCACTGATTTCCACCAATATATAACCTCTAAGCTCCTACGTCTCAAAGAAGGGTGTTATGCAAGAGAATAAATTCTCCGCCACCAAACAGATATATATTTAGCAGAGATCAACGAGTACATTATAAAGGAATACAATGTCGGACATACCATCCATTTTCAAGTCCGTTCTAAGTCAGAACGAAACCGAAGGCACCTTATTCCTTGGCCCATATGTCCAATACAGGAGAGAGGCCCTCGCATGTCCGGTCGATCTCTAAGTACGTCTGGACGATCACCACTTATTACCTTGTCTTGGGTGTGTATACCAATCAAGACATCAATAATCATCCATTCGATGTGAAGATCTCCGATCTTCAATCACCAACTTTATCGTCGACTTTCAATTGTCGTATCAATTATTCAGAATGGGTTAAATCCAGGCTTTTCGAATAACTCACGTATCTTATAATCAAGTGCTATAAAAACACATCATATGTCTCATTCCAATTCAGAATATTATTTTATTCAAATATTCACATCTTTAGGGAAAGGTTCCCTTTATTTTTATCAAAGATAAATTCTTTTAAATTTATTCTTTAATCTTCTTTTGGATATCAATTCCAACATATTTTACTAATTAGTCGGGATTATCGGGACTTACTGAAGTAACCATTTATTTTATTAACTGAATCCTATCCTATTCATCTCATGGAGCAAAACTGTTAGTACTCCATATCTAACACCCACGGTGTTATCGGTAAATTTAATTACTATTTCACGTTCAAATCTAGTTAAAGATTTAACTATCATTTGGAGTAAAACTGATGGTACTCCATTCTCGATCATTTGATGAATTCGGTATATTTAATTACCCCATTTGCATCCCAATCTAATTAAAGATTCATTAAAACTCTGGTCCAGTTCTAATCTCCAAAACCATTTCTTAATGATTATTCAAATTCGAGGAAATAAATCCTGTCTTTAACCGGGTTAAAAAACCAATTTCATTAAAACAAGTTCACAATAAACCCAATCAACTTCCATTAAATAAGGAATCTTCTTGGAAAACAGATAAGTATATAATTGATAAAATTTCCGTATAAGACTAATTATATAAATGGAATAAAGGCCAAGCCTTTTAAATTCCATATATAGTACCAGTCTTCCTTTACAGACGCTCATCTCGATTGTTAACAAATTGAATTCCATTCAAATCCAATTTAATATTTTAAATTGGAAAACTTTACTTTGGAAAATTTCCACTAAGTCTTAATAAAAAGATTTATAAGTTCCAAATCATAGCTTTACTTTTAATTGGGTAAAAAAAATGTTATTTAAAACACTGTTCACGATAAACCCAAGAATACAATTTTTATTCAATTCCAATTAAATATTAATTAATTGGTAAACTTCTCTAAATCTAAATTAAAAGACTTACTTTTGGCTTGACTGAGTTTAAGAATAGTGTTACTTAAGACACCATTCACAACAAACCCAAAATCCAATTTGATATCAAATATAAGGTTCTGAATAGAAATCATATTGGATTATATTCAATATCAAATTCTGAAACCAACGGATATCGTATTGGGAATAACGATATATGTATCTTCCAAATTCCCCAAGAATATCCGTATAATCATGGAATCCAATATCGAAATATTCCAAAGATTATTTCTATTCAAATCCATTTCAAATAATATGGAATTCCAGGTTATGTAAAAATCCATTTACAAATCCAGCTTATTTATTTAAAAACATTGGATTATTATTCTAGTTAATAACAAGTTCATTAAGATAAAAATATCTTTTATCTTTACAAACGTGGAATATTTAATCCAAATTCTTTCCAAATCATTTATTATGATTTTACATAAGTTTTAGATATTTTTAATAATTTTATTAGAGCCCGTACAGTCGGTTTCCAATAACGGCCACTGAATTGCATCAATAGCAACCTTTTCTAAAATTGATTTAAACACATCTTCAAACCCAACCCTTATATTCCAAATCTCTTATTATCATTTGAAAGCTCTTTTCGATACAAATCCAACGGTTCCGGTTTTATGGGAAGCCGACAGTCGGATCTCCCGTTACATCAATTTGAAGTCAATGGTCAAAATTCGTGAGTGGTCGCTGAGCGGCGCATTCTATTCAAGCATTATATATATATATATATTATCATCGATTTCCATTTAAAACGTATTTTATAAATCATTTATAAATTCATTTTAAAACGATTTCAACTTCATTTTCAAATTTAAATCAAAATTGAGTATTCCATATCATTATAATGTTAAAATGATAATATTTTCAAAATGTCTGATTTTGAAATCCATTTCCCTTTCGTATCCATTTATAAAATGAATCAAATCGATCGATAACCCATTCGAGTTAGAATGGTGTTTAACTACTTAACTCGGCTTCGCATTTCAATATTTTTGTGTCCATCCAAAATTGGTCATCAAAATCATGATCTTAATTCTTCTTTGAATAATATTTTAAATTATTCATTATTTCCAAATTGGAATGTGACTCAATCAATTACCATAGAATTTTAATTATATGGATTTCATACATCACATGTATCCCATAATAATGATAAGCAATCATGAAACATTCAAGCAACATCCAAAGTGCAATTTACAACTGTATAAGCATTAAATAATTAAATAACGCTTACAACAGTGTTTCAATCGATCGATCGATATACAACTAAACACATGGGATTAGTGTATGTCAAATATCATCCCAATACCCTTGCGGGGTATCAACCAACAAATAATGATTATTATTTGGGCATTTGGGTGATGTGTAAAAATTTATCATCCCAATCTAGATCAGTTAAATAGGTGTACGTAAAAAAGTCGTCCGACTGGTAAATGAATATTTATTCCAATTTCGACTACCACATTTCTAATTTTTATACATTCCTATTTTCAGAAAAAATCGCCATTATAACGGAGCTATTTATAGAAACGGAGTAATGTCTAAGCATTACCCCTCTCCTAACACAGGCTAGCGCCATATACAACAATATCAATCATCAACCATCAATTCATAATCATAATCACAATCCAAAATTCAACCATGGTTTGCAAGAAATAGTGATAGGAGCTACTAAGCCCCATTTACAAAATATGATATAATAACATAACAAAAATTATTTGAGTGAGAGAGTTCTCACATTCGTTTCCACTCCGCTAGTCTTTAATTGAAGATTTGGATTTAAATCTACCCAAAATTCCAGCTTGCTCCAAATTGGACCCATTCAGTTTTGTTGTGAAGCACTCGGCTCCACGATCGCGATGGATCCTATTTCACGCAATTTGGAGTTCATAGCAAAAAAATATTAGCATACTAAATTTAATTAAATAATTAAATTAACCTTTCAAATCACGTTCAACACCGTCCCTCTTGGCCTAGCTTCCACCGCCGCCGATCTGGACCACCGGACGCCAGACCGCCACCACCATCGCCTCCCTGCCTCCTCGACGTGCCACCACCTGAAGCACCCTCATCTGAAATGCCTCCAGCTCCACGAATTTCATGATTGCCCCAATTTCAGTTCGCCTAGGAATTTTCCACCATAGCGCCACCTCATGGTCGCAGACCACCGCCGATGCATCCACCTCGCAAAGTCGCATATTTTCTCTTTGATGACCATCGCCTGACATGGCCTGTGGCGGCCGCCACATGCCAAGCCCCGTTCGCTGCTCAACTAAATCGCTGGCCTCCGTTCATCTTGAGATTCCCGCCACCTCAGGACATATCTGGCCAACCACCTAAAGACAAAATTGTTCATCATCCATTCCTCTACCATTTTCCCTTTTGTGTCATCCTATAATCCTCGCTCGTTTGTCCACAATTCCACAAAAACGAAAACTGCTTTTCAGACTTTGACCAACAATTCCAGCGAATCCGTGCGACGATAGGTCCTGAGATTTTTGTGGTAGGTAGAAATCATCATGATCTACAATATTGCCATTATGAGTTTGGGCAAATTATTTATGGATTGGAAGATGTAATTTATTTAAAGAAAGTGAATTTTTTTTGTAAAATTATTTTAAAGAGAGGGAGGGGCTGCTGTAATTTTCCAAAGAAGAGGGAGAACGAGGGTTTGTGGAGGAAAAAGATATTATATAGTGGTAGGTTATGTTTTTAATTAATTTTTTAGTTCACAATTTCTCCGTTCAATAGTTATCGATGCCACGGTCACACACAAACTCCGTTGGCGATGAAAATTGATATGCTACTATTTCTTGAAGGTACGGTCCTAACAAAAACTGGTTTCATCGAATTCCAAGTCCGTTTGCTCAGAAAGCCCTGTTTCTGGCTTAAATGGCCAATTGATTCACAATTTATTGTGCACGGCCACATACTAGCTCAATTACGAAAATTGGAATCTAGCAATAATTTAATATTCCGGATCCAACAAAAGTGGTTTCATCTAAAATGGAAGTCGTTTGCAAAATGGCTATTTTTAAGGGCTTTATATATATATTTAAAATATGTATAAATTCCATAGCGACTATTTTAAATTTTAATTTGGACATAAGTTACAATTAATAAAGTGAAATTACAATTTCTTACATTCTTTAGAAGGATATAATTAAAAAGATTCCGACGTTTCTTGTTTCGTCTAATTCTAACTTATATTGAATTATATACATTCAATTGAAATTTAAAATCAAATTTTCAAACTACCGCGCCATTTCAAGTTTGTTTTATAATTAAAATACATTTATACGTTCTAACTTCGATTTAAATAAATTTTTAGTCTTTTTTATTTAAAAAATATCATTTAAATATTCAAAACCCATTAAAATAGCTAAAAAAAATTAAATTGTTTCAGAAATTTCTGGTTGTTACATGTTATCTCCTATGTTTTAATTGGACTAATGGTTTGAAATTGAAATGGATTCGTATCATTCATTAGATTGAAAAAATGCATACATATTTGACTTGGTAGGCACCTGGCATTATCTTTCTTTTATAACACCATATTGTGTCCACTACATGTAAAGGGTCGCAGATCCGTACCCTTTGAGTCGATTAATTACAACTCACGTCCGACCCAAATTGGATGAAAATACGTATCTTTAGGAGAAATAAGTTATAGGATGAGAAGAAGAGAGGAAGAAATATTAGAATAGAAGAAGATGAAGAATAACAACATTACGGAATCAGAGTAGAATAAAATCTCACAGGAACGAATATAATAAAATATATCAAACTCTTTACATAAAGAGAAAACTGTATTTATATGATACAAAATCAGAGTACACATACAAATCAGATTATAGAATCCGATTTATACAACACACATAGCTAAGATAAATTAATAACAGAAAATACGGGAATACGTCTTGACTCCAACTCCACTATTCAAGCTCCAAATAAATCAAATGCAACCTGAAAAATGCACTTAACCTGACCAAACCAATTTGGGAAAGCAAAATCACATGTATTGTTCACCTGAAAGACTTGTAGTGATGAAACTCATATCACTAACAACTTGCTTAACATATAGGAAATCCTTTTAAAGAATGGAACTCTCATAGGAAATGAGCACACATAAATATGGCATGTGTTTTAACAATAAGATAACCAAAATGCTTTTCATATCAAAATCCAGTGATATTATAATAATGTATATCGATCAACAAATAAATTAAGAATTTGGCTGGAAAGCTTGCATCTCACTTTCCAAAATAGTTTTTTTACAACTAAAAACATCCGGCTCGTATTGAAGTTTGGATTCCAAAATGGAAAGGTATGGAACCACCTCATGATCAGCATTTCTCTAGAGAGGAAACACTGGGGTTCAACAAGAACATCTTGTAAACTAACCCCACATGACCGACCACTCACTCAACTTGAGTGTACCGAATATATTATCACCCACGCTTGTGATCAGAAACCATATTCGGTAAGCATACAGAAGCGATAAAAGTAGAGACAAATGAATTTTCTCTAGATGGTGACAATACACCTTAATGGGAATGATCTACATAGCCATGTCGTCTACCCAATTTCTATCATTTCCCGATTGATGAGGCTTAAGGTAACAATTACCATTTTAGAACATTACATTAACTTGGAATGCCACATTGTCAGATCAATCAAATCACTAATTGATTTGCACAAATTTACTCTGGTGTTAAGCTAATGAAGTTTCCTTCTTCGCCACCAAACTTGGTATATTTGGAAAAATCAACGTACGTGATTCTAAGAATTACTCAGTCAGACATCCGTCTATACAAGTTCGTTCTAGGACTGAACGAAATCGAAGATACCTTGGGACGTCGAGGTTTACGGCTATAATTTTAATCCTGATTATTAACCAAAACATCAACGAGTAATCATGTAACACCCCACATCCGTTAGTGTCACTCACAAAGGGAATGCACTAAGTTCTGTGGAGCATTTAGGGTAAAAGATGCAGATAAATTACAAGATAGACAGAAATTAAACAGCGGAAGATAAAATTTTGCTTTATTGATAAAATAGTTTGTACAATGGTTTCTTTACAATATCAGAGTATCATCTGTCTTACAAAATAAAGAAGCATAAAAACAACATTTATATTCCCCGATTTTGGCAAGAGCCCGCCATATCATCTGAAAAGTGAATCAAAGCAAACTTCGACAAATCTTCAAGCTGGGAAAGAGTGGCAGTCCAACTTAACCTGAGCTAAACTATTCCCTCCTTTACTACCTGGGGGGGAACGGAAGAAAAGAATACGAAAGAAACACAGAGTCGGACATAAAGCCTGAGTAAGTTCAGTATCTTCTAGCATGTGAACATGGAAAAAAAAACGACATGAATTAACTGAATACAAGATTACACCATGACCATAGGGTCAGCAAGATTAGACAAGATAATCACAAGATATGCTAAGATAAGATAAACTGGATATGCTGTAATACTTTTGCCGCTTCGCTATTTCCTTGTTATACTGGTTTCTATATCTCTGCACCGCCTAACTAGTGTCCCAACTAGTAACGACAACGTGATCCCAATCCTTGTAGTTTCCATCGCCTTCAGGCATACATTTATTATTATTTGTTACCTGGATCTAATCAAGGGTTTTCTATCAAGTGCTTTCTAGTTTCAACTAGATTTTACGCTATCTACTGAATGCTTCTCGGATTCAGGGTTTATGCCCCCTAGTCCAATCGATGCCCCCAAGTCTAGAACACACTACCTAGAGTGGTATATGTTCCAATACTTCCCCACGCATGTATCGCGAACCGTTATCGCTTGTCTAGATGCACATGTCCTATAATGTGCAGTCCGAGTCCTATGTCAGGGCAAGTCAAGGAATATAGAACTCGGTCGGGAGTTTTCAGATATCTGCCAATGCAGATGCTAAGTTCTGTTTTTACTCCAGTAGCTATGGTCCCACTTGACCCCTCCCTCAACTAATGAAAGGCACACCTTGAAAAATGTGAACTATACGCCGGCCCCCGGTGCCCCTCTATCCTATGGCCATCCTCACCCATAACTAGAAAGCAAGTATATGGTCTTTTGGAGTTCTCCGCCTTTCCGCTTCACGTATCTCGATTGACTCAAGATGGATGGTAGACGACGAGTCGCTATCACAGGGCTACCGTTTGCTCGCCGAATCACGCCGGTCCATCCTAGTCTTTAGGTTGCCATGTATTGCAACCAAGGCATACCCCTGGTTCTTCTACGCAGACCATAACCTCTGTGGGCCCGGGCGGATCATCTGCAGCCTTACAGAGGGATACAAAGAGTACCCTCACGTCCCCTCGAAGCCTCGGGCTTCGTAACCCAATTCCTTGGAGCCTCCTTTTTACTTAGACTGACATTCGCTCCTTCCCGTGTTGTACTAT
Organism: Allium sativum; assembly: GCA_030737875.1. Classification (NCBI taxonomy): domain Eukaryota; kingdom Viridiplantae; phylum Streptophyta; class Magnoliopsida; order Asparagales; family Amaryllidaceae; genus Allium; species Allium sativum. Next base: position 655,430,524 of record CM060918.1, on the reverse strand, counting down.
GAATTACTACTTAGTTTTACTAACTAAGATTTAACATTTAGTTTCCTGAATCGTTGTTTTCTTAACTAAGGTTTACTACTTAGTTCTCTTTCCCGTCAATTTGGATTGGTTAAGTGTCATTAGTTAGTTCAAGCCAACTTAATCCTCTTCATTCATCCTGTTATACCGGTTAAGGGTCATCAGTAATTCACGTTGACTTAACCCCACCACAAACCAAGTTATATTGGTTAAGTATTTCTTATTACTTAACCCTACACATTCACCCTGTATTGGTTAAGTGTTCTTTTTAACTTAACCTTGCCCGTCTGTCTTAACTAACATGTTATTAATGGTTAAGTATTATCCCTTCATGTTTTAGACTTATCCTCATTCCTTTATCGCAACCTGATGGTTAAGTGTTCAGGTTTACTTAACCCTACAGTCTAGCCCAGCTAACATATCAAAATTGGCTAAGTGTATTAGATTTTACTTAACCCCAACCTCTAGTCTAGTTAACATGTTATTTTGTCTAAGTGTGTCCTTAGTTACTTAACCTCTACAAATCTTGTCTTGTTACCATGTAAAGTTGGTTAAGTGTCCCTATGGACTTAGCCCTCCCATACTAGCTTAACTGTGTTAAATTGGTTAAGTGTTCCTATGGACTTAACCCTCCCATTCTAGCTTAACTGTGTTAAGTGTCAGTCTGAACCTAACCCCACCCATCAGTCAAGTTATCATGTTGAACTGGTTAAGTGTTTTAGTTAACTTAACCCTACCATTCTTGTTCTAGCTTTAACTAAATAAATTAAAGCCGCTACCACTCACATTAGACATATATTGTTGCGAATACTGGATGTGCCGGTTGGTTCCGGGCGGGTTTACATCGCAACTCAGTCTAACCTCGGGTTAGGCATATTCGTGTTTTCTAAGTAAAAAGGGGTTTTGATTAGTTTTCAAATCAGGTTTTGAAAGTAACCATCCCGTCCGTCGGATCAGTTAGGGATAGCCAGGGAGAGAAGGAAACTTGTATTTTCCAAACTCAAGCCTAGACATTATCCTCTCTATCACCCTAGAACTTTCTGGCTTATTATTAAAAAAGATGTCATTAATAAACCTTTAATTTGTCTAAATTCACATTTCCTCATTTCGGCCAGATTCTATAGGTAAATTATTCCTAATTTACTTATTTCCCAATTACTCTGTAAATTGTCTTCATTAATTTCTATGGCCCATTTCTCTTCCTAAATCATATTTATGCTTTTTGATATGTAAACTACACCAATTAAGTTTCACTAACCATGATTTTGCTAAACCTAACGGTTATTCCCAATTATGGCCAATCTCAAATTTTATACCAATATACTTATTACGCCAAATTAGCTAATTCAATCTTGATTTAACATTCTAATTCACGTCAAACTAGACTTATTACTCTAGTTCTTTATTCATGTAAATGCTAGATTTACACGTCAATAATTGATTCAAATTACATATCTTATAATTCATGTCAAATTTATCCCATTTGCATTTCTATGAACATGCCATAGTACATGTCCCTAATTTATGCCGAGTTTATAACTATGTTTTAGTAAATTTTATATTTTGCCCCAAATTACATTCCCATCGTTCGTATAATCGTGTTTCAATCTAGATTATAGATAAATCTATATTCGTTGCAAATGGGGAATGAACCAAAGATTGATAGATATAACAACTGGCATAAAATGGTTTTGAATAACGACGTAGGTTCAAGAACATGGGTAGACCTAACTTAATAGGTAAATTCCCAAGGTCTAAAACCAAATAATAGACAGAGTAGGTTCAAGAACATGGGTAGACCTAACTTAATAGGTAAATTCCCATAGTCTAAAACCAAAAAAAACAAGGACAAGCAGAATAAATAATCGGGTTTAGACCCAATCTCATAATCACAAAGCTTAAACAACACTTTCCTAGTCATGAATCATAGGTGTTTAATCACGTATGTCGTTGTTATGTCAAAGGAAATAGTTTATGTTTTCTAATCAAAGGCATAGGCTTAGTCAAGGAAATAATCCTCATAGTCACAGTCATAGGCAATGTTCATAGTCATAGGCAATGTCCAAAGTCATAGGCAATGTTCATAGTCGTAGGCAAATGTTCATAGTCATAGGAAAATGTCCACAGTCATAGGCAAATGTTCATAGTCATAGGCAAATGGTTTTAAGGTTCATAGTTTCATAGTCACGGTCTTATTTGCCCTTGAATCATAACAGTTCTTAATTAGGTTCAAGAGTATAGGCATTGAGAGAAAAATTTGGCATATTCTTTTATTCCTTTAATTTCATGTCACGAACAGAGAAAAATGTTCAAGTCTAGAAATAACTGACTTACAGAGATTAGATTAGAACAGAAAGATGGCGTTGCTAAGATTCGTAGAAAAACAGTCGTTGAAGTCGTTTGAATCCTCACTTGAATTCTAGCTTGAATCTCCTCGTTGAAAGTCTTTGAGCAGCACCTCCTTATCTTGATTTATTTTATATATTATTTTATTTATTATTTAATTAAGAGGAGGAGAAGAAGCCATGTTCGCCAAGCATCTTTGCTGCATAAGGGTAGAAAAGAACTGTGAATAGAGGAGGAGGCTAGGGCTGTTTATATAGTTGCTCAAGACCTTATCGTACACGCAGCGCTGAGTCAGCATTGAACCTAGTTAAGAAAATATTCCAGGTTCGCAGATGAATCTAGCCAAATCTTATCGTACATGCAGTGCTAAGTAAACATTGGGTCCCACAAGCTGTTTTGGCGCAGAAATTTGAATTTCGAACTTTTGAATTTTTGGAATTTATTTAACTGTTTTATTCACATGAAATATTCTTATATGTATACAATTCCTTTAACGACCATTTTACACGTATATATATACGCAAAACATTCATTTTATTTTCAAATTTCAAACGATGTTGCACCGTTATTTTATTCTTGCCATATTTCATTTACTATAGCCTTATCTTAAATTTTATCTTTCGTATCATATATTTCTGCATATATATATATATATATATTCTCATGTATATACATATATTTTCTTTATTTCCTTATATGTACGTTCTTATTCTTTCAAATTTTGAATTTGCATATGTACATATATTTGCATGTTCAGTTTGCCCTCTTTAAAACAGAGATAAAAATTATGCTGCCGCCGGGGTTCGAACCCCCAACCTCCATGTTACAAATCCAATGCCTTAACCAACTGAGCTACAGAGTCTTTTGTTAATAAGTCTTAGAACAATGATAATTATTGTTCCTTCCTTACTTCTCTTTTTCATGTTAGTTACAATACTTAAATTAAACCAATGCATGAATCTTTTTCTTTTAATGTTAATGCATTATGTTTGCAAATCAGTGCATGCAACATATTTACATCGCATGCAACCAATCTTTTCTTTCCTTCTTATATTAATTAATTTTCATTATACATCACCATATTAATCCTATCTTTGGATATATATACATTTTTAATTACATTAAAAATACGGGGTGTTACTTTCTCCCCCACTTAAAAGGATTTTTGTGACGACCGCCCATAACCTCCGCACTAAACAAGAGGAATAATGCGCTGAAAGGCGTGCCAGGCTGCTATGGATGATCATCATAGTAAGTGAATGCATCGAAACCTGTCGTAGAACTCACAGCGCAAGGATAAAATATAATAGAACATATACAACATGTGATAGTAATGAGGTATCATATAGCAAACTTTTGAAACTCATTCAACATCCAGAAAGATTATCCAACTGATATCCAAGTTTGTACATAAGGCCTCACTACAACTCTCAAATAACTCAAACAGCGGAAACAGAAATACTAGATAGAATAAAACTGGTACGCTAGCCTCCTGCTCGTCATCGCTCAGCTTCCTCGCATCACTAAGCTCCATTACCGGTAACCTGCTACTTAGTCTGCCCATCCACAACCGGATGAACAACCCAAGGTAATAAGAGGAGACATAAAACCTTGAGTCAGACAACAGTCGTAGTGAGCGATAATACAACTAACAAAATTCGACAAGAAAGCATATGAGAATGGGTAAATGAACAACTTATCTACCCACATCACCAGAGAAGAACTCAACCTTATCTTCCCCACATCGGACAGTGATAGCCTTTATGACATGCATTTGAACCATTCATCCATAGAAATCACAACACCCATTCAATCATAGAAAACAAATATGTCATCCAAATAAGTCTCACGCAGACAACCCTAATCGAGTTTAACATTCCTCAAGTACTCTCGCCAGAGGCCTAAACCAATATCATTTAAGCACTCAAAGAACATCTTCCTCGACTTTGGATAATCTATGTGAGATAGTACAAACAGAACAACTAATCATCCATGACTGACTCTGGCTATCACTGCCAATCCTGCTTCGAAACCATCAATATCGTATGATGGCCAACCTTGCCATATGTCAAGGGCTAATGATAACCCCAGTTCTAGCATGAACTCCATATGCCCAACCTTGGCAATGTCCAACATTGATACTATGCCTTTCCCCAACTAGAAAGACCCAGGGTACTCGACCAAGAACCGGTCTTTTGGGCCTTTCAACGATACCCATCGTACCCCTGCTTTGAGCCTGCTATAACATACGACAACGATGACTTCTCGGCCTTCGCTTCTCTAATCGTCCAACCTTGACGATGTTTCATAGCTCAAGCAACCTTCTCGAGCAGCCATTATCCACCAACTCACGACCTTTGAGTTGTCTCCGCATTCGTTGTTCCACCTTGATCAACGAACACATTCACCACTTCGAGCCTTCCTACTTGAAACACCTCGAAGTTACGTCATCCCTAGAAGTTTCCGATCAGAAATTTCTACTAAAAATGCCGACCAGACCCATTCTGGACCGACCAGACCTCTTCCGGTACTTCTGGACCGATCTGACCCCCTGGACCGACCAAACCTCCCTTTGCTCCTCCTGGACCGACCAGGACCCTCCTGAGCCGACCAGACCCCCTCCTCGGCCTTCTGGACCGATCAAACCGACCAGCTCCAAGACCCAGTCAATACCGATAAGAATTGCTCCAGAACGACCAGTCAAAACCGACCAGCATTACTCCAAAATGACCAATCAAACCGACCAGCATTGCTTCAGAACGACCAGTCAAAACCGACCAGCATTGCTCCAGAATGACCAATCAAAACCGACCAGCATTGCACCAGAATGACCAATCAAAACCGACCAGCATTTCTCCAGAATGACCAATCAAAACCGAACAGCATTGCTTCAGAACGACCAGTCAAAACCGACCCCGATGCCTCCATTCCAACCAACCAGCTCCCTGACTTACTTCCCAAGCCATAGCGTGACCGACCACCTCAGTCCAGACCCTTCTGGACGGACCAGAGCCATCAGACCACCTCAACCGACCCGACTAGCTCCAAAACCGACCAGAAACCTGCTCTGCTCCATTTCGACTTCGATTTCGACCAAAACTTCGCCTAACGACGAATCCGACGAAACCGGCTCATCCAACTCATCCAAACGCAACCATAAACATGTTATGCAACCAACTATATCACCAATCTAACAATTTCCATCAAAACACATAAATTTCCCAAAAACATGATAATTGAACATATGAACACAAATATAGATCTAACTTGCATAAACTTATGAAATAACATGAAACTTACCATTTAAATTATCTAGATCAGATCCTAAAGTGATTTACATGTAAAATAAACTTAGCATGGTGTAGATCTATGGAAAATAACATGGAAATGATGAAATTAACAACATAAGACCCATATACTTGCATGCATCCGAATGAGAGATGTAAATCACTCACCAATTATCCAAATCAAAGCAAAAGAAATGAAAGCGCAATCCGGACAGCGAACACTTCGAATCAAACTCTTCAATCCGATGAATTCGCCCTTGAGACGATGTAGATCTAGCCTCTTATGGTGTAGATCTTCGATTTCCCTCCTTGGATTTTGGAATTTTGATGGTGGAAAGATGTTAGAGGAAGAAGGAGATCAAAGCCTCCCCATAAGAGAATGGAAAATGCCAACCTTTCTCCATACCCCTTACCCCCTATTTATAGTCTCCACCCACCCTCTAATGGGCCTTCTCCAAATCAGCCCATTAGCCTTCCAAAACTTGAACAGTCAACTGAAAAACCTTAAAACAGCGATTTCTCCCAAACCGCTGAACCAAATCCTTAATGTAACCACTCTACGGAAAGGGAATCATCAATTCCTTTTCAATGGCATAGGTCTCACCCTCTGATTCGTCCTGAGTCAAAAGTTATACCCTGTACAAGACTGACAGGGGCAAAATGGTCACAAACAAAATCGGTAAAATTTATGGACATGTCTCACATCCCCATAAGCAACATACTAAAAGATGAGAATGATCCAACCCTCAGGGAATAAAATAAAATTATTTTATGATCTTCTGATACATAAAATGCAGGCTGTTACATTCTCCCCCCCCCTTAAGAATTTCGCCCCCGAAATTCAAAGCAAACACAAGCAACCACAACAATTCTGCATGCCTATCATCCATGTGAAGCCAATTCTATCATCCAAACTAGCAACCATCAAGCCATGCATCCATAGCCTTATCCTAGCACGCAGAATTCTACCACACAACAACAAGATACAACGACACAACGAAGATACGATATCAAAGGGTCCTACCGACGAAGAGTTCTGGATGAGTCGCCCTCATGCTGTCTTCCGTCTCCCATGTACAATCGTCGCCATCTTCACTCCATTGTACCTTGACTATCTTAACCTTCTTCCTCCTAAGCTGTTTCGTGTCATTCCCCAAAACACGAAGTGGCTTACGAGGTTTCGCAACTGCGGTCTCTACTTCCAAGTCTTCATATTGTTCTGGAGATACCACCACATTCGAGTAGTGCACAAACTTCCGTAGAAATGACACATGGAAAACATTATGCACACTTGACATCTTCTCGGGCAACTCTAATCTATATGCGAGCTTTCCTATTCGCTCGACTATCGGTAACGGTCCAACAAACCTTGGAGCCAACTTCCCTTTACTTACGAATCGAACCATATGTTTCAATGGTGAAATCTTCACGAAAACCATATCGTCTTCGTCGAATTCCAAATCCTTACGACGCTTATCGGCGTAACTTTTCTGACGATCTTGGGCCGCCTTCATTCGTTGTCGAACAATCTCGATACAATCCGAGGTTTCTCTAATCATTTCATGCCCAAGTACCAACTTATCTCTAGTTTCTAACCAACAAGCTAGAGAATTGCACGCCCAGCCATACAACGCCTCGTATGGTGCCATCCCAATACTCGACTGGTAGCTATTATTATATGAAAACTCAACTAGATGTAGATGGTCCTGCCATGATCCTCCGAAGTCTAACACACAAGCCCTTAGGAGATCTTCTAAAAATCGGTTGACTCTCTCGGTCTGACCATCAGTTTGGGGATGATATGCCGTACTTAAACACAATTCGGTTCCCAAAGCCTCTTGCAAACTTTTCCAAAATCCACTCATGAACAATGGATCCCGGTCACTCACTATATTCTTTGGGACACCATGAAATCGAACTATCCATTTCACATAAAGCTCAGCCAATTTTGATGCTGTCCTAGTCGCCTTAACAGGAATGAACCTTGCACTTTTGGTCAAACGATCCACAATGACCCAAATCCCTTCATTCCCTGCCCTAGTCCTAGGTAGTCCATCGACAAAATCCATCGATATCTGCTCTCAATTCCATGTAGGAACTTTTAATGGCTGAAGTAAACCACTCGGCTTCTTCTGTTCAGCTTTCACCAACTGACAGTTCATACACTTGGAAATGAATTTTCCAATATCTCTTTTCATCCCTTCCCAGTAGTAGGCTCGCTTCATGTCCTGATACATTTTATTACCACCAGGATGAATCGTTAGCTTCGAGTGATGACATTCTCTTAGAACCTCATCCCTCAATCCGTCGATATCAGGAACAACTAACCGTCCTTGCTTTCGAAGCCAAACTTCTCGATCGACCTCGAACTCTTTATTCTTCGGTTCCAGTTTCTGAATGAATTCGACAAGCTTCGCATCTTTCCTTTGGCTCTCGCCAATCCTCTCGATAAGAGTAGGTCTTACCGACAAGCTTGCCAACATTTCAGGTTCCAACTCACACCTTGGACTGAAATCGAACCTTGCCAAGTACTCAAGGCCCTTCCATTCCGAAAACATCGCTCCCAAACTTGCGTGTCTTCAACTCAATGCATCTGCAACTGCATTGCCTTTGCCAGGAGTATAGGCTATACCAAAATCATACGATGCCAGAAACTCTAACCATCGTTGCTGCCGAAGATTCAAATCCTTTTGGGAGAAAAGATACTTCAACGACTTGTGATCCGTAAACAACTCGAATCGTACTCCCAACAGGTTATGTCTCCACATCTTCAGAGCAAACACAATCGCTGCCAACTCCAAATCATGAGTTGGATATTTCTTCTCATGCGGCTTTAGCTGTCGACTTGCGTAGGCCACAACTTTATCCTTCTGCATGAGTACCACTCCAAGTCCAGTACCACATGCATCCGTGTACACCACCATCTCTTCATTCCCACTTGGGATGGTCAACACAGGTGCACTTGTCAATCTCTCCTTCAAGATTCTGAACGCTTGTTCACACTTCACATCCCATATGAACACTTGGTTCCTTTTCGTCAATCCTGTTAATGGTGCAGATATCTTTGTGAAATCCTTGATAAACCTTTGGTAATAACCAGCCAACCCAAGGAAACTCCGAACATCCGTCGCATTCTTAGGTCTATCCCAGTCCTGGATTGCTGCCACTTTAGCGGGGTCAACCGCTATACCTTTCCCAGAAACAACATTACCCAAGAACCTCACTTCATCTTTCCAAAAGTAACACTTTGAGAACTTAGCCTTAAGCTGATGCTTTCGCAAGATCTCTAACACAACTCTCAAATGCGTCTTATGTTCTTCCACATTTCTGGAGTAAACCGGTATATCATCCACGAACACAAGCACGAACTTATTCAACTGATCTCTGCACACTCTATTCATAAGATCCATAAAATACGCTGGCGCGTTAGTCAATCCGAATGGCATCACCAACCACTCGAAAAATCCGGACGGTGTCCTAAAAGCAGTCTTTGGCACACTATCCTTAGCTACTCTCAACTGGTGAAATCCCGTTGCCAAATCCATCTGAGAAAACACTTTGGCTTCGTGAAGCTGATCGAACAAGTCATCAATCCTTGGCAACGGATACTTGTTCTTCTTAGTCACCTTGTTCAGCTCACGATAGTCCACACACAACCTTAACGAGCCATCTACTTTAGTTGCAAACACGACTGGTGCACCCCACTCGGAAACACTCCTCCAAATGAAACCTTTTCCCAAAAGGTCTCTAACTTGCACCTCCAACTCTTGCTGTTCCTTAGGCGCCATCCGCCTAAGTGGCATAACAATTGGTCTCGCACCCTCGACCAAATCGATCCTAAACTCGATCTCGCGATGCGGCGGCAAACCTTTGACCTCGTCAAAGACATCTACATACTCATTAGCAATCAGCACTGATGATAGGTCTTCCTATGGAATCCCAAGCGAATATAGATAACTCACGAAGACCCCGTCTTCATGCTTACATCTAATCAACACTTTTCGCCCTTCCACATCCCCGACCCTCACCTCTAGCTTCTCGCAATTCACCCTTTCCGCATATCTCTTGAGCCAATCCATGCCCAAGATGATCCCATACCCAGCGAAGTTAAGAACAAAGCAATCACACATAAAAGAGCAACCATGACTCGATAATCCTAGACCACGGCAAATCATGCACAAACTGGACGAACCCCCAACTGGATTTGTCACGATCAATGGCCTATCACAAATCTCGGGTTCCAAACCCAAGTGACAAACAAGCTCATTGCAGATGAATGAATGTGATGCTCCCATGAAATCTCCTCTTCCGGAGTCTCGAGTATAATAGAATTCCACCATTCCATGGCCCTGCCCTGCAGCTGCCTTGATGCAAGCTTTCTCTTCATTGCATCCTCAATACCCAAGTCTCCAAAGATTCGAACACATGAATCCATCCACCTTTGAACCTCTTCAGCTGGTTTAGTTCCTTTAAATGGTTTCCCTCCTAGAGATATAAATTCCTTGCACATCTTTGCAAAATCTACTCTAGGAACTCGCACTCCTACATCCACCGTAGCCGCCACTGGAGCATATACCCTTCGCATAATTGCTTCTGCCATGGCTTCAAACATGACCGGGTAATCTGGCTCACCACCATTTCCCCCTCCAGTATTAGCTCTCCTAGCAGCGTGTTTTGATGGTCGTCTACTCATTCTAAATCTGCAACCTAGAATAATTAGCCACTTCCAAGAAAAACTGCTAAAGAGATACAATCGCTTCCACTATATATGTTAATATATATAGTAAACATCCAACTGAAATCTACAAATACGTCTCTCATACGTAATTACGTCTTCGAACTTTGGCCAAAATCGTTGACCAGAGCTCTGATACCAAATGTGACGACCGCCCATAACCCCCGCACTAAACAAGAGGAATAATGCGCTAAAAGGCGTGCCAGGCTGCTATGGACGATCATCATAGTAAGTGAACGCATCGAAACCTGTCGTAGAACTCACAGCGCAAGGATAAAATATAATAGAACATATACAACAGGTGATAGTAATGAGGTATCATATAGCAAACTTTCGAAACTCTTTCAAAATCCAGAAAGTTTATCCAACTAATATCCAAGTTTGTACATAAGGCCTCACAACAACTCTCAAATAACTCAAACAGCGGAAATAGAAATACTAGATAGAATAAAACTGGTACGCTAGCCTCCTGCTCGTCATTGCTCAGCTTCCTCGTATCACTAAGCTCCATTACCTGTAACCTGATACTTAGTCTGCCCATCCACAACCGGATGAACAGCCTAAGGTAATAAGAGGAGACATAAAACCTTGAGTCAGACAACAGTCTTAGTGAGCGATAATACAGCTAACAAACTTCAATAAGAAAGCATATGAGAATGGGTAAATGAAAAACTTATCTACCCACATCACCAGAGAAGAACTCAACCTTATCTTCCCCACATCGGACAGTGATAGCCTTTACGACATGCATTTCAACCATTCATCCATAGAAATCAGAACACCCATTCAATCATAGAAAACACATATGACATCCAAATAAGTCTCACGCAGACAACCCTAATCGAGTTTAACATTCCTCAAGTACTCTCGCCAGAGGCCTAAACCAATATCACTTAAGCACTCAAAGAACATCTCCCTCGACTTTGGATAATCTATGTGAGATAGTACAAACAGAACAACTAATCATCCATGACTGACTCTGGCTATCACTGCCCAATCCTGCTTCGAAACCATCATTATCGTATGACGGCCAACCTTGCCATATGTCAAGGGCTAATGATAACCTCAGTTCTAGCATGAACTCCATATGCCCAACCTTGGCAATGTCCAACCTTGACACTAGGCCTTTCCCCAACCAGAAAGACCCAGGGTACTCGACCAACAACCGGTCTTTTGGGCCTTTCAACGATACCCATCATACCCCTGCTTTGAGCCTGCTAGAACTTACGACAACGATGACTTCTCGGCCTTCGCATCTCTAATCGTCCAACCTTGACGATGTTTCATAGCTCAAGCAACCTTCTCGAGCAGCCATTATCCACCAACTCACGACCTTTGAGTTGTCTCTGCATACGTTGTTCCACCATGATCAACGAACACATTCACCACTTCGAGCCTTCCTACTTGAACAACCTCGAAGTTACGTCATCACTAGAAGTGTCCGATCAGAAATTTCTACTAGAAATGCCGACCAGACCCATTCTGGACCGACCAGACCTCTTCCGGTACTTCTGGACCGATCAGACCCCCTGGACCGACCAGACCTCCCTTTGCTCCTCTTGGACCGACCAGGACCCTCCTGAGCCGACCAGACTCCCTTCTCAGCCTTCTGGACCGATCAAACCGACCAGCTCCAAGACCCAGTCAAAACCGACAAGAATTACTCCAGAACGACCAGTCAAAACCGACCAGCATTGCTCCAGAATGACCAATCAAAACCGACCAGCATTGCTCCAGAACGACCAGTCAAAACCGACCAGCATTGCTCCAGAATGACCAATCAAAACCGACCAGCATTGCACCAGAATAAACAATCAAAACCGACCAGCATTGCTACAGAATGACCAATCAAAACCGACCAGCATTGCTCCAGAACGACCAGTCAAAACCGACCCTGATGCATCCATTCCAACCAACCAGCTCCCTGACTTACTTCCCAAGCCATAGCGTGACCGACCACCTCAGTCCAGACCCTTCTGGACTGACCAGAGCCATCAGACCGCCTCAAACGACCCGACTAGCTCCAAAACCGACCAGAAACCTGCACTGCTCCATTTCGACTTCAATTTCGACCAAAACTTCGCCAAACGACGAATCCGACGAAACCGGCTCATCCAATTCATCCAAACGCAACCACAAACATGTTATGCAACCAACTGTATCACCAATCTAACAATTTCCATCAAAACACATAAATTTCCCAAAAACATGATAATTGAACATATGAACACAAATATAGATCTAACTTGCATAAACTTATGAAATAACATGAAACTTACCATTTAAATTATCTAGATCAGATCCAAAAGTGATTCACATGTAAAATAAACTTAGCATGGTGTAGATCTAAGGAAAATAACATGGAAATGATAAAATTAACAACATAAGACCCATATACTTGCATGCATCCGAATGAGAGATGTAAATCACTCACCAATTATCCAAATCTAAGCAAAAGCAATGAAAGCGCAATCCGGACAGCGAACACTTCGAATCAAACTCTTTAATCCGATGAATTCGCCCTTGAGACGATGTAGAGGTGTAGATCTTCGATTTCCCTCCTTGGATTTTGGAATTTTGATGGTGGAAAGATGTTAGAGGAAGAAGGAGATCAAAGCCTCCCCATAAGAGAATGGAAAATGCCAACCTTTCTCCATACCCCTTACCCCCTATTTATAGTCTCCACCCACCCTCTAATGGGCCTTCTCCAAATCAGCCCATTAGCCTTCCAAAACTTGAACAGTCAACTGAAAAACCTTAAAACAGTGATTTCTCCCAAACCGCTGAACCAAATCCTTAATGTAACCACTCTACGGAAAGGGAATCATCAATTCCTTTCCAATGGCACAGGTCTCACCCTCTGATTCGTCCTGAGTCAAAAGTTATGCCCTGTACAAGACTGACAGGGGCAAAATGGTCACAAACAAAATCAGTAAAATTTATGGACATGTCTCACATCCCCATAAGCAATATACTAAAAGATGAGAATGATCCAACCCACAGGGAATAAAATAAAATTATTTTATGATCTTCCGATAAATAAAATGCGGGTTGTTACAATTTCGTCCCCGAAATCTCCAAGTTAGGAAGAATGTGTCCTACCATCCAATCACCCATCAACTCAACCATACAATCACAGGCATTCATTGTCCTTAAAAGATTTCTAATGCCTTCATGTTCATATGCATAGTGTGTATATGTCTTTATCTAATGCAAAATCGGGCGGTCTACTGATTCAGTTGACCTCCTTAATGCGAATCATGTCAGTGCTATGCGTCCAGTCATGTATGCAAGCATCCCTTGTTATGCAAATACTACATGCGTGCACGGCCATTCAACCATATGCAACATCCATATGATAACATATCAGGCTCAACTTAAATACATATCTGTAAATGCAATATGAAAACGTCCGAACTGAGCTAGTGCCTAATAAGTATGCATATGCATCCACGAGCAACCATTAGCAACCACTTGCAATCATCAACCATAACATGTTTCAAATACATGTTTACATCCATTGGCTTCTACCTAAGGATCAAAGATACGACCTAGGTGATATACTCTGGAAAGAGAGAAACAATTATGCGTAAAGCTCTTAAAACAAAGAAATCAAAGATGCACCCTCAAGGAAAAGGGTATGATGCTAGTATCTAGTCTTCTTGAGCTTTACTCCACTGTATCTTAACTAATTTAACTTCACGATTGTGAAGTTCCGGATCTCCATTTCCAAAATAAACAGATGTCAATCAAGGTACCAAGTATATGTACTAAGATGATTAGAGGTTTCCCTCTAATCCGCCATGCCATAACTATAAGAGTCGAAAGGTCACTACGTGCTCTTTGGAGTGCCTGCCACAACTATTCATCTCTCACGCAAACCATCCAAACCGAACTCGACATTCCTCAAGTACAAGCCCCAAAGGCCTAAATCAATATCCGACAAGCACCCAAGGAATAACTCCCTCGAATTTAGACGATCTACGTGAGATGATATAAGCAAACTCGATAGCTATTCTCAAAACTCTACTAACCAAAAATAAACTGGTCGGACCACCAATTGGATTTGAGACTCTAGTGGGATCTTTCTACTATACAAGTACTATGGTGCAGAGACTCAGCTATGGAAGTGGGTATGAACAATTGAGAAGCAATGGAACCTAAGGAAATAGTACGAACAGAAAACTAGACTCTTCCAACCGGACTATCTTTCTCCTAGGTGCGCTTGGTGGCGAAATCATGTACTTGTCCTTCTGAAAATCTCGTCCTCGTTCTTGCCCTTGTCCTTAAGTATATGTCCTATCATACCCTAGTAATATATGTCCTATCATACCCTAGTAAAGATACTTCCTCTTGTCTTAAGTTTTATAATTTCTTCCTCCTTCGTGTGCTAAGTCTACATCCATGAATTCCTTATCCTAGGGTTATGCTCCTTAGCCAAACTACTCATCCCCTTCCGTGTGTAGTCATGTTGACAAATCTCTCGAAAACTGCCTCCATCTTCCAGAAAACCCTATAAGCTTCGAAAGATAACTGCCCGTAGATAAAACAACTACGGCTATGGATGGAAGCCGGGTACTACTTTGCCCTTTGATGAGGTTACCTCCCAGAAAGCCAGGAGCCCCAGAGACTCAAGAAAGAAGGAGACAAGAATTTAAAAAGAGGAAGAGAAGATAGTGCGTATGGCTTTGGGGAATATGTCTTTAAAACAAATCTTTTCTCTTGAAAATGCTTCTTTAAAAACCGTTTTGAAAATAATTTTTCAAATCCTTTATCTGATCTGGTAACCTTTAGCTCTGATACCATGTGTAACACCCCACATCCATTAGTGTCACTCACAAAGGGAATGCACTAAGTTCTGTGGAGCATTTAGAGTAAAAGATGCAGATAAATTACAAGACAGACAGAAATTAAACAGCGGAAAATAAAATTTTGCTTTATTGATAAAATAGTTTGTACAATGGTTTATTTACAATATCAGAGTATCATCTGTCTTACAAAATATAGAAGCATAAAAACAACATTTATATTCCCCGATTTTGGCAAGAGCCCGCCATAGCATCTGAAATGAGAATCCAAGCAAACTTCGACAAAACTTCAAGTTGGGAAAGAGTGGCAGACCAACTTAACCTGAGCTAAACTATTCCCTCCTTTACTACCTTGGGGTGGGGGAACGGAAGAAAAGAAGACGAAAGAAACACAAAGTCAGACATAAAGCCTGAGTAAGTTCAGTAACTTCTAACATGTGAACATGGAAAAACAAAACGACATGAATTAACTGAATACAAGATTACACCATGACCATAGGGTCAGCAAGATTAGACAAGATAATCTCAAGATATGCTAAGATAAGATAAACTGGATATGCTGTAATACTTTTGCCGCTTCGTTATTTCCTTGTTATACTAGTTTCTATATCTCTACACCGCCTAACTAGTGTCCCAACTAGTAACGACAACGTGATCCCTATCCCTGTAGTTTCCATCGCCTTCAGGCATACATTTATTATTATTTGTTACCTGGATCTAATCTAGGGTTTTCTATCAAGTGCTTTCTAGTTTCAACTAGAGTTTACACTATTTGCTGAACGCTTCTCGGATTCAGGGTTTATGCCCCCTAGTCCAATCGATGCCCCCAAGTCTAGAACACACTACCTAGAGTGGTATATATTCCTATACTTCCCCACGCATGTATCGCGAACCGTTATCGCTTGTCTAGATGCACATGTCCTGTAATGTGCAGTCCGATTCCTGTGTCAGGGCAAGTCAAGGAATATAGAACTTGGTCGGGAGCTTTCAAATATCTGCCGATGCAGATGCTAAGGTCTGTTATTACTCCAGTAGCTATGGTCCCACTTGACCCCTCCCTCAACTAATGAAAGGCACACCTTGTAAAATGAGAACTATACGCCGGCCCCCGGTGCCCCTCTATCCTATGGCCATCCTCGCCCATAACTAGATAGCAAGTATATGGTCTTTTGGAGTTCTCCGCCCTTCCGCTTCACGTATCTCGATTGACTGAAGATGGATGGTAGACGACGAGTCGCTATCACAGGGCTACCGTTTGCCCGCCGAATCACGTCGGTCCATCCTAGTCTTTAGGTTGCCATGTATTGCAACCAAGGCATACCCCTAGTTCTTCTACGTAGACCTTAACCTCTGTGGGCCCAGGCGGATCATCTGCAGCCTCAAAGAGGGATACCAAGAGTACCCTCACGTCCCCTCGAAGCCTCGGGCTTCGTAACCCAATTCGTTGGAGCGTCCTTTTTACTTAGACGTACATTCGCTCCTTCCTGTGTTGTACTAAGAATTACTACTTAGTTTTACTAACTAAGATTTACCACTTAGTTTCCAGAATCGTTGTTTTCTTAACTAAGGTTTACTACTTAGTTCTCTTTCCTGTCAATTTGGATTGGTTAAGTGTCATTAGTCAGTTCAAGCCAACTTAATCCTCTTCATTCATCCTGTTATACCGGTTAAGGGTTATCAGTAATTCATGTTGACTTAACCCCATCACAAACCAAGTTATATTGGTTAAGTATTTCTTATTACTTAACTCTACCCAATCACCCTGTATTGGTTAAGTGTTCTTTTTAACTTAACCTTGCCCGTCTGTCTTAACTAACATGTTATTATTGGTTAAGTATCATCCCTTCATGTTTTAGACTTATCCTCATTCCTTTTTCGCAAACTGATGGTTAAGTGTTCAGGTTTACTTAACCCTACAGTCTAGCCCAGCTAACATATCAAAATTGGCTAAGCGTATTAGATTTTACTTAACCCCGACCTCTAATCTAGTTAACATGTTAATTTGGCTAAGTGTATCCTTAGTTACTTAACCCCTACAAATCTTGTCTTGTTACCATGTAAAGTTGGTTAAGTGTCCCTATGGACTTAGCCCTCCCATTCAAGCTTAACTGTGTTAAATTGGTTAAGTGTTCCACTGGACTTAACCCTCCCATTCTAGCTTAACTGTGTTAAGTGTCAGTCTGAACCTAACCCCACCCATTAGTCTAGTTATCATGTTGAACTGGTTAAGTGTCTTAGTTAACTTAACCCTACCATTCTTGTTCTTGCTTTAACTAAATAAATTAAAGCCGCTACCACTCACATTAGACAGATATTGTTCCGAATACTGGATGTGCCGGTTGGTTCCGGGCATGTTTACATCGTAACTCAGTCTAACCTCTGGTTAGGCATATTCGTGTTTTCTAAGTAAAAAGGGATTTTGATTAGTTTTCAAATCAGGTTTTGAAAGTAACCATCCCGTCCGTCGGATCAGTTAGGGATAGCCAAGGAGAGCAGGAAACTTGTATTTTCCAAACTAAAGCCTAGACACTATCCTCTCTGTCACCCTAGAACTTTCTGGCTTATTATTAAAAAAGATGTCGTTAATAAACCTTTAATTTGTCTAAATTCACATTTCCTCATTTAGGCCAGATTCTATAGGTAAATTATTCCTAATTTACTTATTTCCCAATTACTCTGTAAATTGTCTTCATTTATTTCTATGGCCCATTTCCCTTCCTAAATCATATTTATGCTTTTTGATATGTAAACTATACCAATTAAGTTTCACTAACCATGATATTGCTAAACCTGACGGTTATTCCCAATTATGGCCAATCTCAAATTTTATACCAATATACTTATTACGCCAAATTAGCTAATCCAATCCTGATTTAACATTCTAATTCACGTCAAACTAGACTTATTACTCTAGTTCTTTATTCATGTAAATGCTAGATTTACACGTCAATAATAGATTCAAATTACACATCTTATAATTCATGTCAAATTTATCCCATTTGCATTTCTATGAACATGCCATAGTATATGTCCCCAATTTATGCCGAGTTTATAACTATGTTTTAGTAAATTTTATATTTTGCCCCAAATCGCATTCCCATCGTTCGTATAATTGTGTTTCAATCTTGATTATAGATAAATCTAGATTCGTAGCAAATGGGGAATGAACCAAAGATTGATAGATATAACAACTGGCGTAAAATGGTTTTGAATAACGGCGTAGGTTCAAGAACATGGGTAGACCTAACTTAATAGGTAAATTCCCAAGGTCTAAAACCAAAGAATAGACAGAGTAGGTTCAAGAACATGGGTAGACCTAACTTAATAGGTAAATTCCCATAGTCTAAAACCAAAGAAAAACAAGGACAAGCAGAATAAATAATCGGGTTTAGACCCAATCTCATAATCACAAAGCTTAAACAACACTTTCCTAGACATGAATCATAGGTGTTTAATCACAGATGTCCTTGTTATGTCAAAGGCAATAGTTTATGTTTTCTAATCAAAGGCATAGGCTTAGTCAAGGAAATAATCCTCATAGTCACAGTCACAGTCATAGGCAATGTTCATAGTCATAGGCAATGTCCAAAGTCATAGGCAATGTTTATAGTCATAGGCAAATGTTCATAGTCATAGGAAAATGTCCATAGTCAAAGGCAAATGTTCATTGTCATAGGCAAATGGTTTTAAGGTTCATAGTTTCATAGTCACGGTCTTATTTGCCCTCGAATTATAATAGTTCTTAATTAGGTTCAAGAGTACAGGCACTGAGAAAACGATTTGGCATATTCTTTTATTCCTTTAATTTCATGTCACGAACAAAGAAAAATGTTCAAGTCTAGAAATAACTGACTTACAGAGATTAGATTAGAACAGAAAGATGGCGTTGCTAAGATTCATAGAAAAGCAGTCGTTGCAGTCATTCGAATCCTCACTTGAATTCTAGCTTGAATCTCCTCTTTGAAAGTCTTTGAGCAGCACCTCCTTGTCTTGATTTATTTTATATATTATTTTATTTATTATTTAATTAAGAGGAGGAGAAGAAGCCATGTTCACCAAGCATCTTTGCAGCATAAGTGTAGAAAATAATTGTGAATAGAGGAGGAGGCTAGGGCTGTTTATATAGTTGCTCAAGACCTTATCGTACACGCAGCGCTGAGTCAGAATTGAACTTAGTTAAGAAAATAGTCCAGGTTCGCAGAAGAATCTAGCCAAATCTTATTGTACATGCAGTGCTAAGTCAGCATTGGGTCCCACAAGCTGTTTTGGCGCAGAAATTTGAATTTCGAACTTTTGAATTTCTGGAATTTATTTAACTGTTTTATTCACATGAAATATTCTTATATGTATACAATTCCTTTAACGACCATTTTACGCGTATGTATATATACGCAAAACTTTCATTTTTTTTCAAATTTCAAACGATGTTGCACCGTTATTTAATTCTTGCCATATTTCATTTACTATAGCATTATCTTAAATTTTATCTTTCGTATACATATATTTCTGCATATATATATATATATATATATATATATTCTCATGTATATACATATATTTTCTTTATTTCCTTATATGTACGTTCTTATCCTTTCAAATTTTGAATTTGTATATGTACATATATTTGCATGTTCAGTTGGCCCTCTTTAAAATAGAGATAAAAATTATGCTGCCGCCGGGGTTCGAACCCCCCGACCTCCATGTTACAAATCCAATGCCTTAACCAACTGAGCTACAAAGTCTTTTGTTAATAAGTCTTAGAACAATGATAATTATTGTTCTTTCCTTACTTCTCTTTTTCATGTTAGTTACAATACTTAAATTAAACCAATGCATGAATCTTTTTCTTTTAATGTTAATGCATTATGTTTGCAAATCAGTGCATGCAACATATTTACATCGCATGCAACCAATCTTTTCTTTCCTTCATATATTAATTAATTTTCATTATACATCACCATATTAATCCTATCTGTGGATATATATACATTTTTAATTACATTAAAAATACGGGGTGTTACAAATCATCTTGCTTCGAAGATCTATGTCTTCAAATTTACCTCATAAGATCCGTACAATGTTAGTTTTGAACGCAAAGTTGGTTTGAAGTGGTTTTGTGTCTGGTTCTGATCCCGGTCTCCTCGAACTAACACGTATATAGTCTAAAAGAAAATTTTCATTGATAATTGGGTTTTTAACTATCAAATTAAAACATTATAGATCAGTACATTGGTAGCTCAGACCCTTTTTATTCAAAACCATTCATTAAAAATTCTATCATCAAATCAATATACTTACCTCAACAAATATCTTTTGTTTTCGTTACCTCGAAAACAGTAACCAACACTAATATCTTTTAGAATAATGAATTTACCAAACCCCTCTTTATTCTCACAAAAGCCACTTTTATTTCCATTACTTTGTAAATACTGTTATACATTCACAAAGCCCTTTTCCATCCCCTTTACTTTGGAAATATCGTTATATATATTCTCAAAACTACTTTTATTTCTTTTACTTTGAAATATCACTATTTATGCTTAACCCAATGGTATAAGTTTAATTACCAATGACATATTATTAATTTTATAAATCCAAACGGTTTTATTTAACCACACACTTACAGATTAAAGTTTAAACTATACTCAATGAAATATTAATTCTATTTCCATATCCATTTTCATTCTCAAACCCATTTACCTTCTCGCATAATTGTCTTACAAAAATCTCTACTATTTACTTATTTCTTTAAATAAGTGTATTCACTAAACTCTACTATTTTTAATTATTTAGAAAATAATGCTATATACTAAACCAAATGTAGAAGAATATATTAAATTTAACATCTGGCCAAACAATGACAAGTAATACGTTGTTTTATGAAAAAACCTAATAGTTTTATTATATTTCAATCCCTTGCAAATAACGTTGCAATATTATTTCTCTTATGAAAATAATAAATTATTTCCAATAGCTTTACCATTAAAAACTAATGTCATCCTCAGAAAATACTGAAGTCGTTCAAGTTAGGTTATTTTATTTACCTCTTAGACCTTGATCGGCAATGATCTTACCTTAAGATAAATAAAAGTTTGTAACTCAAAAACTGATATTAGTTATCATATTTCACGAATCTCATTTACTATTCCATTTCGTTATGCTTTTGTAAACCATTACTTCCATTTGAAATTAGCCTTCCAATCATAGTCACTTTTTACTTCTCTTGATTTTACCCAATCGTTATCTTTAAAACCCCTTAAATGCAATTCATTTCAATTCATATTTTTACCCAAAAATCCATTAACCAAATCTTTTACCAAAACCCATTAAGTATCTATTATAAAACTTAAATTTGAATTTTTATTTCTAAAAATCCATTCATATAGTTCTTTTACATAATCCCATTAAGCATTTCCTTTGCATTCTTGAAAGTTCCTTCCATTCAAAACCACTTTTACTTAATTTGATGATAAAGTAAACACTTACTTAATAATAACCCTTAACTTTAAATCTCTTTAATACAAATACATTTACAGCTCTTATTTATTATAAAATCCATTAACAAGTCTTTAACACCAATCCATTTAAGCATTCTTATTAAAAATCTTAAACTGGATTTTATTTTCAAAATCCCTTTACCCAATCCGTTACGCAAAAATTCATTAAATATCCTTTCTTTTGCATTTTATAATTTTTAGTTAAATCACTATCGCTTTACTTAATTTGATTATTAAATAATGCTTATCCTAAAACTTCGCCTTAGCTCTAAATCCCTTTTATATATTTTCTTTTATAAAACTTGGATCTATTATAAGATCTCTTTCAAATTACTATCATTTCACTTAATATAGTTTATTAAATAAACGTTTAATCAAATCACTACATAACCCTTGGAGTTTCTTTTATAAACTTTTGTTTTCGTACAAACCCTTATAAACCCTTTTTTAAAGTTCAACTCAAATTCATTATAACATGATTACCTCCTTAAATGAATATTCGTTAAAAAGGTAATCCTTTAATTATTATAAATTAAAAGAATAATTAAGTTCAATGTAAACTATAATTAAAAATAATTTTACTTCAGTTATTAACTAAAATAAAATAGCTAATCCCTTTTAAATCCTTATTAGAATAATAACTACTTTCCTTAATGACAAAAAATTCTATAATTATCTTTGAATATTGTTGATTAAAAGATAGCTAACTCTTAAGAAGTCTTGTTACATTTTAAACAATCATTTGTCAAAACTATTTCTATCAGATTAATTGATTAACGAATTTATCTAATACTGAATTTCAATTAAAATAGTTGACCGAGTCAACTTGAAAATATCAGTTAACTTGTTAACTGACTTCAACTAATCATTCCTCTGAACTAATTAACATAGAAATATCGCTTAATTGTTTCATAAAAACCACTATTCTGAATTATTAACCCGTAGGTTAATTTCTGACTTATACGCTTATAAAACTTATTAAACATAAGAATTTGCTATATAAAATATTTTATAATTACTTTATAACAACAAGTTATAAATATTGATTTATTTACAAAACTTTATTTTCCATAACTTATAAAAATATAAGTCAAAACCTTGCTTTAGTTATAAAATAAATTTTATAACTTAAACTCCGTCAATTCTCCTAACGGCAAATCGACATCTTAAATAGTTGAATTTAGGGTCATCTATTGCCAATCACTTAATCACTACTGTCTATTGACTAATATCACATCAACATTTATTTTCAATTCAACAATTAACATCTAATTTAACAATCAACATCCAAATAGGGTTTAACATTACACGAGATAAACAATTCGCATATAAATAATATAAAAAGCAAGTAACATACAATTATTTGAGGAAATAAGTTGAATCCCTCCAACCTGATTTTCCCTACATCACAGCTCATAATTTCATTTAATAATTTCATATGAGATAAGAATTTTAATCTAATGCATTTATACGACGTAAAAATAAATATTGTCAATCAACAATCAAACAGTCAAACGATAATCACCAGAAGCATCCAAACATCCAGTTTATACTAAAACTGGTAAATTATAATTATAAGAATTTTACCACATCATAGTATTTCAAAAAGGGTGAGAGTTAATTCATATTTTGTTTCGATCGACGGTTCATGTCTATTTTTATAGTTTCAAAAAAGCATTTGAAAAAAAATTAAAATTCCAGTTATCTCAGAATTCTTTCATACTATTTTGTACGCGTACCCTTTGTCCATACGGTCCCAACGAATTTTGTTTCATTGAATTCTGTTCACAAACGAACAACTTACATTGGTTACAAGTTTTAACTATATTAAAACAGCTTAAATTACTAACCCCTTATTTTGTTACCTTAATTATTTAATTAATGTAACACCCCACGTCCGTTAAGGTCACTCACAAAGGGGAATGCCTTAACTTCAATGGAGCATTATGGGTGCTGGAAAAGAAATATTACAAGACAGACATATATAAAATAGCGGAAAGTAAAGTAGAAATACTTCAAATCATTTATTAAATATAATTGTTTACAATAAAAGTCCATCAACTTCCAATTACCCAATTACATAGCTAAAATATCTGTCTAGCTCAAAAACAAAGAGGCATAAAAATAAATTGTGATATTCCCCAATAAAGCATAGCAAGCCATAGGCAAGAGAAATCCAAGCCGTAAATGAAAGAGCCTTGGAGCTTGGTAACATCCGAACTAAGGTGTATTCCCACCCTGCGAACCTTGGGGGGAGGGGAAATGGAAGAAAAAGAGGTGAAACAAAACGGTTCAGTCATAAAGACTGAGTAAGTCCTAGTGACTTTCAGCATAAAAACAGTTAAAGATAACATGGCATGAATAAACTGAAAATAAACATAAGCATGATGACAAGATAAGCTGCAGGCACGATGAATCAAGTATAACATCCCATAATTCCTATCAAGAGTAGCATCACAAGGTTCCTACCAAGTATCACATCGCAAGGTTTCTATCAAGTATAACATCGCAAGATTTCTAAGCTTCATTATTAAAATATTTCAGTGATATCTATTTACTCTGCACCACCTGACTAGCATCTCACAAGTGTCTTACATGGAATGTTTTGTATTCCTACTAGTCTTCCAACTAGTGTCATGTGTAATAAGGATACTTACCCCCACTAGTGTCCCAATTAGTAGCCCGTGTTATATAATAAGGTGATCCCAACCCCGTAGTTGTGGAAGCCTCCAGAACTACATCTATTATGAGGATCTTACCTCAACCAGCCCAATTGCCATGAAAGTGTTAGATGTATCCTTACTACCTCAATTGATCGGCTCTTACTCGCAACGTTTTCTTCCTGTGTAATATGGCCGCACATGATTGTAGATACCTAACTGGTCCCACTATGGGGTGTATCAAGTCCCACGGTGGCAGCCCGACACAATTCTGGATTGCATAGGTTATACTACTGGTGCCCAGTGCCCTGTTTGTCTGCACCGAAGTGTGTGCACGCCTGCACTCCGTTAGAACCCACACTGCTACACCAACCGCCGTCGCTTTTGACCACTTACAATTAGCCCAGTAATCGTGCCCCACCCTGCCTAGTTTCAGGGTACCATGATACCTAATTGGGTTACTGCTGAAATGGGTCCCCCTTTACTAGGGTTTTCTAGTCAAACATGTTTAGTGGTCAAGTGTCTCTATTTACCTAACCCTACCTATCAGTTTAATTAATATGTTGAATTGGTTAAGTGATTTTGTTAACTTAACCCTACCACACACTATGTTTGGTTGGTTAAGTATTCATGCTAACTTAACCCTATCGCATATCATGTTATACGGTTAAGCGTTCTCCCCTGTGTTAACTTAACCCTTACCACACCTCACGTTAGATTGGTTAAGTGTATGTTAACTCAACCCACCCACTTATCATGTTATGGTGGTTAAGTGTTACTCTCTTGTATTTACTTAACCCTGTCACGTGTCCCGTTATATTGGTTGAGTGTTATCAACACATTCAAGTTGACTCAACCCATCAACTAGTCACGTTATAACGGTTAAGTGTTCTTAACTTAACCCTACCCACTTGCCTAATTAACATGTTATGTTGGTTAAGCATTCTTAGTTTACTTAACCCTACCCACTGGTCTAATTAACATGTTATGTTGGTTAAGCATTCTCAAGCGATCAAGTTCAGGTTTACGTAACCCACCCATTAATGTCATATCGGTTAAGTGTCATTAGTCTAGTCATATTACTTAACCTTACCCTACTTAACAGATTTCATTAGCAATTATTATTTACTAATGCATCAACCTCTCTCATTTGACTTATTTGCGGCCACTGGATATGCCGGGCGGTTATGGGCAAAATTACACTGCAAACCCATTCCACCCTCAGGTTCAAGAATTCAATGCGTTAACCTCTCACATTAGACATATTGTTCCGATCACTGGATATGCCGGGCGGTTCCATGCAGAATTACACCACAACTCAGTCTAACCTCATGTTAGGCATCATCACAGCCTAATCTTTGCCAACGACCTCTCACATTAGAATATTTTTGTTGCGGTCACTGGATATGTCGGGCGGTTCCGGGTAGAATTACACCATAACTCAAGTCTAACCTCGTGTCAAAGGCATCCATTAGATTGTCAATTACATATGTGTTGTATAGATCAAAATTCCCAACTTTACATAGTAATAAACATATGCCAAAGTTCCAAATTATAAGCCAATTTATATATGTACCCATTTCTAGTCAGTTTACATATGCCCAATTCTTGCCTATTTACATGTATGCCAAGTTTATGCCATTTTACCCATATCTAGTTCTAGCCAAAATTACATGTATCAAGTTTCATGCCCAAATAAACCCAAATCATGATTCATGATGTAGTTATTACAAACTATAATCTTTTTATTACAATACATGCCAGTTACCCAAGTTCATAATGCATATTTACGCCAATTATCAAGTTTACATTCGCTTTCATGTTCAAATTCCCAATTCAACTTATGCCCAATTAACATAAGCCTAATCTTTCGATTTAATTTACATAGGCCCGAACTCATGATTTAATATACATATGTTCAATTCATGCCGTTTTACCTATGTCAAGATTCATGATTTACACGTTTACAAAGCTATGCTCAATTTACATAGATCAAGTTTTATACCCAAAATTACATGTATCAAGATCCATGTCAAATTACATATATCAATTCCAATTGCGCAATAACTATTATAACGACAATACACAAAATTACCCCGTTTCATGTTAATGGTGAATTATCCCCAAACATCCAATTTTCATATTATGCCTTCAATTCCACCAAACACATATTTTCCACTAGGTAATATTCCAATATTTCCCCCGTATACCATCGCACGTATATCGTAGTTTAGGCCTAGGTCCGAAATTGACCTAGGTTCATCAAAAGAAAATAAATTGAGGAAGGTAGAAGTTGCTATAAAAACAAGATTAGAGAGAAAGTGGCATAAAAACATCATCTCAGGCATAAAGATTAGATCTTGATAATAATATCAACATGGACCAAGAAATTTATTTACAACAAGCTGAATAGACCATAAACTTGTCATGAGAATAAAGATAGAAAAGTTCCCAAAATCAAGATCCAAGAAGAAACAAGAGTAGACTTGAATCAAAAGTCCAATTTCACTTCATCACATGTCCATATTAAATTTAATTATTTTAATCTGAAAATAACTAGAACTTACAGATCATGGGCAAGGAATTAAGGACTGAATTTTGTTGTAGTAGGTTGTAGTAATGTTGATTTATCTTGTTGTAGAGGCTCTGTTCTTTGATTTGAATCGAGCTTGAATACTTAAGCTTTAATTTTAGGCGGCGGCCATGGTTCAAGAGGTAAATCAGCAGCATAATAGTGTAAGATTGATTTGTTGTGAATTAGGTTAAGTTTTAGGGTGTTTTTATAGGTGTAGGAACTATTTAGGGCCTTTAGATCAACCCTAGAATCAATCTGGACCATCAAAACACGTCCCGGGCTTCAAAAATGGGTTCTGGGCAAAAACAGGCCGACCAGGTTGACCTGAAAGGGGGGAGGTCGACCACATGGTCGACCTATAGGGTGTAGGTAGACCCCCAGGTCGACCACCTGGTTGACCTGACCCCCAGGTCGACCTGCTTAATTCTGTGCTACCTGAAATTTGTTGAATCTTCTACAGGCCATAACTTCTTCATCCAGACTCCGATTTTCGAAAACTTGGGTTCGATTCCATGTAGAACTCCGAGACGAACGCATTGGCGTAACCCACCCCTGATTCTTATTTTAAAAATTAATTATACCTTGATTTCTTGTTTTAACATGTTATTAAAATTCGGGTTGTTACATTCCCCCCTCCTTAAAGGATTTTGTCCCCGAAATCTCAGGTTAAGAAGAATGTGTCCTACCATCCAATCATCCATCTACTCAATCATCAATCACAAGCATCCATCGACCTTAAGAGATTTCTAATGTTGTATGAAGATGTGCAGAAAGTGTGTGTGTATGTTCCTTTTCTAATGCAAATGATCAGGCCTGATTGATCTTCTTAATGCAAAATATGTTTAGTGCCATGAGTCCAACTTGTATGCAAATAGCTCTAATCACATAAACATTATATGTGTGCACAAACATCCATCCAATTACAACATACACATGATAACACATTTAATTTCATCCATAAGAACACTCATGCGTATGCAATATGAAAGGTGACGTAGCCGATCTAGTGTCTAATGTGCGTGTATATGCATCCACGAGCAATCATTAGCGGCCAATTGCAACCATCAATCATAACATGTCTCAAACGCGTATTTACACCCCAATTGTTCCTAACTAATGATATAGTCGAATGATAGAAGAAAGTAAAAACTTTGAGCCCATTAGGCAATGTCAAAACTGGAAATCAACGTCACAGATATACTGATTAGGAGAAGAACTCCCTAAGCACCAGCCCCGAAGACCGAAATCAACATCAAACTGACACCCAAAGAATTACTCAACCTAACCAATATATATGATTCTTGGAAACTAACCATGATTGGCTCCTTTTAGGTCACAAGAAATCGCTTCCTAAAACCAACCTGTATCCTATAAAACCCAAAAAGTTTAGTCAACCCAACGGACATCCTCAAGCCCCAACATGTATTACCAACAGATGAGTCATGCTCCCTATGTGGTTTCTAACAAAAATAAGATTGAGAATAGGACCGAGAGGATATACTTAAAAGATAGCTTGCATGTAAGCTCTACAGGAAAAGAGGGATCGAGGATATACTCTTAAAAAAACGATATGATGCGCGTATCTAATCTTCAATCTTCTAAGTCGCATTTCCTTGAGCTTAACTCCATTGTGCTTTGACCGTCTTTAACTTCACAATTTCGCAGCTTCTTAATTTTTGTTTCCAAAATATTTGTTGGAACTCATTTCACTGTTGCCTCTCGTTTCACTTTTCCTTATTCTCCTTCTAGTGTACCCGACTTAAACATAACTGCGTATTCATGGTTTCATGCAAGCTTTCCAAAATTCACTAGTGAATCCTGGATCTCGTTTACTCACTATAAGGTATTCCATGCAGAAGAACTATCTCTTGAAAACAGACAAATGTCAACCATTTTGCCAAATGTACTTACTAATGTGATTTTCTGTAACTCATGCATAAGCGAAATGACCCATCCGCCTTAGTGGCGAACATTACTCGAGCGGATCAATAAATGTATCAAGAGATTCTAGGTAACTAAGCTTGGCAGAACTCTAAGGGTTACACTAGACTTCGAGGGCATTACCGAGGCAAGTCAAGAGCCTAACTACCCTCTTTTCACACTCGAGAATGGTATCATTTCTGGACAACCACTCCATCCCCATAATCAACCCATAGCCCGAAAACATAAGCATTACTTCCAAACTCAACACTTAGCATAGACATTCTTAAATCCAAACAAGTCAAGAATAAATGAGCTGATTCCCCAATAGGATTTGAGAAAAAATGGGATCCTCTAAAACGCTAGTACTAAGGTGCAAAGAATCAACTATCGAAGCAGAATTAAAAGGACGCGATGTTCAAAAACAAAGTTCCCACGATATGATAGAAAAGAAAAGCTAAACTTTTAACAAAAACGTTACCACCTCTCTTAGGTATGCTAGTAGTGAGAGCATACAATTGCCCTCTCGACGATCTTGTCCTTTGCCCTGGTCCTTGTCCTATAATACTTAACTATATGTCCCTTTTCACCATACTAGAGATACTCTCTCTTGTCATGGGTTTTATTATTCTCTCACTTGGCCTCTTTCCTTTCACCTTTTTCCTCTTTCGTGGATTAAGCCATATCAACAAGTTTCTCGTCCTTAGGCTTGTTTTCTTTATCCTCGTTCTTACTATCCTTGTATAGTTTGTTGGCCAGTTTCTCGAAAGCTACCTCCATCAAACTACAACCCTTCAAAGATTGAAATAAGATTAGTTGCAGATGGAACTACTGCAACTACAGATGGAGGTTGGGCACTTCTTTGCCCTCCGAATTATGTCGTACACCTACAAAATTATTGCGGAAAAGAAAGAAAGAAGAGATTCAAAGTGAGAATCAAAAGATAGTGCATATGACTTTGGGGAATATGCCTTTCAAAAAACAAAACTTTTCTTGAAAATTTGCTTCTTTGTAAATGTTTTGAAAACTAGTTTCAGAAGATCTTTTTTTTAATAAAAAGCTTTTTCCCAGTCTGGTAAACTTCTTCTCTGATACCAAATGTAACACCCCACATCCGTTAAGGTCACTCACAAAGGGGAATGCATTAACTTCAATGGACCATTATGGGTACTGGAACAGAAATATTACAAGACATACGTAAATAAAACAGAAGAAAGTAAAGTAGAAATACTTCAAATCATTTATTAAATATAATTGTTTACAATTAAAGCCCATCAACTTCCAATTACCCAATTACATAGCTAAAATATTTATCTTGCTCAAAAACGAAGAAGCATACAAATAAATTGTGATATTCCCCAATAAAGCAAAGCAAGCCATAGCCAAGAGAAATCCAAGCCGTACATGAGCCTTGGAGCTTGGTAAGATCCGAACTAAGTTGTATTCCCACCCTGCGAACCAAGGGGGGGAACGGAAGAAAACGAGGCGAAATAGAACGGGTCAGTCATAATGACTGAGTAAGTCCTAGTGACATTCAGCATAAAAACAGGTAAAGATAACATGGCATGAATAAACTGAAAATACACATAAGGATGATGACAAGATAAGCTACAGGCACGATGAATCAAGTATAACATCCTATAATTCCTATCAAGAGTAACATCACAAGATTCCTACCAAGTATCGCATCACAAGGTTTCTATCAAGTATAACATCGCAAGATTTCTAAGCTTCATTATTAAAATATTTCAGTGACATCTATTTACTCTACACCACCTGACTAGCATCTCACAAATGACTTACATGGAATGTTTCGAATTCCTACTGGTGTTCCAACTAGTGTCCTATGTAACAAGGATCCTTACCCCTACTAGTGTCCTAATTAGTAGCCCGTGTTAGATAATAAGGTGATCCTAACCCCGTAGTTGTGGTAGCCTCCAGGACTACATCTAATATGAGGATCTTGCCTCAACCAACCCAACTGCCATGAAAGTGTTAGATGTATCCTTACTACCTCAATTGATCGGCTCTTACGCGCAACGTTTTCTTCCTGTGTCATACGGCCCCACATGATTGTAGATACCTATACTGGTCCCACCATGGGGTGTATCAAGTCCCATGGTGGCGGCCCGACACAATTCTGGAATGCATAGGTTATACTACTGGTGCCCAGTGCCCTGTTTGTCTGCTCCGAAGTGTATGCATGCCCACACTCTGTTAGAACCCACACTTCTGCACCAACCGCCATCGCTTATAACCGCTTACAATCAGCCCAGTAATCGTGCCCGACCCTGCCTAGTTTTAGGGTACAATGATACCTAATTGGGTTACAACTTAAATGGGTCACTGTTACTAGGGTTTTCTAGTCAAACATGTTAAGTGGTTAACTGTCTGTATTAAACTAACCCCACCCATCAGTTAAATTAACATGTTGAATTGGTTAAGTGTTTTAGTTAACTTAACCCTACCACACACTACGTTTGATTGGTTAAGTATTCATGCTAACTTAACCCTATCGTATATCAAGTTATATCGGTTAAGCGTTCTACCCTGTGTTAAATTAACCCTTACTACACCTCACGTTAGATTAGTTAAGTGTATGTTAACTCAACCCATCCACTTATCATGTTATGGTGTTTAAGTGTTACTCTCTTGTATTTACTTAACCCGACCACGCGTCATGTTATATTGGTTGAGTGTTATCAACCCATTTAAGTTGATTCAACCAATCCACTAGTCATGTTATAACGGTTAAGTGTTCTTAACTTAACCCTACCCACTTGCCTAA
The DNA here is from genome assembly GCA_030737875.1 of Allium sativum. NCBI lineage: Eukaryota > Viridiplantae > Streptophyta > Magnoliopsida > Asparagales > Amaryllidaceae > Allium > Allium sativum. Next base: position 655,398,890 of record CM060918.1, on the reverse strand, counting down.
TTAACATGTTATGTTGGTTAAGTGTTCTTAGTTTATTTAACCCTACCCGCTTGTCTAATTAACATGTTATGTTAATTAAGCGTTCTCAAGCGATCAAGTTCATGTTTACTTAACCCACCCATTCATGTCATAACGGTTAAGTGTCATTAGTCTTGTCATATTACTTAACCTTACCCTACTTAACAGGTTTCATTAGCATTTATTATTTACTAATGCATCAACCTCTCACATTGGACTTATTTGCGGTCACTGGATATGCCGGGCGTTTCCAGGCGGAATTACACCGCAAACCCATTCCAACCTCGGGTTCAAGCATTCAATGCGCTAACCTCTCACATTATACATATTGTTGCGGTCACTGGATATGCCGGGCGGTTCCAGGCAGAATTACACCACAACTCAGTCTAACCTCGTGTTAGGCATCATCACAACCTAATCTTTGGCTTCGACCTCTCCCATTAGACTATTTTTGTTGCGGTCACTGGATACGTCGGGCGGTTCCAGGCAGAATTACACCACAACTCAAGACTAACCTCGTGTGAAAGGCATCCGTTAGATTGTTAATTACATATGTGTCGTTTAGATCAAAATTCCCAACTTTACATATTAATAAACATATGCCAAAGTTCCAAATTACATGCCAATTTATATATGTACCCATTTCTAGTCATTTTACATATGCCCAATTCTTGCCTATTTACATGTATGCCAAGTTTATGCCATTTTACCCATATCAAGTTCTAGCCAAAATTACATGTATCAAGTTTCATGTCCAAATAAACCCAAATCACGATTCATGATGTAGTTATCCCAAACTATAATCTTTTTATTACAATACATGCCAGTTACCCAAGTTCATAATGCATATTTATGCCAATTATCAAGTTTACAATCGCTTTCATGTTCAAATTCCCAATTCAACTTTTGCCCAATTAAGATAAGCCTAATCTTTTGATTTAATTTACATAGGCCCAAACTCGTGATTTAATTTACATATGTTCAATTCATGTCGTTTTACATATGTCAAGATTCATGATTTACATGTTTACAAAGCCATGCTCAATTTACATAGATCAAGTTTTATACCGAAAATTACATGTATCAAGATCCATGTCAAATTGCATATATCAATTCCAATCGTGCAATAACTATTATAATGACAATACACAAAATTACCCCATTTCATGTTAATGGTAAATTATCCCCAAACATCCAATTTTCATATTATGCCTCCAATTCCACCAAACACGTATTTTCCACTAGGCAATATTCCAATATTTCCCCCGTATACCATCGCACGTATATCGTAGTTTAGGCCTAGGTCCGAAATTGACCTAGGTTCATCAAAAGAAAATAAATAGAAGAAGGTAGAAGTTGCTATAAAAACAAGATCAGAGAAAAAGTGGCATAAAAACATCATCTCAGGCATAAAGAATAGATCTTTATAATAATATTAACATGAACCAAGAGAATTGATTTACAACAAGCTGAATAGACCATAAACTTGTCATGAGAATAAAGATAGAAAAGTTCCCAAAATCAAGTTCCAAGAAGAAACTAGAATAGACTTGAATTAAAAGTCCAATTTCACTTCATCACATGTCCATATTAAATTTAATTATTTTAATCTGAAAAAACTAGAACTTATAGATTGTGGGCAAGGAATTAAGAACTGAATTTTGTTGTAGAACATTGTAGTAATGTTGATTTATCTTGTTGTAAAGGCTCTGTTCTTTTATTTGAATCGAGCTTGAATACTTAAGCTTTAATTTGTAGGCGGCGGCCATGGTTCAAGAGGTGAATCAACAACATAACAGCATAAGAATGATTTGTTGTGAATTAGGTTAAGTTTAGAGTGTTTTTATAGGTGTAGGAACTATTTAGGGCCTTTAGATCAACACTAGAATCAATCTGGACCATCAAAACACGTCCTGGGCTTCAAAAATGGGTTCTGGACCAAAACAGGCCGATCAGGTCGACCTAAAAGTGGGAGGTCGACCACATGGTCGACCTATAGGGGGTAGGTCGACCACCAAGTCGACCTGACACCTATGTCGACCCCCAGGTCTACCTGCCTGGTTCTGTGCTGCCTGAAATTTGCTGAATCTTCTACAAGCCATAACTTCTTCATTCAGACTTCGATTTTCGAAAACTTGGGCTCGATTCCATGTAGAATTCCGAGATGAATGCATTGGCGCAACCCGTTTCCCTTGATTCTAATTTTAAAAATTAATTATACATTGATTTCATGTATCAACATGTTATTAAAATTCGGGTTGTTACAATTAACTATGCTTAACCATGCTATAATTATTCTTCACTCTCCATCAAATAATTCACACTCCAGGCAAAACTGCCAAACACAAAATCTGCTCTATTCATCACTCCTCACCACCCGGTTTCTCCACTGGAATCCACGAACTCTTCGCCGATCTCTCCCTCTTCACGATTGCTTTAATCTCCAACACAGAATTTCCCCAACGCATCACCCACCTGAAATGCATCGACAACCTTCTCCTAGAGCACGCACAATACTTGCAATTATTTTAGCTTCAGTCTTTCCCAAATTTACACATGAAGTGCAAATATCCCCCACTCATGCCACGTTATCCTCCAAAGCATCCAACAATGAGGAAATTAATAATAAAAACTAACCCAAGATCATTATGAAATTTCGAACATCAGAAATTTAATCGAACCAATTTTTTAGACTATAAAATTGAAGTTTTTGCTTGTAGAAGTTCAATGGGTCCGAAATTTCTCAATTTCGTTAATTCTTCGATTTTATATTAATTTTTGACGTATTTATCTATGGCGGCTAGTAATTTCGTTGACCTGAACGAATGAAGAACAATAGGAAGTTGAGGGTTTGGAAATAATTTAAAATATGGGTTAGGAATATACTTAGAATGTTGTGTTGCTATTTATGTTTGACATTCCTTTACTCTTACGATCACATAGAAAATTCGATCCCGATAAAAATTTAAATCCTGGTATTGTTTAACTTTCCAAACCCAATGAAACATGGTTCATCGAAATCCATGTCTATTTGAAAAAATAGCACAATTTGGAATATAAAATCATTAATTGATTCATGTTTATTTTTCACACGCTGATATAACAACTCCGATTGGCTTGAAACTTGAAATCTTACAATAGCTTAACATTCCGGGCACGATGGAACTGGTATCGTTGAATTCCGTGATTATTTTAAAATTCCATTTTTAATTTCACAACGTAAACCAATACGCGTTTATATTGTGCACGATGACAAAATGACTCCAATTGATACGAAACTGGAAATATTACAATAATTAACCATTACGGAATTTATAAGATTAGTTTCATTGAGATCAGAGATTGTTTCAAAATAGTCTATTCTGAAGTTCCATATTAAAACGACAAAATATAAATTGATTTTAAAACAAACAAATCAATTGATAATAGAATATTATTATCATATATATTCAAATAGAATTTATATAATTTCAAAATAAACTAATTTGGATTTTAAAATCGATATTTTTTTTTCCAAGTTAAATCGATATTCAATTATTTAAAATCCTTTTATTCTATTTAATAATTATAATTCACGAATGATTCTGTAGTGGCTTTCTGAAAATTTGATTTTGACATTAATCAAAATCCACATGGTGAAATCTTAATTTTTTTTCTTCCATTAGAAAACTATAATCCAATAAATTCGGAAGATTCTAGTTTCAAACAATTCCAACTTATATTGGATTCAGAATACTCAATTGAAGTTCAGAACGTATAACTATGAACTACAATGTTACGAAACCATTTTTATTTCAATTATTAATCATACGTTTAAACATCGTTTAAAAAATAATTTCTTATTATACACCATAAGAAAAAAGCTGATTTTGCAGCGATGAAATTCGCCGGTGATCCGTTGCTATATAGGCGTTAGCGACGCATTAACAGCGGATCTGAGTGGTCGGTAAATTTCAGGAGGTATTTTTGTCAAACTTTTGTGATGGATTTAAGTGTGAGTTCTCCGACATTTTTCCGTCATTTCTCTCAATATAAATTTTTTATTATAAATTATTTTAAAAATTATTTACCGATGTATTAGTGACAAATATGTATTTTTGAGAAATTATTATTTATAAAAATCCGTCGGTAATCCCTTGCTAATTAGCAAGGGACTTGCAACGAAATATACTTTAAAAAAAATTAGTAATTTGTCGGTAAAAGATGAAGGATTAGCGACTGTTTTTATTCATGTGAACATTTCATCAAACATCATTAGTTGGCAATCTGTCGTTGTTCCCCTTTTGATCTGCCTATATATGTATATGTATATATATGTATATGTATATATATATAATGGCATTGTTATTGACACTCCAAATATTGTTAAGGGGTGGCCAATTTTTTTTCTTAAAAAAATTGTTATGGGAAGTACAAATGAAGAAAGTAGCCCTTTAACCAATTAAGGTAATTTTACATTATTAACCATTTCGCCCCTTAACAAATAAAGGTAATTTTATGTTAATAAATATTAGAAGGGTCATAGTAATTTTTTGATTTGCATATATCGTTATTTTTAAACCATAAAGGATAAGCGTTTCCAGGGGAATAGAATCGGGCTATTTTTTTTGTCGACATAAATATGTCGAATTTTGTAATTACGGAGGCAGTGCATTGAGATGATTATTAAATTTTGACATATCACTGTCAAATACATATATAATTGATTTTGTGCCGCATTCGGCGCAGTGGTGACGAACTGCTTATTTTAATTTGTTTTCCCTTATCGTATAAGTTTTTTTAAATCTATTTTGAATGGGCAATCCAGGAATATTGAGTAGTATGAAATAATATGTTTGTGTAGACCCTTTACATTTTTTCAATGAGAGGAGCGTTTTTAGAAAATGGCCCCCCAACAATAGTTGGAGTGTCAATAGAAATACTGTAACGGCCCGTATTTTTCTGTCGATTTATTTTAAATATTTAATCTTGTTTTAAATGATTTAGCTGATAATATAAATGAATTTTTATATTTATGTTATCGATTTAAATATTGATTTCGATTCAATATCATATATATTAAATTATCAAAATAAGGAATTAGCGAATAACTGAATTCGAAGTTAAAACTGATTTGAAAATAGTTCAGATAATCAATACAAACTTTTGTCTGAATTAGAATAATAATATTAAATTATTATCGAAGAATTTAAATGGTTTGAAATTTAATTTATATCAATTTAAATTAATATATGTTCCGGATGATCGAACTGGACTTCGATACTTATCCCAGTGGGTTAAGAATAGTGGTTTTTACCCTAAGATTGTCAGTTTTTGGGTTCAGAAAGGAGTTCGCAGTCAAGGAGTATTTTAATTTAAGGACACCAGTTTTAAATTAGAATAATAATAATTATAAAAAAAACCTAGTGGACATTAGCAAAGCAACAAGGCAAAATAAATAAACCTCACTGTTCATTTTTAAACCATAAGAGCAAAACAACTGGTGGCCTTTCTTCCTCCACTCATCCACTCTATAAATCGCGCACACCCCCTTTTTAATTCTTTCAATCTAGTTCTGTTGTTCAATCCACTTCTCAAAACAAAATCCAAAGCCTCGAAATGAAATTTAATGATCGCGGCTCCTTCCATCTGATAGGAAATCAAAATCAAAGTAAAAAAAAGGGATCGGAGCTTTATCTCTTGGTTCAAATTCAGCTGGTGCGACGTGTTCTGATTTGGGGTAAAAGGAAATGTCATGACGAGGTTTACGATGCTTGGATTTTCAAGTTGACTTTGGGTTATCGTTAGTAGGGTGGGTGATACGGAGGTTATTATACGATTTTCTGGATAACGAGATGAGGTGGAATCCGCCTTTTCGATGTCGCGATGTAATGGGAGGTTAACGAAGAGGATTTTGAGATGTGGAACGGTGCTGGAGGGTGTCGGGTAGCGCAGTGGTACAGTTTGAGTTTGATGGTCGATATAGTGGCGGAGGGTGAATAGAAGGTGCGATGAAATTTGGATCAGCTAATGCGATAATGTAAAATTGGGTCTTCAAATTAGAAATGCAGGGTTAGACTCGGGCTCAAAGATGTGAGTAGCAATGGGTGTGAAGTTTTGGTCGTACCGTGTATATCTTGGAGCTGCTAGGGGATAGTCTTTTAGAGGGGTGGGAGATGGTGAAGCGTAGATCGCAAGGCTAAGCATAGTGGTGGTGTTAATCAAGTGGAGTGAAACGAGTGTGTTAAACAAGGTGAAAATGGTGCGATACTGATGTAGTACTGGAGTAGAGGAACCCACTTGTTTGACTGTTGATGATTAGGTTCGATAGTAGGGTGTTGGAGTTTCGGTCTGTGAATGTGAAGAAGGAGATGCTCAGTAGTAGGCAGGGATTGAAGAGGAGTACCACCTAGAGGAATTTGGTTTAGACAATGACAAGCTGATGGTTTTGAGGCTGTTTTCAACGAGATTGCTTGATGATTATTGAGTTATCGTAGTGATTGCAAAGAATAAGGTCATTATTATTTTATTTAGTAATTTATTTTTTATTTCGTTTAAATTGTTCTATAACTTAAATTAAATGACATATTTAATTTATACAAGATTTAATGAACGAAGTCGATCGAAAATTCATAAGTTGGAAATAAATTGAGAAACTGGAATGGATTGCTAATAAAATCTTAGTGAGTAAATCCCACTCACCTATTATTTAGAATTATTTTTATTCGGTAAAATAGTTGATGCAGCTTGTTTGAATGCTTTCTGGTTGATTTAAATATATTAGTTATTTAAGGTTGACTATTATATATATATATTGGGTTGATGATTGGATTGTTCCCGCGGTCTCATTAGCGGATGCCCGCAGTTTCATAGCGGATGATTTCCCTATGCACCCCACAAATATATACTAGTGATGACCTTCAAACCGCGATATCCTGCTTCGAAGCAGGATGGGTATTATTTATGTTGACTGACATCTGTGGATGCATGAAAACAGGTTGGAGGGACCTAACTGGATCCCTCAAAAATATACTATCTGTTTGTTTATTTGTTTGCATATATACTGTCATATATGATGTGTTGGAAAACCAGAAATAAATAATTGATTCTTTGGTGTTTAAATATCACTGGGCCAAAATGTTGATATTTTAAAAATATTGGAAAAGGATATTTGAGAATTAAAGGGAAATTCTATTTTTCTAAAATAGAATTTGAAATTCGAATAGAATAATAATACTAACTTGTTTTGAATATTTAAAACAAGTAGTTCATTAATAAACGAATTTTATAAATGAAGTGAAATGAATTATCATTTGATAAATTCAGGAAATATAAATACAAATGTGATTTTGAAAAGGGAAATTTATTTTTCCAAAGTAAAATATTTATTTCAAATGAAGTTGAAGTCGAGACTTGTTTTAAAATATATAAACAAGTAATATTAGGCAATGTTTATAAAGGAGGTGAAAAACCATAAATTGGATAATCTGGATAGTTTAAATTCAAATGGAATTTAAATAAAGGGAATTCAAATTTAGAATTTGAATATAGAAATTTAAATGGAATTTGAATAATTGAAATGGATTTGTAAATGTATATTCGCAATCGAATAGGGAACTTGGATTGGAATTAGAATTAAATTAGTAATATGGAATATAGTTGGACATGTTATATTCAAATAAGAAAGTGGAATACGCAAAACAGTTAATCAGCAAATTGACTAATTAAGTTAAAACGATTGAATCAAGTAAACTTTGAATAAGTAAATTTATTTTTGATTTCATATTCAAATCGAAGATGAAACTAGAATGGAAAATGGAATTTGATTGTATAAGCAAGTTGGAATCAAATTTGAACATGTTATGTAAAATAAGCAATAGGGCCAATTAATGAATTAGTTAAAGAACCGAGTTAAAAATGATTAGAGTAAGTTGTAGTGAATTGGAAATGCATGGAATTATGTTAGACAGGTTTGGTATAAAGGGCTAGAAGAGATATATTAGAATGCCCGATAACAAGGTATGTATTTAAATTAAATATGAGATTTTAGGCGCCGTATAGGCGAGCCGCTTGGTTTTTTTTTTCTTTTTGAACAAAGAGGCCTGTGTGTCGGTTTGGGGATTTTCCCGATGCATCTGGTACAAAGGAGGTTATGGCGATTTTTTCCGGAAATTTAAGGTGTTAGAATATTTTTAAGAAGATTTGATAAACTAGAAATTGATATATCGATATATATATATAGAATTCGATAATGAAACGAGCTTAAAATAGAATATTATAAACGAAAAGGAATTTTATAAATAAAATCCTGGGAGATATACGTTTTAAAGTGAACGATGATTTAAAAGCAAATGATTTGCAGATTTAAATTAATCGTGTTGATAAGAAGTTAATCAACGGAGTTAAAGAAATAGAGTTAAGCAGAATTAGAAACTGACTGGAAATTTGTTGAGTTGAACGACTTTTTGAGTATCGATCTGATGTTGGTTTCGTCCTTCGGGGTTTATACTTAGGAATTGTTCTCTTACTAGTTTACAGTTAGAGTCTGATAGATGTGGAAGAATGGTGATATGTAAATATGCAAGGGAAATGTAATCCAGGCTTAATAACATATATTTTCCTAATATAGAAAATAAGGAAATTTTTTTTTGAAGATGGTGAAAATAAGGAAATATGAATATATATATATATATGTGTGTGTGTGTGTGTGTTTGATGATGTGATCGATAATTCCATTTGGAAATAAGATCGTTGTGTGTACACGGACATTTTTCATTTGATAGTTAAATCACCGACTATCAAAGTTTTGACCATTTTAACGTTGTTAATATGGAGAGACCGGTTGGATTATTATCCAAAGAACCACTACGTATTGCATAAGTGTTGCGAAACCAAGTATGCTGAATATATCAAAAACAGAGTAAAGTACAAGGGCTGTTGTATAAGTCCTAGGTAGAGATTGCCTAGGATGGATATACTAAATAGTGCCTTCGGTTTCGTTCAGTCCCAGAACGAACGTATATGGACGAAAGTCTGGCAGAATATTTCCAATGATCGAATGGGTTGGTCTGTATAAATATATATGGTTGCAACAGATTTATTCCCTTAGAACAATATCGAGAATATTTGTGCAGATCAATTAGTGATTAACGGATCTGATAATGTGGCATTCAAAGTGATCGTGTTATCAATGAATGGATAGAAATCGTAGCCTCTGGCCTCAACAACCGGGAAATGACAAAAATCGGGTAGGCAACATGGCTATGTAAGTCGCACCTATTAGGGTGTATAATCACCTGATCTAGAGTTTTATTTACTTCTAAAAATCTATTGTCGATGCTGTCCCATTCGGGAAAAGGATGTTGATCCCAACCGTTGGTGATATACATTCGATACACTCAAGCGAAATGAGTGGTCAGTCATGTGTGGCTGAGTTGCAATATGTTCTTATTGAGCTCGGTGTATTCTCCTCTAGAGATACACCAGCGGCAGGTGGTTCCATACTTTTTCATAGTTGGAAAGTCATTACCCAATAAGTGCTTACGATTTTGATTGTATATTATATATGTGGAACGTGAGATGCAAACATTCCACTAGATTGTTATTTAATTGATTTAGACACTATTATAATATCAAAGGAGTTTTGACATAAAGATTATCCTTTCCTTTCAAAAGGACTTTGAAAGTTAAATCAAGGGTTTGGATTCTCATAAGGGAAAAACCCGTTCCATTAAACAGCGTGGTCTTATGGGATATCGTTTACTTGTTCAAACTGTTTTTAACAGTTTTACTCATACCAGTCCATGTTGCGTGCTTAGTGCATGTGCGTATGATAGGGGATTCTCGATTTTCGTTAGGTAGCGAACGGGAGACTCTTACCCCTACATGTCCCGAAAATGAGGGTTGGTTGTGAAGTCGAAAGGCTGGCCAAAAACATGGTGCTGGAGTACCAATGTAAGCCACAGTTGGGTATTACCTTGCTGCTTTGGTTGGAGGACAGGATGGTTGCAAAGCCTACTTAACTTTTTCCGGGACGTTACAGTCAGTACCAGAGCTTAGGTCGAGCAAATACCTAGGCTTTTGTGGCATGTGCTCATTAGAGAGAGGGTCAGTAGAACCCTAGAATGAGTTGAGTGTATATATATATACAAGAGAGCGTATTTGTTACTTGATATGAAAACTGTTTTATATTGTGTTGACTAGTCTGTTGAGTGAATTTTGAATTCTGATCGAATCGTGGGACGCCACGATGTCGGTAGGAGTTTATAAACACTTGAACAGAAGATTGGACACGATATTTTTTTTAAATAGTTGAGTTGATTGTTAGAATTATAATCGAATGAGATTATAAAACGGAAATAGTTATATATAACCAAGTAGAATTTGTATAGAAATAAAATATACAAATAAGATGAATTAAAATGAAATTCAAACCAGAACTCGGAATTTAAAATCCTGGAAAGAAGAATTAGATGGATTTTTGAAAGTAATTAAGCACTGAACTCACTTCAGAGGCTGGATAATAATTCTGATGATGATTGCAACATTATCAATATTCATTTTCGAGTTTCTAAGTGATGAATTGCTACCTTAGAAAAGATTTTGAAGGAAATTATTTTGAATGAAAACAAACTAGTTTGAAATGGTTATAAATATATGTGTATATATTTGTGTGATTTCAAATGGATTTGAAATAGCTGGTATTTGAATTCTGGAATTTAAATTGAACTTAAACAAGTTAAATGGATCGAAGTAAATAAATTGCTAGAATCAATTTGAATAGATTTGAATAAATATAAATTAGATGTGAATATATAGATAGGAAATCATTCAGATTAAACGAATGTTGAGTATATGATGTGTAAAAAAAAAAAGGAATCCAAAAGTTTTTGTTAGAACTAAAAATTTGTAGAAATACGAAGTGTTGAGGTTAAACATAAGTGTGTTTTGAAGAGTAAATAAGTCTGTAGCACTCTTTCTACCTTAGTAATTTCGGGGACGAAATGCTTTTAAGGGGGGAAGAATGTAACGACCCGGATTTGTTTGTCGATTTATTTTAAATATTTAATCTTGTTTGAAATGATTTAGTTGGTAATATAAATAAATTTTTATATTTATGTTCTCGATTTAAATATTGTTTTCGATCTTGTATCGTATATATTAAATTATCAAAATAAGGAATCAGCGAATAACTGAATTCGATGTTAAAACTGATTTGAAAACAGTTCAGAAAATAAATATAAAATTTTATTTGAATTAGAATAATAATATTAAATTATTATCGAAGAATTTAAATGGTTTGAAATTTAATTTATATCAATTTAAATTAATATCTATTTCGGATGATCGAACTGGACTTCGATACTTATCCCAGTGGGTTCAGAATAGTGATTTTACACTAAGATTGTCAGTTGTTGGGTTCAGAAAGGAGTTGGCAGTCAAGGATAATTTAATTTAAGGACACCAGTTTTAAATTAGAATAATAATAATTATAAAATAAACCTAGTGGACATTAGCAAAGCAACAAGGAAAAATAAATAGACCTCGTTGTTCATTTTTAAACCATAAGAGCAAATCAACTGTTGGCCTTTCTTCCTCCACTCATCCACTCTATAAATCGCGCACACCCCCTTTTTAATTCCTTCAATCTAGTTATGTTGTTCAATCCACTTCTTAAAACAAAATCGAAAGCCTTGAAATGAGATTTAATGGTCGCGGCTCCTTCCATCTGACAGGAAATCAAAATCAAAGTAAAAAAAAAGGGCTCGGAGCTTTATCTCTTGGTTCAAATACAGCTGGTGCGACGTGTTCTGATTTGGGGTAAAAGGAAATGTCATGATGAGGTTTACGATGCTGGGTTTTTCGAGTTGACTTTGGGTTATCGTTAGCAGGGTGCACGATACGGAGGTTATTTTACGATGTTCTGGATATCGAGATGAGGTGGAATCCGCCTTTCTGATGTCGCGATGTAAGGGGAGGTTAACGAAGAGGATTTTGAGATGTGGAATGGTGCTGGAGGGTATCGGGTAGCGCAGTGGTACAGTTTGAGTTCGATAGTCGATATAGTGGCGGAGGTTGAATAGCAGGTGCGATGAAATTTGGATCTGCTGCTGCAACAATGTGAAAATGGGTCTTCAAATTGGAAATGCAAGGTTAAACTCAAGCTCAAAGATGTGAGTAGCAATGGGTGTGAAGTTTTGGTCATACCCTGTATAAATTAGAGCTACTGGGAGACAGTCTTTTAAAGGGATGTGAGTTGATGAAGCGGAGTTCGCAAGGCTAAGCATAGTGGTGGTGTTAATCAAGTGGAGTGAAACAACTGTGTTAAACAAGGTGAAAATGGTGCGATACAGATGTAGTACTGGAGTAGAGGAACCCAATTGTTCGACTGTTGATGATTGGTTTCGACAGTATGGTGTTGGAGTTTCGGTCTTTGAATGTGAAGATGGAGATGCTCAGTAGTGGGTAGTGATTGAAGAGGAGTACCACCAGGATGAATTTGGTTTAGACAATGACAAGCTGATGGTTTTGAGGCTGTTTTCAACGAGATTGTTTGATGATTATTGTGTTATCTTAGTTATTGCAAGGAATAAGGTCATTATTATTTTATTTAGTAATTTAATTTTTATTTCATTTAAATTGTTCTATAACTTAAATTAAATGACATATTTAATTTATACAAGATTTAATGAACAGAGAAGATCGAAATTCATAAGCTGGAAATAAATTGAGAAACCGAAATGGATTGCTAATAAAATCCAGGTGAGTAAATCTCACTCATCTGTTATTTAGAATTATTTTTATTCGGTAAAAATAATTGATGTTGCTTGTTTGAATGCTTTCTGGTTGATTTAAATATATTAGTATTTAAGGTTGACTATTATATATATATATATATATATATATATATATATTGGGTTGATGATTGGATTGTTCCCGCAGTCTCACTAGCGGATGCCCGTAGTTTCATAGCGGATGATTTCCCTATACTCCCCACAAATATATATTAGTGGATGACCTTCATACCGCGATATCCAACCTTGAAGCAGGATGGGTAGTATTTATGTTGACTGACATCTGTGGATGCAGGAAAACGGGTTGGAGGGATCCAACTGGATCCCTCAAAAATATATTATCTGTTTATTTATTTATTTGCATATATACTGTCATGTATGATGTGTTAGAAAACCAGAAATAAATAATTGGTTGTTTGGTGTTTAAATATCACCGGGCCTAAATGTTGATATTTTAAAAATATCGGAAAAGGATATTTGAGATTTAAAAGGAAAATCTATTTTTCTAAAATAGAATTTGAAATTCGAATAGAATAAAAATACTAATTTGTTTTGAATATTTAAAACTAGTAGCTCATTTAAAAGGTATGTATTTAAAATGAATATGAGATTTTATGCGCCGTATCGGCTAGCCGCTTGGTTTTTTTATTTTCTTTTTGAATAGAGAGGCCTATGTGGCGGTTTGGGGTTTTCCCGATGCTTCGGGTAAAAAGGGTTGTGGCGAAATTTTCCTGAAATTGTAGGAGTTGAATATTATTAAGAAGATTTGATAAACTAGAAATCGATATATCGATATATATCGAATTCGATAATAAAACGAACTTAAAATAGAATATTATAAATGAAAAGGAATTTTATAAATAAAATCCTGGTAGATATACGTTTTAAAGTGAACGATGATTTAAAAGCAAATGATTTGCAGATTTAAATTGATCGTGTTGATAAGAAGTTAATCAATGGATTTAAAGAAATAGAGTTAAGCAGAATTAGAAACTGACTGAAAATTTGTTGAGTTGAATGACTTATTGAGTATCGATCTGATGTTGGTTTCGGCCTTCGGGGTTTATACATAGGAATTGTTCTCTTACTAGTTTATAGTTAGAGTCTGATAGATGTGGAAGAATAGTGATATGTAAATTTCAAGGGAAATGTTTTCCAGGGTTAATAACATATATTTTCTTAATATAGAAAATAAGGAAATATGAATATATATATATATATGTGTATATATATATGTAACAACCCGGAAATGCGAGCCAGTTTAAAATTGTTATTTTGGCAATTTTAATGAATTTTGCATATTTAAAATAGATTATTTTAAATAAAATCGACAAGAAATTTATTTTGGATTGAATTCGACGTTTATATTTATAGGCGTCGTCGTTAGAATATAATAATTATATATAATTATAAAAGGAATTGAAAATGGCCCGGTAGTTCGATAATTCGATTTCAAACTTCAATTGAATGTACCGGGTGAAAAATAAACCGTATTTTAGTGAAACCAAAAACATTAGGATCTATTTGTGAATATCTTTCTAACGAATCCGAAAAATCGAAATTTCATAGCGGGGATCAAAAGATATGTCCAGTTGAAAATTCTGAATAGTCGCTATGGAATTCAGGCCCTTAAAAATGGAAATTTTGCAAACGACCTCGGATTTCGACGAAACCACTTTTGTTGGATCCGTGATGTCAAATTATTGCTAGTTTTCAAATTTCATAATTTTTCGGATCAATATGTGAGCATGGCAAAGTAAAACGTGTTTGACCAGTTTCAGTTGATTTTAATCGACTGGAAAATGGCCATTTTTCCAACGGTCTCAGAATTCTACGAAACTAGTTTTGTTAGGACCGTATCATCAATACGAAGCTAGAAAATCTTTTTTTGGAATTTTTCGAGTTAGTATGTGACCCAAGTAAATTGAAATGCGCTTTCAAAATCAATATATAGAGTTATATGTTGATTTTAATGGAAACTGATTGTAACCATCGAATCAGCCTACGATACATATCCCATTGTGTTCGGAATGGGGGTAAAACGCTAAGGACGACAGGCGGTGGGCCTCGTCTAGAGGTCGAATGAAAAAGTCAACTTTTTGAAAGAAAAAAAAACACTTCTCCTTAAATCCCTCTGCCCCCCCTTTTCCCTCTTCTCCCTTACACCATTCAGAAAACGAATCGAATTTGAATTGAATAGAAAACGAATTGAATTTGAATTGAATAGAAAACGAATCGAATTTGAATTGAATAGAAAACGAATCGAATTTGAATTGAATAGAAAACGAATCGAATTTGAATTGAATAGAAAACGAATCGAATTTGAATTGAATAGAAAACGAATCGAATTTGAATTGAATAGAAAACTAATCGAATTTGAATTGAATTGAAAACCAATTCGAATTGAATTGAAAACGAATTCAAATTGAATTAAAATTTGAATTGAGTAGAAATGAATTTTAAAACGAATTTATAAGGAAGAATTCAATTTTGATTTGAATTGAAATGGAAGAGGAAATTGTTTCTGAAACGAATTTAAATCGATTTATAAAATTCGTTTTAAATAGAAATCGACGAAATATATATTATATATATTATATATGTAATATAATGGCCTGAATAGAATGCGCCGCGCCGCGGCAGTTCGTGAATTTCGACCATTTATTTCAAACTGACATTATGGGAGATCCGACCGTCGGATTCTCCTAAAACCGGAACCATTGGGTTCGTATCGAAAAGAGCTTTCTAACGAATATTAGAATTTTGAAATCTAACGGTTGGATTTGGAATTATGACCAAATCAAATTTGGAAAAGGTCGCTGCAGTTCGATGACCGTTGGTGGAAATCGACTGTATGGGCCTTGATAAAATTATTAAAAATATCAATAATTTGTGTAAAATCATAAGAAATGATTTGGGAAAAATTGGGATGAAAAACTCCATATTTGAAAGGATAAAAATAGATTTTTATCGAAATGAACTAGTTTTGAACTAAAATTAAACCCGTTTATTTTTAAATAAATAAATTTGATTTGAAACGAGTTCTAAATAGAATTGACTTGTGGGTTTATCGTGAACAGTGTTTTAAATAACACTAGTTCTTTAACCCGATAATAAATAGAATGTGATTTGGGTTTATCGTGAACTGTGTTTTAAATGACATTAGTTCTTTAACCCAGTAAAAGGAGTTTTAATGAATCTGCAATTAGATTGAAACGTAAATTGATAATTTAAATTATCAAATTTAGAAAGTGAGCGAGAATGGAGTATCACCAGTTTTGCTCCCAAACGATAGTTAAATCTTTAATTAGATTTGAACGTGAAATGGTAATTAATTTTACCGATAACACCGTGGTGTTAGATATGAAATGTTACCATTTTTGATTCATGGGATGAATAGGTTGGGATTGGGAAACAAAATAAATAATTACTTCGGTGTGGTTCGCTAATCTCGACTAGTTTGAAAAACCATAATTTTGTTTGAAATGACATCCAAAGGAAGATTAAAGGTTAAATTTTAAAGAATTTATCTTGGATAAAATTAATGGGAACCTTTCCCTAAGAATATGAAATTTAGAAACTAGCTGTAGGTTAGTTAAGAAGAATGGTTTCCTGGGTATAGATCTGATGTTGGTTTCGGCCTTCGGGGTTAATATTCGGGAAATTGTTCTCTTGCTAATTTGCGGTTAGTGACTAATGAATTGGAATGAGGCGTATGTTGTGTTTGTGTAACATTTGTTTTTAATATACGCGGGTTGTTCGGAAAGGCCGTGTTTATAACCATTCTGAATAACCGATTTGACGATAAGTCGAAGATGAAGACGGTGGTTGAAGACCGGAAGTCTTCACATCATCTAGGTGATTACTGATGATCTTGATTGGGCAGTACACCCAAGATGAGGGAATCAGTTGGTGGTCGTCATCTTGGGTGTCGTCCAGACGTACCTGGAGATCAATGGATATGCGAGGAAAGTGCCTCCGGTTTCATTCAGACCCAGAACGAACTTGTAAATGGATTGTGTGTTTGACATTGGACTTTATTCTGTGTTGATTGATCTCTATTAAATATACATCTGTTTGGCGGTGGAGAATTTATTCTTTTGCTTAACGCCCTTCTCTGAGACGTACGAGCTCAGAGGTTGTATATCGATGGACATCAATCGCATGGCATGAATTGCCTGTGTGGCACGCTGAGTTGCATAGATCAAGGCTTCTGTTTAAAAGAAAAGTCTTATGGTTGATGATCAAAGCACGACCTACGTGGCAGCTTTGTGTATAGCGTGGATTCGCGAGCCTCACACCTCGGTATGAGTTAATAACGGGAGAGTGACCGCTAGGAGAACACGACGTTTCTTTCTAGCTATGGGTGATGTTAGTGACCTACCAGCCCTGACATTTATATGCTTTTTACCCACGTGGTTGTTGGATGCGAGGCACCTCGATTATAGGTCTGTAAGGACCGAGAAACGTGTGTTCAGGAATAACTAATCCTCAAACGTAAGAGAGGACCGGCCCAGCCGATTCTAGGGGTTGCCCAGAGTGTGTAGTCCCGAGGCATTTTCTAGAGTGTCCCGAAGCGGAGAGGATCTTGCCCCATGCCTCGACTCATAACGGAAATCCAATTTCCAATACGTGTATTTCTGTTTTGTTTGTAGAGCCTAGTATGGCGACATGATAGATGGTACCCATGCCGCCTAG
The DNA here is from genome assembly GCA_030737875.1 of Allium sativum. NCBI lineage: Eukaryota > Viridiplantae > Streptophyta > Magnoliopsida > Asparagales > Amaryllidaceae > Allium > Allium sativum. Next base: position 655,381,401 of record CM060918.1, on the reverse strand, counting down.
GATTGATATTTATGATTGAAATTGTTTTGACACTATACACTTATTATAGTATCAAATGATTTGTTTTTAAAACGTACCAAGCATGGTTGGCTATTATAAGGGAAAACCCTATCATCCGGCTTGCGTTGCATTGTGTGATGGGACCTGGGTCTTATAATAGCTTCATTTTTCGAAAAAGCATCGCGTTGTCTTTTCTATGCACTGGTATTCTTGGGAGGAAACCCGTTACGTGTTATACGGCGTGGTCCCTTGAATTACTCTCTTTTAATGTAAAGTTTAAATAACTGTTTTAGTTCTCACACCAGTCACATTACTGACCTGGAGTTTATTGTTTTAACCTAAACTCTGGGTGCCCTTATTTTCTACACGGGCAGCTAGTAGTTTTTGTTTTGTAGATTTATATTCACAGGATCCTAGTTTACAGCTGGAACGATGCTCGGAAAGCTCTGTATCCGTGTATCATTTTCAGTTGTGTTTTGTATTATTTTCCGCTGCTATGTAATTTATTGTAATCTCTGATATTTATCGAATGTAATTTATTCATTTATACTCTGTATATTCTTATGTCTGATGGAATTGTTGTAATAACAATGAAATGTTCTTCCGTCTGCGTTCATTTGTGTGTTGTTCTCAAAGTATCCGCTCATTCCTTCACGGGGAATTAACGGGTTCTTTCAATATATATGTTTGATGATGTTATCGATAATTCCATTTGGAAATAAGATCGTTGTGTGTACATGGACATTTTTCATTTGATAGTTAAATCGCCGACTATCAAAGTTTTGACCATTTTAACGTTGTTAATATGGAGAGACCGGTTGGATTATTATCCAAAGAACCACTCCGTATTGCATAAGTGTTGCGAAACTAGGTATGCTGAATATATCGAAAACGGAGTAAATTACAAGGGCCGTTGTATAAGTCCTAGGCAGAGATTGCCTAGGATGGATATACTGAATACTGCCTTCGGTTTCGTTCAATCCCAGAACGAACGTATATGGACGAATTTCTGACAGAATATTTCCAATGATCGAATGGGTTGGTCTGTATAAATATATATGGTTGCAACGGATTTATTCCCTTAGCACAATATCCAGAATATTTGTGCAGATCAATTAGTGATTAACGGATCTGATAATGTGGCATTCAAAGTGATCGTGTTATCAATGAATGGAAAGAAATCGTAGCCTCTGGCCTCAACAACCGGGAAATGACAAAAATCGGGCAGGCATCATGGCTATGTAGGTCGCGCCTATTTGGGTGTATAATCACCTGATCTAGAGTTTCATTTATTTCTAAAAATCTATTGTCAATGCTGTCCAATTCGGGAAACGGTTGTTGATCCCAACCATTGGCGATATACGGTCGATACACTCAAGCGAAATGAGTGGTCGGTCATGTGTGACTGAGTTGCAAGACGTTCTTGTTGAACCTGGTGTATTCTCCTCTAGAGATACACCAGCGGCAGGTGGTTCCATACCTTGTCATAGTTGGAAAGTCATTACCCAATAAATGCTTACGATTTTGATTGTATATTATATATGTGGATCGTGAGATGCAAACGTTCCACTAGATTGTTATTTAATTGATTTAGACACTATTACAATATCAAAGGAGTTTGGATATAAAGATTATCCTTTTCTTTAAAAATGATTTTGAAAGTTAAATCAAGTGTTTGGATTCTCATAAGGGAAAAACCCGTTCCGTATTATACGGTGTGATCTTTTGAGATATCATTTGGTTTCTCAAACTGTTTTAAACTATTTACTCATACCAGTTCCATGACTGACCCGGAGTTTATTTTGTTTTGTTTTACCTGAACTCTTGGGTACTTAATTTTGTATGGGCAGTCAAGTAGTTCAGGATTTTACAGATTTATCCGAAGGAGCTTGGAGCAGGAGGCTTCAGCGTTATCTAGTTATTATTATGTCCGCTGTGTTGTAAGTTGTACTCTGATAGTGATACTCTGATAAGTGTATGTTATACAGTTGAAATTTTGTATTTCAAAAGTTATGATATTATATTTTGTTCCGCTGCGATGTGAGATTCTGTCTTGTTATTTCTGTTTTTCTTCTACCTTTTTCTTTTAAAAAAATGATTTGTATTTTCATGATATTTGGGTTGGATGCGTGATGTATGTAGTCAACTCTGATATTACGGATTTGCGGGCCATTACAAACACCCATATCAAACTAATATCATCCAATTGTAAATGCGGGAATAAATAGCATAAGAAAAAAGAAAAGTTAAATTTGACAACGATATTATAATTTTGAACTGAAAAGAACATTCATAATCAAATACAAGAGCGAAAATCCATTATCCTTCATTAATTCACACACGAAGTCAAATTATGATCAACAAAACCGTTCAACTAGTGCTAACATTATCCCATATACAAACACATACAATGTTGTACTAATTCCACATAACATTATATTTACACTAACATAACTCTTAACATACCTAACCAATCAACGAAGACGACGGTGACTGTAACATCTCGTATTTTTGCGATATAATAATTTAATTATTTAAATAGCAATTTAAAGATTTAAATGGTTGTTTAATAAAATAATATTGAATATTTAATTAATATAAATAATAGAATAATATATTTATTCCTGAAATAGTCAAAAATAATGGAATTCGCAATATTGTGTGAATTGGATTATTTACAAAATTTAGTTCAGTTTAGAAATGAATTATAATAACAAATTTATTATTTAAACGAAGTTTGAATGTATAATTATAATATAATTATAATCGAGCTCGAAATAGCACGATAGTTCGTAATTTGGCGATGCGAACTTTAAACAAATATACAGAATCCATTTTAAGTTGGATTTCTGTGAAACAAGAAGCGTTCAGAGCTGGTGAAGTTTATTTTTCTAATGGAATAGAAAAATCGAGATTTCGTCGTATAGATTGTGAGTTTCTAATGGGAGAGAAACCAGTGGGCCCTCCTTCGAGGAAGATGCGATTTTTGCCTATAAAGGTGAGTTTTTTTGATAATTTTATTTTATTTCTAAATCTGATTTTATTTTAAGTTAAAAACATAGTTTTTGAATTAGTTTTTATTTTATATAATACAAAGAAGAAAATCAGTTTTTATTTAATGTACATACATTATTATAAGATTTTTTTTAAATATAAATTTGAGATTTTAAAAATAAAGTTATGATTTTAAATTTTTTCATGATGTATAAAAATTGGATTTTTGCATATATAGTTATGAAATAAAAATGTGATTTTTATATGTGCTGCTACGAAATAAAAATACGATTTTTATGCATAGAGATTTGAAAAAAAGATATGATTTTTATTAAGTGAAGAGCAAGGTTGTAACACCCCGAATTTTCTATTAACACTAAAGTTGCTAAAATATTAATAAGTGTGTAAGAGAGGGGATGTATCTAATATGAATATAAAAATATTAATAAGTGTGTAAGAGAGGGGATGTATCTAATATGAATATAAAAATATTAATAAGTGTGTAAGAGAGGGGATGTATCTAATATGAATATAAAAATATTAATAAGTGTGAGAGAGGGGATGTATCTAATATGCATATAAAAATAATAATAAGTAAAGGGGGGTGTATCTAATATGTACATTGTAGAAAATATATATATATTTATGACATGAATAGAAGTTTATTAATATGATGAGTGTTTGCTGAGTCACTTCTGACTCATTGCTGAGTCAACAAGATAAACCCCATCTTGTCTGAACGGCTGCGGTTATTTCTAGGTTAAATCTAATGGCCTAAATGAATTCTAAAATCTATAAATAAGTGGGTAGACCCTAGACCTAAATCACTTGTAAAATTAGAGAAGCTACCGTCATGCTGCTGCCATGGAGTTCAGCATAGCCGTCACAAACTAAGAAGAGGAAGCGTAATCATCTACAACTAAATCTACACAAATCAAATCAAAAGATCTCTCTTTCTCTAATTCTTTTCTTTTGTTGGTGAGTATGATGATTCTCACAAGACTATTACAAACTAATTTGACTCAATTATTAATGGATCACAAGAAAGTGATGTGATTTGTAATTGTAAATTCTATATATTGTGGATCTCTTATTATGTTATTATGTTGTCGTATGATGTAAATTATATAGGCTATGTCGTGCTATGTTGAGAATCATGTCAAGCTATGTTATACTATCATACTACGCCATGTTATAAATCATGCTATATTATGTTGAAAAATCATGATGTTGTTGGATCATGCTTAAAGTTATGTTTTTTTTTCTTTATTTAAATGGATCTTGTTTATGGGAATTTGCCTATTAGGTTAGGTGTACCCATAAACTTGAAACTATAATTAAATAAAACTTGATTATGGGAATTTGCCTATTGAGTTAGGTGTACCCATATAAAACCATGTTGTTAAAAAATTAGATGATGTTGATTCACACATGTTCATATGTAAGTTTATGAAAATTGATTGAGATTATATTAGGTGAATTTTGAACAAGTTGACACCTTTAGGTCCATGACATGTATAATCTATGCAAGTTGGACATATGCAAGTTTCACCCCTTATTATGATTCATTTGGTCACATATACATGTTGTTATTATGATAATCTCTTTTATGCTATGAGTTAGGCTATTCGAGTCTAACATATATTTTGCGAATAAACGTTCAAACGTGGGGTAGGGGTAATATTAGGAATTAATAAATTGGGTGCAATTTTGTAAGATTTTGCATACCATGAATGGATGTCCATAATTGAGTCAATTATGGACATTGTTAAAAATTGGAAGTAATTAATAATTCAAGTAGGGAATTATTAAAATTGGGGGAAAGTGGATTATTATTAATAATCAATGCTTAGGACACGAGGTTGGACCCGTTTGTGATGTAAACCTGCCCGGACCCGCCCGGCAAATCCAGTAGTCACAAATGTCGGCCCAATGTGAGAGGTCCTAGGCCCAAACTAAAGCATAACAGTTGTAAAGACACGAGGTTAGACTCTTTTATGGTGTAAGACTGCCCGGACCCACCCGGCAAATCCAGCTGCCATAAATGCCAGTCTAATGTGAGAGGTCTTTATGAGGTTATGGCCTTAATGAACTAAGAAATACTTAACCAGATAATCATGTAAGGTGGGACATGGGGGTTAAGTAGGTGCCTTGGGTGGCATGAGGAATCTGGTGGTTGCCTTTAGAGGCATTTGAGATACGATTAGACTTAACCAAACACACATGTAAATGAACATGACTAAGTGGGTTAAGTGGGATGGACTAATGGGGACAAGCTTAGGTGGAATGCTTGTGGTAAATAGTGGGGGCCCATTTCAACCAGTATCCCAAAACGTATCTTTGTGGACTCGACCCAAGTCGAGGACGGGACACGCATACTGGGTTTGACTATAAGAGGCCAAAACAGGGAGCGGTGGCAACGCAAGTCCAACGGGTTTCATATGTGTGTGTGGACCCGGGCTGGTAGGTAAGACGTTGTTTCATCGTGTAGGTATAAGCTGTGCATGTCCGTTGTATCAGGTTGCCACTTTAGGGGAGTGATACACCCCACTGTGGGGCCAGCACGGGTATCTACGAGTTAGGGAGCCGATCGAATAATGGGAAGTAGGGTACACCTAGTGGAGATAGGGGCAGGCGGCACCTATGTAGTCAGCTAGGGGTACGTAAAGCCATTGGGAAAGTTTCTAAGTGAAGCTAAGTGGGATGAATCTTTAGGGTGACTGGTGTGGTGCAGTATAGTGTTTATCCTTTAGTATTTAGGAGCGCCTATAACGTTGCCTTTAGCGATTGTCTATGTCCTTAATCTGCTCTTCATAGATATTTTCTTGTTTTCCAGCTTATGCCTTAGTCCAGTTATTTTGGTAATAGTATTGTAGAATTATCATATTCACCAGACTTTATGTCTGACCCCATCTTTTCCATCCTTTTTCTCCCTTCAGGTCCGCAGGTTGGGCCAAGTTCTAGTGGAGTCTAGTTGGATCGCTTATCTTCTGGAAAGCTTGGACTGCTGAAGTAAAGTCCAGCTTGTTATCTTTCTTTTTAATGGCTATTCATGTAATGGGATTATGTATTTGTTTTATCAAGATAGATATTGTACTTGACATTGAATATGGTGTTATGATGTAATCAAACATGTTTTGACTTCTGCTACAATGAAATAAAGTTTTTTTGAATTTCCAAGTACTATTTTATATCTGTCTTGTTGTAATTTTACTGTTCTATATTCACTTAAAACCTCCATGGAAGTTAATGCATTCCCTTTGTGAGTGACATTAATGGACATGGGGTGTTACACGTGGTATTAGAGCATAAGGTTACCAGAACAGATAAAAAAAAAAATTTAGAAAAATATTTTTTTTTCTAAAGTATTTTTGGAAGAAGTGCTTTCAAAAAAAAAAAAAAAAAAAAAACATGTTATTTAAAGAGAGTTTTTATGAAAAACATAATCCCAAATAGCCACATCCTTATCTTTATCTTTCGAATTCTCCATTTTGAATCTTTCCTTTTTCGTTTCAACATGGCTGAAGATCTTAATCTCCAAGAAGGTGTGACGATTCCAGGGTGGTTTAGGAGATACTTGGAGGCTAGGGCCACCACTGCAGGCCCAGCGGATACTCCTCCACCCCTAGTTGCACCCATTCCTCCTCCTCCTCCTCGTGTTGACACTTTTGCAAAGACGTGCAAGGAATTCAACGCTATGGGAGGAAAAACTTTTCAAGGGACTGAGACGTTTGTGGAGGCCAGAGATTGGCTTAAGGAGACTGAGGAATTGTTGGATATCTTTGAAGTGGAAGATGGGAGGAAAGTCCGTTCAGCTGCTTGGTTAATGAAGGGAGAGGCCTCGTTTTGGTGGGAGGTCACTAACTGGGAACGTCCAGTTGATTCATGGTCGGATTTCAGACGAAGGTTTGAGGCAAAGTTTCTTTCAAGGGCAGAGGAGAACTTAAATATGGAAAAATTCCTGGCACTAAAGCAAGGGAGCTCATCAGTAAAGGAATATGTCAATAAATTTAATCAGTTAGCAAGGTTTGGCTTGGAGTTGGTGAACACGCCAGAGAAGAAAGCTTTGAGGTTCGTTAGAGGCTTGAATGAACCGTTGCAAGGGTTGGCTATGACCCACATCCCTATGGGAGCCACCTTTGAAAAGATAGTAGAAATGGCACTTATGCATGAGGATAAGGCAGTTGAAAAGAAAGGGAATCAGAAGAAACCCCAACAGCAAAATAAGAAGGGTGGTAAAAACAATAATGGCAAAGGGAAGAAGAAATGCTTCAATTGTGGGACGCCTGGCCATCTCAGCAAAGATTGTAGAAAGAAAAAGAAGACTGGTTGTTTTCATTGTGGAGATGCGGGACATTTAGTGAAGGACTGTCCAAAGAAGGGGCAGAGGGCAGGGTCTACCTCGGGAGGATAGGTGCAGGCTCTTATGGCACCAGGGCAGGCAAGGGGGCAAGTTCAGGCTATTGCGGCCCCACCGCTGCAAGAAAGAGGTAGAACAATTTCTGTTGAAAGCTTAGTTTTTCTATTTGATCATCCTGTCCGTACCTTATTCGATTCTGGCGCATCTCATTCGTTTATCTCTGCATCATTAGTTGAATCACTACACTTGAACACCAGTTTAGTAGAGGATCCCTTGGTCGTTTCAAATCCAATTGGGGGTTCGGCTCATTTGACCATGATATGTTTGGATTTGAAAATCTCTATACTTAGCGTTGAATTTAGATGTGATGCTTATGTATTGGGCTTCACGGGCTATGGGCTAATTTTAGGAATGGATTGGTTGTCTAGAAATAGGGCCATTCTTGATTGTGAAAGGAGAGTAGTTAGGCTTGTGACTCGCCTTGGTAATGCTCTCGACATCTTTTGTAATCCCATAAATTCCGTTATGCTAAGTTATCTTGAATCGCTTGACGCGTCTGTAGAGAACCTACGATCGGTAGAAGTGGTCCGGGAATATTCGGATGTGTTTGAGGAGGTGAAGGGCTTACCTCCAAAGTGGGAGATAGACTTTCGAATTTATCTTGTGGATAATGCTAAACCCGTATCTTTTCCAGTGCGCCACATGGCTCCTCGTGAAAGGAGGGAACTCAATAAGCAAGTAAAGGAGTTGCTTGAGAAGGGGTTCATAAGACGTAGTATATCGGAGTGGGGTGCTCCAGTAGTTTTTGCCACAAAGGCGGATGGGTCTCTTAGACTTTGTATGGACTATAGAGAACTAAACAAGCTTACTAAAAAGAACCGACACCCACTGCCGAGGATTGACGATCTCTTTGATCAGTTAGTTGGCGCCTCAGTGTTTTCGCAGTTGGACTTAGCCACTGGCTTTCATCAACTGAGTGTGGCTGAGGATAGTATAGATAAGACTGCTTTTAGGACTCCTGACGGATTCTATGAATGGCTAGTGATGCCCTTTGGTTTGACAAACGCCCCAGCATATTTTGTTGATTTGATGAGTAGGGTGTTTATGGAATACCTTAACAAATTCGTGGTAGTCTTTGTGGATGACATCTTAGTCTTTTCTAAGAATAAAGAAGAGCACTCCCTACATCTTAGGGAAGTGTTGGAAACCCTTCGAGCGCATAACCTTAAGGCAAAATTTTCTAAGTGTCACTTCTGGAGGAAGGAAGTACGGTTCTTAGGGCACGTGGTTTCCAAAGAAGGGATAGCAGTGGATCCCGCAAAGGTGGTGGCCATCCAAGATTGGAAGGACCCTAAAAATGCAACCGAAGTAAGAAGTTTCTTGGGGTTGGCTGGCTATTATAGGAAGTTTATCAAAGACTTCGCAAAAATATCAGCTCCATTAACACGGTTAACGAAGAAGAACCTGGTTTTTACGTGGGACAAAGATTGCGATGATGCGTTCCAACGTTTAAAGAGAGCCTTAACTTCAGCCCCAGTCTTAGTGCTGCCAGACGGGAATAAACCGTTTACCATCTATACTGATGCTTGTGGGATGGGACTTGGCGCGGTCCTCATGCAAGAGGGAAGAGTAATAGCCTATGGTGGAAGGCAGTTGAGGGTTCATGAAAAGAATTACCCCACGCATGACTTAGAGCTAGCCGTAATTGTTTTCGCGCTTAAGTCTTGGCGTCACTATCTTCTTGGTGAGAAATTCGAACTGTTCACTGACCACAAATCATTAAAATACTTATTCTCTGAGAAGGATTTGAATTTAAGGCAGCAACGGTGGATGGAATTCTTAGCCTCCTACGATTTTGAAATAGCATATACCCCGGGCAAGGGTAACGTGGTGGCAGACGCCTTAAGTAGGAAAAGGTTGTCCTCGAGTCCGTTGTTTGTTGAACGACAAAGCTTAGAATTCATCTCTATGTTTGACTTTAGACCCTCCGTTGACTTAGTACCCGGTCTGTTAGCATCCTTGGAGGTTAGACCTACACTTCTAGGACGGGTTGGTGAGGCACAGCGAGACGACCCACAGTTGGTTGAGATAGTAGAAAAGCTCAAAGGGGGGGAGTCGTCAAGCCATCTTCGTAGGTATACCCTAGACGATAAGGGTTGGTTACGAAGGGATAATAGACTTTGTGTACCACAAGACGAAGACTTAAGGAAGGCCATTCTTGATGATGCTCATCGCTCAAAAATGACCATTCATCCTGGCGGGGATAAGATGTACAAAGATATGAAGCGGGTTTTCTTTTGGGCCGGTATGAAAAAGGATATGGCCGAGTACGTCGCTAGATGCTTGGTGTGCCAACGAGTTAAAGCAGAACAAAAGAAACCCGGTGGGTTGCTTCACCCATTAGAAGTTCCACTATGGAAATGGGAAAGCATCTCAATGGATTTTGTGGATGGATTACCAAGATCAAGGAAGGGTAACACGGGGATTTGGGTTATAGTGGATAGACTTACTAAAAGCGCCCATTTTATTCCCGTGAAAAGTAAGAGTACTGCTCCGTGGTTGGCTTCTGTATACATTAACGAGATAGTTCGTTTGCACGGTATTCCTTCTAGTATAGTAAGCGACCGTGACCCCAACTTTACTAGCGAATTTTGGAAGAGTTTACAAGAGGCGGTAGGGACTCAGCTATGTTTGAGCACCGCATATCATCCTCAGACAGACGGCCAGACCGAGAGGGTGAATCGCATTCTAGAGGATCTTTTAAGGCTTTGTATCCTAGACTTTGGGGGTACAAGGGAAGAGCACCTTCCGTTAGTAGAATTCGCATATAACAATAGCTTTCAGTCTAGTATTGGCATGGCACCTTTCGAAGCTCTTTATGGAAGGCCTTGCCGTTCGCCTACATGTTGGTGGGAATCTACCGATAAAATCCTACTTGGGCCCGATATGGTTAGGGAAACCTCGGAGAAGATTGAGGTTATTCGAAGGAGGATGAAAGCAGCACAAGATAGGCAAAAATTGTATGCTGATAAGAGGAGGACAGATCTTGAGTTTGACATTGGGGACATGGTTTTTATCAAAGTATCTTCGTTACAGAATGTTGTTCGCTTTGGGTCCGTGGGGAAATTAGCACCAAGGTTTGTAGGGCCGTTTCCTGTAAAAAACAGGATTGGGAAGACGGCATATAGGGTGGAGTTGCCTGAGAAACTTAGGGGAGTACACGACGTATTCCATGTATCACATTTGAGGAAGTGTTTGCACAAGACCGCGGAGGTGGTAGAGCCGGGCTTGCTCAAAGAGGTGGAAATAGAGCGTGATGCAACAATTAGATGAGCTCCTACATGCATTCTTGGGTCGGAGATCAAAAATTTGAGGAATCGAGAGGTCAGACTGGTTAAAGTGCAATGGGGAGATGATGAGAGCAACGCAACTTGGGAGACAGAAGAGAAGACGCGTTCGTTGTACCCTTTTCTTTTTGAGGGTATGTCTTTTAATTTCTCCTTTATCGCTTAGCTTATCTTATCTTATCTTTAGTATGTCCTCTCATTAGTATCTTTGACCTTTAGTTAGGATAATCCTATGGTTGAAACATGTGTTTGAGACATGTTATGTATGATGGATGCAAAATGGATGCAAGTGTTTGCTAGTGGTTGCTCGTGGATGCATATATACACACACTTTAGGCACTAGATCGGCTCAGTCACTTCATATTGCATATTGCATATATATGGATGTATTTAGTATAATGGATGTATAATGGTTGTACCATCATATGGATGCTGCATTCGGTTGAATGGGTGTGCACGCATATAGAAGTAGTATGTAAGCAATTAGGATCTTTTGCATACATAATGGATTCATGACACTTACACAATTTGCATTAAGGAGGTCAACTGAATCAGTAGACCGCCTGATTTCGCATTAGGTAAGGACATGTACACACACTTGCATATGATCATAAAGCATTAGAAGTCTTTTAAGGACAATGGATGCCTGTGTATGATGGATGAGTAGATGGACGTTTGGATGGTAGGATATACATTCTTCCAGACTTGAAGATTTCGGGGACGAAATCCTAAAAGGAGGGGAGAATGTAACACCTCGAATTTTCTATTAACACTAAAGTTGCTAAAATATTAATAAGTGTGTAAGAGAGGGGATGTATCTAATATGAATATAAAAATATTAATAAGTGTGTAAGAGAGGGGATGTATCTAATATGAATATAAAAATATTAATAAGTGTGTAAGAGAGGTGATGTATCTAATATGAATATAAAAATATTAATAAGTGTGTAAGAGAGGGGATGTATCTAATATGAATATAAAAATATTAATAAGTGTGTAAGAGAGGGGATGTATCTAATATGTATATAAAAACAATAATAAGTAAAGGGGGATGTATCTAATATGTACATTGTAGAAAATATATATATATTTATGACATGAATAGAAGTTTATTAATATGCTGAGTGTTTGCTGAGTCACTTCTGACTCATTGCTGAGTCAACAAGATAAACCCCATCTTGTCTGAACGGCTGCGGTTATTTCTAGGTTAAATCTAATGGCCTAAATGAATTCTAAAATCTATAAATAAGTGGGTAGAACCTAGACCTAAATCACTTGTAAAATTAGAGAAGCTACCGTCATGCTGCTGCCATGGAGTTCATCATAGCCGTCACAAACTAAGAAGAGGAAGCCTAATCATCTACAACAAATTCTACACAAATCAAATCAAAAGATCTCTCTTTCTCTAATTCTTTTCTTTTGTTGGTGAGTATGATGATTCTCACAAGACTATTACAAACTAATTTGACTCAGTTATGAATGGATCACAAGAAAGTGATGTGATTTGTAATTGTAAATTCTATATATTGTGGATCTCTTATTATGTTATTATGTTGTCGTATGATGTAAATTATATAGGCTATGTCGTGCTATGTTGAGAATCATGTCAAGCTATGTTATACTATCGTACTATGCCATGTTATAAATCATGCTATATTATGTTGAAAAATCATGATGTTGTTGGATCATGCTTAAAGTTATGTTTTTTTTTCTTAATTTAAATGGATCTTGTTTATGGGAATTTGCCTATTAGGTTAGGTGTACCCATAAACTTGAAACTATAATTAAATAAAACTTGATTATGGGAATTTGCCTATTGAGTTAGGTGTACCCATATAAAACCATGTTGTTAAAAAATTAGATGATGTTGATTCACACATGTTCATATGTAAGTTTATGAAAATTGATTGAGATTATATTAGGTGAATTTTGAACAAGTTGACACCTTTAGGTCCATGACATGTATAATCTATGCAAGTTGGACATATGCAAGTTTCACCCCTTATTATGATTCATTTGGTCACATATACATATTGTTATTATGATAATCTCTTTTATGCTATGAGTTAGGCTATTCGAGTCTAACATATATTTTGCGAATAAACGTTCAAACGTGGGGTAGGGGTAATATTAGGAATTAATAAATTGGGTGCAATTTTGTAAGATTTTGCATACCATGAATGGATGTCCATAATTGAGTCAATTATGGACATTGTTAAAAATTGGAAGTAATTAATAATTCAAGTAGGGAATTATTAAAATTGGGGGAAAGTGGATTATTATTAATAATCAATGCTTAGGACACGAGGTTGGACCCGTTTGTGATGTAAACCTGCCCGGACCCGCCCGGCAAATCCAGTAGTCACAAATGACGGCCCAATGTGAGAGGTCCTAGGCCCAGACTAAAGCATAACAGTTGTAAAGAAACGAGGTTAGACTCTTTTATGGTGTAAGACTGCCCGGACCCGCCCGGCAAATCCAGCTGCCATAAATGTCAGTATAATGTGAGAGGTCTTTATGAGGTTATGGCCTTAATGAACTAAGAAATACTTAACCAGATAATCATGTAAGGTGGGACATGGAGGTTAAGTAGGTGCCTTGGGTGGCATGAGGAATCTGGTGGTTGCCTTTAGAGGCATTTGAAATACGATTAGACTTAACCAAACACACATGTAAATGAACATGACTAAGTGGGTTAACCGGGATGGACTAATGGGGACAAGCTTAGGTGGAATGCTTGTGGTAAATAGTGGGGGCCCATTTCAACCAGTATCCCAAAACGTATCTTTGTGGGCTCGACCCAAGTCGAGGACGGGACACGCATACTGGGTTTGACTAAAAGAGGCCAAAACAGGGAGCGGTGGCAACGCAAGTCCAACGGGTTTCATATGCGTGTGTGGACCCGGGCTGGTAGGTAAGATGTTGTTGCATCGTGTAGGTATAAGCCGTGCATGTCCGTTGTATCAGGTTGCCTCTTTAGGGGAGTGATACACCCCACTGTGGGGCCAGCACGGGTATCTACGAGTTAGGGAGCCGATCGAATAATGGGAAGTAGGGTACACCTAGTGGAGATAGGGGCAGGCGGCACCTATGTAGTCAGCTAGGGGTACGTAAAGCCATTGGGAAAGTTTCTAAGTGAAGCTAAGTGGGATGAATCTTTAGGGTGACTGGTGTGGTGCAGTATAGTGTTTATCCTTTAGTATTTAGGAGCGCCTATAACGTTGCCTTTTGCGATTGTCTATGTCCTTAATCTGCTCTTCATAGACATTTTCTTGTTTTCCAGCTTATGCCTTAGTCCAGTTATTTTGGTAATAGTATTGTAGAATTATCATATTCATCAGACTTTATGTCTGACCCCCTCTTTTCCATCCTTTTTCTCCCTTCAGGTCCGCAGGTTGGGCCAAGTTCTAGTGGAGTCTAGTTGGATCGCTTATCTTCTGGAATGCTTGGACTGCTGAAGTAAAGTCCAGCTTGTTATCTTTCTTTTTAATGGCTATTCATGTAATGGGATTATGTACTTGTTTTATCAAGATAGATATTGTACTTGACATTGAATATGGTGTTATGATGTAATCAAACATGTTTTGACTTCTGCTACAATGAAATAAAGTTTTTTTGAATTTCCAAGTACTATTTTATATCTGTCTTGTTGTAATTTTACTGTTCTATATTCACTTAAAACCTCTATGGAAGTTAATGCATTCCCTTTGTGAGTGACATTAATGGACGTGGGGTGTTACAAAGGTAAAAATTAGGTTTATATATATAGAAAATATAAAAATTAGGTTTTTGTACATATAATAACGAAATGAAGATATGATTTTTATATAAAAACCTTTGTTATAAAAATTCGATTTTTAGCTATATAAAGATCATATTAAAAATGTGATTTTTAATATGAACAGTGTGAAAGAAATTGCATAGGAATTCCGGGCAAATCCGAACTGTTCAGAAATTCAGAAATAAAACTGGCGGAGTGGATCCCAAAAGGTGAGAACTTCTTACTTTAATTTATTTTCTTGTTAAAAATATATACTAGAATGCAGATGGTGCTTAGCAGCACCCGACACCGTCGTCCGCAGACCATGGATGACTTGTTTGATTATAATGTGTTGTGAAAATTCATTGTGATGTGGAACGGAATGTAAAATATCCATGTGTTGAATAAACATTTTATCGTTAAAAATACAATTTTTAACGTGTATATGAGTAAAATAAATATTCATTTACAAATCGGACGATTTGTTTATGTACACCCATTTAACTGATATGGATTGGGACGATATATTTTACACATCAGCCAACTGCACAAATAAAATTTGTGTTTGTTGATTGAACCCCACGCGGGTATTGGGATGATATTTGACGTACACTAATCCCAATTATCTAGTTCTATGTCAATCAATAGGTTGACAGACTGTTATAAGTGTTAATTATTTATATTTAATGCTTATACAGTGTAGAATGCACTCTAGATGATGGTTGATTATTTATCATTGTTATTATATACATGTGTTATACGAAATCCAAATAATTAACAATATATGGTAATTGATTGGATCTCATTCCAATTTGGAAGACAAAGAATCTTTTAAAAACAATTTTCAGAAAAGGATAAAATAAATTCATGTGTTGAATAAAATGAATGACGAATATTATAAAATAATATTTAGTAAAAGATCAAAATATGATTTTGATGTCCGATTTTGGATGGACACGAAAATATTGAAATATATAAAGTTGTGTTGATTAGATATGCGCCATTTTGACGCGAACGATGTTTATATCGATTTTATTCATTTTTTTAATGAGTATCGAAAAGGAATTGATTTCAAAATCTGATATTTTGATAATATTATCATTTATATATTAGTGATATGAAATATACAAATTTGTTTTAAAATTGAAAATGGAGTTGAAATAGTCTTTAAAACGATTTATAAAATACGTTTCAAATGGAAATTTATAAAATATATATAATATTATATATATATATATATTAAATGGCCTGAATAGAACGCAGCGCGTCGCGACCGCTCGCGAATTTCGACCATTGACTTCGAATGGACGTTTCGGGAGATCCGACCGTCGAATTCTCCTAAAAGCAGAACCGTTGGGTTCGTACCGAAAAGGGATTTCCAACAAATATAAGTGATTTAAAATCTAATGATTGGATTTGGAATTATGACCAAATCAAATTTGGAAAAGGTCGTTGTAAGTGCAGTTCGATGATCGTTTATGTAAATCGACTGTACGGGCCTTGATAAAATTATTAAAAATATTAATAATTTGCGTAAAATCATAATAAAGCATTTGAAAAGAATTTGGAGGAAAAATTCCATATTTGGAAAGATAAAAATATATTTTTATCGAAATGAACTAGTTATTAACTAGAATTATAATCCAATTATAAATAAATAAATAAATTGGATTGATAATGGGTTTTAATATAACCAGAATTTCCAATGTATGAGCTGGAATGGATTTGAATGGAAATAATCTTTGGAATATTACGGTATTGGATTCTGTGATTATATGGATATTGTTAGGGGAATTTGGAAGATACAGATATCGTTATTCCCAATACGATACCCGTTGGTTTCAGAATTTGATATTGGATATAAGCCGATATAATTTCTATTCAGAGCCTTGTATTCAATATTAAATTGGATTTTGGGTTTCCCTAGAATGGTGACTTCATTAACACTGTTTTTAAGCCCAGTTGATAAAAGATTAAGTCTTTTGATTAAGATTTAATGTGGTTTACCAATTAATTTATATTTAATTGGAATTGAAAAGAATTGGATTTTGGGTTTGTTGTGAATAATGTCTTAAATAACACTGTTCTTGAACCCAGTGTGAAAAGAATAAATCTTTCAATTAAGATTATTAGAGTTTCCAGTTAATTTACATCTAATTGGAATGAAATGAATTGTGAATTGGGTTTATCGCGAACTATGTTTTAAATAACACTTGTTCTTTAACCTGATTACAGTGAAATGGGATTTGGAATATATAAATATTTTATTAAGATTTAATGGAAATTTTCCAAAGTAAAGTTTTCTAATTTAATAAAATAAATTGGAATGGAATGGAATTCGATTTGGTAATAATCTGTAATAACCCGGAAATCTGAGCTAGTTTAAAATTTTTATTTTGGCAATTTCGATGAATTTTGAATATTAAAAATGAAATATTTTAAATAATAACGATGTAAAATTTATTTTGAATGGAATTCAAACGTATATGTTTATATAGATCGTCGTTAGAATATAAATAATTATTTTAAATTATAAAAGGAATCGAAAATGGCGCGGTAGTTCGATAATTCGATTTCAAACTTCAAGTGAATGTACCAGTTGTAAAATAAACCGGAATTTAGCGAAACCAAAAATATTAGAATCTATTTGAAAATATCTTTCCAACGAATCTGAAAAATCGAAATTTCATAGCGGGGATCAAAAGATACGTCCAGTTGAAAATTCAGAATAGTCGCTATGGAATTCTGGCCCTTAAAAACAACCATTTTGCAAACGACCTTGGATTTCGACGAAACCACTTTTGTTGGATTCGTGATGTCAGGTTATTGTTAGATTCCAATTTTCGTAATTTTTCGAATCAATATGTGAGCGTGGCAAAGGAAAACGTGTTTTGACCAGTTTCAGTTGATTTTAATCGACTGGAAATTGGCCATTTTTCAAACGGTCTCAGAATTCGACGGAACTAGTTTTGTTAGGACCATATCATCAAAAAGTAGCTAGAAAATATTTTTCGGGAATTTTTCGAGTTAGTATGTGACCCCAGTAATTTGAAATGTACGTTAAAAATTCAATATAATGATTTAAATGTAAATTCAACGGAAACTAATCGAAACGATCGAATCAGCTTGCGATACATATCCCATTGTGTTCGGAATGAGGGTAATTAGCTATGAACGACAAGCGGTGGGTTCTATTTCGAAGCCAAAAATAAAAGTACCTTTTTGGAATTAAATAATTAAATAAAAAATTAAAAAGATTCCCCTTCCCTCTCCTTAACCCTTCAGCCCCCCCCCCCCCCCCCGATTTCATTTCTAAAGTAAGAAAAAAAAGAATAGGGAAGAGGAGAGCGATGGGGGGCCGCCGCTGCCATTGCGCCCCTCCAATCGCCAGCGCCGCCGCCCTAGGGCGGGCGCCTCCACCTCCAACTCGCCCAACCCGCGCCACGACCACAGACCACCGCGCAACCCTCACCCCCCTTGGATCGACGAGCCCCAACCTCCGCGCCCTTCTGAACCCCGCAGCACCCTCCCCCTTCACCTTGACCTCCTCCTTCAACCACTGCCTCGTGAATTCCCCCTTCCTCTGTACAAACCGCCGACGCCCCATTCAGCACCTCCCCGTTGCTCCGACAACCTGAGAGCCCCCAGCAAGCTTCGACACCCCCTTTTTCTTCACTGAAAAACCCGTAAGTTTGAATTCGTACTATTTATTTATTTATCTCCTTTATGTTTAGTTTTAAAAATAAGGAAATTCAGTTTTATAACTACAAAGATCGGATTTTTATTAACAACAAAGATCGAATTTTCATAGTTAAAGCAAGGATATTTATAATAGAAAAGAAGGGATTTTTATTATAGGAATGCTTTGATTTTTATTAATAAAAATATAATATTTATAAAATAGAAAGGTTAAAAATATAATTTTTATTTTAGTAGAAGATTAAAAATATAATCTTTATATGATAGGAATATTAAAAATATAATCTTTATATGATAGGAATATTAAAAATATAATTTTTACATTATAGAAAGGCTAAAAATCTTATATTTATGTAGTAGAGATAATAAAAATATAATTTGTATATAATATAGATGATAAAAATTCGATTTTATTATGTAGGAGATATAAAAATGTGATTTTTATATTATATAGATAATAAAATTTTGATTTTTATATGATGTGTAGAATAAAAATATTATCTTTATATATGTAGCGAAATAAAAATCTGATTTTTATTATATATATAGTGAAGCAAAATGTGATTTTTATAGCGATGACATATAAATAAAAATTCAATCTTTATATAAGAAGTAGAAATATAAAAATATAATTTTTATATTGAAATAAGCGTTGTAAAAATATATAAAGTAGAAGTAAAAATAGGATTTTTATTTATTAGATTGAAGTAGTAAAAATATAATTTTTATTTGAACAGCGTCAAAAGAATTGCATTGGAAGTTCAAACCAATCCAGACTGATCAGCAGTTCAAAAGAAAAGCACGGCAGAGCGGAACCCTCTGTGAGAACTTCTCACCTTAAATTTCTTTTTTTGTAACACCCCACGTCCATTAATGTCACTCACAAAGTGAATGCATTAACTTCCATGGAGGTTATAAATGAATATAGAACAGAAAAAATACAACAAGACAGATAATAAATAGTACTTGGAAATCTAAACGTCATTTTATTGTAGCGGAAATTAAACATGTTTGTTACATCATATAACCATAGATCATAATCAAGTACAATATCCATCTTCATAAAAACAAAATCCCATTACATAAATAGCCATTAAAAGATAACAAGTTGGACTTTACTTCAACGGCCCAAGCTTTCCAAAGAGAGATGAAGCAATTCAATCAAACTCCACTAGAGCTGGGACCAACTTGAGGACATAGAGGGGAAAAAGGATAGAAATAGAGGGGGTCAGACATAAAGTCTGGCGAGTATGATAATTCTAACAATACTATTATCAAAATAACTAGACTAAGGCATAAGCTGGAAGACAAGTAAATGTCTATGAACTCTTAGGAAGATAAAGATAGCATTTAAGATAACGGTAAAGGCACACCTAATTACTAACAAATGATTACTACACTGCACCACACCAGTCACCCTATTGTTTGATCCCACTTGCTTCACACAGAAACTTTATAAATAGCCTTACGTACCCCTTGCTGACTACATAGGTGGCGTTTGCCCCTATCTCCACTAGGTGTACCCCACTACCCACTTTCGATTGGCTCCCTACTCGTAGATACCCGTGCTGGCCCCACAGTGCAGTGTATCACTCCCCTAAAGTGGCAACCCGATACAACTTGAGAATGCACGGCTTATACCTACACGATGCAACAACGTCTTACCTACCAGCTCGGGTCCACACACGCATACGAAACCCGTTGGACTTGCGTTGCCACCGCTCCCCGTTTTGGCCTCTTATAGTCAAACCTAGCATGCCATCCCGTCCTCGACTTGGGTCGAGCCCACAAAGATACGTTTGGGATACTGGTCGAAATGGGCCCCCACAAGCTACCCACCTAAGCTTGTGACTAGTATATCCCACTTAACCCTCTTAGTCATGTTCATTTACATGTGTGTTTGGTTAAGTCTTACTAATCGTATTTCACATGCCACTAAGGGCAACCCCTAGATTCCTCATGCCACCCGAGGCACCTACTTAACCCCCATGTCCCACCTTACATGTTTATCTGGTTAAGTATTTCTTAATTCATTCAGGCCATAACCTCATAAAGACCTCTCACATTAGACTGGCATTTATGGCAGCTAGATTTGCCGGGCGGGTCCGGGCAGTCTTACACCATAAAAGAGTCTAACCTCATGTCTTTACAACCGTTATGCTTTAGTTTAGGCCTAGGACCTCTCACTTTGGGCTGACATTTATGACCACTGGATTTGCCGGGCGAGTCCGGGAAGGTTTACGTCACAAATGAGTCCAACCTCGTGTTCTAAGCATTGATTAAGACTTAAAATCTTTTACCCCATTTTTAATAATTCCCTATTCAAATTATTAATTAAGTCAACTTTTAATGATGTCCATAATTGACTCAATTATGGCCATCCACTTATGGCATGCAAAATCATATCAATTGCACCCCAACTTTTTAATATTAAATCCTTAATATTACCCCTACCCCACGTTTATACGTTCGCTTATTCAATGCATAATATAGGCTAGACTTGTATAGTCTAACACCTAGCACAAAGATAAATTATCACAAAATATAGACAATTAAAATAAATCTAATCATAATAGGGGTGAAACTTGCATAAACTACACATGTTAAGGATCAAAAGGTGTCAACTTGTTAAATGTCTCAATTTACATGATAAGATCATAGCCCAAATCTATACATAAAATTGCATATGGGGTTTTTAGGCAACATAATGATGGTGTGAACTAGCATAGGATATCACATATGTCATAGCATAATTCTAGATGTCATAATAGATGTCTTGGAATATGTTCATAACTTTTCTAATCAATCTAACTTGCATATGTGACTTGTCATATAGATCAACATAACCCAAACATAATGATTTAATTAATATGAACTAACTAGTGTAGATGGTAACATCATGGCCTTTTTAACATGTATGATCCATCACAACTTAGCATAGAAACTTTCAACATACATAACATCATCATAGCATGATTTCCAACATATAAGATATCATCATCACATAACATTGGATTTACAATATACATGATAGCAAAAGGGGTTTACAACAACATATATGATAATTCACATCATCTACTCATAATCCATTTATAACTCAACCTAATTAAAATGATAATAATCTTGTTAAGATCATCATACTCACAATTTAGAGAAGAAAAGAGAGAGTTTTGCTTTGCTTTAGGGTTGAGAGAATTAGAATTGAATTTGCTTTTATTCTTTCTTAGTTGGCGGCGGCTCCATTGATTTCCATGGCGACGGTAACTATTTTATTTTAATTAGGTTTAGGGTTAGCATTAGGATGTATTTATAGGTGTAGGAAGTTATTTAGGACCATTAGATTAACCCTGAACCACGAGAACCAATCAAATGTAAAATCTGCATTTGAGCGAATTGGCCCAGGGGTTGACAGCCAAACACCCTGGATTAACCCCTAGTCGACCCAGCGGAGCTCGGGTCGACCTCAAAAATGGGCCGGTTTTGTTATTTCCCCTAACAATTCTATGTTTTGAACTTTTTTGCATATTTATTTATTTAATTTTTAATTTTTTTTATATATATATCAATATATATATATTTCTCTGCGTAACCCATTTCACTTAATTTATTTCTAAAAATTAAGTACACTTTAATTTGTGAATTTTAATGTTATAAAATTACGGGGTGTTACATTCTCCCCTCCTTAAAGGATTTCGTCCCCGAAATTTCCAAGTCAAGAAGAATGTATAACCTACCATCTAATCGTCCATCTACTCAACCATCAAACACCAGCATCCATTGTCCTTAAAAGACTTTTAATGCTTTAATGTTTTTATGCACAGTGTGTGTATATGTCCATATCTAATGCAAAATTAGGCGGTCTACTGATTCAGTCGACCTCCTTAGTGCAATTCATGATAGTGGCATGCGTCCAATATGTATGCAAAAGATTCCTAATGATACATATTAATTCTATATGCGTGCACAACCATACATATTAATTCTATATGCGTCCAATATGTATCTAAAACGTCATTTTATTGTAGCGAAAATTAAACATGTTTGTTACATCATATAACCATAGATCATAATCAAGTACAATATCCATCTTCATAAAAACAAAATCCCATTACATAAATAGCCATTAAAAGATAACAAGTTGGACTTTACTTCAACGGCCCAAGCTTTCCAAAGAGAGATGAAGCAATTCAATCAAACTCCACTAGAGCTGGGCCCAACTTGAGGACATAGAGGGGAAAAAGGATAGAAATAGAGGGGGTCAGACATAAAGTCTGGCGAGTATGATAATTCTAACAATACTATTATCAAAATAACTAGACTAAGGCATAAGCTGGAAGACAAGTAAATGTCTATGAACTCTTAGGAAGATAAAGATAGCATTTAAGATAACGGTAAAGGCACACCTAATTACTAACGAATGATTACTACACTGCACCACACCAGTCACCCTATTGTTTGATCACACTTGCTTCACACAGAAACTTTATAAATAGCCTTACGTTCCCCTAGCTGACTACATAGGTGCCGTCTGCCCCTATCTCCACTAGGTGTACCCCACTACCCACTTTCGATCGGCTCCCTACTCGTAGATACCCGTGTTGGCCCTACAGTGGGGTGTATCACTCCCCTAAAGTGGCAACCCGATACAACTTGAGAATGTACGGCTTATACCTACACGATGCAACAACGTCTTACCTACCAGCCCGGGTCCACGCACGCATACGAAACCCGTTGGACTTGCGTTGCCACCGCTCCCCGTTTTGGCCTCTTACAGTCAAACCCAGCATGCGTGTCCCGTCCTCGACTTGGGTCGAGCCCACAAAGATACGTTTGGGATACTGGTCGAAATGGGCCCCCACAAGCTACCCACCTAAGCTTGTCACTAGTATATCCCACTTAACCCTCTTAGTCATGTTCATTTACATGTGTGTTTGGTTAAGTCTTACTAATCGTATTTCACATGCCACAAAGGGCACCCCCTAGATTCCTCATGCCACCCAAGGCACCTACTTAACCCCCATGTCCCACCTTACATGTTTATCTTGTTAAGAATTTCTTAATTCATTCAGGCCATAACCTCATAAAGACCTCTCACATTAGACTGGCATTTATGGCAGCTGGATTTGCCGGGCGGATCCGGGCAGTCTTACACCATAAAGGAGTCCAACCTCGTGTCTTTACAACCGTTATGCTTTAGTTTAGGCCAAGGACCTCTCACGTTGGGCTGACATTTGTGACCACTGGATTTGCCGGGCGGGTCCGGGCAGGTTTAGGTCACAAACGAGTCCAACCTCGTGTCCTAAGCATTGATTAACACTTAAAATCTTTTACCCCAGTTTTAATAATTCCCTATTCAAATTATTATTTAAGTCAACTTTTAATGATGTCCATAATTGACTCAATTATGGCCATCCACTTATGGCATGCAAAATCATATCAATTGCACCCAACTTTTTAATATTAATTCCTTAATATTACCCCTACCCCACGTTTATACGTTCGCTTATTCAACGCATAATATAGGCTAGACTTGTATAGTCTAACACCAAGCACAAAGATAAATTATCACAACATATAGACAATTAAAATAAATCTAATCGTAATAAGGGTGAAACTTGCATAAACTACACATGTTAAGGATCAAAAGGTGTCAACTTGTTAAATGTCTCAATTTACATGATATGATCATGGCCCAAATCTATACAAAAACTTGCAGATGGGGTTTTTAGGCCACATAATGATGGTGTGAACTAGCATAGGATATCACATATGTCATAGCATAATTCTAGATGTCATAATAGATGTCTTGGTATATGTTCATAACTTTTCTAATCAATCTAACTTGCATATGTGACTTGTCATATAGATCAACATAACCCAAACATGATGATTTAATTAATAAGAACTAACTAGCATAGATGGTAACATCATGGCCTTTTTAACATGTATGATTCATCACAACATAGCATAGAAACGTTCAACATACATAACATCATCATAACATGATTTACAACATATAAGATATCATCATCACATAACATTGGATTTACAATATACATGATAGCAAAAGGGGTTTACAACAACATATATGATAATTCACATCATCTACTCATAATCCATTCATAACTCAACCTAATTAAAATGATAATAATCTTGTTAAGATCATCATACTCACAATTTAGAGAAGAAAAGAGAGAGTTTTGCTTTGCTTTAGGGTTGAGAGAATTAGAAATGAATTTGCTTTTCTTCTTTCTTAGTTGGCGGCGGCTCCATTGATTTCCATGGAGACGGTAACTATTTTATTTTGATTAGGTTTAGGGTTAGCATTAGGATGTATTTATAGGTGTAGAAAGTTATTTAAGACCATTAGATTAACCATGAACCATGAGAACCAATCAAATGTAAAATCTGCATTTGAGCGAATCGGCCCAGGGGTTGACAGCCAAACACCCTGGATTAACCCCTAGTCGACCCAGCGGGACTCGGGTCGACTTCAATAATGGGCCGGTTCGGTTATTTCCCCTCCCAATTCGCTATTTTGAACTTTTTTGCATATTTATTTATTTAATTTTTAATTTATATATATATATATATATATATCAATATATATATATATATTTCTCTGCGTAACCCATTTCACTTAATTCTTTTCTAAAAATTAAGTATACTTTAATTTGTGAATTTTAATGTTATAAAATTACGGGGTGTTACATTTTTTCTATTTATATAAATATATATTAGGATGCAAACGGTGTTTAGTAGCACTCGACACCCATCGTCCACAGACCATGGACGGCTTGTATGCTTGTTTGTTTTGTTTGATTTTGATGTAGTTGATTGTGTGATTTGAAATGAAATAAATAAAATATTTTATACAGTTAAAATATTTTATAGTTAAAAATTGAATTTTTAACGTGTATTTGAAATGAAATAAATAGTTATAAACAAATCGGACGATTTGTTTATATACACACATTTGACTGATATTGATTGGGACGATAAATTTTACACATCGCCCAACTTCACAAATAAAATTTGTGTTTGTTGATTTGAAACCCCACACAGCTATTGGGATAATATATGTTATGCACTAATCCCAATAATTAGCTGTATGTCGATCAATTGATTGACAGACTATGTAAGCGTTATTTATTTATATTTAATGCTTATGCAGTTGTGTGGTGCACTTTGGATGATGATTGATTATTTATCGTTGCTATTATATACATGTGCTGTATGGAAATCCATATAATTAACATTATATGGTAATTGATTGGGCCTCATTCCAATTGGAAAAATAAAGAATATTATAAAATAAAGGTTCATGTGTTGACCGTACTCATTTGTTGAGATTAGTCAGGTGTTAAACGAAATATTTTAACAATAAAATATACATCTTTATCATATATAAAATTAGAAACTAACTGGAAAATAGATAAGATGAGTTGTCTCCTAGGTATTGATCTGATGTTGGTTTCGGCCTTCGGGGTTAATGCTTAAGGGATCGTTCTCCTACTACTTTACGGTTGGAGTCTGATTTGAAATCAAACGATAGACACCATAATTTTTATAAAATATATTAAATAGCAAAAATAGTCGCTTGTTGACAGTACTCATTTGTTGAGATTGGTTATGTGTTGAAAGAAATATAGATTCATGTGTTGAATAGATTAAATATTCATTTGTTGAATAGAATAACGAAGTTTTTGAAAAATATAAAGCCATGTTGATTAGAGATGCGCTATTTTGATGCGAACGATAATTTTATCGATTATATTCGTTTTTATAATAAATATCGAAAAGAGATTTAAAAATCGAATTAAATTGAATTGAATCAAATTAAATTGAAATTGAATCGAATTTAATTGAATTGAATCGAATTAAATTGAAATTGAAAAGAATTAAATTCGAATTGAATTGAATCGAATTAAATTGAAATTGAATATAACTAAATTCGAATTGAAATTGAATCGAATTAAATTGAATTGAATAGAATTAAATTCGAATTGAAATTGAATCGAATTAAATTGAAATTGAATCGAATTAAATTGAATTGAATAGAATTAAATTCGAATTGAAATTGAATCGAATTAAATTGAATTGAAACGAATTGAATTGAATTGAAAACGAATTAGAATTGAATTCGAATTGAATTGCAAACGAATTAGAATTGAATTAAAATCCATTTGAATTGAAATCAATTTGAAATGAATTTAAAACGAATCTATAAGGAAAAATTCACTTTTGATTTGAAATTGAATAAGAAGCTGAAATCGTTTTGAAATCGAATTCAAAACTATTTATAAAATTCATTTTAAATAGAAATCGACGAAATATATATATATATATATATTATATATATATATATATATATATAATGGCCGAAATAGGACGTGCCACAGCAGTTCGAAAATTTCGACCATTGACTTCGAACGGACATTACGGGAGATCCGACTGGCGGTCTCTCCTAAAACTGGAACCGTTGGGTTCGTACCGAAAAGAGCTTTCCAATGAATATAAGAAATTTGAAATCTAACGGTTGGATTTGGTGGTACGTCCAAATCAAATTTGGAAAAGGTCGTTGTAAGTGCAGTTCGATGGCCTCTGATGGAAATCGACTGTACAGGCCTTGATAAAATTATTAAAAATATCAATAATTTGTGTAAAATCAAACTAAATGATTTGGAAAGAACCGGGATGAATAATCCCATATTTGAAAAGATAAATATGTATTTTTGTCAAAGTGAACTAGTGTTGAAATAGAATAATAATTTATATATTTTTAAAAATAAATAAACTGGATTTGAAATGGTTTTAAAATAACCACAATTTCCAATACATAAATTGGAATTGATTGGAATCGAAATTATCTTCAGAATATTTCGATGATTGGATTCGTGATTATACGAATATCGTGGAGGAAATTTGGAATATATATTTTATATCGTTATTTCCAATACGATATTTGTTGATTTCAGAATTTGATATTGAATATAAGCCGATATATTTTCTATTTAGAGCCTTGTATTTAATATCAAATGGGATTTTGGTTTGTTGTGAATGGTATCTTTAATAATACTGTTCTTAATCCCAGATGGAGTTAAGAAAATTAGGAACTTACTGAGAATCAGTTAAGTTGAATGGCTTCTTGAATATTGATCTGATGTTTGGTTTCGGCCTTCGGGGTTAATATTTAGGGAACTGTTCTCTTACTAATTTACGGTTAGAGACTAATAGAATGGAATGTGATTTGGGTTTACCGTGAACTGTATTTTAAAGGACATTAGTTCTTTAACCCAGTAAAAGGAGTTTTAATGAATCTTTAATTAGATTGAAATGTGAATTGATAATTTAAATTATCAAATATAGGAATTGATCGAAAATGGGGTATCGCCAGTTTTGCTCCAAGCGATAGTAAATCTTTAATTAGATTTGAACATGAAATGGTAATTAAATTTACCGATAACACCGTGGTGTTAGTTATGGGGTAATAACAGTTTTCTCCATGGGATGAATAGGTTGGGATTGGGAAATAAAATAAATAATTACTTCAGTGTGGTTCGCTAATCTCGACTTGTTTGGAAAACCATAAATTGGTGTTATATGACATCCAAAGGAAGATTAAAGAATAAATTTCAAAGAATTATCTTTGATAAAATTAATGGGAACCTTTCCCTAGGAATATTCTGAATTGGAATGAGGCATATATTGTGTTTGTTTAACATTTGTTTATTATACACGTTGGTTATTCAGAAAGGCCGGGTTTATACTCATTCTGGATAACCGATTCGAAGAAAAGTTGAAGATGAAGACGGTGGTCAAAGACCGGAAGTCTTTACATCATTTGGATAATTACTGATAATCCTGATTGGGCTGTACACCCAAGAGAATGAAAATAGTTGGTTATCGTCCAGATGTACTTGGAGATCGATGGATATGCGAGGAAAGTGCCTCCGGTTTCGTTCAGACCCAGAACGGACGTGTAAATGGATTGTGTGTCTGACATTGGATGATTGATTTCTATTAAATATATATCTGTTTGGTGGCGGAGAATTTATTCTCTTGCTTAACGCCCTTCTCTGAGACGTACGAGCTCAAAGGTTATATATCGATAGATATCAGTCGCATAGCGTGAATTGCCTGTGTGGCATGCTGAGATGCAATGATCAAGGCTTTTGTTGAAAAGAAAAGTTTTGTGGTTGATGATCAAAACATGGCCTACATGGCGTAGCTTTGTGTATAACGTGAATTTGTGAGCCTCACACCTCGGTAGGAGTTAAAAACGGGATACAGACCGCTGGGAGAACATGACGTTTCTTTCTAGCTTTGTTGCTGTCAGTGACTTACCAGCCCTGACATTTATATTATTTTCACCTATGTGGTTGTTGGATGCGAGGCGCCTCGTTATTAGGTCTGTAAGGACCGGGAAACGTGTGTTCAGGAATTGCCAATACTCAAACGTAAGAGAGGACCGGCCCAGCCGATTCCAAGTGGTTGCCCAGAGAGAGTAGCCCTGAGACATTTGCTAGAGTGTCTCAAAACGGAGAGGAGCTTGCACCTTGCCTCGACTTATGATGGAATCCAATTTCCAATACGTGTCATTCGGTTTTATTTGTAGAGCCTAGTACGACAAGATAGTAGCATGGGATACTATGCCGTCTATGATTTATATATTATGATTGAAGTTGTTTTCTTCACTTATAATTATATTAAAAGATGAAATTTCGCGTATCAAAGCATTCTTAGGCCGTTATAAGGGAAAACCCTATCCTCCGGCTTGCATTGCATTGTGTGATTGGACCTGGGTTTAGAACACCTTCATTGTTCTTTATTTAGCATTGCGCTGTTTGTTTAAGCACTGGTATTCTTGGGGTAAAAACCCGTTCCGTTTTATATGGCGTGGTCACTTGATTTACCAAACTTTAAAAATAAGAATTATTAACTATTTAGTTCTCACACCAGTCACATGACTGACCTGGAGTTTATTTTTTTAACCTAAACTCTGGGTGCCCTTATTTCCGCACGGGCATCTAGTAGTTTTGGTTTTGCAGATTTATATTCACAGGATCCTGATTTACAGCTGGAACAATGCTCGGAAAGCTCTGTATCCGTGTATTACTTTCAATTGTGTTTTGTATTATTTTTCCTCTGCTATGTAATTTATTGTAATCTCTGACATTTACCGAATGTATTTTATTCATTTATACTTTGTATATTCCTGTATTCTGATGGGATTGTTGTAATAGCAATGAAATGTTCTTCTGTCTGTGTTCTATTTTTTCATGTTCTCAAGGTAATCCGGGCTTTCCTTACCGGGGAAGTTACGGGCTATCACAGTTGGTATCGGAGCTTTGGTTTACAAAGCTCGAGAACAAGACACATTAGAACCATACGAAAGAATTCAACAGAAATTGGATTAGTAATATCCAATTAGAATGACTCGTTAGAGATGGGATTAGTAGTATCCTAGAACGAGTGTGAAGAGTATATTTTTCAAATAAAATTGAAAAACAAATTTGTTTTGAAATTTAAATCATTTTATACGTATTTAAATATTTATTTATTTTGATTTGGACAATCCATTATATACAGATTTTGCATATATGCGTCATGAACGTATATTCGAAGTTTTAATATACTGGATAGATATAGAATCGCACTCTAGTCACCCGGGGATGATTCTGATGATGTGGCGCCACATCATTAGCATCTGTATTCGAGTTTCGAAGGTATGATTTCTATATATTTCCATTAGACTGGTGTGAGAACCAAAATATAGCTAGAATACATTGTTGTGAATTGGCACCAAAAATGTGATTTTTGACTATAATCAAAATTATGAATTTGAAACGTTAATTCACTAATTGATTGCTAGTAGTGTTGTTGTTTTGATTAATTGAAATTTTGAACCATTTAGGTCAAATTGAACCAAATATTGAACTGTATTGTAAATTGATTACAATTGCATGCATGCACATATATATACATTGAGAAGGCCATAGCAAGGAGGCTAGAGCGGAGGAATAAAATTGTTTGCCCGACAAATAGTTACATGTTTATTGTATTTCTTGTGTTTTGGGTGATTTTGTGAGCCGATAGGCTAGCCGCTTGGCTTTTTCCTTTTCTTTTTGATTGAAGAAGGCCATTGGAGACTATATGAAATATCCCGAAGTCCCCGGTGCAGGGGAGGTTATGGCGAAATTTTTCGGAAATTTAGGATGTTAGCCAAATTTTTGAAAAATTTGAAAAGTTCTTAGAAACTGAAAAGTTGAAGAACTTAAGCCGTAATGAAAATAGTGGAAGTTGAGTTGAATTGTAAAATAACTTTCGGCTTTGTTCCTTTTTGGGGACGAAAAGTTTTAATTTGGGGAGATTGTAATAACCCGGAAATCTGAGCCAGTTTAAAATTTTTATTTTGGCAATATCGATGAATTTTGAATATTTAAAATGAATTATTTTAAATAATAACGACGGAAAATTTATTTTGAATGGAGTTCAAATGTATATATTTATATAGATCGTCGTTAAAATATAAATAATTATTTTAAATTATAAAAGGAATTGAAAATGGCACGCTAGTTCGATAAGTCGATTTCAAACTTCAAATGAATGTACCGGGTGCAAAATAAACCGGAATTTAGTGAAACCAAAAATATTAGAATCTATTTTAAAATATCTTTCCAACGAATCCAAAAAATCAAAATTGCATAGCGGGAATCAAAAGATACGTCCAGTTGAAAATTCAGAATAGTCGCAATGGAATTCTGGCCCTTAAAAATAGCCATTTTGCAAATGACCTCGGATTTCGACGAAATCACTTTTGTTGGATCTGTGATGTCAGGTTATTGCTAGATTCCAATTTTCGTAATTTTTTGAATCAATATGTGAGCGTGGCAAAGGAAAACGTGTTCTGACCAGTTTCATTTGATTTTAATCAACCGGAAATTGGCCATTTTTCAAACCGTCTCAAAATTCGACGAATCTAGTTTTGTTAGGACCGTATCGTCAATACGAAGCTAGAAAATATTTTTCGGGAATTTTTCGTGTTAGTATACGTTTAAAATTCAGTATAATGATTTAAATGTAAATTCAATGGAAACTGATCGAAACGATCGAATCAGCTTGCTATACATATCCCATTGTGTTCGGAATGGGGGTAATTAGCCATGGACGACAAGCGGTGGGTTCGATTTCGAGGTCGAATAAAAGTACCTTTTTGGAATTAAATAATTAAATAAAAAAATTAAAAAAATTCCCCTTCCCTTTACTTATCCCTTCAGCCCCCCCCCCCAATTTCATTTCTAAAGTAAGAAAAAAAAGAAGAGGGAAGAGGAGAGCGATCGGGGGGGCGCCGCTGCCATCACCCCCCTCCAATCGCCAGCGCCGCCGCCCTTAGGCGGGCGCCTCCTCCTCCAACTCGCCCTACCCGCGCCACCACCATAGACCACCGCGCAACCCTCACCCCCCTTGGATCGACGAGCCCCAACCTCTGCGCCCTCCTGAACCCCGCAGCACCCTCCCCCTTTACCTTGACCTCCTCCTTCAGCCACTACCTCGCGAAAACCCCCCGCTCTCTTCCTCTGTACAAATCGCCGACGCCCAATTCAACACCTCCCCGCTGCTCCGACAACCTGAGAGCCCCCAGCAAGCTTCGACACCCCCTTTTTCTTTACTGAAAAACCCGTAAGTTTTTATTCGACCTATTTATTTATTTATCTACTTTATGTTCAGTTTTAAAAATAAGGAAAAATCGGTTTTATAACTACAAAGATTGGATATTTATTAACTACAAAGATCGAATTTTTATAGTTAAAGCTAGGATATTTATAATAGAAAAGAAGAGATTTTTATTATAGAAATGCTTTGATTTTTATTAATAAAAATATTATATTTATAAAATAGAAAGGTTAAAAATATAATTTTTATTATAGTATAAGATTAAAAATATAATCTTTATATGAAAGGAATATTAAATATATAATTTTTACATTATAGAAAGGCTAAAAATATTATCTTTATGTAGTAGAGATAATAAAAATATAATTTGTATATAATATAGATGATAAAAATTCGATCTTTATTATGTAGGAGATATAAAAATGTGATTTTTATATTATATAGATAATAAAAATTTGATTTTTATATGATGTGTAGAATAAAAATATTATCTTTATATATGTAGCGAAATAATAATCTGATTTTTATTATATATACAGTGAAGTAAAATTGTGATTTTTATAGCGATGATATATAAATAAAAATTCAATCTTTATATAAGAAGTAGAAATATAAAAATATAATTTTTATATTGAAATAAGCGTTCTAAAAATATATAAAGTAAAAGTAAAAATAGGATTTTTATTTTTTAGAATGAAGCACTAAAAATATAATTTTTATTTGAACAACGTGAAAAGAACTGCATTGGAAGTTCAAACCAATCCAGACTGTTCAGTAGTTCAGAAGCAAAGCACGGCAGAGTGGAACCCTCTGTGAGAACATCTCACCTTAAATTTATTTTTTTCTAGTTATATAAATATATACTAGGATGCAGACGGTGTTTAGTAGCACCCGACACTCGTCGTCCACAGACCATGGACGGCTTGTATGCTTGTTTGTTTTGTTTGATTTTGATGTGTAGTTGATTGTGTGATTTGAAATGAAATAAATAAAATATTTTATATAGCTAAAATATTTTATAGTTAAAAATAGAATTTTTAACGTGTATTTGAAATGAAATAAATAGTTATAAACAAATCGGTAGATTTGTTTATATACACACATTTGACTGATATTGATTGGGATGATAAATTTTACACATCGCCCAACTTCACAAATAAAATTTGTGTTTGTTGATTTGAAACCACACACGGGTATTGGGATAATATATGACATACACTAATCCCAATAATTAGCTGTATGTCGATCGATTGATTGACAGACTGTGTAAGCGTTAATTATTTATATTTAATGCTTATGCAGTTGTGTGGTGCACTTTGGGTGATGACTGATTATTTATCGTTGCTATTATATACATGTGTTGTATGGAAATCCATATAATTAACATTATATGGTAATTGATTGGGCCTCATTCCAATTGGAAAAATAAAGAATATTATAAAATAAAGGTTCGTGTGTTGACCGTACTCATTTGTTGAGATTAGTCATGTGTTGAACGAAATATTTTAACAGTAAAATTTACATCTTTATCATATATAAAATTAGAAACTAACTGGAAAATAGATAAGATGAGCTGTCTCCTGGGTATTGATCTGATGTTGGTTTCGGCCTTCAGGATTAATGCTTAGGGGTTCGTTCTCTTACTACTTTACGGTTGGAGTCTGATTTGAAATCAAACGATAGATACCATAATTTTTATAAAATGTATTAAATAACAAAAATAGTCGAGTGTTGTCAGTACTCATTTGTTGAGACTAGTCATGTGTTGAAAGAAATATAGATTCATGTGTTGAATAGAATAAATATTCATTTATTGAATAGAATAACGAAGTTTTAAAAAATATAAAGCCATGTTGATTAGAGATTCTCTATTTTGACGCGAACGATATTTTTATCGATTATATTCTTTTTATAATGAATATCGAAAAGAGATTTAAGAATCGAATTAAATTGAATTGAATCGAATTAAATTGAAATTCAATCGAATTAAATTGAATTGAATATAATTAAATTGAAATTGGAAAGAATTAAATTCGAATTGAATTGAATCGAATTAAATTGAAATTGAATAGAATTAAATTCGAATTGAAATTAAATCGAATTAAATTGAATTGAATAGAATTAAATTCGAATTGAAATTGAATCGAATTAAATTGAAATTGAATCGAATTAAATTGAATTAAATAGAATTAAATTCGAATTGAAATTGAATCGAATTAAATTGAATTGAACCGAATTAAATTGAATTGAAAACGAATTAGAATTGGATTCAAATTGAAATTGAATTGAAAATGAATTAGAATTGAATTAAAATCCATTTGAATTGAAATCAATTTGAAATGAATTTAAAACGAATTTATAAGGAAAAATTCACTTTTGATTTGAAACTGAATAAGAAGTTGAAATAATTTTGAAACCGAATTCAAAACTATTTATAAAATTCGTTTTAAATAGAAATCGACGAAATATATATTGTATATATTATATAAATGTATAATGGCCGGAATAGAACGGGCCGCGCCGCGGCAGTTCGAAAATTTTGACCATTGACTTCGAACGGAAATTACGGGAGATCCGACCGGCTGATTCTCCTAAATTCGGAACCATTGGGTTCGTATCGAAAAGAGCTTTCCAATGAATATTAGAAATTTGAAATCTAACGGTTGGATTTGGAGATACGTCCAAATCAAATTTGGAAAAGGTCGCTGTAAGTGCAGTTTGATGGCCGCTGATGGAAATCGACTGTACGGGCCTTGATAAAATTATTAAAAATATCAATAATTTGTGTAAAATCAAAATAAATGATTTGGAAAGAACCGAGATGAAAAATCCCGTATTTGAAAAGATAAAAATGTATTTTTGTCAAAGTGAACTAGTGTTGAACTAGAATAATAATTTATATATTTTTAAAAATAAATAAACTGGATTTGAAATGGTTTTAAAATAACCATAATTTCCAATATATAAATTGGAATGGATTGGAATCGAAATTATCTTCGGAATATATCGATGATTGGATTCTTGATTATACGAATATTGTAGAGGAAATTTGGAAGATATATTTTATATCGTTATTTCCAATACGATATTTGTTGATTTCACAATTTGATATTGAATATAACCAATATATTTTCTATTCAGAGCCTTGTTTTTAATATCAAATGGGATTTTGATTTGTTGTGAATGGTATCTTTAATAATACTGTTCTTAAACCCAAATGGAGTTAAGAAAATTAGGAACTAACTGGGAATCAGTTAAGTTGAATTGTTTCTTGAATATTGATCTGATGTTGGTTTCGGCCTTCGGGGTTAATATTTAGGGAACTGTTCTCTTACTAATTTACGGTTAGAGACTAATAGAATGGAATGTGATTTGGGTTTACCCTGAACTGTGTTTTAAAGGACATTAGTTCTTTAACCCAGTAAAAGGAGTTTTAAAGATTCATTAATTAGATTGAAATGTGAATTGATAATTTAAATTATCAAATATAGGAAATGATCGAAAATGGGGTATCACCAGTTTTGCTCCAAGTGATAGTAAATCTTTAATTAGATTTGAACGTGAAATGGTAATTAAATTTACCGATAACACCATGGTGTTAGTTATGGGGTAATAATAGTTTTCTCCATGGGATGGATAGGTTGGGATTGGGAAATAAAATAAATAATTACTTCGGTGTGGTTCGCTAATCTCGACTAGTTTGGAAAACTATAAATTGGTTTGATATGACATCCAAAGAAAGATTAAAGAATAAATTTCAAAGAATTTATCTTTGATAAAATTAATGGGAACCTTTCCCTAGGAATATTCTGAATTGGAATGAGGCATATGTTGTGTTTGTGTAACATTTGTTTATTATATATGTGGGTTATTCAGAAAGGCCGGGTTTATACTCATTCTGAATAACCGATTCATCGAAAAGTCGAAGATGAAGACGGTGGTGGAAGACCGGAAGTCTTCACATCGTTTGGATAATTACTGATAATCCTGATTGGGCTGTACACCCAAGAGGATGGAAATAGTTGGTGATCGTCCAGATGTACTTGGAGATCGATGGATATGCGAGGAAAGTGCCTCCGGTTTCGTTCAGACCCAGAATGGACATGTAAATAGATTGTGTGTCTGACATTGGAATTTATTCTGTGTTGATTGATTTCTATTAAATATATATCTGTTTGGCGGCGGAGAATTTATTCTCTTGCTTAACACCCTTCTCTGAGGCGTAAGAGCTCAGAGGTCATATATTGATAGATATCAGTTGCATAGCATGAATTGCCTGTGTGGCATGCTGAGATGCAATGATCAAGGCTTTTGTTGAAAAAGAAAAGTCTTGTGGTTGATGATCAAAGCACGGCCTACGTGGCGTAGCTTTGTGTATAACGTGAATTCGCGAGCCTCACGCAGTATGAGTTAAAAAGGGGATATGGACCAGGAATAGCCATTATGCAATCGACCTCCGTTTTTGACAAAACCACTTTTGTTGGATCCGAAATGTCAAATTATTGCTCGATTCCAAAATTCATTATTTTTGGAATTCATATGTGAGCGTGGAAAAGGAAAACGTGTTTGGTAATTTCAGCTTGAATTTAATCGATTGGAAAATGACCATTTTTCAAACGGCCTCCAAATTCGACGAAATTAGTTTTGTCAGCAGCGTATCATCAAAAAAAGTCATAAATAATTTTTGGAGTCAATGTGTGGCCCAAGTAAATTAAAAGGTATGTTTGAATTTAAAATATATTGATTTATATTTTAAATTTAACGAAAACTGATCATAACAGTCGAGTTGGCTTACGAGACATATCCCATTGCATTCGGAATGGGGGTAATTAGCTAAGGGCGATAGTCGGTGGGTTCGAATTGGAGTTCATATGGGAAAGTTTCTATTTTTGGACAGATTATAAATAGAAATCCAAACCCAAGTTTTATCCGATTCCCCCGTCACCCTCGAGCAAATCCGCCGCCGCCCAGCTTCAGGGCCACCGCGGCCGACGCCAGTGCCCCCACCTCTAGCCATCCCCTCCTCCTCTTCTCTCTACTCCCCTAATCTCGAGGTTCCCATACCTTTGCACCCAAAACCCAAGCCACCAACCCCCTAGCCCGCCGTCGCCACCTAATCACGCCCACGCACGACCTCCACCGACACCCTACCACTGCCTGCACCCCCTTTCGACCACAAGAAGGCCCTCCTCCGAGGAAGATGCGATTTTTACCTATAAAGGTGAGTTTTTTTATTATTTTATTTTATTTTAAAATATGATTTTATTTTAAGTTAAAAACTTAGTTTTTGACTCAGTTTTTATTATATATAATACATAGTAGAAAATAATTTTTAATTTAATGTAAATAATTTGTTATATGATTTTTTTTTTAAAATATAAAGTTGAGATTTTAAAAATAAAGGTATGATTTTTAATTTATTTCATGATGTATAAAAATTGGATTTTTACATATATATTTATGAAATAAAAATGTGATTTTTATATGTGTAGGTATGAAATAAAAAACGATCTTTATATAGCAAATATAAAAATTAGGTTTTTATATATACAATAACGAAATGAGGATATGATTTTTATATAAAAACATTGTTATAAAAAATTCGATTTTAGCTATATAACGATCATATTAAAAATGTGATTTTTAATATGAACAGCGTGAAAGAGAATGCGCTGGAATTTCGGGAAAATCAGAGCTGTTCGAAAATTCAGAAATAAAACTGGCAGAGTGGATCCCCAAAGGTGAGAACTTCTCAATTTAATTTAATTTCTAGTTAAAATATATACTAGGATGCAGACGGTGCTTAGCATCACCCGACATTGCCATCCACAAACCATGGACAACTTTTTTGATCATAATGTGTTGTGAAAATTGATTGTGATATGGAATGGAATGTAAAATATTCATGAGTTTAATAAATATTTTATCCTTAAAAATATAATTTTTTACGTGTGTATGAATAAAATAAATATTCATTTACAAATCGGACGATTTGTTTATGTACACTGTGACAACCTGGAAAATCTAAACCAGTTTAAAAATTATAATTTGGCTAAAATATTGGATTTTAAATATTTAAAATAAATATTTTAAATAATAACGACGAAAAGTATGTTTGAATCGAAGTTTGAAAATAAATATAATTAATTTTAGTTATAAACATGTTCGTAAATGGCGCGGCAGTTTCAAATTTTGAATTCAAACTTTAACTGACTATACCAGGTGCAAAATAAAATGGATTTGAGTGAAACCAAAAATATTTAAATCTGTTAGTGAATATCTTTCTAACGAATTTGAAAAATCGAATTTTCATAGAGGGAATCAAAAGTTATGGCCAAATGGATTTTTAGAAATGTCGCTATAGAGAATATATCGCCCTTGAAAATAGACATTTTGCATACGACCTCGGAATTCGACGAAACCACTTTTGTTGGATCCGGGATGTCAAATTATTGCTAGGTTTCAAATTTCATAATTTTTGAAGTTAATATGTGAGCGTGGCGAAGGAAAATGTGTTTTGATCAATTATAGTTAAATTGGATTGACCAGAAAATGGCCATTTTTCAAACGGTCTCAGAATTGAACGAAACTTGTTTTGTTGGGACCATATCGTCAAAACATAGCTAGATTTATTTTTCGGGAATTTTTAGAAGTAGTATATGGCCCCGGCAAATTGAAATGTACGTTCAAATCAAATATTGAATGTTTTATGTTTTAATTTGAAGGAAAACTGAATGAAACAGTCGAATGGGCCTACGAAACATATCCCATTGTGTTGGGAATGGGGGTGTTTAGCTAGGGGCGACAGTCGTTGGGTTTGGATTGGAGTTCGTGTGTGGAAGGGGGTATTTTCGGATTTTATAAAATTAAAATATATATAAATTCCTTGGCCAATCACATTTCAAGATCCGTTTCTCTCTCCCCGACTATTGCTTCAAGCGCACGACGGAAAGTTGTCCCAAACTTCTCTCTTCGATTTCTCCTCCACCCCTCAACGAAATCGAGTGCCACCACCCACGTTCTAAAGCTCTTCATCTCCTTTTTGAATCCATACCAGCATCGCCCCTTATAGTGTAGTGTGCCTCGAGTTTGGAGCCCCAAAAGTCAGAGACTTTCGAGCGCCGCCAGGGTCGGAATCCGCCATCGCAGGGGGTGCAACCACCAGGCGCGGGAAGCCCTCACTTCCCTCTTCGACGCTGTATAAGTGGATCTTCATATCGTGCAGCGATTTGATCGCAAGATTGAACCTAGTTTTGAACAGGTTTGAAAATATACAGCTTTGATTATTTTTAACTGTTTTTAACACTTAAAATCGTTGCAAACTTGTAAAAATCATATCTTTTTGCTATGTAGGCGAAATCCAGTGAAACAAGAGACAATGGACCCGTGAGGATGTCTTCTACATTTTAGAAGAGACCGTATATTTTTCTGAGCCTTCTGCAATTTTTGGTGGAGTGGAACCCAATGTGAGATTTTTGTGTTATAAACGATATGGAAGCGACGATGTATAAATTATATAGTCGATGTATGAATTATATAAGCATTGCACACCTCATGTATAAGCGTTGTATAAGTTGAATAGTCGATGTATAAGTTATATATGCGTTGTAAAAATTATATATGCAGTGAAATGACATTGAAATGTATTGAAGTGAATTGAAATATATTTATATACAAATATATATACACACACACACTCCCCTCGTCCACAGACCATAAACGATATTTATTGATTGAGATATTGTTTGGGATTATTTGTTTGACGTGAAATTGGTGAATAAAGCGAATGGTTGATAGAATTGTTTGTGGTTGAGAATGATTGATTGTGGTTGAAAAATACCCATTTGTGGTTGAAAACAAATTAGAATAGGTTGTGGAAATAAAAGAAAAACATGCTCGCCTGCATGCGAATTAGATGCATGAAATCCCCATTGTCAAAAACCGCGAGGTTTTAAGGTAGAGCGAGGAGCCGTACATCGATACGGTCCCAGTTTTAACTACCCTGCCATTATGCTGTCGAAATTTCCTGAAATCTTTCTGTGTTTGATTTATTTTCTTGTGTTGAAACTATATTCATAGGTTGAATAGAAATTCATGTTTTGATTGACATTCATGTTTTGAAATAAATTGTTTTATAATAAAAATCACATTTTTATCACCTGTTTGAACTATATAAAATAATCGTGTTTTGAAATAAATTGTGTTATAATAAAAATCACATTTTTATCACCTGTTTGAACTATATAAAATAATCGTGCTTTGAAATAAATTGTTTTATAATAAAAACCACATTTTTACCACCTGTTATAACTATATAAAATAATCGTGTTTTGAAATAAATTGTTTTATAATAAAAATCACATTTTTATCACCTATTTGAACTATATAAAATAATCGTGTTTTGAAATAAATTGTTTTATAATAAAAATCACATTTTTATTATATACATGAATTGTTAAAAATAGTGATGTGTGGAAATAAATATCCGAAGGATGAAAATATCATTTTTATTAAATGTATGAAATGAATATGGTTTTGAAATCGTAGAATCGATTATATTTATATATATATATATAAATATAATTAAAATAAATCGAATAACGAAGCTGCAGTTCGTATTTTGAAACCTTGATTTCAAACGATGATTGCGGGAGATCCGACCATCTGATTTTCCTGAAACTGAAACAGTTGGATTCGTTTTTAATTGATCTTTCTAACGATATAAAATTTTGGAAGATCCAACGGTTAGATTTTCAGATATGTGTAAAAAAAATTTGAAGAAAAACAGCGCCAAGGCCGCATTATGGCCTGAAGTGTCGTTAGAATGAAATGGCTATTTTTAAATAAATAAAAATAGCGATAAATCACGATAAAATATTATTAACAATATGGAATGAACATAAACTGAATTTGATCGGTTTGTTCAATATTTGATGGTTGAATGTGTTTGGCGTGAAAATTACATTAAAGAACAGAACTATTGATGTCGAATAACTTAACCATTGAAGTGAATTGATTTGAAATTCTAAATATACGTGAATTATTTGAAAAGGCCGAGCTAATTTTCATTTCAAATAATTGATCGGCGATTAAATGTTGAAAATATGAAGACGGTGCAAGACCGATGATCTTCACGTCGAATGGAGGGGTGCTACTGATGTTCATGATGGGAGTAGCTACCTTGATGGGGCTGAAGTATTAGCTGTTCGGACGTAGATGTTGATTGTACGAATGAGCGAGGAATAAAGATCCTCCGTTTCGTTCAGACCCAGAGCGGGCATGTAAATGGACGTGCGTCTGACGTTGTATATTGGCAATGTGGCATATTGAGATGCTGTGATCAAAGCTTTTGTTGAAAAGCAGAGCTTTGTGGTTGATGATCAAAGCACCACCTGTGTGGCATGGCTTTGTGTTTTATCGTTGTTTCGCGAGCCTCACACCCCGGTATGGACCAAAAACGGGAGAGGACTTCAGGGAGGACGTGCGTTTCCATCTAGCTAGGGTGGTGTCAGTGACCTACCAACCCTGACATTTATATTAATTTCACCTGTGTGGTTGTTGCTGTTGCGAGGCGCCTCGGTTATATCGGCCGATCCGGGACCGATGAGTCATTCGTTGGCTCATCTACGCCCCAAAGGGCGGGGAAACGTAGTGTTCAGGCATAATAATCCACATCGGTGGACCAGCCCTGACGATCCAAGGCTTGCCTGCGCGCTTGCCTAAGACATGGGCTAGATTGTCTCGAAGCGGTGAGGACGATCCCTTGCCTCGGTTCATGGCGGAAATCCAATTTCCAAATACGACATCGTGTTTTGATTGTGTGTGTGTGTCTATATATATATATATATATATATATATATATACATATCTATATATATATATATATGGCAACATGATATATGGTACCCATACCATCTATGATTGATAGTTACGATTCAAATTGTTTTTGAAACATATAAACATTAGTAATAATATCAAATGATTTGTTTTGCTCGTATCAAGCATAATTTGGCCATTATAAGGTAAAACTTTATCCTCCGGTTTGTGTTGCATTGTGTGATTGGACCTAAGTCTTATAATGGCTTCATTTTTATAAAAAGCATTGAGATGTTAAAAAGATTTTCTTGTTTTAAAGCACTGGCAATCACTGGAGTAAACCCGTTCCGTGAAAGTGGCGTGGTCCTGTGATTTGCCATATTGTAAAAGATGTTAAGTAGATTTCTCATACCAGTCCCATGACTGACTCGTAGTCTGTTTCACTTGCAAACTCGGGTGCCCCTATTTCTACACGGGCCACCTTGTATTCAGGTTTTAGCAGGCTCTTTTTGGATAGCTGGAGCTAAATATGGATTCTATCATTTATCTCTTTTTACGTTGTTCAGCTCCTATTGTACATTTATGTTTTGTTTCCACTGTAGACATTCATGTATATCTGGACTGTATTTGTACTAAGTATGATCCGGTATACTGTGTAACTCTGATGTTTATTATATCCAGTATATTCTGTTGTACATTATCTGGTGTATTTATTTATTTCTGTTCTGCTGTTATCTTTTTATGTGTTATATTCCAAAGATTACCCTTGCCTTCGTGTTACGGGGTTTTGGTCGTCACATACACCCATTTAACTGATATGGATTGGGACGATAAATTTTAAACATCGCCCAACTGCACAAATAAAATCTGTGTTTGTTGATTGAAACCACACACGGGTATTAGGATGATATTTGATGTACACTAATCCCAATTATTTAGTTATATGTTAATCAGTTGGTTGACAGACTGTTGTAAGCATTAATTATTTATATTTAATGCTTATACAGTGTAGAATGCACTCTGGGTGATGGTTGATTGTATATCATTGTTATTATATACATGTGTTGTATGGAATCCATAAAATTAACATTATATGGTAATTGATTGGTTCTCATTCCAATTTGGAAGACAAAGAATATTTTAAAAACTATATTCAGAAAAGGATAAAATATATTCATCTGTTGAATAAAATGAATGACGATAATTTTAAAATAATATTCAGTAAAAGATCAAAATATGATTTTGATGTCCGATTTTGGATGGACACGAAAGTACTGAAATATATAAAGCCGTGTTGATTAGATATGCACCATTTTGACGTGAATGATATTTATATCGATTTTATTCATTTTTATAATGAATATCAAAAAGGAATTGATTTCAAAATCTGATATTTTGAAAATATTATCATTTATATATTAATGATATGAAATATTCAATTTTGGTTTGAAATTGAAAATGGAGTTGAAATAGTCTTTAAAACGATTTATAAAATACGTTTTAAATGGAAATTGATGAAATATATATATATATATATATATATATATATATTAAATGGCCTGAATAGAACGCATCGGGTTGCGATCGTTCGCGAATTTCGACCATTGACTTCGAATGGACGTTACGGAAGACCAAATCGTCAGATTCTCCTAAAAGCAGAACTGTTGGGTTCGTATCGGAAAGAGATTTCCAACAAATATAAGTGAATTAAAATCTAATGGTTGGATTTGGAATTATGTCCAAATAAAATTTGCAAAAAGGTCGTTGTAAGTGCGGATCTATGACCGTTTATGGAAATCGACTGTACGGGCCTTGATAAAATTATTAAAAATATTAATAATTTGCGTAAAATCATAATAAAGCATTTGAAA
The DNA here is from genome assembly GCA_030737875.1 of Allium sativum. Taxonomy (NCBI): domain Eukaryota; kingdom Viridiplantae; phylum Streptophyta; class Magnoliopsida; order Asparagales; family Amaryllidaceae; genus Allium; species Allium sativum. The sequence goes on along the minus strand of CM060918.1, from coordinate 655,337,877 downwards.
AGAATTTGGTTGAAAAATTCCATATTTGGAAAGATAAAATATATAATTTTATCGAAATGAACTAGTTATTAACTAGAATTATAATCCAATTATTAATAAATAAATAAATTGGATTGATAATGGGTTTTAATATAACCAGAATTTCCAATGTATGAATTGGAATGGATTTAAATGGAAATAATATTCGGAATACTTCGGTATTGGATTCCGTGATTATACGGCTTTTTTTATAGGAATTTGGAAGATACAGATATCGTTATTCCCAATACGATATCCGTTGGTTTCAGAATTTGATGTTGAATATAAGCCGATAAAATTCCTATTTAGAGCCTTGTATTCAATATTAAATCGGATTTTGGGTTTGCCGTAACGGTGCCTTCATTAGCACTGTTCTTAAGCCCAATTGAGAAAAAAATAAATCTTTTAATCAAGATTTACTGAAGTTTACCAATTAATTAATATTTGATTGGAATTGAAAAGAATTGGATTTTGGGTTTGTTATGAATGTGTCTTAAATAACACTATTCTTGAACCCCATGTGAAAAGAATAAATCTTTTAATTAAGATTATTAGAGTTTCCAGTTATTTAACATCTAAGTGGAATGAAATGAAATTAGAATTGGGTTTATCGTGAACTGTGTTATAAATAACACATGTTCTTTAACCTGATTTACAGTGAAATGGGATTTGTAATATATAAATCTTTTATTAAGAATTAATGGAAATTTTCCAACGTAAAGTTTTCCGATTTAATAAAATAAATTGGAGTCGAATGGTGTTCGATTTGGCAATAATCAAAGTGAGCTTTTGTGGAGGAAGACTGTTAACATATTTGGAATTTAAAAGGCTTTGTCATTATTCCATTTATATTATTATTCAGATACGGAATTTGACATCAATTGTATATTGATATGTTTTCTATGAAAATTCCATAATTAATAGAATGTGATTTTGGGTTTATCGTGGACCGTGTTTTAAATGACATTGGTTCTTTAACCCAGTTAAATACCGGATATGATTTCTGAAAATTAAATAATCATTAATATTGATTTTTGAGAAGATTAAAACTAAGTGGAGTTTTAATGAATCTTTAATTAGATTGAAATGAGGATTTGATAATTTAAATTATCAAATTTGAGAAATGATCAAGAATGGGATATCACCATTTTTTCTCCAAACGATAGTTAAATCTTTAATATGATTTGAATGTAAAATGGTAATTAATTTTACCAATAACACCGTGGTGTTAGATATGGAGTTCTACCAGTTTTGCTCCATGGGATAAATAGGTTGGGGTTGGGAAATAAAACAAATGATTACTTCGGTAAGGTTCGCTAATCCCGAGTAGTTTGGAAAACCTTAATTTGGTTTAAATTGTGAAATGAATATTTGAATAAAAGAATATTCTGGATTGGAAAGAGGCGTATGTTGTGTTTGTGTAACACTTTTTTATAAAATACACGGGTTATTCGGAAAGACCGGGTTTATCCCATTCTGAATAACTCATACGACGATTAGTCGGCGATGAAGACGGTGGTTGAAGACCGGAGGTCTTCACACCATTTGAATGATTACTGATGTCTTGATTGGGCTGTACACCCAAGACGAGGTAATAAGTGGTGATCATCCAGACGTACTTGGAGATCGATTGGATATGCGAGGGTCTCTCTCCTGTATTGGACATATGGGAGAGGAATAATGTGCCTTCGGTTTCCTTCAGACCCAAAACGAACTTGTAAATGGACTGTGTGTCTGAGATTGGATTTTATTCTGTGTTGATTGATCTCTATTAAATATATATATGTTTGGTGGTGGTGCATTTGTTCTCTTGCTTAACACCCTTCACTTAGAAGTACGAGCTAAGATGTTATATATCGATAGACATCGATCGCAAGGCATGAATTGCCTGTGTGGCATGCCTGAGTGGCAAATGATCAAGGCTTCAGTTGAAAAGTAGAGTCTTGTGGTTGATGTTCAAAGTACGGCCTTAAATGGCATTGCTTTGTGTATAGCGTTAATTCGCGAGCTTCACTTCCTGGTATGAACAAGAAATGGGAGAAGGATCCAGGGATAACATGCATTTCTTTCTAGTTAGAGGTGGTGTCTGGGTTTTACTAGCCCAGACATTTTTATATTTTTACCTATGTGGTTGTTGGAATGCAAGGCGCCTCGGATATATCGGTTATTACGGAACCTATGGATATTGAGTCGCAGGGAAACGTATTGTTCACGGATTTTTAATCCACTTAAAATGTGGACTGGCCGTATGTCTCCTAGGTGCAGTTGCGGCTATAGCCTGAGACATGGACTAGAGCGTCTCGAATTCAGTAAGGGAGATCCCTTGCCTTGGTTCATGATGGAAATCCAACTTCCAATACGGCATGTGCGGTTTTGATTGTAGAGCCTAGTATGGCGACATAGTAGCAAGGGATAATAAGCCCTCTATGATTGCTACATTTATATTTAAAGTTGATTTCTTCACTTATATTAATAATATCAAATGATTTGTTTTATATGTATCAAGCATTATTTGGCTATTGTAAGGTAAAACCCTATCCTCCGGCTTGCGTTGCATTGGGTGATGGGACCTATGTCTTATAATAGCTTCATTTTCTTTAATTAGCATTGCGCTGTTTGTTTTATGCAATTGTACTCTTGGGAGGAAACCCGTTCTGTGTTATACGGCGTGGTCCCTTGATTTAACTAACCTTAAAATCAAATTAAACATGACTGACCTGGAGTTTATTGTTTTAACCTAAACTCTGGGTGCCCCTATTTTCCACACGGATAGCTAGTAGTTGGGTTTTTGCAGATTTATATTCACCGGATCCTGGATTTACAGCGGGAGTTATATTCGGAACGCTCTGTATCCATGTATTTCTTTAAGCTGTGTCATGTATTATTTTTCTGCTGCTATGTATTTGTATGTAATTTAAATCTTTGATATTTATCAAAAGTGTAATATTTATTCATACACTGTTATATTCTTGTACTCTGATGTAACTGTTGTAATAAGCAATGGAATGTTCAGTCGTTTATGTTCTGATTTGTCATGTTCTCAGCTCACTCCGGGCTTTCCTTTACGGGGAAGTTTGGGTCTTGTCAAATACAATCAATGATACAATAAAAATAATTATAGTAATCAATAAAAAAATATTATTTTTTATCTTATATATACCACCCTAAAAATCTCTAAACCTAAAGTCCATTTCCTCAGTCAACAAAACCGCCGCCACTGTTTTCTTCAAACAACACGAAATGTGAAGAAATTAAAATCAAAAGAAACCATAAGAAAATCAAAAAATCATGAGACAACTTTATTTGGAATTGGATCAAGGTGAGCTTTACTCCAGTATGGCTTCTACTTGGTGCGGTCATAGCTTGTGGGACTAGAAAATTGACACCAGCAGTAAAGGCTGACCGTAGTTCAAAATCTAGGTGGCTGGAGGGTAATCCACGATTGCAGGTGAGTTCGAGGTGAGGAAACTCGCGGGATAGCAAAGTATGAGGTATTTTTGGGAAAACTTATGTCGTGTTGTTTTCGTGAAGTGTTGTAGATGGCTCGAAGTCGCATGTCAGGATTTAGTTGCGAGCTGGATAAAATTGGTGCGGGTTTGATGAGCGATAAGAAGAAGTTTGGTGGAGTTAGTTTTGTTTTAATGGAAAGATGAAGGAGTGTTATGGGGTTGAAGCTCGACAATGGTGTGTAAAGCAGTACAAGGTCGCGATTGAGGAAGTAGGTCTGAATCACGTATTGTCATGATGGAGAGAGTGAGCTCAAGAAAAGAAGGGTGGTAGCGAAATTCATGCGTTGAAAGTTTGAGAGGAGAGGGGGAACTGTGGGGAAGAAAGCACGGTTATGGCCATTGGTTTGAGGAGGATATGGGAATAAGAGAGCTGGAGTTTTATTTCAAAAAACGGGTCAACGGGATTTTAGGTTGCATGTGGGCCAAGGAAGTTAGAGGCGGAGGCCCAAAATAAATAATTATAGTTTATAAACTTTAAATAGTTATAATAACTTGTATAAATCATATTAAGGTCATATTGTATCAGAATTTCGAACTGTTTGATCCGTTGGTATCGTATGGACAACCGCTACACAATGGAACTGATTCGAAATGAATTGGAGCTCGTTACAATTTATAGCAAAATAAATTGCTTGATCTGAATCAACGACGGTTATCGTTATTTAACGATAAACCGATTAAAGTGAGTAAATCTCACTAACTCTAATAAGTTTATATTTTTATAACGTATTTTTAGAATTGATAAATGATGGTTGATTGCTGTGTGTTGACTGTTTAGATGAACTACTAATCTATTAGTTGAAAATATAGATGACGACAAATATATATATATATATATATATCGCTAATCAAATATTGATTCTTTTTATCTGAGTATTTCAAATTTAAATGAAGTAGATATTAATTAAATTGTTTAACATCTGTGGATGCAGGGAAACAGGTTGGAGGGATCCAACTTGATTCCTCAATATTTATAATATTGTTTGTTTTCATATACTGTGATATATGATGTGATATATAATCTGTGATTGATTATGATGACAATGGTCTTGTTATTTGGTATTTTGAATTCCATAAGAAATACCAGAATATAAAAAGGGAAATTTCAAAGTGTATATTGAAAATAAAATATTTATTTGGGAAATTAATATAATTATAAAAGGGAATATTTATATGAATTGAATAGGATATATTAAATGAAATATTTATATGAAATAAATAGAATATTATAAAAGGAAATATTTATATGAAATAAATAGAATTATAAATGGGATTATTTGGAAAATAAATAGAATCATAAAAAGAAAATTGGCGAGGAATAAAAGAACTATGAGAAGCTGGATTTAAAGGAAATTTTTAAATAGAAATCTATTTTAACAAATAAATGGAGAAGATTAATTTATAAGTAATGTTTTCATAAATTAATTGTAATACCCCGTGTATTCTATAACAGTGAGATTCACAAATTAAAGTATAACTAATTTCAAATCAAAGAATTAAGGGAAACGGGATACACCATTGCGTTCGTCTCGAAATTCTGCTTGAAATAGAGTCTGAGTTTGCGTAAAACGGATACCGTATGAAGAAGATATGGACGAACGAAGTTGGGCGAAAAACCAGAAAACGGATCAGAATGCACTGGCGCACTTGGGAAGTGCGCCAGAACAAAAATGCACTGGCGCACTTGGGAAGTGCACCAGTACATTTTTGACCTGGCGCACCTGCCAAGTGCGCCCAGGTCAAAAATGACATGCTGGTCAGGTCTGGTCATGTCATGGCTGGCCAGGTCTGTGTTTGGTCGATTTTCTTAGCCTTGCCTTGTCACTAGGGCTAGGTGTCAGCTCCTGGTTAGTCTCTCCTTCAAACGAACGACTATTATTGAACCAAGCTTCATCGACGGTCTAAATCAACTCACAAACTCTATAAAAAGGACCTAAGACTAACCCTAATTCACACAAACTAAAATGAAGTTGAGACCGTCATGTTGCTGAGGAGAGACTAAAGATAGCCGTCGGAAATAGAGAGACAACTAGGAGATAATTCAAAGCTTAAAGCAACATCAAATCAATCAAAGCAACGCCTACAACAAAGGATAACATCTCCAAATTCAGAATTCAGATTCCTGAATTAAAGATTCGTCATACGTTGTAAGTAGAGTGCTATTTCGATGTGAATTAAATAATTGTGTTGATTTGAGTAATGTAAGAAATGGAATTGTGGCTATAATAATCTATATTTGTATGTTGCTTTGATGCAAAACGATTTGGGAATATTATGGTATACGATTGGGTATTTGCAAGTACGCGATTTGCGTTGGAAACGAAATGGAATTGTGGCGATAATGACTTATATTTGTATGTTATTTTGATTCTAAACGATTGGGCAATGCTATGGTTTGATTCATACAAGTATTATGGTTTATGTTGACAACCACATTTTGTGGAATTTTAATTGGGATTCTTGCAAGCATATGATTCATATTGAAAACTACATGTTTGTGGTAGTTATTTACAACACCATTTGATAATTGCAAGTATATGATTCATGTTGAAAGTAACAACTATACGTGTAATAGTTTATTTGAGATTCATGCAAGTATATGATCTACTGTGTGCCAAAATGAGGTATAATTCTATGGTCATCTTTAGTGTAATTTGATCCATTTGAGTATTATGATTCATATGAAGTTATGTTAGAATTGGCATCATAGTTCAAGTATAAAAATCATATTTTTGTGATAGTGACAAAAGCACGCATCTTTGTAAATTTGTATTAATTTTATGAACGTGACTAAACTATGTTCGTTATTATGCCCAATTGAAAAACATGTTTTTAGGCTCATGTTGTTATCATAAGTTACATTAGAATTACATTAGAATTACATTCCTCTTGCAAGTTTACATAGATAAATTAAAAACCATGATGTAAGTTTAGATATGTTTATGATATAATTCTATGAATAGAATGAAAACCATGATTCATATAAGAATTAGGTTGGGATAATTCTAGTTGAACCATACTTTTGTATTAGTGACAAAAGTAAGTACCTTTTTGTTAACATGTAGTGATTTTATGAACACGATTAGTTTATATTATGCCTAAATAAAAATATAGGCTTATATTTCTAGTCAAGACCCTGTGCCAATAATAATGATATCTAATTTAGTTAGATTCTTAATTTCAAGTTTACATGGTTAGTTGAACCTATGATTCATGTTTAAGTTTATGCCATTATCATATGACTAATTCATGTTTAAGTACTGCTTATGCCATAATCATATGAATAAAATAATTCATGTTTAAGTATTGTCTATGCATTAACCATATGAATAGAATGATTTATGTTTCAGTATTGTTTATGCTATGATTATATGGATAAAATGATTCATGTGATGCCATGATTATATGATGTTACAATTGCAAGTTCACATGTGCCTATTTTATGTTAATTGAATCGTTCGTTGCAAGTTCATGCGTTCACACTCCCCTTTTTCATGTTACCTTATAAAAACCATGTTATAAGCCTCCCCTTTTCATTTGGCTAAATTGGGTTTAAGTACTAAACCCAACACACCTTACGTTGGAACGAACGTGTAAAACGGGGGTAATGACGTTTGGGCTAAAATATAGAACATATGTGTTGGCATGTTCGACGCATGCCAACAATCTTGAAAAGCAATTAAGTGGCATAAATAAATCTTAATCAATAAAGATGAATTTGAATAATGGGCCGCAAATATTTACATATAAAAAGAAAAGAGACAAAATATGTAAATGTAGAAAAATACGATGTGTTTAACCCGAGCTTGGATTGAGTTGTGATGTAAACCTGCCCGGAACCGCCCGGCTGTCCAGTAGTCATAAGAATACCTATCCAATGTGGGTGGTTAAGCACGGAGCCCAATAAGGACCCGAGGTTAAACTGAGTTGTGGCGTAAGACTTCCCGGACCCAACCGGCAATAGGCAGCCACAACAATACCTGTCTAATGTGAGAGGTCAAGGCTTTAATAAGATAATTAAGGCTGAGTCAGGATTGATAGGATTAAGTAAATTATATTAATACTTAATCAAAATGGAACATGCTAAACTAAACAGACTGATTGGGGGTTAGGTTTATAAAACACTTAACCAACTTAGCATGTTGGCTAGAAATAGAAAACCTAGTAGCGGGAGACCCTTTTCGCAGTAACCCTACAAGGTATCATGATACTCTAAAACTAGGCAGGGTGGGGCACGATTACTGGGCTGATTGTAAGAGGTCAAATCGACGGCGGTGGTGCAGAAGTGTAGGTTCTAACGGGGTGCGGGTGGGCACACACTCCGGCGTAGAAAAATAAGGCACTAGGCACCAGTAGCATACCTGTGCATTCTAGGATTGTGTCGGGCCGCCACCATGGGACTTGATACACCCCATGGTGGGACCAGCATGGGTAACTACAACATCGGGGGCCGTAAGACACATGTAACTATGCGAGTAGGAGCCGATCATCATAAAATGGATCACTTCACCCTGATTATGGGGTGCCTGTTGGGAACTAGTTTATATGGGTACAGAGATTAATATGGGGTACGATAGTATATTCGACCCTAGACAACTTAACTAAGTTTATGGTGCTTTCCCATTTCTAGTTTATACTTATCATACCCAGTTATTTATTCATAGACTGAATAGTCATAGACTTACTCAGGCTTTATGTCTGACTCTACTTTTCTTTCGTCTTCTTTCCTTCCGTTACCCCCCCCCCCCAGGTCCACAGGGAGGGAATACCGCAGCTTGACCAGCCTTCATATCCAGCTTGAGGAGAAAGATTGTATTGCTTGGATCTTTTCGTTTTGGACTATGGCTTTGGACAGCAATTATGGGACTTTCGCAGTTTATTTATGTTTTCTTTATGCTTCTTTAAACAATGTAATCAAGACAGTTATGATTTTGGAAATATTGTAAGACAATTATGTCATGGTTTGTGTAACACATATTTTAATGGAATAAAAGTTGTTGTTTTCCGCTGTTCAAAAATATGTGTTCTTATATCTGTCTTGTATATCTGTGACTTATACTTATAAACCTCCACCAAAATTAGGGCATTCCCTTTGAGAGTGACCCTAACGGAGGTGGGGTGTTTCACTTGGTATCAGAGCATAGTTTTACCAGATAAGATTTGAAAATTTATTTTCAAAAAGGAAATTTAAAGAAGCATTTTTAAAAGAAAAATATTATTTTATTTTAAAAAAGGCAAAGTCCCCCCCCCCCAAACCCATAGGAACTATCTCTTATCCTTCGTTTTGAATCTATCCTTTCTGTTTCAGCATGTCTGGAGACCTTACTCCCCAGCTGCTGACGCTTTCACTCCTCCTCCTCCACGTGAACCAGCAAGCGGAAGAGTCCCAGAGTAGGAAGACGAATAATAGTCTAACAAGAAAGGATCGTAACAGTAATAACAAGAAACGAGAAAAAAGGAAATGCAATTTTTGTGGTACGGGAGGGCACATAGCCAAGGATTGTAGAAAGAGGAAAAGAAAGCAAGGAGAATGTTTTCATTGTGGGGAGACTGGACACATCAACAAAGACTGCCCTAAGAAGGCAGAGTTTAAGAAGGGCAGGAAAGACAACAAGTCCCGATAGAAGAGGAAGTGTAAATTCTGTGGCAAAGTGGGGCACTTAGTGAAAGATTGTTGGAAAAAGAAGGCCAAGATGAATGGTGGGTGCTTTTCTTGCGGTGAGACAGGCCACATGGCTAAGGACTGCCCAAAGAAACGAGGACAGGGGCAGAGGGCTGGATCCACTACAGGGGCACAGGTTCATGTGCTAGAAGCGCCACCTCTACAACAGCGAGGTATAAATACTTCTGTAGAAAGTGTAGTTTATCTCTATGATCACCCCGTTCGCACTTTATTTGATTCTGGTGCATCACACTCCTTTATCTCGTCTGCTTTAGTAGAATCTCTGCACCTAAGAACTAGTAAGGTAGAGGACCCCTTAATTGTTTCAAACCCAATTGGGGGCCCGGCTCATTTGTCTATGATCTGTGTGGGATTGAAAATTTCTATTCTAAGCATAGAGTTTAAATGTAGTGCCTTTGTTTTGGGCCATTGGTTGATTCTAGCGATGGAGTGGTTATCCAGTAAGGGTGACCATCTCGGTTTCGAAAAGAGGATGGTTAGACTCTTGACTTGCCTCGGTAATACCCTCGAAGTCGTAGGTAACCTTTAGGGTTCTATCATGATTTGTTTCCTAGAATCTCTCGACACATTTGTTGGTAATTTGTAATCAGATCGAGTAGTGTTCGCCACTAAGGCAGAAGGTTCATTTCGCTTATGCATGAGTTGTGGAGAATCACCTTAGTAAGTACATTTGGCAACATGGTTGGCATTTATTTCCAAGAGATAATTCTGCTACGTGGAATACCTGATAGTAAGTGGACGAGGTCTAAAATTCACTAGTGAATTTTGGAGAGCTTGCATGAAACCATGAATACGCCGTTATGTTTGAGCTGAGTATATTAGAAGTAGAGCAAGTGAAAGAGGAACGAGAGGCAACAGTGGAATAGGTTCCAACTCATATTTTGGAAACAAGAATTAAGAAGCTACGAAATTGTGAAGTTAAAGACGGATAAAGCATAACGGAGTTAAGCTCAAGGAAATGCGACTTAGAAGATTGAAGACTAGATTCGTGCATCATATCTCTTCTTAAGAGTATATCCTTGATCCCTCTCTTCCTGTAGAGCTTACTTGCATGCTATCTTTTGTGTATATCTTCTCGGTCCCATTCTCAATCCAATTTCTGTTGCAAACCCCATAGGGAGTATGACTCATCCATTAGTAACACATGTTGGGGCTGGAGGGTGTTCGTTGGTTTGACTAAACTTTTTGGGTTTTATAGGATACGGGTTGGTCTTAGCGAGGGACTTCCTTGTGACCTAAAAGGAGTCCATCATGCTTAGTTTCCTAGAATCATATATGGTGGTTGGGTTGAGTAACTCTTTGGGTGTCAGTCTGATGTTGATTTCGGTCTTTGGGGCTGATACTTAGAGAGTTCTTCTCCTAATCAATATATATGTGGCATAGATTTCCAGTTTTGACATTGCCTAATGGGCACAAAGTTTTTACTTGCTTCTATCATTCGACTATACCTTTAGATAGGAACAATTGGGTGTAAACATGTGTTTGAGACATGTTATGATTTATGGTTGCAAGTGGTTGCAAGTGATTGCTAGTGGTTGCTCGTGGTTGCATATACACACAATCTAGGTTTTAGATCGGCTCAATCACTTTATGTTGCATATGCATATATGTTTGCATTCGTATATGGTTGAAGTTTAATATGTTGTCATATGGATGTTGCATTTGTATGAATGATTGTGCGCTCATATAGAATCATGAATAGGAGGATTTGCATACATAATGGATTCATAGCACTTACATAATTCGCATTAAGGAGGTCAACTGAATCGGTAGACCGCCTGATTTTGCATTAGATAAGTACATGTACACACACACTTCACATATGATCATGAAGCATTAGAAGTCTTTTAAGGACAATGGATGCTCGTGTTTGATGGATGAGTAGATAGATGTTTGGATGTTAGGATGTACATTCTTCATGAACTTGAAGATTTCGGGGACGAAATCCTTTTAAGTGGGGTAGAATGCAACACCCCGTGTATTCTATAACAGTGAGATTCACAAATTAAAGTATAACTAATTTCAAATCAAAGAATTAAGGGAAACGGGATACGCCATTACGTTCGTCTCGAAATTCTGCTTGAAATAAAGTCTGAGTTTGCGTAAAACAGATATCGTATGAAGAAGATATGGACGAACGAAGTTGGGCGAAAAACCAGAAAATGGGTCAGAATGCACTGGCGCACTTGCGAAGTGCGCCAGAACAAAAATGCACTGGCGCACTTGGGAAGTGCGCCAGTACATTTTTGACCTGGCGCACCTGCCAAGTGCGCCCAGGTCAAAAATGACCTGCTGGTCAGGTCTGGTAAAGTCCTGGCTGGCCAAGTCTGTGTTTGGTCGATTTTCTAAGCCTTGCCTTGTCACTAGGGCTAGGTGTCAGCTCCTGGTTGGTCTCTCCTTCAAACGAATGGCAATTATTGAACCAGGCTTCATCGGCGGTCTAAATCAACTCACAAACTCTTTCAAAAGGACCTAAGACTAACCCTAATTCACACAAACTAAAATGGAGCTGAGACTGTCATGTTGCTGAGGAGAGACTAAAGATAGCCGTCAGAAATAGAGAGACAACCAGGAGATAATTCAAAGCTTAAAGCAACATTAAATCAGTCAAAGCAACGCCTACAACAAAGGATAGCATCTCCAAATTCAGAATTCAGATTCCTGAATTGAAGATTCGTCATAAGTTGTAAGTAGATTGCTATTCCGATGTGAATTAAATAATTGTGTTGATTTGTGTAATGTAAGAAATGGAATTGTGGCGATAAAAATCTATATTTGTATGTTGCTTTGATGCAAAATGATTTGGGAATATTATGGTATACGATTGGGTATTTGCAAGTACGCGATTTGCGTTGGAAACGAAATGGAATTGTGGCGATAATGACTTATATTTGTATGTTATTTTGATTCTAAACGATTGGGCAATGCTATGGTTTGATTCATACAAGTATTATGGTTTATGTTGACAACCACATGTTGTGGAATTTTAATTGGGATTCATGCTGGCATATGATTCATATTGAAAACTACATGTTTGTGGTAGTTATTTACAATACCCATTTGATAATTGCAACTATAAGATTCATGTTGAAAGTAACAACTATATGTGTAATAGTTTATTTGTGATTCATGCAAGTATATGATCTACTGTATGCCAAAATGAGGTATAATTCTATGGTCATCTTTAGTGTAATTTGATCCATTTGAGTATTATGATTCATATGAAGTTATGTTGGAATTGGCATCATAGTTCAAGTATAAAAATCACATTTTTGTGAGAGTGACAAAAGCACGCATCTTTGTAAATTTGTATTAATTTTATGAACATGACTAAACTATGTTCGTTATTATGCCCAATTGAAAAACATGTTTTTAGGCACATGTTGTTATCATAAGTTACATTAGAATTACATTAGAAATACATTCCTCTTGCAAGTTTACATAGATAAAATAAAAACCATGATGTAAGTTTAGATATGTTTATGCTATAATTCTATGAATAGAATGAAAACCATGATTCATATAAGAATTAGGTTGGGATAATTCTAGTTGAACCATACTTTTGTATTAGTGAAAAAAGTAAGTACCTTTTTGTAAACATGTAGTGATTTTATGAACACGATTAGTTTATATTATGCCTAAATAAAAATATAGGCTTATATTTCTAGTCAAGGCCCTGTGCCAATAATAATGATATCTAATTTAGTTAGATTCTTAATTTCAAGTTTACATGGTTAGTTGAACCTATGATTCATGTTTAAGTTTATGCCATTATCATATGACTAATTCATGTTTAAGTACTGCTTATGCCATAATCATATGAATAAAATAATTCATGTTTAAGTATTTTCTATGCATTAACCATATGAATAGAATGATTTATGTTTAATTATTGTTTATGCTATGATTATATGGATAAAATGATTCATGTTATGCCATGATTATATGATGTTACAATTGCAAGTTCACATGTGCCTATTTTATGTTAATTGAATCGTTCGTTGCAAGTTCATGCGTTCACACTCCCCTTTTTCATGTTACCTTATAAACACCATGTTATAATGTAATAACCCGGAAAATCTGAGCCAGTTTAAATTTTTTATTTTGGCAATTTTAACGAATTTTGCATATTTAAAATAGATTATTTTAAATAATATCGAAGAAAATTTATTTTGAATATAATTCGAATGTATATATTATATACGTCGTCGTTAGAATATAAATAAAAATATAATTATAAATAGAATTGAAAATTGCGCGGTAATTCGATAATTCGATTTCAAACTTCAATTGAATGTACCGGGTGCAAAACAATCCGGATTTTAGCGAAACCAAAAACATTAGGATCTAATTGATGATACCTTTCCAACGAATCCGAATAATCGAGATTTCATAGCGGGAATCAAAGGATATGTCCAGTTGAAAATTCTGAATATTCGCTATAGAATTCAGGCCCTTAAAAATGGGAATTTTGCAAACGACCTCGGGTTTCGACGAAACCAGTTTTGCTGGGTCCGTGATGTCAAATTATTGCTAGGTTTTAAATTTCATAATTTTTCGAATCAATATGTGAGCGTGGCATAGGGAACGCGTTTGACTAGTTTCAGTTGATTTTAATTGACTGGAAATTGGCCAGTTTTCCAACGGTCTCAGAATTCGACGAAACTAGTTTTGTTAGGACGGTATCGTCAATACGAAGCTAGAAAATATTTTTCCGGAATTTATAGAGTGGTTATGTGGCCCCGGTAATCTGAAATGTACATTTAAAATTCAATATAATGATTTAAATGTAAATTTAACGGAAACTGATTCAAACGATCGAATCAACCTACGATACATATCCCATTGCCTTCAGAAAGGGGGTAATTAGCTAGGAACGACAGGCGGTGGGTCTCGTTTTGAGATCGAAATTGTAAGCTACTTTTTCGGAGAATAAAATAATAATTAATTAAATTATATAACCCCATTATACTCTCCACCTACTTGGTCAACGCCCAATCCCTTTCTCATCGTTCAAACCTATGTTCAAAAAACAAGAAAAAAAAGAAAAGGGAAAATCGCGTTGCCACCATCGCTCTGGGACCCGTCCACCGCCGCCATTGGCCATCGCGCCTCCCCCACCTGGCGTCGTGCCTCCCCCTACTCTACCCTCTCCCTTCTCGCTTTCCTCCAATCCGAATCTCCCCTAACCCAAAACCCTAGGACAGCCAAGACAAGCCGCTAGCCCACCCTTTCCGCCGTCGTGGGCCTCCTGCCGCCACCCTCCGCCTCAGACCGGACCCAAGCCCATCTACACCCACCTCCGACGGATCCAAACAGCCCCCTCCTCTTCCCCCCTCTAATTCACAGCCCCGTGCCAAAGAAAATCGATGCTCCATCACCTATGGCCCACCGCAGCCACCACTGCATCTCCCTAACCGCCTGAGCACCTCAGCCTGCCTCTGACCGTGACGCTCTAGACAAACGAAGGATTGCAACGACTTTTAGAGTGAGTTTTTATATATGTAATTGTTTTAAAATTCAGGTTATTTTATATATGAAGCTTAGACGATAAAGATTATATTTTTATATGGTACAAAGATTGGATTTTTCTCTAGTGAATAACGTAATAAAATTGGATTTTCGTTATGTGAAGGACATATAAAAATTGAATTTTATTTATTTGAATGGCATACAAAAATATGATTTTTAAATTGAAAGTGAATAAATAAAAATGTGATTTTTATTTTAAAGACATCAAAATATAAAAATGTGTGATTTTTATATATGTAGTGGCTACGGGCAACGAAGATGACGAAGATAAGATAGCGATGAAGATTTCTAAATGAAGTGCCGTGGAGTTAGGATAGCAATTCGGAGAGAACTTCTCACTCTAAATTTCTTTTTCTAGTCATATATATATACTAGGATGCAGACGGTGTTTAGTAGCACCCGACACCCGTCATCCACAGACCATGGATGGCTTGTTTGTTTTATTGTTTGGTTGTGTAGTTGGTTAGATTATTTGGTTTGAATTGAATTGTTTGATGGAATTGAATTGATTTGATTGATGTGTGAATGGCACGGGCCTTCACTAGACAGGAGATAAGGCTAGGCCTTGTCCCGTTTCTAGTATCGTGTCGTTATGCCGCCGAAATTTTCTAAAATAAGTTAGAAAAATAAAGATAACATTTTATTTGATAAATGAACTGAATAGAAAATTCATAGGTTGAATAAAGTAGTTTGATCGTTAAAAATATAGTTTTTAATGTGAATGTGAATAAATAAAATATTCATTTACAAACCGGACGGTTTGTTTATGTACACCTATTTGAAAGACATTGATTGGGACGATAAATTTCACACATCGCCCAACTGCACAAATAAAATCTGTGTTTGATTGTTTGAAACCCTACACGGGTGTTGGGATGAAATTTGAAGTTCACTCATCCTGATTGATTAAATATGTCGATCGATTGATTGACAGGCTGTTATAAGCGTTAGATATCTATATTTGATGCTTATACAGTGTAGTGCACTTTGGTTGATGGTTGATTATTTTTCAATGCTATTATATACATGTGTTGTATGAAAATCCATATAATTAACTTTATATGGTAATTGATTGGGCCTCATTCCAATTTAGAAAATAAAGAATTTTATAAATGAAAAGTTCATGTGTTGACTGTGCTCATCCGTTGAGATTAGTCATGTGTTGAACGAAATATTTTAACGATAAAATTTATACCTTTGTCACTATAAAATAAAAGTTCATGTGTTGACTGTGCTCATCCGTTGAGATTAGTCATGTGTCGAACGAAATATTTTAACGATAAAATTTATACCTTTGTCACTATAAAATAAAAGTTCATGTGTTGACCGTACTCATTCGTTGAGATTAGTCATGTGTTGAACGAAATAATTTAAAAAAATAGTTACACGTGGACGGTACTCATTCGTTGAGATTAGTCGTGTGTTGACAAAAACAAATATTCATTTGTTGAATAGAATATTTGAAAATAGAAATGTATGAAGCCGTGTTGGTTAGATTGACGCCATTTTGACGTGAACGATATTTATACCGATTATTCATTTCAAAATGAATATTGAAAAACGATTTCAAAATGAATATTGAAAAACGATTTCGAAATGAATTGAATTGAAAACGATTTCGAAATGAATTGAATTGAAAACGATTTTGAAATGAATTGAAAACGATTTTGAAATGAATTGAATTGAAAACGATTTCGAAATGAATTGAATTGAAAACGATTTCGAAATGAATTGAATTGAAAACGATTTCGAAATAAATTGAATAGAAAACGAATTTGATTTCAATTGAATGTATAACGAATTTGAATCGAATAGAAAACCACTTTGAATTGAATCGAATTGAAAACGAATTCGAATTGATTTGAAAACGAATTGAAATGAATTCAAATTGAATTGAAATTTGAATTAAATAGAAATGAATTTTAAAAACGAATTTATAGGGAAAATTCAATTTTGATTCGAATTGAAATAGAAGTTGAAAATGTTTTTGAAACGAAATTAAAACGATTTATAAAATTCGTTTTAAATAGAAATCGATAATATATATTATATATATTATATATATAATATAATGGCCTGAATAGAATGCGCCGCGCCGCGACAGTTCGAAAATTTCGACCATTTTTTTCAAACGGAGATTACGGGAGATCCAACCGTCGGATTCTCCTAAAACCGGAACCGTTGGGTTCGTATCGAAAAGAGCTTTGTAATGAATATTAGAAATTAGAAATCTAACGGTTGGATTTGGAATTATGTCCAAATCAAATTTGGAAAAGGTCGCTGTAAGTGCAGTTCGATGGCCGTTGATGGAAATCGACTGTACGGGCCTTGATAAAATTATTAAAAATAGTAATAATTTGTGTAAAATCATAAGAAATGATTTAGAAAGAATTGGTATGAAAAACTCCATATTTGAAAAGATAAAAATAGATTTTTATCGAAATAAACTAGTTTTGAACTAGAAATATAATTCTATTTATTTTTTTTAAATAAATAAACTGAATTTGAAATGGCTTTGAAAAATAACCAGAATTTCCAATAATTATATTGGAATGGATTTGAATCGAAATTGTCTTTGGATTATTTCGATGTTGGAATTCGTGATTATACAGGTGTTGTTATGGAAATTTGAAAGATATATATTTATATCGTTATTTCCGATACGACATTTGTTAATCGTAGAATTTGATATTGAATATAAGCCGATATATTTTCTATTCAGAGCCTTGTATTGAATATCAAATGTGATTTGGGTTTGTCGTGAATGGTGTCTTCATTAACACTGTTCTTGAACCCCGTTGAGAAAAGATTAAATCTTTTTATTTAGATTTAATGAAGTGTACCAATTAAATAATATTTAATTGGAATTGAATTGATATTGATTTTGGGTTTATCGTGAACAGTGTTTTAAATAACACTTGTTCTTTAACCCGATAATTAATGGAATGTGATTTTGGGTTTATAGTGAACCGTGTTTTAAATGACACTGATTCTTTAACCCAGTCGAAGATTAAAACTAAGTGGAGTTTTAATGAATCTTTAATTAGATTGAAATGATCGAAAATGGAGTATCACCAGTATTGCTCTAGGCGATAGTTAAATCTTTAATTAGATTTGAACGTGAAATGGTAATTGAATTTACCGATAACACTGTGGTGTTAGATATGAAGTATTGCCAGTTTTACTTCATGGGATGAATAGGTTGAGATTGGGAAATTAAAACAAATGATTACTTCGGTAAGGTTCGCTAATCCCGACTAGTTTGAATTGATATTCAAAAATAGATTAAAGAATAAATTCAAGAAATTTATCTTGGATAAAATTAATGGGAACCTTTCCCTATGAATGTGAAATTTAGGAACTAACTGTCGGTTAGCCAAGCAGAATGGTTTTCTGGATATTGATCTGATGTTGGTTTCGGCCTTCGAGGTTAATATTTGGGGAATTATTCTCTTGATTAATTTACGGTTAATGACTGATAAATTCGAATGAGGTGTATGTTGTGTTTGTGTAACACTTATTTAAATTGTACGCGAGTTATTCGGGAAGACCGGGTTTATCCCATTCTGAATAACTGATACGACGATAAGTCGAAGATGAAGACGGTGGTCGAAGACCAGAAGTCTTCACGTCGTTTGGGTGATTACTGATGATCTTGATTGGGCTGTACACCCAAGAAGATGGAAACAGTTGGTGATCGTCCAGACGTACTTGGAGATCGATGGATATGCGGGGTACTAGGTGCCTCTGGTTTCGTTCAGACCCAGAACGGACTTGTAATGGACTGTGTGTCTGACATTGGATTTTAGTCCGTGTGATTGATCTCTATTAAATATAAATCTGTTTGGCGGCGGAGAATTTATTCTCTTGCTTAACGCCCTTCTCTGAGACGTACGAGCTCAGGGGTTATATATTGATGGATATCAAACGCATGGAGTGAATTTCCTGTGTGGCACGCCTAAGTGGCAAATGATCAAGGCTTCTGTTGAAAAGCAAAGTCTTGTGGTTGATGATCGAAGCACGGCCTTTGTGGCGTAGCTTTGTGTAACGTTTACTTCGCGAGTTTCACACCCGGTATGAACCAAAAACGGGAGACGGACCTCAAGGAGGACTTGCGTTTCTTTCTAGCTAGAAGTGGTGTCAGTGGTTTTACACTCCCTGACGAGTTTGACTTATGTGGTTGTTGCTGTTGCGAGGCGCCTCGGTTATATCGGTTTCGGCCGATGCATTCTGGTCGGCAGACGGACCAGACTTACACCCCATAGGGTGGGGAAACATAGTGTTCAGGCATAATAATCCACATCGGTGGACCGGCCCTGACGATCTAAAGGCTTGCCTGTGGCTCGGGCTAGAGAGTCACGAATTCGGTGAGGACGATCCCTAGCTTCGGTTCATAGAAGGAAACCCAATTTCCAAATACGTGACTTTGCGAGTTTGATTGTATAACCTATATATGGCGACATAGTGGTATGGGACATTCATGCCGCCTATGATTGATACTTATGATTTGAAGTTGTTTTATACACTATGCACTTATAATAGTATCAAATGATTTGTTTTAAACGTATCAAGCATTCTTGGCTATTATAAGGTAAAAACCCTATCCCCCGGCTTGCGTTGCATTGTGTGATGGGACCTGGGTCTTATAATAGTTTCATTTTTAGAAAAGCATTGCGTTGTTTACTTATATGCACTGGTGTTCTTAGGAGGAAACCCATTCCGTGTTATACGGCGTGTTCCCTTGATTTACCTAACTTTAAAAATAAAGATTAATAACTGTTTTAGTTCGCACACCAGTCACATGACTGACCTGGAGTTTATTGTTTTAACCTAAACTCTGGGTTCCCTTATTTTGACACGGGCAGCTAGTAGTTTTGGTTTTGCAGATTTATATTCACAGGTTCCTGGTTCATAGCTGGAATGATATCCGGAAAGCTTTGTATACATATATCTCTTCTAGCTGTGTATTGTATTATTTTCCGTTGCGATGTATTTAAATGTAATTTAAATCTCTGATATTTCTGTGTAATATTCATTTATACTCTGTATATTCTTGTGATATGATGTATTGTTGTAATATACATGAAATGTTCTTTTGTATGCGTTCTGTTTTGTCCTGTTCTCAAACGATAGGGCGTTTCAAACGGTCTGGGTCGGTTTAGCGACTTGTTCGGACTGAGCGAAATTCCTTCTCGTTACAGTTGGTATCAGAGCTTTGGTTTACAAAGCAGAGAACAAGGCACATTAGAACCGTACGAAAGAATTCATCAGATATTGGATTAGTAATATCCAATTAGAATGACTCGTTAGAGATAGGATCAGTAGTATCCTAGAACGAGTGTGAAGAGTATTTTTTTTAAAATGAAAACAATTTTTGTTTTGAAAATCTAAATCAACTATTCGTATTTGATTATTTATTTTATATTGATTAGGACGATCCAAAATATAAAGATTTTGCGTATGCGCCTAGCTAGCGTGTATTCGAAGTTTTGATATATTGGATAGATATAGAATTACACTCTAATCGCCCGGAGATGATTTTGATGATGGAGCTCCATCATTAGAATTTATATTCGAGTGACGAACGTGTAATATCTATATATTTCCTATTGACTAGTGTGAGAACCAAAATTTGATAGGATTTATTGTGGTGGATTGGCATCAAAAACAAGATTTTTGTATATGTATCAAAATTATGAATTTGAAACTCTAATCCACTAATTGATTGATGTTTGTGTTGTTCGTTTATTTGTTTGCTAATTTTGAACCATTATGCCTAATTGAATTAAATATTGAATAATATTGAAAATTGGTCGCATTTGCTTGCATATGCATATACTTACATTGAACAGGTCATAGCAAGGAGGCTAGAGCCGAAGAATAAAATTTGTTTGCCTGACAAATAGGTACATGTTTACTACATAATTTACTGTTTTGTTTGGGTGATGATGATTTTATGAGCCTATTGGCTAGCCGCTTGGCTTTTTCTTTTTCTTTTTGAGATTAGAAGGACCGGGGAAGCTATTTAAAATTCCCCGATGCTCCCGGTGCTGGGGAGGTTATGGCGAAATTTTTCGAAAATTTAGGGTGTTAGCCAAATTTTTGAAATTTTGAAAATTCTCAGAAACTGAAAAGTTGGAGAATGGAAGCCAGATCGAATGTAGAGTTGATTAATCAAACCACTTTCGACTTTGTTCCTTTTCGGGGACGAAAAGTTTTAAGTGGGGGATATTGTAATAACCCGGAAAATCTGAGCCAGTTTAAAATTTTTATTTTGGCAATTTTAACGAATTTTGCATATTTAAAATAGATTATTTTAAATAATATCGAAGAAAATTTATTTTGAATATAATTCGAACGTATATATTATATACGTCGTCATTAGAATATAAATAAATATATATAATTATAAATAGAATTGAAAATTGCGCGGTAGTTCGATAATTCGATTTCAAACTTCAATTGAATGTACCGGGTGCAAAACAATCCGGATTTTAGCGATACCAAAAACATTAGGATCTAATTGATGATATCTTTCCAACGAATCCAAATAATCAAGATTTCATAGCGGGAATCAAAGGATATGTCCAGTTGAAAATTCTGAATAGTCGCTATAGAATTCAGGCCCTTAAAAATGGGAATTTTGCAAACGACCTCGGATTTCGACGAAACCAGTTTTGCTGGGTCCGTGATGTCAAATTATTGCTAGGTTTTAAATTTCATAATTTTTCGAATCAATATGTGTGCGTGGCATAGGGAACGCGTTTGACCAGTTTCAGGTTATTTTAATCGATTGGAAATTGGCCATTTTTCCAACGGTCTCAGAATTCGACGAAACTAGTTTTGTTGGGACCGTATCGTCAATACGAAGCTAAAAAATATTTTTTCGGAATTTATAGAGTGGTTATGTGGCCCCGGTAATTTGAAATGTACGTTTAAAATTCAATATAATGATTTAAATGTAAATTTAACGGAAACTGATTCAAATGATCAAATCAACCTACGATACATATCCCATTGCGTTCAGAAAGGGGGTAATTAGCTAGGAATGACAGGCGGGGGGTCTCGTTTTGAGATCGAAATTGTAAGCTACTTTCTCAGAGAATAAAATAATAATTAATTAAATTATATAACCCCCTTATACTCTCCACCTACTTGGTCAACGCCCAATCCCTTTCTCATCGTTCAAACCCGTGTTCAAAAAAAAAGAAAAGGGAAAATCGCGTTGCCACCATCGCTTCGGGACCCGTCCACCGCCGCCATTGGCCGTCGCGCCTCCCCCACCTGGCGTCGTGCCTCCCCCTCCTCTACCCTCTCCCTTCTCGCTTTCCTCCAATCCGAATCTCCCCTAACCCAAAACCCTAGGACAGCCAAGACAAGCCGCTAGCCCACCCTTTCCGCCGTCGTGGGCCTCCTGCCGCCACCCTCCGCCTCAGACCGGACCCCCGCCCATCTACACCCACCTCCGACGGATCCAAACAGCCCCCTCCTCTTCCCCCCTCTAATTCACAGCCCCGTGCCAAAGAAAATCGATGCTCCATCACATATGGCCCAACGCAGCCACCACTGCATCTCCCTAACCGCCTGAGCACCTCAGCCCGCCTCTGACCGTGACGCTCTAGACAAACGAAGGATTGCAACGACTTTTAGAGTGAGTTTTTATATATGTAATTGTTTTAAAATTCAGGTTATTTTATATATGAAGCTTAGACGATAAAGATTATATTTTTATATGGTACAAAGATTGGATTTTTCTCTAGTGAATAACGTAATAAAATTGGATTTTCGTTATGTGAAGGACATATAAAAATTGAATTTTATTTATTTGAATGGCATACAAAAATATGATTTTTAAATTGAAAGTGAATAAATAAAAATGTGATTTTTATTTTAAAGACATCAAAATATAAAAATGTGTGATTTTTATATATGTAGTGGCTACGGGCAACGAAGATGACGAAGATACGATAGCGATGAAGATTTCTAAATGAAGTGCCGTGGAGTTAGGATAGCAATTCGGTGAGAACTTCTCACTCTAAATTTCTTTTTCTAGTCATATATATATACTAGGATGCAGACGGTGTTTAGTAGCACCCGACACCCGTCATCCACAGACCATGGATGGCTTGTTTGTTTTATTGTTTGGTTGTGTAGTTGGTTAGATTATTTGGTTTGAATTGAATTATTTGGTGAAATTGAATTGATTTGATTGATGTGTGAATGGCGTGGGCCTTCACTAGACCAGGGATAAGGCTAGGCCTTGTCCCGTTTCTAGTATCGTGCCGTTATGCCGCCGAAATTTTCTAAAATAAGTTAGAAAAATAAAGATAACATTTTATTTGAAAAATGAACTGAATAGAAAATTAATAGGTTGAATAAAATAGTTTGATCGTTAAAAATATAATTTTTAATGTGAATGTGAATAAATAAAATATTCATTTACAAACCGGACGGTTTGTTTATGTACACCTATTTGAAAGACATTGATTGGGACGATAAATTTCACACATTGCCCAACTGCACATATAAAATCTGTGTTTGATTGTTTGAAACTCTACACGGGTGTTGGGATGAAATTTGAAGTTCACTCATCCTGATTGATTAAATATGTCGATCGATTGATTGACAGGCTGTTATAAGCGTTAGATATCTATATTTGATGCTTATACAGTGTAGTGCACTTTGGTTGATGGTTGATTATTTTTCAATGCTATTATATGTATGTGTTGTATGAAAATCCATATAATTAACTTTATATTGTAATTGATTGGGCCTCATTCCAATTTAGAAAATAAAGAATTTTATAAAATAAAAGTTCATGTGTTGACTGTGCTCATCCGTTGAGATTAGTCATGTGTTGAACGAAATATTTTAACGATAAAATTTATACCTTTGTCACTATAAAATAAAAGTTCATGTGTTGATTGTGCTCATCCGTTGAGATTAGTCATGTGTTGAACGAAATATTTTAACGATAAAATTTATACCTTTGTCACTATAAAATAAAAGTTCATGTGTTGACCGTACTCATCCGTTGAGATTAGTCATGTATTGAAGGAAATAATTTAACAAAAATAGTCACACGTGGACGGTACTCATTCGTTGAGATTAGTCGTGTGTTGACAAAAACAAATATTCATTTGTTGAATAGAATATTTGAAAATAGAAATGTATGAAGCCGTGTTGGTTAGATTGACGCCATTTTGACGTGAACGATATTTATACCGATTATTCATTTCAAAATGAATATTGAAAAACGATTTCGAAATGAATTGAATTGAAAACGATTTCGAAATGAATTGAATTGAAAACGATTTCGAAATGAATTGAATTGAAAAAGATTTTGAAATGAATTGAATTGAAAACGATTTTGAAATGAATTGAATTGAAAATGATTTTGAAATGAATTGAATTGAAAACGATTTCGAAATGAATTGAATTGAAAACGATTTCGAAATGAATTGAATTGAAAACGATTTCGAAATAAATTGAATAGAAAACGAATTTGATTTCAATTGAATGTATAACGAATTTGAATCGAATAGAAAACCACTTTGAATCGAATCGAATTGAAAACGAATTCGAATTGATTTGAAAACGAATTGAAATGAATTCAAATTGAATTGAAATTTGAATTAAATATAAATGAATTTTAAAAACGAATTTATAGGGAAAATTCAATTTTGATTCGAATTGAAATGGAAGTTGAAATTGTTTTTGAAACGAAATTAAAACGATTTATAAAATTCGTTTTAAATAGAAATCGATAATATATATTATATATATTATATATATATATATAATATAATGGCCTGAATAGAACGCGCCGCGCCGCGGTAGTTCGAAAATTTCGACCATTTGTTTCAAACGGAGATTACGGGAGATCCGACCGTCGGATTCTCCTAAAACCGGAACCATTGGGTTAGTATCGAAAAGATCTTTCTAATGAATATTAGAAATTAGAAATATAATGGTTGGATTTGGAATTATGTCCAAATCAAATTTGGAAAAGGTCGCTGTAAGTGCAGTTCGATGGCCGTTGATGGAAATCGACTGTACGGGCCTTGATAAAATTATTAAAAATAGTAATAATTTGTGTAAAATCATAAGAAATGATTTAGAAAGAATTGGGATGAAAAACTCCATATTTGAAAAGATAAAAATAGATTTTTATCGAAATAAACTAGTTTTGAACTAGAAATATAATTCTATTTTTTTTTTAAATAAATAAACTGAATTTGAAATGGCTTTGAAAAATAACCAAAATTTCCAATAATTATATTGGAATGGATTTGAATCGAAATTGTCTTTGGATTATTTCGATGTTGGAATTCGTGATTATACAGGTGTTGTTTTGGAAATTTCAAAGATATATATTTATATCGTTATTTCCGATACGACATTTGTTAATCGTAGAATTTGATATTGAATATAAGCCGATATATTTTCTATTCAGAGCCTTGTATTGAATATCAAATGTGATTTGGGTTTGTCGTGAATGGTGTCTTCATTAACACTGTTCTTGAACCCAGTTGAGAAAAGATTAAATCTTTTTATTTAGATTTAATGAAGTGTACCAATTAAATAATATTTAATTGGAATTGAATTGATATTGATTTTTGGGTTTATCGTGAACAGTGTTTTAAATAACACTTGTTCTTTAACCCGTTAATTAATGGAATGTGATTTTGGGTTTATCGTGAACCGAGTTTTAAATGACACTGATTCTTTAACCCCGTCGAAGATTAAAACTAAGTGGAGTTTTAATGAATCTTTAATTAGATTGAAATGATCAAAAATGGAGTATCACCAGTTTTGCTCCAGGCGATAGTTAAATCTTTAATTAGATTTGAACGTGAAATGGTAATTGAATTTACCGATAACACTTTGGTGTTAGATATGAAGTATTGCCAGTTTTACTTCATGGGATGAATAGGTTGAGATTGGGAAATTAAAACAAATGATTACTTCGGTAAGGTTCGCTAATCCCAACTAGTTTGAATTGATATTCAAAAATAGATTAAAGAATAAATTCAAGAAATTTATCTTGGATAAAATTAATGGGAACATTTCCCTATGAATGTAAAATTTAGAAACTAACTGTCGGTTAGCCAAGCAGAATGGTTTTCTGGATATTGATCTGATGTTGATTTCGGCCTTCGGGGTTAATATTTGGGGAATTATTCTCTTGATTAATTTACGGTTAGTGACTGAAAAATTGGAATGAGGCATATGTTGTGTTTGTGTAACAATTATTTAAAATGTACGCGAGTTATTTGGGAAGACCGGGTTTATCCCATTCTGAATAACTGATACGACGATAAGTCGAAGATGAAGACGGTGGTCGAAGACCAGAAGTCTTCACGTCGTTTGGGTGATTACTGATGATCTTGATTGGGCTGTACACCCAAGAAGATGGAAACAGTTGGTGATCGTCCAGACGTACTTGGAGATCGATGGATACGCGGGGTACTAGGTGCCTCCGGTTTCGTTCAGACCCAGAACGGACTTGTAAATGGACTGTGTGTCTGACATTGGATTTTAGTCCGTGTGATTGATCTCTATTAAATATATATCTGTTTGGCGGCGGAGAATTTATTCTCTTGCTTAACACCCTTCTCTGAGACATACGAGCTCAGGGGTTATATATTGATGGATATCAAACGCATGGAGTGAATTGCCTGTGTGGCACGCCTAAGTGGCAAATGATCAAGGCTTCTTTTGAAAAGCAAAGTCTTGTGGTTGATGATCGAAGCACCGCCTTTGTGGCATAGCTTTGTGTAACGTTTACTTCGCGAGTTTCGCACCTGGTATGAACCAAAAACGGGAGAAGGACCTCAGGGAGGACTTGCGTTTCTTTCTAGCTAGAAGTGGCGTTAGTGGTTTTACACACCCTGACGAGTTTGACTTATGTGGTTGTTGCTGTTGCGAGGCGCCTCGGATATATCGGTTTCGGCCGATGCATTCTGGTCGGCAGACGGACCAGACTTACACCCCATAGGGTGGGGAAACGTAGTGTTCAGGCATAATAATCCACATCGGTGGACCGGCCCTGACAATCTAAAGGCTTGCCTGCGCGCTTGCCTATGGCTCGGGCTAGAGAGTCACGAATTTGGTGAGTACGATCCCTAGCCTCGGTTCATAGAAGGAAACCCAATTTCCAAATTCGTGACTTTGCGATTTTCATTGTATAACCTATATATTGCGACATAGTGGTATGGGACATTCATGCCGCCTATGATTGATACTTATGATTTGAAGTTGTTTTATACACCATGCACTTATAATAGTATCAAATGATTTGTTTTAAATGTATCAAGCTTTCTTGGCTATTATGAGGTAAAAACCCTATCCCCCGGCTTGCGTTGCATTGTGTGATGGGACCTGGGTCTTATAATAGCTTCATTTTTAGAAAAGCATTGCGCTGTTTACTTATATGCACTGGTGTTCTTGGGAGGAAACCCGTTCTGTGTTATACGGCGTGGTCCCTTGATTTACCTAACTTTAAAAATAAAGATTAATAACTGTTTTAGTTCTCACACCAGTCACATGACTGACCTAGAGTTTATTGTTTTAACCTAAAGTCTAGGTGCCCTTATTTTGACACGGGAAGCTAGTAGTTTTGGTTTTGCAGATTTATATTCACGGGTTCCTGGTTCATAGCTGGAATGATAACCGGAAAGCTTTGTATCTGTATATCTCTTCTAGCTGTGTATTGTATTATTTTCCGCTGCGATGTATTTAAATATAATTTAAATCTCGGATATTTCTGTGTAATATTCATTTATACTCTGTATATTCTTGTGATCTGATAAATTGTTGTAATATACATAAAATGTTCTTTTGTATGCGTTCTGTTTTGTCCTGTTCTCAAACGATAGGGCGTTTCGAACGGTCTGGGTCTGTTTAGCGACTGGTTCGGACCGAGCGAAATTCCTTCTCGTCACATTTAAGCCTCCCCTTTTCATTTGGCTAAATTGGGTTTAAGTATTAAACCCAACAGACCTTACATTGGAACGAACGTGTAAAACGGGGATAATGACGTTTGGGCTAAAATATAGAACATATGTGTTGGCATGTTCGACGCATGCCAACAATCTTGAAAAGCAATTAAGTGGCATAAATAAATCTTAATCAATAAAGATGAATTTGAATAATAGGCCGCAAATATTTACATATAAAAAGAAAAGAGACAAAATATGTAAATGTAGAAAAATACGATGTGTTTAACCCGAGGTTGGATTGCGTTGTGATGTAAACCTGCCCGGAACCGCCCGGCTGTCCAGTAGTCACAACAATACCTATCCAATGTGGGTGGTTAAACATGGAGCCCAATAAGGACCCGAGGTTAGACTGAGTTGTGGCGTAAGGCTGCCCGGACCCAACCGGCAACAGGAAGCCACAACAATACCTATCTAATGTGAGAGCTCAAGGCTTTAATAAGATAATTAAGGCAGAGTCAGGATTGATAGGATTAAGTAAATTATATTAATACTTAATCAAAATGGAACATGCTAAACTAAACAGACTGATTGGGGGTTAGGTTTATAAAACACTTAACCAACTTAGCATATTGGCTAGAAATAGAAAACTTAGTAGCGGGGGACCCTTTTCGCAGAAACCCTACAAGGTATCATGATACCCTGAAACTAAGCAGGGTGGGGCACGATTACTATGCTGATTGTAAGAGGTCAAATCAACGGCGGTGGTGTAACAATGTAGGTTCTAACGGGGTGCGGGCATGCACACACTCCGGCGCAGAAAAATAAGGCACTGGGCACCAGTAGCATACCTGTGCATTCTAGGATTGTGTCGGGCCGCCACCATGGGACTTGATACACCCCATGGTGGGACCAGCATAGGTAACTACAACATCTGGGGCCGTAAGACACATGTAACTATGCGAGTAGGAGCCGATCATCATAAAATGGATCACTTCACCCTAATTATGGGGTGCCTGTTGGGAACTAGTTTATATGGGTACAGAGATTAATATGGGGTACGATAGTATATTTGACCCTAGACAACTTAACTAAGTTTATGGTGCTTTCCCATTTCTAGTTTATACTTATCATACCCAGTTCTTTATTCATAGACTGAATAGTCCTAGACTTACTCAGGCTTTATGTCTGACTCTACTTTTCTTTCATCTTCTTTCCTTCCGTTTCCCCCCCCCCAGGTCCACAGGGAGGGAATACCGCAGCTTGACCAGCCTTCATATCCAGCTTGAAGAGAAAGATTGTATTGCTTGGATCTTTTCGTTTTAGACTATGGCTTTGGACAGCAATTATGGGACTTTTGCAGTTTATTTATGTTTTCTTTATGCTTCTTTAAACAATGTAATCAAGACAGTTACGATTTTGGAAATATTGTAAGACAATTATGTCATGGTTTGTGTAACACATTTTTTAATGGAATAAAAGTTGTTGTTTTCCGCTGTTCAAAAATATGTGTTCTTATATCTGTCTTGTATATCTGTGACTTATACTTATAAACCTCCACCAAAATTACGGCATTCCCTTTGAGAGTGACCCTAACGGAGGTGGGGTGTTTCATTAATTAAAATAATTTATCATGGGATAAATTGAATATATAAGTCTGAACTTATATAGAGGAGTAGAAATTGGTTTTAACACAGATATTTTAAATAGAAATTGAACTTACCATTTATAAGGGGAATTATAAATGAGACTTTCAGTGTTAGACGTAAAAAGGAGATTTTGAATAATTAATTCTATAAATAGAAGTATAAATAGAATTTGGAACAGGGGATGTTATTTTAAATGCGAAATCAAAATTGAATTGATTATATAAAAGAAATATTATTCACATTCGATGTGGATAATGGATTAAAATAAATATTTTATAAATTACAATATTTATAAGGAAAATTGGGTTTTGAAATAGGAATTCAAATGGGAATTGAATGAGATAGGAAATAGGGTTAATCGAATATTAGTTATTCGAAATAGAGTTATTTGAAAGAAAGTTAATGGAATATAATTTATTCAAAGAGAATTAATCGAATATAATTTATTCTAAAGAGAGTTACTCGAATATAATTTATTCGAAAGAGAGTTAATCGAATATAATTTATTCGAAAGAGAGTTAACCGAATATAATTTATTCGAAGAGAGTTAATTGAATATAATTTATTCGAAGAGAGTTAATCGAATATAATTTATTCGAAAGAGAGTTAATCGAAAATAATTTATTCGAAAGAGAGTTAATCGAATACAATTTATTCGAATAGAGTTAATCGAATATAATTTATTAGAAAGAGAGTTAATCGAATATAATTTACTCGAAAGAGAGTTAAATCGAATATAAGTTTTTCGAAAGAGAGTTAAATCGAGCAGAGATTATGCGAAAGTGAATTATACATTGAAATTCGATTATATAGAATTCGGGAAAGTACTATTTACTTTCCGTTTTTAAATCAAGATTTATTTATTTATAAATAAATTAGTTGCTTATTTATTTATCCAAATTAATAAATAATAGTTAAATTTAAGTTATTATATTTTGGAAGAATGGGATTATAACACTATTGTTATAATCAAATGATTTTTGTAAAAGAAGTGGATTCATAAATAGAATCCGAGTTTTACATAAGGAAGTTTGTTGAAGATTTAAAAGGTGAACTTTGTCTATTTTGAGGTTAGAAATGTTGTTCAGTTAAGGTCTGAGAGGTAGTTATACCCCAACTTGATTTACTTCATTTTTAACTAAGGAATGGTCATGGTTCGATAGTGAAGGTTGGTTAAGGGAATTTAGTTAATGAGTGTAATGGTTTGAGTTGGCAAAGTGATGTTTTATTTAAACATTTGTTTAAATCCAACAAAGGTGATTTGGAAATGTTTTCCAAATAAGAATCAGAAATGTTTTCTAATATAGAATATAAGAAATGAGAGTAAATACGGAAATATTTCCCAATGATTAATAAAGTATATTTTCTAAATTTAGAAAATAAGAATTTACGAATACATGGAAACTGGAATAAGGAAATGAATAATTGAATGACAAATTAAATTAAAGGGGATTAGTGTTTGCATCAAAAATGACTCAAACACCAAGAGTACTAAGAGTACTTGACAAGATACTTGAAAATATATAATGTGGAGCCAATCAGTAGTAGAAATGTAAGCAAAGGAGGCACAACGGTTTATAGTGGTTCGATCAAGTGCGATATATATCCAATTTGAATAGTGATAACATTATTGCACTTGGACTTACAAAACGAGCAAATTCTCTCATGACATTCATCATTACATTCTTTTAGAACTTGATTAAGGAAAATCGATGTAATTCCTTAAGTATAGCAATGGTAGATCAAATCTAGACTCTCTTATAAAATTTGATAATTCCACATGTTCATGATGAAATCGGAGTTGAATCTTCACTTTGGTATGATTAGAGATGATGAAATCACTAAGTAAGTGTTGAGAATTGGATTTAGCAGCCCTTCGGGTTCATCAAAATCCTCCCCCATTAAAGTGAGGTTGGACCTAAATTTTTAGGCGTGGAGCAAATAAGGAGAGTGGCCAAAATATTTGGTGTAGGGAAGTGGTCGGTCGTTTATTTATTTATAGAAATGCCACTGGGTATAGTTGGCGACAGTTGGAAAGTGGTACCGGTCGGTCGGTCATGTTTTAGGCACTGGTTGTTCGGTCTTGAAATTCACTACTGGTCGGTCTAAAAATGAGACATCGGTCGCCCTTCATATTTATACACTAACCAGTGAATGTCCGCCTTTTATTGTAAGGAGACCCATCGGTTCCTGTATGACTTAATTCTGGACGTCCCTTGCTTTTTACAGTTTTTCACTTTGTCACATTGTGCTAAACTCCATTTTGTATCTTTTTCCTATGATTTAAGTATACCTTGGTCATCTGCATCGTATCTTTTGTATTCAATTCTTTTATGCGAATACTCGAGTTATGTATACAATCTAGGACCAATCGGTCCAAGCATCCACATGCAGACCACTATGTATTAAGCTGATCAATCATATTTTTCAAGTTGTTAACATGCTGATCCCGACAAGCTTAATCTTCCAGAAGCCACATACATAATTACACGTGTGCATGTTATAACAAAATTCCTCCTTCATACAAATAGTATCGACTGACTATGATGCTGTGTATAACGTGAATATGGACCAGGCCGTATTTTGACGTTCCATATTTGCATGGTTGCCTTTGTCTTCATGCATACACGCCACGTGTATCCCGTACTATTGAACCATCCACTCCATAACTTATATTTTCCCTTTTTCATATTATGTTGTTATATAATGCATTGTTAACATATATTTTGTCCATGCATTCACTACTTCCATGCATGTAATAGTACGTTGTGGTGACCAGCACATGTAATATGCATATACATGACGGGTCGGAACGTTGCACCCACACTCAAACATAGACCAATCGGTATGGCATCGTATTAATCGATCAAATGGAAGCTAGTCAACCGACTAGGTGGTGTACATAGAATAGGACTGTTATAGCCAAAAGTGTTCGACCGCACAGTGTTGAAACTTATTAACTGACCGCTTGCTACTTGTTGCAACTCGTCCTACTAGATGACGATGTTCGACGAAGAGCTGCAATTTCTAGACTTCGTTAACAACGGGTTTAACATTTGACCCTCGAAGCTTGTATTTTTTCTTGTAAGAAATGCGGGCTTCAAAATGAACATTGTTCATATTGTCCTGGCCAATCAATAATAAATTACTTATTCCATGAACTCGTTGTAACAACCCATATTTTCAATAACCTGTTATAACATAAATCGAGGCAGAATTTAATTCTAAAACCGGAATCAAGGGAAACGGGCTATGCCATTGCGTTCGTCTCGGAAAAATACGCGAAATAGAGTCTGAGTTTTCGAAAATCGGAGTCCGTATGACCCGATTAAGGCCCAACGAAGTTTTTAGAAAATTCCTAAGTAAAAACAGATTTCAAATTCAAATCTGAAATTGGGAATTGGGCCAGTTTGGGCCAGGCGGGAGAATTCCCGCCACAGTACCCAAGTCGACAGCCCTGTCGACTTGGGAGTCGACTTGGTCTGACCAGGTCGACAGCCCTGTCGACTTGGCTGTCGACTTGGCTCAGACGCCCAGTCCTGCCTGGTGCACCATTTTGGGTTTGTGTTGAGCTTGGAGGCCAGATTCGATTTGGAGGGTTGAGATGAGAACTAGGGTTTAATCCTATGGTCTAAATCACTTGCCTAATCTATAAATAAGACCCTAACCTACCCTAAATCATCATTAATCTATCCTACAACTAAACTATGGCAAAATCAATCCTCTCATGGCCTCCACTCTCTTCATACAATTCCTAAACAAATTTCTAAGAAATTTCCATGCATACAAGTGTATTTAGGCTTGTATGATCCTCTTTAGCTTGCACTAAAGTCCTGTTTCTCTATTGGCCTCATAAAGGAGGAGTCTTGATCAAGTTTGCTTGCATTTTTGGGGTTTAATTAGTTGCATAAGGGGTTTCTTACATTTGCTATACTCATTTGAGTCCGCATAAGCATTGTAAGCCCTATTCCTCTCATACTTGAACTTTGAAGTTAATTGCATGATATGCAAGTTGTCATATGCAAGTTTGTTTATGCAAGTATGATATGCAAGTTGTCATATGTTATGCAAGTTTGTTTATGCAAGTATGATATGCAAGTTGTCATATGCAAGTTTGTTTATGCAAGTATGATATGCAAGTTGTCATATGTTATGCAAGTTTGTTTATGCAAGTATGATATGCAAGTTGTCATATGTTATGCAAGTTTTATTATGCAAGTTTGTTATGCAAGTGTCATATGATATGCAAGTATGTTATGCAAGTTTGGGTTGGTCATATGGTTCATGTTATCATGTTATGCAAGCTTATTTTGAGTATGTGAACATAAGGCTTCAAGCTTTATGCCAAAGGTTGCATTTTGGCAACATGTAAGTTATCATATCACTTATGATAACTTGCATGTGAGGCTAAATGCGAACTTGTGGCCATTTTTACATGTCATCTAGCACCATGTATTATGAATATGCCAAGTTTGGTTTTATGCATGTTTTGGGGCCTAAAAATGTAATATGCAAGTGTGTGAACACATGAACATTTCATATGCCACCATGTTGAACTTGTGGCTTTAACACTTTTATGTCATGATTATGCCAAGTTCCCTCTTTCTATCCTTTATGCGCTAGTGCGATATGTAAGCGATGGGATTGCGTTTGGGGTTGGGTAAACTTAAAAGACATAAAAACATGAGCTTGGGAATTTACCTATTAAGTTAGGTCTACCCATTGGGAATTTACCTATTAAGTTAGGTCTACCCAATTGCTTGAAAATTTGTAACGTGTTTTGGAAACATGATGGACATGACACTTAGAAAAGATAAGTGTGACCAACTCGAGGTTGGGTTGAGTTTGTAGCGTAAACCTACCCGGAACCGACCGGCCTTACTAGTTGCTACAAACAATAGGACCCAATGTGAGAAGTTGGCCATGTTGTACCTTGAACCCAAGGTTAGACCAAGTTGTGGTGTAAAGCTACCCGGACCCGCCCGGCTTAACTAGTAACCACAACAAAGTCTAATGTGAGAGGTTAAGGCGCATTAATTAATTAATGCCTCATGATTAGGGTTAAGTCATGGACCATTTAATACTTAACCAATTTGGGCTTGGTAGATTAATCGGGGTTAAGTCGTGAACTAGTCGTTACACTTAGCCAAGTTAATCCATGATTAGCAAAGGGGTTAAACCGTACTTAGCCCACTAGAAAAATCCTAGCAATGGGGGTCCACTCCTTCAGTAATCCCTAGTTTGTATCATCATGGCCCTAGGGACTAGGCTAGGGTGGGGGCACGATTACTGAACTGGAGATAAGGGGCCAAAAAGCGACGGCCGTGGTACGCCGGTGTAGTTCTGGGCGGACTCTGGTCGTGCACTTAGTCCGTAGCCGGAGAAAACAAACACGGGTACCGGTAGATCGAGACTGTGCACTCATGTTTATGGTGTCCAGGGGTTGCCACCCTAGGGCTTGATACACCCGACGGGAGACCCGGCACAGCCTGACTACAATCATGTTATTTGGCCGTATTGACACCAACACGTGACGAGTTAGGCTTAGGGAGCCGATCGATTAGACCGTTGGGTTGGACCTCGTGGGAGGGTCACTTCATGTTATTGGACCTCGTGTTAGGGTCACCTCATGTTATTGGACCTCGTGTTAGGGTCACCTCATGTTATTGGACCTCGTGTTAAGGTCACCTCATGTTATTGGACCTTGTATTAGGGTCACTTCATGTTATTGGGCCAAAGCATGGGCCAAGGGATGAATACTTGTTTATTCAAGTCATGTTAGTTTGCTAGTACACCTGTGGTGCAAAACCTTAATCCTGATTATGCGATGTCACCTTTATCTACCTTGATAGTTAATCATCATGCCAGTATCCTTATGTTCATAGCTGCTGCTCATGCCAGTTAACTTTATCAGTTTACATTGATTGTAGTAGGGCTTACTCAGTCTTTTTGACTGACCTGTTTTCTTTCGCCTCTTCTCTTCCGTTCCCCCCCCCAAGGTTCTCAGGGAGGGAATACAGGAGCTTAGCTTGGATCTTAGCTGCATTTCTTGGATAGCTCAAGTATGCTTTGGACTTGAGCTCGCTATCGTTTTTCTACTGTGGGGATAGTTACTTTATGTTTTCCTTTTCAGTTTTAGATGATGTTATTTTATGTACTAGACTTGTTGATTTGGAAAAATTGATATTATGATGTACTAGACTTGTTTTGAAATGGTTTGAAAATCTTCCGCTGTTTTATCTATGTTATTTACTCTGTTTACATATATACATATGTTCTTGTTCTGCCTTGATATATCATTATGCATGTTTACCTGATTCAAACGCCCCTCCAAAGTCAGAGTGCTTGCAAGAGCCACCCTGGCGGAGGCGGGGTGTTACAATTTGGTATCAGAGCATATGGTTTACGAGAAGGAACAAAAAGGTTTTTAGAAAACTTTTTGGGAAACTATTTTCAAAACCAAGTATAAAGTATTTTCCAAAGAAAAGTCTAGTTTATTTTAAAGGCAATTCCCCAAAAAGGCCATTAGCAAAATTCCTTCGTTTTCCCCATTCTAAATCTATCTTTTTCTGTTTTCAGTATGGCCGATAACTTTATTATTCCGGAGGGAGTGCACGTACCTGTTTGGTATAGGACACTTTTGGAGGCTAGGGCGATCGAAGCCAGCCCCGCAAATATTACTCCTCCTCCGGTAGTAGTTGTTCCTCCTCCTCCTATTGCTGAGGTTCCTCTTCCTCCTTCCCTTCAGCGTCCTCAAACTGACTTTGCAAAGATTTGTCAAGACTTTAAGGCGGTGGGTTGCAAGAATTTCTTTGGAACTGAGACCCATGTAGAGGCAAGGAATTGGTTGAAAGAAACCGAAGATCTTTTTACCTTCTTTGATATAGATGACCGAAGGAAGGTTTTATTAGCAGTGTGGTTGTTAAAGGAAGAAGCTGCACGTTGGTGGGTGGTCACCACCGTTACTAGGCCAATTGAGACTTGGGATGACTTTCGGGGAAATTTTGGACTAAGGTTCCTATCACTGAAGCAAGGGGACATGACTATTAGGGAATACATAGATAAGTTTAATCAACTGGCTCGGGTCGATTTAGACTTGGTTAACACTGTTCGGGAGAAGGCCCTATACTTTCCTCTAGGATTAAACGAGCCATTACATGGTTTAGCCATGACTCATATAACCTTGGGGGCAACTTTTGAGAGCTTGGTGAATATGGCCCTACTCAATGAAGAGAATAGGTGTGAAAAGAAGGAGATCAAGATGAATGGGATTCAAGCCAAGAAGACTGATTCTCAGTGGAAAGGAAATCAGGGTAATCCAAGTGGTCAGAGCAGTCAAGGCAATAAGAACAAGAACAAGAGTCAAGGCAACAAGGGGAACAACAACAAGGGCAATAACGACAAGAGGAAGTGCCATTTTTGCGGTTCAGTTGGGCATCTTATAAAGGATTGTAAGAAGAGGAAATGGAGGAGTGGTGAATGCTTTTTCAGCGGTGAGACTGGACATTTCAGTAAGGATTGCCGGAAATGGAAAGGCACTTGCTTTAACTGTGGAGAAATGGGACACTTCACTAGGGATTGTCCGAGGAAGCGAGGGCAAGGCCGGGGTCAGACTCAGCGTTCTGGACCTTTAGGAGGGCAAGTTCATGCTCTAAATGCCGCACCAGTTCCTGATCGAGGTAGTATTTTTGTTGAAAGCCTTGCATATATTTCTGATTTTTCAGTTAGTACCTTGTTTGATTTTGGTGCATCGCGTAGTTTATTTCATCTGATCTAGTTGAAAGTTTGCACCTAAGTACTAGTCTAGTTAGTGATCCCGTGTGTGTTTCAAATCCAGTTGGGGGTTCCGCCCATTTGTCTAGTATCTACATGGATTTGAAAGCCTCTATCTTAGTATAGAGTTCTTGCGTGATGTATATATTCTCGGTTTCATGGGGTATGGGTTGATTTTGGGTATGGATGGGTTGTCCAGTTTTGATGCCATCGTTGATTTTTGGGTATACGGTTGGGAGGCTCATGATTCGCCTCGGTAATACCCTAAAAATTTCTAGTAACCCTATGAGTCCCGTCATGTTATGTTATCTTGAATCCCTCAACTCGTCTATCGATAGTTTGCAATCGGTGAGGGTAGTCCGAGAATATCCTGATATCTTGGGTGAAGTAAAGGGGGTTACCCCTAAACGAGGGATAGATTTGCGCATTTATCTGGTTGATAATGCCAAGATAGTTTCGTGGCCGGTTAGGCACATGGTCCCGTGAGACGGGAGTTAGGTAAGCAAGTGAGGGAGTTTCCTGAGAAGAACTCCATTCGATGAAGCATTTTCGAAGAAGGTGCTCTTAGTTGTATTCGCTACTAATGTGGACAGTTCGCTTCGTCCGCGTGTTGATTATCGTAAGTTGAACAAGAAGAATAGACAACCATTGCCAAGGATCGATGATTTGTTTGATCAGCTTGTAGGAATATCTGTTCTCTCTTGATCTTGCTACTGGATTCCATCAGCTCAGGGTAGCTGAGGATAGTATAGACAAGACTACATTCAGGACTCCAGACGGATTCTTCGAATGGCTTGTCATGCCGTTCGGCTTGACTAATACAACCGCATACTTCGTGGACTTGATAAGTAGGGTGTCTAGGGAGTTCCTGAACGAGTTTGTGGTCGTCTTAGTAGATGATATTATGATCTTCTCAAATGATGAGGAAGAGCACGCAAGGCATCTCGTGGAGGTGATGGATACGCTTGGAGCACATTAGTTGAAGGCTAAGTTCTCCAAAGTGTCACTTTTGGAGAAGTGAAGTTAGATTCCTTGGACAAATAGTTTCTAAGCAAGGCTTAGCGGTGGATCCCGCTAAGAGAGTTGCAGTTCAGGATCGGAAGACTCCAAGGAATGCAACCGAAGTAAGAAGTTCTCTTAGTTTAGTTAGTTAGCGTCCCTTGAGCTAGACCTACCCTCCTGGATCAAGTAGGGACTTCACAGAAAGAAGACCCGCAGTTAGTCGAGACCATGGACAAGTAGATTCGAGGTAAGATGGTAAGTGACCTCGCTATAGATAACAAGGGATGGCTAAGGCGCGATGAGAGAAAGAAGGTTCTTGAAGAGGCACATCACCCGAGGAGGTGGCCGAATTTGTCCCAAGGTGCATGTTGCGCCAACCGATTAAGGCCGAGTCATAAAAGCCCGGTGGGCTGTTATATCCATTGGAGGTCCCCGCAATGGAAGGGAAAAGCAGCACGAAGGATTTCGTGGATGGATTTCCTAGGCCAAGGAAAGAGAATACGAGCATGTGGGTCATAGTAGGTAGACTCACGAAGAGCGCTCATTTCACTCCGGTAAAGAGCGAAAAGACTGCATCATAGCTAGCGAAAGTTTATTTTCGAGAAAAGTTCTGCTGCATGGAATACTTTATGGTAGGTAAACGAGATCCAGGATTCACTAGTGAATTTTGGAGAGCTTGCATGAAACCATAAGGTCATATTTCTGTTTAAGCCAAGAATGATAAAAGAGTAAGTGAAAGAGGAATACGAGAGGCGAGAATGAAATGGGTTCTGACTCATATTTGGAAATAAGAGTTAAGAAGCTAAGAAATCATGAAGTAAAAGACGGTCTAAGCACAAGTGGAGTTAAGCTCAAGGAAACGTGACTTAGAAGACTGAAGGCTAGATACGCGCATCATATCTCTTAGATCCTCGTTTTCCTGTGGAACTTACTCGCATGTTATCTTTTTTCGAATACCCTCTCGATCCCATTCTCGGTCCTATTTTTGTCGGGAGGTATGACTTATTGGCTAGTAATACAGGTCAGGGTTTGGAGGGGTCCATTAGGTTGACTGAACCTTTTGGGCTTTTTTAGGATTGGGTTGGGTTAGGAAGGGATTTCTTGTAATCCGAAAGGAGTATATCCTGCTTATCATCCTGATCTCTATGTAGCATATCTTTGCTATCCATGATTATTTAGTCTATCCTGTTGATCTTGTCATGAGAACCTTAGGTAGAAACCCTTTGGATGAAACATGTGTTTGAGACATGTTATGCTTGATGGTTGCAAGTGGTTGCAAGTGTTTGCAAGTGGTTACTCGTGGATGCATTCTACACGTTAGGCAATAGATCGGCTCGCACACTCCTCATATTGCATATGCATGAGTGTTTATGCTTATTCATGGATGAAAATTGTGTGTTATCACATGGATGTTGCATATGGGTGTATGTTATGTGCACACAAATAGATGATATACATTATGTTAGGAATTGCATACATATGGATTCATTTCACTAACATAATTTGCATTGATGATATCTGCATTAGATAAGGACATATACACACACTTTTGCATATGTTCATACAACATTTAGAATCTTGTAAGGACAATGATTGCTCGTGGATCATGTTTTGAGTAGATGGATGTTGGATGGTAGGATACGTTCTTCCTAACTTGAAGATTTCGGGGACGAAATTCTTTAAGGAGTGGAGAATGTAACAACCCGTATTTTCAATAACCTGTTATAACATAAATCGAGGCAGAATTTAATTCTAAAACCTGAATCAAGGGAAACGGGCTATACCATTGCGTTCGTCTCGGAAAAATACGCGAAATAGAGTCCGAGTTTTCGAAAATCGGAGTTCGTATGACCCGATTAAGGCCCAACGAAGTTTTCAGAAAATTCCTAAGTAAAAACAGATTTCAAATTCAAATCTGAAATTGGGAATTGGGCCAGTTTGGGCCAGGCGGGAGAATTCCCGCCACAATACCCAAGTCGACAGCCCTGTCGACTTGGGAGTCGACTTGGTCTGACCAGGTCGACAGCCCTGTCGACTTGGCTGTCGACTTGGCTCAGACACCCAGTCCTGCCTGGTGCACCATTTTGGGTTTGTGTTGAGCTTGGGGGCCAGCTTCGATTTGGAGGGTTGAGATGAGAACTAGGGCTTAATCCTATGGTCTAAATCACTAGCCTAATCTATAAATAAGACCCTAACCTACCCTAAATCATCATTAATCTATCCTACAACTAAACTATGGCAAAATCAATCCGCTCATGGCCTCCACTCTCTTCATACAATTCCTAAACAAATTTCTAAGAAATTTCCATGCATACAAGTGTATTTAGGCTTGTATGATCCTCTTTAGCTTGCATTAAAGTCTTTTTTCTCTATTGGCATCATAAAGGAGGAGTCTTGATCAAGTTTGCTTGCATTTTTGGGGTTTCTTACATTTGCTATACTCATTTGAGTCCGCATAAGCATTGTAAGCCCTATTCCTCTCATACTTGAACTTTGAAGTTAAATGCATGATATGCAAGTTGTCATATGCAAGTTTGTTTATGCAAGTATGATATGCAAGTTGTCATATGTTATGCAAGTTTGTTTATGCAAGTATGATATGCAAGTTGTCATATGCAAATTTGTTTATGCAAGTATGATATGCAAGTTGTCATATGTTATGCAAGTTTGTTTATGCAAGTATGATATGCAAGTTGTCATATGTTATGCAAGTTTTATTATGCCAGTTTGTTATGCAAGTGTCATATGATATGCAAGTATGTTATGCAAGTTTGGGTTGGTCATATGGTTCATGTTATCATGTTATGCAAGCTTATTTTGAGTATGTGAACATAAAGCTTCAAGCTTTATGCCAAAGGTTGCATTTTGGCAACATGTAAGTTATCATATCACTTATGATAACTTGCATGTGAGGCTAAATGCGAACTTGTGGCCATTTTTACATGTCATCTAGCACCATATATTATGAATATGCCAAGTTTGGTTTTATGCATGTTTTGGGGCCTAAAAATGTAATATGCAAGTGTGTGAACACATGAACATTTTATATGCCACCATGTTGAACTTGTGGCTTTAACACTTTTATGTCATGATTATGCCAAGTTCCCTCTTTCTATCCTTTATGCGCTAGTGCGATATGTAAGCGATGGGATTGCGTTTGGGGTTGGGTAAACTTAAAAGACATAAAAACATGAGCTTGGGAATTTACCTATTAAGTTAGGTATACCCATTGGGAATTTACCTATTAAGTTAGGTCTACCCAATAGCTTGAAAATTTGTAACGTGTTTTGGAAACATGATGGACATGACACTTAGAAAAGATAAGTGTGACCAACTCGAGGTTGGGTTGAGTTTGTAGCGTAAACCTACCCGGAACCGACCGGCCTAACTAGTTGCTACAAACAATAGGACCCAATGTGAGAAGTTGGCCATGTTGTACCTTGAACCCGAGGTTAGACCAAGTTGTGGTGTAAAGCTACCCGGACCCGCCCGGCTTAACTAGTAACCACAACAAAGTTTAATGTGAGAGGTTAAGGCGCATTAATTAATTAATGCCTCATGGTTAGGGTTAAGTCATGGACCATTTAATACTTAACCAATTTGGGCTTGGTAGATTAATCGGGGTTAAGTCGTGAACTAGTCGTTACACTTAACCAAGTTAATCCATGATTAGCAAAGGGGTCAAACCGTACTTAACCCACTAGAAAAATCCTAGCAATGGGGGTCCACTCCTTCAGTAATCCCTAGTTTGTATCATCATGGCCCTAGGGACTAGGCTAGGGTGGAGGCACAATTACTGAACTGGAGATAAGGGGCCAAAAAGCGACGGCCGTGGTACGCCGGTGTAGTTCTGGGCGGACTCTGGTCGTGCACATAGTCCGTAGCTGGAGAAAACAAACACAGGTACCGGTAGATCGAGACTGTGCATTCATGTTTATGGTGTACAGGGGTTTCCACCCTAGGGCTTGATACACCCGACGGGAGACCCGGCACAGCCTGACTACAATCATGTTATTTGGCCGTATTGACACCAACACGTGACGAGTTAGGCTTAGGGAGCCGATCGATTAGACCGTTGGGTTGGACCTCGTGGGAGGGTCACTTCATGTTATTGGACCTCGTGTTAGGGTCACCTCATGTTATTGGACCTCGTGTTAGGGTCACCTCATGTTATTGGACCTCGTGTTAGGGTCTCCTCATGTTATTGGACCTTGTATTAGGGTCACTTCATGTTATTGGGCCAAAGCATGGGCCAAGGGATCAATACTTGTTTATTCAAGTCATGTTAGTTTGCTAGTACACCTGTGGTGCGAAACCTTAATCCTGATTATGCGATGTCACCTTTATCTACCTTGATAGTTAATCATCATGCCAGTATCCTTATGTTCATACCTGCTGCTCATGCCAGTTAACTTTATAAGTTTACATTGATTGTAGTAGGGCTTACTCAGTCTTTTTGACTGACCTGTTTTCTTTCGCCTCTTTTCTTCCGTTCCCCCCCCCCCAGGTTCTCAGGGAGGGAATACAGGAGCTTAGCTTGGATCTTAGCTCCATTTCTTGGATAGCTCAAGTATGCTTTGGACTTGAGCTCGCTATGGTTTTTCTACTGTGGGGATAGTTACTTTATGTTTTCCTTTTCAGTTTCAGATGATGTTATTTTATGTACTAGACTTGTTAATTTGGAAAAATTGATATTATGATGTACTAGACTTGTTTTGAAATGGTTTGAAAATCTTCCGCTGTTTTATCTATGTTATTTACTCTGTTTACATAAATACATATGTTCTTGTTCTGCCTTGATATATCATTATGCATGTTTACCTGATTTAAACGCCCCTCCAAAGTCAGAGTGCTTGCAAGAGCCACCCTGGCGGAGGCGGGGTGTTACACTCGTTTAGCCTTTGGATTTTACTGAAGCAAAGCACATGTTTTAAGACGAATGACGGCCGCACCTTTTTCAATTCTGCAATCAGACAGAAGGCTAGTTATAATTATGAAAAGGAGACCACTTTTGTTTAAATTACAGCTTCAATTGGAACTTCTAAAGCTAGAGCGATTGCAGCATTTGGATTGTGAATGAATCAGCCTTTTGATTATTCCCGTCCTCTTGATAATTTTCTGAAGAGATGCCATTATGTGCCAACTCAATGTGTTATTAATTAATCTTGCATTCAGCTTGGCGTTCCAGAATTTGTTGTGAAATTGCCAAGAAATGAGGAATTTGTTGATTATTCGTCTTCGAGCTCTATTGAAGTGGCTTGATTGAATTAAGAGTTTATGTTTAAATTTACACATGGCTTTGAAAAACTAGTTGATGATGCATACGAGACTCGTTGATTCCAAATGATTCAAGTGCAGAACTTATTAATTGGATTTATAGCCATTGTCCATCAGGTAGAAGACTAGTTGTCATTCTGGATGATAGATCACTCCTTCTTAGACTGAATTTTTATCTAAGTTTCCGAGGTTAGAACAATTACAACTTCTGGATTACAAGCAAAAATTAATTATCCCTTAACCTATTGACAATTGGCTGGAGGGGTGTCATTTGATTGTTCGTCCTTTGGCTTTGTTACAGTAGTTTGGTTGGACTAAGACGTCTCAATTTGAATTTGAACATAATTACTGAACAAGCCAATGATACATACTGGTACGCCGCCGCCCAGACTGGCAGGCCCCCCTTGCTGCGCTCCGCCACGCCGCAGCCCAGACTGGCAGGCCCCCATTCCGTACATCTCGCGCCTCTCTCCCATTTCCCTCCCAATTCGAAAACCCACCCCACAAACCCCCATTTTTCCGAACTCGAACCACCACCACCAACAACCCAGGGGCCACCATCCGCCACCCACACGACCCTCTCAGTCCGGCGATTCTCCCCTTCAATTCGGTGAGTGTTACTTACTAATTCGCATTTAATTTATTTATCTTTTTCAGTTTTAATATATAATAATGGGTTTAAATTTCTGAGTTTTATTATTTATTTACATTTCTTCAGTTCTTATCAGTTTTAAATATATAAGCGAGTTAGGAAAAAAT
Source organism: Allium sativum (assembly GCA_030737875.1). Taxonomy (NCBI): domain Eukaryota; kingdom Viridiplantae; phylum Streptophyta; class Magnoliopsida; order Asparagales; family Amaryllidaceae; genus Allium; species Allium sativum. The sequence goes on along the minus strand of CM060918.1, from coordinate 655,293,734 downwards.
GACGGATTTTTCTTTATTATATATATAAGGAATGATTGTTATTTTGTTAAAGTTAAAGTTTTTATTTTTATATGATAAAGACGAGATTTTTATATAGTAAAGATTGGATTTTTATAAAGTAAAGTTTAAATTTTTACACCAGAAAAGAATTTATTTTTAATTATAAAGATTTGATTTTTAATTATATAAAAATACGATTTTTATATAGGGGGTGGTGGGAGGAAAAATTCGATCTTTATATGTATGAAGTAAAGATAAAAATTTGATTTTTATATATATGAATTAGTGATGAAAAGATTATATTTTTATTATAGTAAAGACGATATTTTTTATTTAAAGAAAGGCGATGTTTTTATATATAGAAGGGCGGGATTTTTATATTTGAAGCGAAATAAAAATTCGATCTTTATATAAGAAGTAGAAATATAAAAATATAATTTTTCTATAGAAAGAAGCGTTGTAAAATATAGGAAGTAGAAATAAAAATATGATTTTTATTTATTGGAATGAAGAAATAAAAATATAATTTTTATTATGAACAGCGTGGTAAGGACTGCATTGGAATTTCAAACAAATCCAAACATTTCAGAAGTTCAGAAATAAAGAATGGCGGAGTGGAACCCCAAGGTGAGAACTTCTCACTTTAAACCTTGTTTTCTAGTTAAAAATATATACTGGGATGCAGACGGTGCTTAGCAGCACCAGACACCTGTCGTCCACAGACCATGGACGACTTGTTTGATTTTGTTGTGTGGTGAAAATTTATTGTGATGTGAAATGAATGGAAATATATTCATGTGTTGAAATAAATTATTTATCGTTAAAAATATAAATTTAACATGATTGTGAATAAATAAATATTCATTTACAAATTGAACGATTTGTTTACCCATTTGAAGGATATTGATTGGGACGATAAATTTTACACATTGCCCAACTGCACAAATAAAAATCTATTTTTGTTGATTTGAAACCCCGCACGGGTGTTGGGATGATATTGACACACACTAATCCCAATTGTTTAGTTGTATGTCGATCGATTGGTTGATAGACTGTGTAAATGTTAATTATTTATATTTAATGCTTATGCAGTTGTGTGGTGCACACTGGATGATGGTTAATTATTTAACGTTGCTATTATATACATGTGTTGTATGAAATCCATATAATTAACATTATATAGTAATTGATTGGGCCTCATTCCAATTCGGAAATGAATAAAATATATATTCATGTGTTGAATAAAAGAAAATTCATGTGTTGAATAAAATATATATTCATGTGTTGAATAAAATGAAATTCATGTGTTGAATAAAATATATATTCATGTGTTCAATAAAAGAAAATTCATGTGTTGAATAAAATATATATTCATGTGTTGAATAAAAGAAAATTCATGTGTTGAATTAAATATGTATTCATGTGTTGTATAAAAGAAAAATTCATGTGTTGAATAAAATATATATTTATGTGTTGAATAAAAGAAAATTCATGTGTTGAAGAAAATATTCATTTGTTGAATACAATAACGAAGTTATTGAAATATATAAAGCCGTGTTGATTAGATATGCGCCATTTGGACGCGAACGATATTTATATCGATTATATTCATTTTTATAATGAATATAGAAAAGAAAGTGATTTCAAAGTATAACGTTTTGAAAATATTATCATTTATATATCGATGATATGTAATATTCAATTTTGATTTGAAATTGAATATGAAGTTGAAATCGTTTCGAAAACGAATTTAAAATGATTTATAAAATGCGTTTTAAAAGGAAGTCGACAAAATTTATATTATATATATAATATAATGGCCTGAATAGAATGCGCCGCGCTGTTGCAGTTCGCGAATTTCAACCATTGACTTCGAATGGATATTACGGGAGATCCTACCGTCGGATTCTCCAAAAACTGGAACCGTTGGGTTCGTATCGAAAAGAGCTTTCTAATGAATATTAGAAATTGAAAATCTAATGGTTGTATTTGGAATTATGTCCAAATCAAATTTGGAAAAGGTCGCTGTAAGTGCAGTTCGATGGTCGTTGATGGAAATCAATTGTACGGGCCTTCATAAAATTATTAAAAATATCAATAATTAGTGTAAAATCATAAGAAATGATTTGGGAAGAAATGGGATGAAAAATTCCAAATTTGAAAAGATAGAAATAGATTTTTATCGAAATGAACTAGTTTTGAACTAGAATTATAATCCCATTTATTTTTAAAATAAATAAAGTGGATTTGAAATGGTTTTGAAAATAACCAGAATTTCCAATATATAGACTGGAAATGGATTTGAATCGAAATTGTCTTCGGAATATTTCGATGTGGGATTTCGTGATTATATAGATATTGTTATGGAAATTTGAAAGATATATTTATATCGTTATTTCCAATACGATATTTATTGGTCGTAGAATTTGATATTGAATATAAGCCGATATATCTTTTATTCAGAGCCTTGTATTTAATATCAAATGGAGTTTGGGTTTGTCGTTAATGGTGTCTTCATTAACACTGTTCTTAAACCCAGTTGAGAAAAAGATTAAATCTTTTTGTTTAGATTTAATGAACTATACCAATTAAATAATATTTAATTGGAATTGAATTGGAATTGATTTTTGGGTTTATCGTTAACGGTGTTTTAAACAACACTTGTTCTTTAACCCAATAATTAACGGAATATGAATTGGGTTTGTTGCGAACTGTGTTTTAACGACATTCGTTCTTTAACCCGATTTACAGTGAAATGTGATTTGGAATTTATAAATCTTTTGTTAAGATTTAAATAAATTTTCCAAAGTAAAGTTTTCCAATTTAACAAAATAATCTAGAATGGAATGGAATTCGATTTGGTATTAATATAAGTGAATTTCTGTGGAGGAAGACTGCTTATATATATGGAATTTAAAAGGCTTGGCCGTTATTCCATTTATATTATTAGTCGGATATGGAAGTTTATATCGATTATATATATTGATATGTTTTCCATGAAAATTCCATTGCTAATGGAATGACATTGGTTCTTTAACCCAGTTTGACAGGTTATGATTTCCCATGTTAAACAATCATTAAATCTTATTTTTGGGAAGATTAAAACCAAGTGGAGTTTTAATGAATCTTTAACTAGATTGAAATGATCGAGAATGGAGTATCACCAGTTTTGTTCCAGGCGATAGTAAGAACTTTATTTAGATTTGAACGTGAAATGGTAATTAGTTTTACCGATAATACCGTGGTGTTAGATATGGAATATTACCAGTTTTGTTCCATGGGATGAATATGTTGGGATTGGGAAATAAAATAAATCATTACTTCGGTGTGGTTCGCTAATCTCGACTAGTTTGAAATGATATTCAAAGGAAGATTAAAGAATAAATTTTAAAAAATTTATCTTTGATAAAACTAATGGGAACCTTTCCCTAATAATGTGAATATTTGAATAAAAGAATATTCTGAATTGGAATGAGGCGTATGTTGTGTTTGTGTAACACTTGTTTATTATATACGCGAGTTATTCGGAAAGACTGGGTTTATCCCATTCTGAATAACTAATACGATGATAAGTCGAGGATGAAGACAGTGGTCGAAGACCGGAGGTCTTCACATCGTTTGGATAATTACTGATGATCTTGATTGGGCTGTACACCAAAGAGGAGGGAATCAGTTGGTGATCGTCCAGACGTACTTGGCGATCGATGGATATGCGAGGAATAAGGTTCCTCCGGTTTCGTTCAGACCCAGAACGGACTTGTAAATGGATGTGTGTCTGACATCAAATTGCATTCTGTGTGATTGATACCGGTTTCATAGCGTTAATTGCCTGTGTGGCATGCTGAGATGCAAATGATCAAGGCTTCTATTGAAAAGCAAAGTCTTGTGGTTGATGATCAAAGCACCGCCTGTGTGGCATAGCTTTGTGTAGCGTTAATTCGCGAGCCTCACAGCCCGGTTGTGAACCAAAAATGGGAGAGGACATTAGGGAGGGCATGCGTTTCTTTCTAACTAGGGTGGTTCCATTGACCTACCAGCTCTGAAATTTATATTATTTTCACCTGTGTGGTTGTTGTTGTTGCGAGGCGCCTCGGATATATCGGTGACTATGTGGAGCTGATGGAGTCATAGTACTCATTTACGCCCCAAAGGGCGAGGAAACGCATGTTCAGGGTTTAAGTTTAATCCACATCGGTGGACCGGCCCTGAAGATCAAAGGCTTTCTGCGTGCTTGCCTAAGGGGAGGGCTAGAGGCTCTCGAATAGGTGAGGACTATCTCTTGCCTCGGTTCACAAATGAAAATCCAATTTCCAAATACATGATTTTGCAGTTTTAATTGTAGAACAAGTATGGTGACATGATATATGGTACCCATGCCATCTATGATTGAAATTGTTTTGACACTATATACTTATAGTAATAATAAAAGATGAGATTTAGTGTATCAAGCATTCTTTGGGTATTATAAGGTAAAACCCTATACTTTGGCTTGTGTTGCATTGTGTGATGGGACCTGGGTCTTACAATAGCTTCATTGTTCTTTATTTAGCTTTGCGCTGTTGTTTTATGCATTGGTATTCTTGGGAGGAAACTCGTTCCATGTTATATGGCGTGGTCCCTTGATTTACCTAACTTTAAAATAAAGACTAATAACTGTTTTAGTTCTCACACCAGCCACATGACTGACCTGGAGTTTATTGTTTTAACCTAAACTATGGGTGCCCTCATTTTCGACACGGGCAGCTAGTATTTTTGGTTCTGTAGATTTATATTCACAGGATCCTGGTCTACGGCTGGAATGATATTTGAAAAGCTTTGTATCCGTATATCTCTTTCAGTTGGGTTTTGTATTATTTTCCGCTACTATGTAATGTATTGTAATCTTTGATATTTATAAAATGTATATTATTTGTTTATACTCTGTATATTCTTGTAATCTGATGAAATTGTTGTAATTAACAATGAAATGTTCTTCAGTTTGTGTTCTAATTCGTCTTGTCCTCAATTCAATTCGCGCTTTCCTTACCGGGGAAGTTCGGGTCGTCTCACGTTAGCCCTGTAGTGACAGATATAACCTCGGCACCTCGCTATCCATCATCCACATAGGTAAAAATATAATAAATGTCTTATACCCATACCATGACACCACCCATAGCTAGAAGGAAACGTCGTGCACTCCATACAATCACGATCCCGTGTTTGACTCATACACAAATTTATGCTATTTAAAGTCGTGCTTTGATCATCAACCACAAGTCTATTCTTTTCAACAAAAGCCTTGATCATTTGCATCTCAGCATGCCACACTGACAATTCACATCATGCGGCTGACGTCTATCGATATATAACCTTTAAGCTCGTACATCTCAGAGAAGGGTTTTAAGCAAGAGAATAAATACTCCGCCATCAAACATATATATATATATTTAACAGAGATCAATCAACACATAATAAAATCCAATGTCAGACGCACATCCATTTACTAGTTCGTTCCAGGTCTAAACGAAACCAGAGGCACATTATTCCTCATCTCATATGTCCAATACAAAAGAGAGGTCCTCGCATATCCGATCGATCTCCAAGTACGTCTTTACGATCACCACTTGTTACCTTGTCTTGGGTGTACAGCCCAATCAAGACATCAGTAATCATCAAAACAATGTGAAGAAGTCCAGTCGTCAACCACCGTCTCCATCATCGACTTATCGTTGAATCAATTATTCAGAATGTGTATAAACTCGACATTTCCGAATTATTCACGTATTTTATAATCCAGTGATATAAAAACATATGCCTCATTCCAATCTAGAATATTCTTTTATTTAAATATTATTTTCCCAATTTAACCCAAGTCAAGGTTTTCCAAACTAGTCGGGATTAGCGCACCTTACCGAAGTAATCGTTTGTTTTATTTCCCAATCCCAACCTATTCATCCCATGGAGCGAAAGTGGTAATACTCCATATCTAACACCACGGTGTTATCGGTAAATTTAATTACCATTTCACATTCAAATCTAATTAACGATTTAACTATCGCTTGGAGTAAAACTGGTGGTACTCCATTCTCGATCATTTCCAAAATTTGATAATTTAAATTATCACATTCACATTTCAATCTAATTAAAGATTCGTTAAAACTCCACTTAGTTTTAATCTTCCCAAAAATCATTATTAATGATTATTTAACTTTGGGAAATCAAACATACCGCATCGACAATTTACATCGTACCATTGATTTCTGCCGATATGTAACCTCTATGCTCGTATATCTCAGAGAAGGGTGTAAAGCAAGAGAATGAGTTCTCCGCCACCAAACAAATATATATTTAGCAAAGATCAACCATACAGTTTGAAATAAAATGTTAGACATGTAATCCTGTCTTTAACTGGTTTAAAGAACCAGTGTCATTTAAAACACAGTTCACGATAAACCCAAAATCACATTCCATTAGTTATGGAATCTTCATGGAAAAAAGATCAATATATGATAGATATCAATTTCCGTATCCGACTAATAATATAAATGGAATAATGACAAAGCCTTTTAAATTCCATATATATTAACAATCTTCCTCCACAGAAGCTCACTTCGATTATTACCAAATCGAATTCCATTCCATTCCAATTTATTTTATTAAATAGGAAAACTTCACTTTGGAAAATTCCATTAAATCTTTATAAATCTAAAGATTTATATATTCCAAATCACATTTCACTGTCAATCGGGTTAAAGAACGAATGTCGCTAAAAACACAGTTCACAATAAACCCAATTCACATTCCATTTTATTCCAACTACTAAATATAACCGAAAACTATAATAATCTTAATTAAAAGATATATTCCTTTCACACAGGGTTTAAGAACAGTGTTATTTAAGACACCATTCACGACAAACCAGAAATCCAATTTGATATTAAATATAAGTCTCTAACCAAAAATTATATCGGCTTACATTCAATATCAAATTCTGAAACCAACACGTTTCGTATGGGGAATAACGATATATATCTATTTTTAAGTTCCTCCGTAATATCAGTATAGTCACGGAATCCAATATCGAAATCTCCCTAAGATGATTTCTATCCAAATCCATTCCAATTTATATATTGGAAATTTCTGGTTTTATTAAAATCGTTTATAAATCCAAGTTATTTATTTTAAATTTATTGGATTAATTTTCTAGTTAATAACTTGTTCATTTTGATAAAAATGTATTTTTATCTTTACAAACATAGAATTTTTCATCCCAATTCTTTCCAAATCATTTATTTGATTTTAGACAAATTTTAATTTTTTAAATAATTTTATCAAGGCCCGTACACTTAGTTTCCAATAACGACCACTGAACTGCATCCATAAGGACCTTTTCCAAATTTGATTTGGAAGTATCTCCAATTCCAACCGTTAGATTTCAAATCTCTTATATTCTTTGGAAAGCTCTTTCCGGTAGGAACTCAAAGGTTCCGATTTTAGGAGAATCTGACGGTCGGATCTCCTATAATATCAATTCGAAGTCAGTGGTCGAAATTTGCGAATTGTTGCGGCGCAGTGCATTCTATTCAAGCCATTATATATATATATATATATATATATATATATATATATATATACACATACGTACATACACACACATATATATTTCCCTTCAAAACGTATTTTATAAATTCATTTTAAAACGATTCCCACTTCCATTTCAATTTTAAATCAAAAATGAATAATCTTTATCATTAATATATAAATGATAATATTTTCAAAATATTAGATGTTGAGATCATTTCTTTTTTCGATATTCATTATAAAAATGAATAAAATCAATATAAATATCGTTCGCGTCGAAATAGCGCATAACTAATCAACACGGCTTCACACATTTCAGTAATTTCGTCTCCATCCAAAATTGGACATCAAATTCACATTTTAATCCTTTACTGAACATTATCTTAAAATATTTGTTATTTTAAAATATTCGTCATTTTAAAATATTTGTTCTTTCTGAATTAGAATCAGACATATTCAATTACCATATTATGTTATTTATATGGATATCCTACAACACATGTACACAACAACAATGATACACAATCAATCATCATCTAAAGTGAATTACACAAATGCATAAGCATAAAATATAAATAATTAATGCTTACAACAGTATGTTTACCAATCGATTGACATACAACTAGACAATTGGGATTAGTGTACGTCAAACATCATCCTAATACTCATGTTGGTTTCAACCAACAAATACTGAATATAATTTCCGAATTTGGGCGATGTGTAAAATTTATCGTCCCAATCAATGTCAGCTAAATGGGTGTACATAAAGAAATCGTCCGATTTGTAAATGAATATTTATTTTCTTTTCAAGAGAATTTTATACAACGTATATAAACAATTTATACAATGCATATACAAATAATTTATACAACACATATGTGTACATATTTTATTTACTCCATTTCAATATCACAATCACAATACACAGTACATTCAATTCAAACAAACATCCATAGTTTTTACAATAAATGGTGTCGGGGACTACTAAGCCCCATTTGCAAACTAGTATACATTTAACTATAAAATAATTTGAGTGAGAAAGGATTCTCAAATTGGGATCCACTCCGCCGTTGTTTTCTGATGCTCTGATTTATTGTTGTAGTTCCAGACTTTGCAAACGAGCTTCAATCTCCACGCCGTCTATTTTTCTAGCCTAAGCGCGCCATTCTGGACAATTTTCGCATGTGGACATTTTCCCAAAAATGGTCCATTTCGCCAGAAATTGCTAAAAGACAGTATTTGGACATCAGGCTTTGAACGTGTTTTCTGAACAACTCCGCAATCCAAAATCTGACTTCCATATATTGAATCGAAGAAAAAATCATGCTCTTCGATTTTGTTATTCTGGAGTTTTGGCCATAGGGGCTCGGTTTAGAAGATATTGGCTAAAATATTTCAGGGGTGTTTTTGCAAAAATGAAAAATATAAAAATTGGGTTTTTATTGAAGAGGGTGGTCCACAGTGGTCTGAGATGGTGGAAGAGGTGGCTAGAAGGTCAGGGGGAGGCGAGGCCGTAGGTCTAGTTGTGGGCTAGGGGGTGGTGGCGCGGTTCAGGGGCTAGGGCGTGGCGTTTCGTGCAAATTGAGGAAGTAGAGGCGGAGGAGAAGGAGGAGTGGTGATCGGAGGTAGGTGGCGGCCATTGGCAATCAATGGTGGGGTCTGACGACTGGTGAGGCAGCGAGGTGGTGGATGTGGGGAGACTAGGCGCGGTTTTTTTTCTTTTTATTCATTGAGTGAGAAAGAGGAAAGGGGGGAGAAAGTTATAATTTAATTAATTTTAAATTTTTTCCAAAAATTTACTTTTTAATTCGAACTCAAAATCGAACCCAACGATTGTCGCCCCTAGCTAAATACCTCCATTCTGAATGCAATAGGATATGTCCTGTAAGCCAATTCGACTGTTTAGATCTATTTCCATCAAAATTAAAATATAAATTAATTTAATGTTCAAAATTGATTTTAACGTACATTTTAATTTACCGGGGCCACATACCGACTCCAAAAATTCCTGAAAAATAAATCTAGTTATTTTTTGACGATACGGTCCAAACAAAACTAATTTCGTTGAATTTGGAGGCCGTTTGAAAAATGGTCAATTTCCAGTCAGTTAAATTCAATTCGAATTACCATACGCGTTTAAATTCACCATGATCACATATTAATTCCAAAAATTATGAAAATTGAAATCTAGCAATAGTTTAAAATTTAGGGTCCAACAAAAGTGGTTTCATCAAAAACGGAGGTCGTTTGCAAAATAGCTATTTTTAAGGGCTATATATTATATATAAATTCCATAACGACTATTTCAAATTTTAAACTAGACATAACTTCAATTTGCATTATTAATCTGGATTTTTCATATTTGTAAGAAAGATATAGTTAAACAGATTCCAACATTTCTGGTTTTACTGAAATCCGATTTATTTTGAATCCTATACATTCGTTTGAAATTTAAAAACGAATTTTCAAACTACCGTGCCATTTCAAGCTCGTTTTATAATTAAAATAAATTTATATGTTCTAACTTCGATTAAAATAAATTTTTAGTCGTTATTATTTAAAATAAATCATTTTAGATATTCAAAATCCATCAAAATAGACATAATACAAAGTTTAAATTGGTTCTGAAAATCCGCATTGTTACAATCTACCCCACCTAAAATCTTTTCGTCCTCGAAAAGGAATTGATCTAAAAGTTGTTTAACCAACCAACTCAACTTTCATTCTAGCTTTCATTCTTTAACTTTTCAGTTTCTAAGAATTTTCTAATTTCTCAAAAATTTGGATAACTCCCTAAATTTGACAAAATTTTCGTCATAACCTCCTTTGTACCGGGAGACCTTTAAAACCGCAATTTGCTTCAAAGGCCCTCTTCAATCCAATAGAAAAAGAAAAAGCCAATCGACTCATAAAATCATCAAACCCAAATAAATACTGTAAATATGTACCTATTGGTCGGGCTTACAATTTTATTCCTCTTCTTAGCTTCCATGCTATGACCAGTTTACACATATATATGTACATGTATGGAATTCTAATCAATTTTCAATTCAGTTCAATATTTGCTCGATTTGGCCAAATTTGCCTTTCGTTCTTTTACAAGTCCAACATTTTAATTATTCAAACTAATTATCATACAACACAACCAGCAATCAATTAGTTGAATAACTTTTCAATCATATACCTTTAATATATTCAAAAATCATATTTTTAATGTCAAATCACAACAAATAACCCTATTTAAGTTTTGGTTCTCACACCAATCAATTGGAAATGTATAGATATCCCACTTTCGAAACTCGAACATAAACGCTGATGATGACATGCCATCATCAGAATCATCTCCGAGCGACTAGAGTGTGATTTTATATCTATCCAGTATATTTCAAAATTCGTATATAGGTTTATGATGCGTATATGCAAAATTCCATATACTCGATTCTCCAAATTCGATATAAAATAAATATTCAAACATGTTAATATGGTTTAAAATTTCAAAACTAAATTCATTTTTGTTAATAACCGTAACACCCCGTAATTTTATAACACAAAGATTCACAAATCAAGGAAGAATTAAATTTTAAAATCAAAATCAAGGGAAACGAGTTGCGCCATTGCGTTCGTCTCGATATTCTACTTGGAAATGAGTCCGAGTTTGCGAGAATCGGAGTACGTATGAGGGAGATATGACCCTCTCAAGTATCAGGAATTTTCAGAATCGAAAACAGCTCGAAATTCGAATTCAAAATTCGAATTCAAACCCAGAAGCAGTCTGGGCGGGAAATTTCCCGCCCAAGCCCAGGTCGACTGGGTAGTCGACCCCCCTGACCAGGTCGACTGCGCAGTCGACCTGGGGGTCAACCTGGTGCCAGAACCCGGTTTTGAACCTGGGTTCATTCTAATGCATTTAGCCCGATTTTCTGAGCAGATTCATAACCCTAATCGTATATAAACAGCCTCCTAGCCTCCTTCTCTCTACACAATTTCATTATATCCTTATGCATCCTCAGAGAAAATGTATAAATAAATAAAATAATATGTAAAATAAATCAAGACGAGGAAATGCTGCTCAAGACTTTCAAGAGGAGATTCAAAACAAGCTAGGAATCAAGCGAAAATTCAAACGACTATTTTTCTATGAATCTAATATAATCTCTGTAAATCGGTTACTTTTTAGATTTGAACGTTTTCTCTATTCGTGACATGAAATTAAAGGAATAAAAGAATATGCCAAATCTTTCTGTTCGAATCAGTGCTTATATACTTGGACCTAATTAAGAACTGTTAAGATTCGTTGACCAATAAGACTGTGACGATGAAACTATGGACCTTAAAACCATATGCCTCTTTGACTATGAACATTGCCTATGAACATTGCCTATGACTGTGACTCGTGACTGTGAGAATTATTTTCCTTTGACTATGAACATCGCCTATGACTGTGATTCATTAACTGTGAGGATTTATTTCCTATGACTATGGATATAAGATTATTATTTTTGCCCATGACACTGTAGTTACAAAACCATGTTGTACCCCAAACTGGCATTATATTGGATCTAGGATTGACTTTCTATTTCTAGTTATCCTTGGTTCTTGATCTTGGGAATTTACCTATTAAGTTAGGTCTACCCATGTTCTTGTACCTATACTATTCAACCCTTTTCATGTCGTAATATTACCAGATCTATATGCCTGCGAATTGTCATCTTATGCTAGTTATTATGTCTATTCTTTCATGGCATTTTGGTTCATTCCCTTTTATCCACGAATCTAGATTTATTTATAATCTAGGTTGAATAACGATTTTATGAACGATGGGAATACGTTTTGGGAAAAAACAAGAAATTGCTAAACATGGAAATTGGCATAATTTGGGAACATGCATTATAGCATGACTATTAAGATGAAAATTAGAATAACAATTCTAGTTTTGACATGAACTAAAATTAGAATATTAAATCAGAATTGGGTGGCTAAATTAGGCATGACAAGTATATTAGCATAATTGTGAATAATTAACATACATTGGGCGTAAATGGTAATTGGTTAAATGGGCCACAAAGTAGGTAGTTGGTATGCAAATTAAATTTTGGGCATAAACAGTGAACTAGAATATGAAATCTAGTTTGGCATAAACTGTAAACTAGAATATAAAATCTAGTTTTTGGCATGAACTGTAAATGACGATGTTGGATCTAAATTGCTATAAACTGTAAGATAGGCAAATCAAGATTTGGGCCTAGAATATAAGTCCATTAGTGGGCATGGCAAATGTATATGGTATAGGGCAAATTTATTTATAAAGGGAAAATGGACTTTGAGGATAAATGGTTAAACTTTGAGGACAAATTGTTAACAATTTATATATATACAAAAGAAAGGTTTATTAATGACATCTCTTTTAATAATACCTACACCAGAAAGTTCTAGGGTGACAGAGAGGATAGTGTCTAGGCTTGGGTTTGGAAAATACAAGTTTCCTGCTCTCCCTGTCTATCCCTAACTGATCCGACTGACGGGATGGTTACTTTCAAAACCTGATTTGAGAATTAATCAAAACCCTTTGAATTTAGAAAACACTAATATGCCTAACCCGAGGTTAGACTGAGTTGCGATGTAAACCTGCCCAGAACCAACCGGCACATCCAGTAATCGCAACAATATATGTCTAATTTGAGTGGTTGCGGCTTTAATTTATTTAGTTAAATCTACAACAAGAATGGTAAGGTTAAGTTAACTAAGATACTTAAACAATTCAACATGATAACCAAACCGATGGGTGGGGTTAGGTTCATACAGACACTTAACACAGTTAAGCTAGAATGGGAGGGTTAAGTCCATAGGGACACTTAACCAAACTTAATATCGTAACAAGACAAGATTTATAGGGGTTAAGTAACTAAGAAAACACTTATCCAAATTAACATGTTAACTAGACTAGAAGGTGGGGTTAAGTAAAGTTAATACACTTAGCCAAATTAACTTGTTAACTAGACTAGAGGTTGGGGTTAAGTAAAATTTAACACACTTAGCCAATTTGATATGTTAGCTGGACTAGACCATAGGGTTTAGTAAACTTGAACACTTAACCATCAAATTGTGATAAATGAATTGGGTTAAGTCTAAAACATGAAGGGATAATACTTAACCATTAATAAAACGTTAGTTAAAACAGATAGGCAAGGTTAAGTTAAAAAGGAACACTTAACCAATACAAGATGAATGAGTAGGGTTAAGTAAATACTTAACCAATATAACTTGATGCTGGTAGGGTTAAGTCAACATGAATTACTAGTAACACTTAACCAGTTTAACCGGATAAGTGAAGAGGGTTAAGTTAGCCTAAATTGACTAATGACACTTAACCAATCCAACATGACGAGAAAGAGAACTAATTAGTAAACCATAGTTAAAAGAGGCTAAGTGGTAAATCTTAGTTAAAAAAACTAAGTAGTAATTCTTAGTATAACACGAGAAGGAGCGAACGTCCGTCTAATTTTAATGAAGGCTCCAACGAATTGGGTTACGAAGCCCGAGACTTCGAGGGGACGTAAGGGTGCTCTTGGTATCCCTCTGTGAGGCTGCAGATGATCCTCCTGGGCTCACAGAGGTTAAGGTCTGCGTTAGAAGAGCCAAGGGTATGCCTTGGTTGCAAAATATGGCAACCTAAAGACTAGGATGGACCAGCGTGATTCGGCGAGAAAACGGTAGCCCTGTGATAGCATTTCGTCGTCTACCATCCATCCTCAATCAATCAAGATACGTGAAGCGGGAAGGCGGAGAACTCCTACGGACCATATACTTGCTATCTAGTTATGGTTGCGGTCGTGGATGGCCATAGATTAGTGGGGCATAGGGGGACTGCGTATAGTTCACATTTTTCAAGGTGTGCCTTTCATTAGTTGAGGGAGGGGTCAAGTGGGACCATAGCCACTGGAATAAAAATAGACCTTAGCATCTGCATCGACATATATCTGAAAGCTCCCGACCGAGTTCTGTGTTTCTTGATCTGCCCTGCCATAGGACTCGGGCCGCACATTACAGGACACGTGCATCTAGATAAGCGATAACGATTTGCGATACATGCGTGGGGAAGTCTAGGAACATATACGACTCTAGGTAGTGTGTCTTAGACCAGGGGGCATCGTTCGACAGGTAGCATAATCCCTAGTTGGACTAGGTGGCATAAACCCTGAATCCGAGAAGCGTTTAGCAGATAGCATAAACTCTAGTTGAGTCTAGAAAGCACTTGATAGAAAACCCTAGATTAGATCTAGGTAATAAATAATAAATGAATGCCTAAAGGCAATGGAAACTACAGGTATTGGGATCACGTTATCGTTACTAGTTGGGAGACTAGTTAGGTGGTGCAGTGATATAGAAACCAGTATAACAAGGAAATAGCGAAGCGGCGAAAGTATTAGAGCATATCCAGTTTATCTTATCTTAGCATATCTTGTGTTAATCTTGTCTAATCTTGCTGACCCTATCATCATGGTGTTATCTTGTATTCAGTTAATTCATGTCGTTTTGTTTTTCCATGTTCACATGCTAGATGTAACTAAACTTACTCAGGCTTTATGTCTGACTCTGTTTTTCTTTTGTCTTCTTTTCTTTCGTTTCCCTCCCTCCCACGTAGTAAATAAGGGAATAGTACAGCTCAGGTTAAGTTGATCTGTCACTCTTTCCCAGCTTGAAGATTTGTCGAAGTTTTGCTTGGATTCTCTTTTCAGATGCTATGGCTGGCTCTTGCTACATTGGTGAATATAAATGTTGTTTTATGCTTCTTTATTTTGTAGGACAAATGATACTCTGATATTGTAAAGAAATCGTTGTAAAACTAGTTTATCAATAAAGCAAAGTTTTATTTTCCGTTGTTTTAACTTTTGTCTGTCTTGTAATTCATCTGCATCTTTTACCTTAAAATGCTCCACAGAACTTAGTGCATTCCCTTTGTAAGTGACACTAACGGATGTGGGGTGTTACACGTGGTATCAGAGATGAAGGTTACCAGATCAGATAAACGATTTGAAAAATTATTTTCAAAACGGTTTTAAAAGAAGCATTTTCAAGAGAAAAGATTTGTTTTAAAGGAATATTCCCCAAAGCCATACGCACTATCTTCTCTTCCTCTGTTTGAATTCTTGTCTCCTTCTTTCTTGAGTCTCTAGGGCTCCTGGCTTTCTGGGAGGTAACCTCATCGATGGGCGAAGTCGTGGCTGGCTTCCATCCATAGCCGTAGTTGTTTCACCTACGGCCAGTTTTCTTTCAAGCTTATAGGGTTTTCTGTACGATGGTAGCAGCTTTCGAGAGATTTGTCAACATGACTACACACGGAAGAGGATGAGGAATTCATGGATGTAGATTTTGCTCACAAAGGAGGAAGGAATTATAAAACTTAAGACATGAGTAAGTATCTTTACTATGGTGTAATAGGGCATGTAATTAAGGGCAAAGGACAAGATTTTCAGAAGGGCAAGTACCTACTTTCGCCACCAAGCGTACCTAGGAGAAAGGTAGTAAAGTTCTGTTGGAAGAGTTTAGTTTTGCTGTTCGTACTCTTTCCTTTGGTTTTAGCGCTTCACATTTGTTCATATCCACTTCCATAGTTGAGTCTCTGCACCATAGTACTTGTATAGTAGAAAGATCCCACTAGAGTCTCAAATCCAATTGGTGGTTCGACCAGTTTATTTTCGGTTAGTAGGGATTTGAGAATAGCTATCGAGTTTGCTTGTATCATCTCACATAGATCGTCTAAATTCGGAGGAGATATTCCTTGGGTGATTGTCTGATATTGGTTTAGGCCTTTGGGGCTTGTACTTGAGGAATGTCGAGTTCGACTAGAATGGTTTGCGTGAGAGATGAATAGTTGTGGCAGGCACTCTAAAAAGCACGTAGTGACCTTTCGACCCCTATAGTTATGGCATGGTGTATAAGAGGGAGACCTCTAATCATCTTAGTACATACACTTAGTATCGTGATTGACATCTGTTTATTTTGGAAATGGAGGTCAGAAACTTCACAATCTTGAAGATAAATTAGTTAAGATACAGTGGAGTAAAGCTCACGAAGGCTAGATACTAGCATCATACCCTTTTCCTTAAGGGTGCATCCTTGATTTCTTTTTTTTGTAGGAGCTTTACGCATAATTGTTTCTCTCTTTCCAAAGTATATCCTCTAGCTCATATCTTCGATCCATAGTTAGAAACTCTTTTGGATGTAAACATGTATTTGAAACATGTTATGGTTGATGGTTGCGAGTGGTTGCTAAGGGTTGCTCGTGAATGCATATACATACGTATTAGGCACTAGATCAGTTCAGACGCTTTCATATTGCATTTACAGATATGTATTTGTTTGTAAGTTGAACTTGATATGTTATCATATGGATGTTGCATATGGATGAATGGCTATGCACACATGTAGTATTTACATAACTAAGGGTGCTTGCATACATGATTGGACGCATGGCACTGACATGATTCGCATTAAGGAGGTCAACTGAATCAGTAGACCGCCTGATTTTGTATTAGATAAAGACATATACACACACTATGCATATGAACATGAAAACATTAGAAATCCTTTTAAGGACAATGAATGCCTATGATTGAATGGTTGATTAGATGGATGATGGGTTGGTAGGACACATTCTTCCTAACTTAAAGATTTCGGGGACGAAATCCTTTTAAGAGTGGGAGAATGTAACACCCCGTAATTTTATAACACTAAGATTCACAAATCAAGGCAGAATTAAATTTTAAAATCAAAATCAAGGGAAACAGGTTGCGCCATTGCGTTCGTCTCGAAATTCTTCTTGGAAACGAGTCCGAGTTTGCGAGAATCGGAGTCCGTATGAGGGAGATATGACCCTACGAAGTTTCAGGAATTTTCAGAATCGAAAACAGCTCGAAATTCGAATTAAAAATTCGAATTCAAACCCAGAAGCATGCAAGGCGGAAAATTTCCCTCCCAAGCCCAAGTCGACAGGGGAGTCGACTGGGTAGTCGACCCCCCCCCCCCCCAAGACTAGGTCGACTGCACAGTCGACCTGGGGGTCGACCAGGTGCCAGAACCTTGTTTTGAACCTGGGTTCATTCTGATGCTTTTAGCCCGATTTTCTGACCAGATTCATAACCCTAATCCTATATAAACAGCCTCCTAGCCTCCTTCTCTCTACACCATTTCATTCTATCCTTATGCTGCCTCTGAGAAAATGTATAAATAAATAAAATAATACGTAAAATAAATCAAGACGAGGAAATGCTGCTCAAGACTTTCAAGAGGAGATTCAAAACAAGCTAGGATTCAAGTGAAGATTCAAACGACTTCAACGACTGTTTTTCTATGAATCTAATATAATCTCTGTAAGTCGGTTACATTTTAGATTTGAACGTTTTCTCTATTCATCACATGAAATTAAAGGATTAAAAGAATATGCCAAATCTTTCTGTTCGAATCATTGCTTATATCCTTGGACCTAATTAAGAACTGTTATGATTCGATGACCAATAAGACTGTGACTATGAAATTATGGACCATAAAACCATATGCCTCTTTTACTATGAACATTGCCTATGACTGTGACTCATGACTGTGAGAATTATTTTCCTTTGACTATGAACATCGCCTATGACTGTGATTCATTAACTATGAGGATTTATTGCCTATGACTATGGATCTAAGGTTATTATTTATGCCCATGACACTGTAGTTACAAAACCATGTTGTACCCCAAACTTGCATTATATTGGATCTAGGCTTGACTTTCTATTTCTAGTTATCCTTGTATCTTGATCTTGGGAATTTACCTATTAAGTTCGGTCTATCCACGTTCTTGAACCTGTACTATTCAACCCTTTTCATGTCGTAATATTACCAGATCTATATTCCTATGAATTAACATCTTATGCCAGTTATTATGTCTACTGTTTAATGGCATTTTGGTTCATTCCCTTTTATCCATGAATCTAGATTTATTTATAATCTAGGTTGAATCACGATTTTAAAAACGATGGGAATACATTTTGGGAAAAAACAAGAAATCGACTAAACTTGGAAATTGGCATAATTTGGGAACATGCATTATAGCATGACTATTAAGATGAAAATTAGAATAACAAGTCTAGTATTGACATGAACTGAAATTAGAATATTAAATCAGAATTGGGTGGCTAAATTAGGCATGATAATTATATTAGCATAATTGTGAATAATTTACATACATTGGGCGTAAATGGTAAATTGTTAAATGGGCCACAAAGTAGGTAGTTGGTATGCAAATTATGTTTTGGGCATAAACAGTGAACTAGAATATGAAATCTAGTTTGGCATAAACTGTAAACTAGAATATAAAATCTAGTTTTTGGCATGAACTGTAAATGAGGATGTTTGATCTAAATTGCTATAAACTGTAAGATAGGCAAATCAAGATTTGGGCCTAGAATATAAGTCCATTAGTGGGCATGGAAAATGTATATGGTATAGGCCAAATTTATTTATAAAGGGAAAGTGGACTTTGAGGATAAATGGTTAAACTTTGAGGATAAATTGTTAACAATTTATATATATACAAAAGAAAGGTTTATTAATGACATCTCTTTTAATAATACATAGACCAGAAAGTTCTAGGGTGACAAAGAGGATATTGTCTGGGCTTGGGTTTGGAAAATACAAGTTTCCTGCTCTCCCTGGCTATCCCTAACTGATCCGACGGACGGGATGGTTACTTTCAAAACCAGATTTGAAAATTAATCAAAACCCTTTGAACTTAGAAAACACGAATATGCCTAACCCAAGGTTAGACTGAGTTGCGATGTAAACCTGCCCGGAACCAACCGGCACATCCAGTAATCGCAACAATATATGTCTAATGTGAGTGGTCGCGGCTTTAATTTATTTAGTTAAATCTAGAACAAGAATGGTAGGGTTAATTTAACTAAGACACTTAAACAATTCAACATGATAACCAAACCAATGGGTGGGGTTAGGTTCATACAGACACTTAACACAGTTAAGCTAGAATGGGAGGGTTAAGTCCATAGGGACACTTAACCAAACTTAACATCGTAACAAGACAAGATTTTTAGGGGTTAAGTAACTAAGAAAACACTTATCCAAATTAACATGTTAACTACACTAGAAGGTGAGGTTAAGTAAAGTTAATACACTTAGCCAAATTAACATGTTAACTAGACTAGAGGTTGGGGTTAAGTAAAATTTAACACATTTAGCCAATTTGATATGTTAGCTGGACAAGACCGTAGGGTTAAGTAAACTTGAACACTTAACCATCAGATTGTGATAAATGAACAGGGTTTAGTCTAAAACATGAAGGGATAATACTTAACCATTAATAAAACGTTAGTTAAAACAGATGGGCAAGGTTAAGTTAAAAAGGAACACTTAACCAATACAAGATGAATGGGTAGGGTTAAGTAAATACTTAACCAATATAACTTGATGCTGGTAGTGTTAAGTCAACGAGAATTACTAGTAACACTTAACCAGTTTAACCGGATTAGTGAAGAGGGTTAAGTTAGCCTAAATTGACTAATGACACTTAACCAATCCAAGTTGACGAGAAAGAGAACTAAGTAGTAAACCATAGTTAAAAGAAGCTAAGTGGTAAATCTTAGTTAACAAAACTAAGTAGTAATTCTTAGTATAACACGAGAAGGAGCGAACGTCCATCTAATTTTAGTGTAGGCTCCAACGAATTGGGTTACGAAGCCCGAGGCTTCGAGGGGACGTAAGGGTACTCTTGGTATCCCTCTGTGAGGCTGCATATGATCCTCATGGGCTCACAGAGGTTAAGGTCTGCGTTAGAAGAGCCAAGGGTATGCCTTGGTTGCAAAATATGGCAACCTAAAGACTAAGATGGACCAGCGTGATTCGGCGAGAAAACGGTAGCCCTGTGATAGCAACTCGTGTCTACCATCCATCTTCAGTCAATCGAGTTACGTGAAGCGGGACGGCGGACAACCCCTACGGACGATATACTTGCTATCTAGTTATGGTTGAGGTTGTGGATTGCCATAGGTTAGTGGGGGCATTGGGGGCCTGCGTATAGTTCTCATTTTTCAAGGTGTGCCTTTCATTAGTTGAGGAAGGGGTCAAGTGGGACCATATCCACTGGAATAATAACTGACCTTAGCATCTGCATCTACAGATATCTGAAAGCTCCCGACCGAGTTCTGTGTTTCTTGATCTGCCCTGCCACATGACTCGGGCCGCACATTACAGGATACTTGCATCTAGACAAGCGATAACGATTCGCGATACATGCGTGGGGAGGTCTAGGAACATATACCACTCTAGGTAGTGTGTCATAGACTAGGGCGCATCGTTCGACAGGTAGCATAATCCCTAGTTGGACTATGTGGCATAAACCCTGAATCCGAGAAGCGTTCAGCAGATAGCGTATACTCTAGTTGAATCTTGAAAGCACTTGATAGAAAACCCTAGATTAGATTTAGGTAATAAATAATAAATGTATGCCTGAAGGCAACGGAAACTACAGGGATTGGGATCACGTTATCGTTACTAGTTGGGACACTAGTTAGGTGGTGCAGAGATATAGAAACCAGTATAACAAGGAAATAGCGAAGCAGCGAAAGTATTAGAGCATATCCAGTTTATCTTATCTTAGCATATCTTGTGTTAATCTTGTCTAATCTTGCTGACCCTATCATCATGGTGTTATCTTGTATTCAGTTAATTCATGTCGTTTTGTTTTTCCATGTTCCCATGCTAGAAGTAACTGAACTTACTCAGGCTTTATGTCTGACTCTGTTTTTCTTTCGTCTTCTTTTCTTCCATCCCCCCCCCCCCCAGGTAGTAAAGGATGGAATAGTATAGCTCAGGTTAAGTTGAACTGTCAATCTTTCCCAACTTGAAGATTTGTCGAAGTTTTGCTTGGATTCTCTTTTCAGATGCTATGGCTGGCTCTTGCTACATTTGGGAATATAAATGCTGTTTTATGCTTCTTTATTTTGTAGGACAGATGATAGTCTGATATTGTAATTGTACAAACTATTTTATCAATAAAGCAAAGTTTTATTTTCTGCTGTTTTAACTTTTGTCTGTCTTGTAATTCATCTGCATCTTTTACCTTAAAATGCTCCACAGAACTTAGTGCATTCCCTTTGTGAGTGACACTAACGGATGTGGGGTGTTACAATAACACTCTTTGAACTCATTCTAGGGTACTACTGATCCAATCTATAACGAGTTATTCTTAAAGGATATTACTAATCAAATCTCTGATAAATTCTTTCATTCAGTTCTAATGTGTCTTGTTCTCGAGATCTGTAAACCAAAGCACTGATACCAAAATATAACGATCTGAAATCCCCCAATCTCCGAAGAGACCGAAAAGGACAGATTGAGTTGAGAACATGACAAATCAGAAAACAAAAAATAGAACATTTCATTGCTTATTACAACAATTACATCATAGTACAAGAAAATAATAGAGTATGAATAAATAATATGTATCAGAAAAATATCAGAGATTTAAATTACATTAGCAGAAGAAAAATAAAACATAACACAACTGAAAGAAATACACGGATATAAAGCTTTCCGAATATAGCTCCAGTTGCAAATCTAGGATTGAAGAAACGAAATATCTGCAAAAATCCAACTACCAGCTGCCCATATGGAAAATCGGGGCACCCAGAGTTTAGGTTAAAACAATAAACTCCAGGCCAGACATGGGACTGGTGTGAGAACTAAATCAGTTATTTAAAACTTTACTTTAAAAATAAAGTAAATCAAGGGACCATGCCGTATAACACGGAATGGGGTTTCTCCCAAGAATACCAGTGCATAAAACAAACAGTGTAATGCTTTTTGGGAAAATGAAGCTATTATAAGACTCAGGTCCCATCACACAATGCAACGCAAGCCGGAAGATAGAGTTTTCCCTTATAATAGCCAAATATGCTTCATACGTTCAAAACAAATCATTTTGATATTATTATAAGTGTATAGTGTCAAAATCATTTCAAATATAAATGTATCAAACATAGATGTCATGAGTACCATATATTATGTCGCCATACTAGTTCTATAGTTAAAACCGAAATGTCATGTATTGGAAATTGGATTCCATCTTTGATTCAAGGCCAGTTATGGCTCCTCACCGATTCGAGATACTCTAGCAAATGCCTCAGGGCTCGGACGCTAGCGAGCTCTTGGTTCTTCAGGGCCGGTCTTCCCTTACTTTTGAGGATTAATTATTTCTAAACACACGTTTCCTTGTCCTATCGGACCTATCCATCAGCCCCATAGTGACCGATATAACCGAGGCGTCTAGCTATCCATCATCCACATGCGTAAAAATATAATAAATATCTAGGCTCCATACCATGACACCAGCGATAGCTAGAAAGAAACGTCGTGCACTCCCTGCAGCCATGATCCTATTTTTTACTCATACCGATGTGTGAGGCTCGAGAATTAATGCTATACACGAAGCTATGTTATTAAAAGCCGTGATTTGATCATAAACCAAAAAACTTTGCTTTTCAACAAAACCCTTGATCATTTGCATCTCAGCATGCCACATTGACAATTCACACCATGCAACTGGTGTCTATCGATATATAACCTCTAAGCTCGTACATCTCCGAGAAGGGCGTTAAGCAAGAGAATAAATTATCCGCCACCAAACATATATATATATATATATATATATATATATTAATAGAGATCAATCAACACAGAATAAAATTCAATGTCAGACACACATACATTTTATATTTTGTTCCGTTTCTGAACGAAACCGGAGGCACCGTATTCCTTATCCCATATGTTCAATACAGGAGAGAGGTCCTCACATATCCAGTCGATTTCAAAGTACGTCTGAACGATCACCACTTATTACCTTGTCCTGGGTGTATAGCCCAATCAAGACATCAGTAATCATCCAAACGATGTGAAGAACTCCAGTCTTCAACCACCATCTTCATCATCGACTTATCGTCGAATCAATTTTTCAGAATGGGTATAAACCTGACCTTTCCGAATAATTCATTTATTTTATAATCAAGTGCTATAAAAATATAACATACACCTCATTCCAATCCAGAATATTATTTTATTTAAATATTCTTTTCACAATTTAACCCATGTTAAGGTTTTCCAAACTAGTCGGTATTAGCGCACCTTACTGAAGTAATCAATTGTTTTATTTCCCAATCCCAACCTATTCATCCCATGGACCAAAACTAGCAATAATTCATATCTAAAACCCCGGTGTTATAGGTAAATTAAATTACCATTTCACACTCAAATCTAATTAAAGATTTAACTATCGCCTCGAGTAAAACTGGTGGCACTCCATTCTCGATCATTTCCCAAATTTGATAATTTAAATTATCACATTCACATTTCAATATATTTAAAGATTCATTAAAACCCCACTTATTTTTAATTTTCCAAAAAATCATTATTAATGATTATTTGACTTTGGGAAATCAAACATGCCGCATCGACAATCTACAATGTACCATTGATTTCTGCCGATATGTAACTTCTAAGCTCGTATATCTCAGAGAAGGTTGTTAAGCAAGAGAATGAGATCTCCGCCACCAAACAGATATATATTTAGCAAAGATCAACCATACAGTTTGAAAAACAATGTTAGACATGTAATCCTGTCTTTAATTGGGTTAAAGAACCAGTGTCATTTAAAACACAGTTCACGATAAAACCAAAATCACATTCCATTAATTATGGAATCTTCATGGAAAAAAGATCAATATATGATCGATATCAATTTCCCTATCTGACTAATAATATAAATGGAATAACGACAAAGCCTTTTAAATTTCCTATATATTAACAGTCTTCCTCCACAGAAGCTCACTTCGATTATTACCAAGTCGAATTTCATTCCATTCCAATTTATTTTATTAAATACTAAAACTTCACTTTGGAAAATTCCATTAAATCTTAATAAAAGATTTATATATTCCAAATCACATTTCACTGTCAACCGGGTTAAAGAACGAATGTCGCTAAAAACACAGTTCACAATAAACCCAATTCACATTCCATTTTATTCCAATTACTAAATATAACTGGAAACTATAATAATCTTAATTAAAAGATATATTCTTTTCAAACAGGGTTTAAGAACAGTGTTGTTTAAGACACCATTCACGAAAAACCCAAAATCCAACTTGATATTAAATATAAGTCTCTAAACAAAAATTATATCGGTTTACATTCAATATCAAATTCTGAAACCAACACATATCGTATGGGGAATAACAATATATATCTATCTTCCAAATTCCTCCATAATATTAGTATAGTCATAGAATCCAATATCGAAATCTCCCGAAAATGACTTCTATCCAAATCCATTCCAATTTATATATTGGAAATTTCTAGTTTTATTAAAACCGTTTATAAATCCAATTTATTTATTTTAAAATTATTGGATTATTTTTCTAGTTAATAACTAGTTCATTTTGATAAAAATATATTTTTATCTTTAAGAACATAGAATTTTTCATCCAAATTCTTTCCAAATAATTAATTTGATTTTAGACAAATTTTTAATTTTTTATATAATTTTATCAAGGCCCGTACACTTAGTTTCCAATAACCACCACCGAACTGCATCCATAGGGACCTTTTCCAAATTTGATTTGGAAGTATCTCCAAATCCAACCGTTAGATTTCAAATCTCTTATATTCTTTGGAAAGATCTTTCCGGTACGAACTCAACGATTCCGATTTTAGGAGAATTCAACGGTCGGATCTCCCATAATATCAATTCGAAGTCAATGGTCGAAATTCGGGAACTGTTGCGGCGTGCGCATTCTATTCAAGCCATTATATATATATATATATATATACACATATATATATATATGTATATATATACACACACAAACATATATATGTCCCTTCAAAATGTATTTTATAAATTCATTTTAAAACGCTTCCCACTTCCATTTCAATTTTAAATCAAAAATGAATAATCTTTATCATTAATATATAAATGATAACATTTTCAAAATATCAGATGTTGAAATCATTTCTTTTTTCGATATTCATTATAAAAACGAATAAAATCGATATAAGTATCGTTCGCGTCGAAATAGCGCATAACTAATCAAAACGGCTTCACACATTTGAATAATTTCGTGTCCATCCAAAATTGGATATCAAATTCACATTTTAATCCTTTACTGAACATTATCTTAAAATATTTGTTATTTTAAAATATTCGTCATTTGAAAATATTCGTTCTTTCTAAATTGGAATCAGACATGGTCAATTACCATATAATGTTATTTATATGGATTTCATACAACACATGTACACAACAACAATGATACACAATCAATCGTCATCCAAAGTGCATTACACAACTGCATAAGCATAAAATATAAATAAGTAGTGCTTACAATAGTCTGTTAACCAATCGACTGACATACAACTAGACAATTGGGATTAGTGTACGTCAAATATCATCATAATGCTCATGTGGGGTTTCAACCAACAAATACTGAATATAATTTGTGAATTTGGGCGATATGTAAAATTTATCGTCCCAATCAATGCCAGCTAAATGGGTGTACATAAAGAAATTGTCCGATTTGTAAATGAATATTTATTTTCTTTTCAAGAGAATTTTATACAACATATATAAACAATTTATATAATGCATATATAAATAATTTATACAACACATATTAATACATATTTTATTTACTCCATTTCAATATCACAATCACAATACACAGTACATTCAATTCAAACAAACATCCATGGTTTTGACAATAAATGGTGTCGGGGACTACTAAGCCCCGTCTGCAAACTAGTATACATTTAACTGTAAAATAATTTGAGTGAGAAAGGATTCTCACATTGGGATCCACTCCGCCGTTGTTTATTGACGCTCTGATTTGTTGTTCTAGTTCTAGACTTTGCAAACGAGCTCCAATCTCCACGCCGTCTTTTTTTCTAGCTTAAGAGCGCCATTCTGGACAACTTTCGCATGTGGACTTTTTCCCAAAAATGGTCCATTTTGCCAGAAATTGCTAAAAGACGGTATTTCGACAGTAGACTTTGAACGTGTTTTCTGAACAACTCCGCAATCCAAAATCTGACTTCTATATACTGAAATCGAAGAAAAAATCATGCTCTTTGATTTTGGTATTCTGGAGTTTTGGCCATGGGGGCTCGGTTTGTAAGATATTGGCTAGAAAAATTCCGGGGTGTTTTTGCAAAACTGAAAAATATAAGAATTGGGTTTTTACTGAAGAGGGGGGTCCACAGTGGTCTGAGGTGGTGGAGGAAGTGGCTAGAAAGTCAGGGGGAGGCACGACCGTCGGTCTAGTGGTGGGCTAGGAGGTGGTGATGTGGTTCAAGGGCTAGGGCGTGAGGTTTCGTGCAAATTGAGGAAGTAGAGGCGGAGGAGAAGGAGGGGTGATCGGAGGTAGGTGGCAGCCGTTGGCGATCAATGGCGGGGTCCGACGACTGGGAAGGGGGCGCGGTGGTGGATGTGGGGCGACTAGGTGCGGTTTTTTTTATTTTTATTCGTTGACTGAGAAAGAGGTAAGGGGGGAGAAAGTATATATATAATTAAATTTAATTTAATTTTTTTCAAAAAAATTACTTTTTATTTGAACTCAAAATCGAACCCAACGATTGTCGCCCCTAGCTAATTACCTCCATTCTAAATGCAATGGGATATGCCCCGTAAGCCAATTCGACTGGTTCGATCTGTTTCTTTAATACTCGGTATTTTAATAACATGTAAAAATCATAAATGAAGGCAGAATTGATTTTTAAAACAGGAATCAAGGGAAATGGGTTACGATATTGCGTTCATCTCGAAATTCTTCATGGAAACAAGTCCGAGTTTTCGAGAAACGGCGTATGAGGGAGATATGACCCTTCGAAGTTTCAAGGATTTTCGGAATAGAAAAACAGCTCGAATTCGAATAGAAATTCGAATTCGAACCCCAGCGCAGAATGGGCAGGAATTTTCCCGCCCAGGACCAGGTCGACCTGGGGGTCGACACTATGGTCGACCTCCTAAGGACCAGGTCGACCCTATGGTCGACTTGGGGGTCGACCTGGTCCTGAAATCCAGTTTTGAGCCTGGGTTCATTCTAATGTTTCTGGTCTCGTTTTCAGTCTAGATTCGTCCTCCTAATCCTATATAAACAACACCCTAGCCCCATTCTCTTCACACCATTCTTCTCTAACCTTATGCTGCAAAAATTCTTGATGGACATGGCTTCTTCTCCTTCTTCTTCTTCAAAAATAAATTAAAATAAAACATGAAGGCTATTTCTTGAAGACTACAGCTAGGAATTGCAAATTGGTGATTTTCAACTACAATCAAATTGAGATTCAATGATTCAACGATTCAACGACTGATTTGTAGAATCAACTTCTACACTTTAAATTTCTTAGTCCATGATCTGTAAGTTCTAGTTACTTTGAGATTTAAACTTATTAATTGTAATTTGGACATGAGATAAAGTGAAATTGGACTTAAGTATGATAATCGGTTCACATCTATTCTAGTTTCCATTTTGGATCTTGACATTTAGGAATATTGCTATCAAATCAGTTTGGACCTATTCATGTTGTAAATCAAACTCTTTCATGTCTATAACATTATCATGCCTGTGATGTTGAATCAGTCTATTATTTGCAAGTTTGGGACTATCACCTTATGCCATGACTATCACCTTATTATGCTAGGTTTGAAATCCTATTATTTTTTATATGCCAGTGATGTTGTAACCAATCATCTCAAGTTATATCATGCTAGTCTTATAATCGCTTTTATCACTTTATGCTCGTCCTTTTTGCCTATCATAGTTTTGATGTTATTCCCTTTATTTCTGGATTTGAATTTACTTGTAATTTAGATCGATTCACGTTTACACGCGATGGGAATATGATTGCGTAGATTAAGAAAAACATGAATTGGTTATGAACATGAATCTTGAACTTGATAATAGGCATAGGTTGAAACTTGACATGAAACTTGACATGGAACTTGTCATGAAACTTGACACGAATTTGACATGAAATTTGAACATGGACATGACACTAGAATGAACTTGAAAATGGCCAACTCGAGATTAGGTTGAGTTTGCGGTATAGTTCTGCCCGGAACCGCCCGGCAAATCCAGTGACTGCAAACAATAGGATCCAATGTGGGTAGTTGGTCATATCGCGCTTGAAACCCGAGGTCAGACTGAGTTAATGTGTAAATCTGCATGGAATCACTCGGCTAATCCAATGACCACAACAACAGGTCTGATGTGAGAGGTTGGGGTGCATTAATGAACTAATGCCACATCATAGGGTAAAGTCATGAACATGAAAGACAAAACATAACCAACTTGACACATGATTAGTGGGGTTAAGTCATGAACATGAAAGACAACACTTAACCAACTTAACATGCTAGACTGATGGGGTTAAGTCACGAATTCAAATGACAACACTTGACCTATTGGACGGAAACCCTAGTTACGCGGCCCATTTCACCAGTAACCCACTAGATGTATCATGGTACCATGGAACTAGGCAGGGTGGGGCATGATTACTGGCCTGATTGTAAGCGACCAGAATGACGGCTGAGTTGGTGCGCCAGTGTAGGTTCAGGCGGACTATGGTCGTGCACGTAGTCCGGAGTTGAAAAAGCAGGCATTAGGCGTCAATAGGTTTACAGTATGCATGCTTGATTTGTGTCGGTGGTTGGCACTCTAGGGCTTGATACACCCTATAGTGGACCTAGCACAGGTGACTACATTCGTGATAGGGTCGTATGACACAGACACATGACGAGCTAGAACTTGTAGGGAGCCGATCGATTAGTGGATCATTCCGTTGGACCTAGTAATGGGTCATTTCATGATATTGGACCAAGGGATCATTTCATGGTTTATATACGACGTGGGTTTAGGATACTAGTACAGTTGGTGCAGTGAATCTTGAACATGCGATGCTATACTTGATTTATACTTGAATTATCCTGCTATCTTAGTCTATCTTGCCCATCTTGACAGCATCTTTATGTTTACTTTCAGTTTATACATGTCATGTTACCTTTACCTGTTTTTATGCTGAAAGTCACTAGGACTTACCATTCATTATGACTGACCCGTTTTATTTCGCCTCTTTTTCTTTGGTTCCCCCCCCCCAAGGTTCTCAAGGAGGAAAATCTAGCTCTTAGCTTGGATTTCGCTTGATTTTAGTTCAGCTCATGTACGGTTTGATCTTGAGCTATGCTGTGGCTGCATTTCTGCTACCTTTGGGTAATTAAGCTACTTTTGTTGTTTTAAGTTTATGCTTCTTTATTTATTCAAGGCAGAACTTGTTGTAATGGAAAATGATAGTTGGTACTTTGGATGTCAAAGGTTTTGACTCTTTTCGAAAGTAATGAAATTTAGCATTTGATTCTTCTGCTGTTTTATTCATGTTCTGTCTTGTAATATTTCTATGTTTGTTTACCTCGATAACGCTCCTCCAAAACTAGTGCATTCCCTTTGTGAGTGACCCGAGGGGAGGTGGGTTGTTACATTTGGTATCAGAGAAGAAGGTTACCTGACTGGGCAAAAGTTGTTAAAACCTTCTAAAACTATTTTCAAAACTGTTTACAAAGAAGCATTTTTCCGAGAAAAGTCTTGTTTTATTTAAAGGCTATTCCCCAAAAGCCATTATCACTATCCTTTGTTTCCTCATTTTGAATCTCTTCTTTTTCATTTCAGCATGTCTGGGAATCTTAACCTTCCAGAGGGCGTGCCAATATCTGGCTGGTTCAGGAGGTACTTAGAGGCTAGAGCCAATGATACAGGCCCAGCAGATATTCCTCCTCCAGCTGCTGCGATTCCTCCTCCTCCTCATCCAAATGCTTTCTCAAAGGTCTGTAGAGACTTTAGGGCCATGGATGGAAAGGATTTCAAGGGAACTGAATCATTCGTAGAAGCGAGGAACTGGCTCAAAGAAACTGAGGATCTGTTCGTTATCTTCAAGGTGGATGATAGGCAGAAGGTACAGTTAGCAGTATGGTTGCTCAAAGACGAAGCTTCCTATTGGTGGGAACTCACTAACGCTGAAAGACCTGTTGACACATGGATGGATTTCAGGATAAGGTTTGAGATGAAATTCCTCTCATAAGTTGAACAATGTCTACAGCTGGAAAAGTTCTTATCTCTTAAGGAAGGGAGTATGACGATCAAGGAGTACGTCAATCAATTCAATCAGCTGGCCCAATTTGGACTAGACTTAGTGAATACCCCTCATAAGAAGGCTCTCCGTTTTGTCAAGGGATTGAATGAGCCACTTCACAGCTTGGCTATGACCCACATACCTATGGGGGCTACCTACGAAAAGTTAGTGGACATGGCACTCTTAAATTAAGAAGACAAGAATGGCAAGAAGGAGGTCAAGGCGAATGAGTCTCAAAACAAGAAGGTAGACTCCGCGAAAAGAGGCAAGAACAACAACAACAATAATGACAACAAGTCACATGAGAAAAGAAAATGCAACTTCTGTGGTATTGATGGGCATATAGTCCAGGATTGTAGAAAGAAGAAGATGAAGATGGGAGCATGCTTTCATTGTGGTGATACTGGATATATCAGCAAGAACTGCCCTAAGAAGCCAAGGCAAGGTCCGCAAGCAGGACCTTCTGCGGTACATCTTTAACTTCTCCTCCTAGATGCTTTGTTTTATCTTGCTTATCTTCTCAATCATATCTTGAGAACCTTAGGTAGAACCCTATGGATGTAAACATGTATTTGAAACATGTTATAGTTGATGTTTGCAAGTGGTTGCAAGTGGTTGCTCGTGGTTGCATAACACACATTAGGCACTAGATCGACTCAGTCACATTTTTCATATTGCATATGCATGAGTGCTTATACTTGTTTATGGACGAAATTGAATGTGTTATCATATGGATATTGCATATGGATGGATGTTTGTGCACACATATAGTATTTATGTGGCTAGGACTATTCGCATACATGTTGGACTCATGGCACTAAACATATTTTGCATTTAGAAGATCAATCAGGCCTGATCATTTGCATTAGATAAGGAACATATACACACACTTTTTCCATATGTTCATACAGCATTAGAAAGCTCTTATGGATAATGGAATCCTGTGGATGATGGTTGACTAGATGGTTGTTGGATGGTAGGACACATTCTTCTTAACTTGAAGATTTCGTGGACGAAATCCTTTAAAGAGGGGAGAATGTATTACTCGGTATTTTAATAACATGTTAAAACCATAAATAAAGGCAAAATTAATTTTGAAAATAGGAATCAAGGGAAACGGGTTGCGTCATTGCGTTCGTCTCGAAATTCTGTTTGGAAAAGAGTCCGATTTTTTGAGAAACGGAGTCCGTATGAGGGAGATATGACCCTCCGAAGTTTCAAGGATTTTCAGAACAGAAAAACAGCTCGAATTCGAATTCGAAATTCAAATTCAAACCCCAGCGCAGACTGGGCGTGAATTTTCCCGCCTAGGACCAGGTCGACCTGGGGGTCGACACTATGGTCGACCTCCCAGGGACCAGGTCGACCCTATGGTCGACCTAGGGGTCGACCTGGTCCTGAAACCCAGTTTTGAGGCTGGGTTCATTCTGATGTTTCTGGTCTCGTTTTTAGTCTAGATTCGTCAACCTAATCCTATATAAACAACCTCCTAGCCCCATTCTCTTTACACCATTCTTCGCTAACCTTATGCTGCACAAATTCTTGATGGACCTGGCTTCTTCTCTTCTTCTTCTTCAAAAATAAATTAAAATAAAACACGAAGGCTATTCTTGAAGACTATGGCTAGGAATTGCAAATTGGGGATTTTCAACTACAATCAAATTGAGATTCAATGGTTCAATGACTGATTTCTAGAATCAACTTCTGCACTTTAAATTTCTTAGTCCACGATCTGTAAATTCTAGTTACTTTGAGATTTAAATTTGTTAATTGTAATTTGGAGTTGAGATAAAGTGAAATTGGACTTAAGTATGATAATCGGTTCACATATATTCTAGTTTCCATTTGGCATCTTGACATTTGGGAATATTGCTATGAAATCAGTTTGGACCTATTCATGTTGTAAATCAAACTCTTTCATGTCCATAACATTATCATTCCTGTTATGTTGAATCAGTCTATTATTTGCAAGTTTGGGACAATAACCTTATGCCATGACTATTACCATATTACGCTAGATTTGAAATCCTATTATTTTCTATATGCCCGTGATGTTGTAACCAATTATCTCAAGTTAAATCATGCTAGTCTTGTAATCCCTTTTATCACTTTATGCTCGTCCTCTTTTCCTATCATTCCCTTTATTTGTGGATTTGGATTTACTTGTAATTTAGATCGATTCACGTTTACATGCGATGGGAATACGATTCGGTAGATTAGGCAAAACATGAATTGGTTATGAACATGAATCATGAAATTGATAATAGGCATAAGTTGAAAATTGACATGAAACTTGACATGAAACTCGCCTTGAAACTTGACACGAACTTGACATGAAATTTGAACTTGGACATGACACTAAAATGAACTTGAAAATGGCCAACTCGAGGTTGGGTTGAGTTTGCAGTATAATTCTACCCGGAACCGCTCGGCAAATCCAGTGACTGCAAACAATAGGATCCAATGTGGGTAGTTGGTCATATCGCGCTTGAAACCCGAGGTCAGACTGAGTTGTGGTGTAAATCTGCCCGGAACTGCCCTGCATACCCAGTGACCTCAACAACAGGTCTGATGCGAGAGGTTGGGGTGCATTAATGAATTAATGTCACATGATAGGGTTAAGTCATGAACATGAAAGATAACACTTAACCAACTTGACACATGATTAGTGGGGTTAAGTCATGAACATGATAGACAACACTTAACCAACTTGACATGCTAGATTGATGGGTTTAAGTCACGAATTTAAATGACAACACTTTACCTGTTGGACGGAAACCCTAATTACGCGGTCCATTTCGGCAGTAACCCACTAAATGTATCATTGTACCCTGGAACTAGGCAGGGTGGGGCATGATTACTAGGTTGATTGTAAGCGACCAGAACGACGACTAAGTAAGTGCGCCAGTGTAGGTTCAGGGGACTATGGTCGTGCACGTAGTCCGGAGTTGAAAAAGCAGGCATTGGGAATCAGTAGGTTTACAGTGTTTATGCTTGATTCGTATCGGTAGTTTTCACCCTAGGTCTTGATACACCCTATGGTGGACCTAGCACAGTTGACTACATTCGTGATAGGGCCGTATGACTCAGACACATGACGAGCCAGAACTTGTAGGGAGCCAATCGATTAGTGGATCGTTCTGTTGGACCAAGTAATAGGTCATTTCATGATATTGGGCCAAGGGATCATTTCATGGTTAATATACGACATGGGTTTAGGATTCTAGTATAGTTCGTGCAGCGAATCTTGAACATTCGATGCTATACCTGATTTATACTTGAATTATCCTGCTATCCTAGTCTATCTTGCCCATCTTGACAGCATCCATATGTTTACTTTCAGTTTATACATTTCATGTTACTTTACCTGTTTTTATGCTGAAAGTCACTAGGACTGACCAGTCATTATGACTAACCCGTTTTCTTTCGCCTCGTTTTCTTTCGTTTCCTCCCCCCCACAAGGTTCTCAGGGCGTAAACTCCAGCTCTTAGCTTGGATTTCGCTTGCTTTCGGTTCAGCTCATGTACGGTTTGATCTTGAGCTATGCTATGGCTGCATTTCTGCCACCTTTAGGGAATTAAGCTACTTTTGTTGTTCTAAGTTTATGCTTATTTATTTATTCAAGGTAGAACTTGTTGTAATGGAAAATGATAGTTGGTACTTTTGATGTAAAAAGGTTTTGATTCTTTTTGAAAGTAATGAAAGTTAGCTTTCGATTCTTCCGCTGTTTTATTTATGTTCTGTCTTGTAATATTTCTGTGTTTGTTTATGTCAATAACGCTCCTCCAGAACTAGTGCATTCCCTTTGTTAGTGACCCAAGCGGAGGTGCGGTGTTACAGTTTCCCTCAAAATTACAATATAAATTAATTTAATGTTCAAAATTGATTTTAACATACATTTTAATTTACCGGTCCCACATAATGACTCCAAAAATTCCTTAAAAATAAATCTAGTTATTTTTTGATGATACGGTCCAAAAAAAACTAATTTCGTTGAATTTGGAGGCCGTTTGAAAAATGGTCAATTTCCAGTCGATTAAATTCAATTGGAATTACCATACGCGTTTAAATTCACCATGCTCACATATTAATTCCAAAAATTATGAAAATTAAATTCTAGCAATAATTTGACATTTCGGGTCCAACAAAAGTGGTTTCATAAAAAATGGAGGTCGTTTGCAAAATAGCTATTTTTAAGGGCTATATATTATATATAAATTCCATGGCGACTATTTCAAATTTTAAACTGGATATAACTTTCAATTTGTACTATGAAATCTGGATTTTTCACATTCGTAAGAAAGATATAATTAAACAAATTCCAATATTTCTGGTTTTACCGAAATCCGATTTATTTTGAATCCAATACATTCATTTGAAATTTAAAAACGAATTTTCAAACTACCGCGCCAGTTCAAGCTCATTTTATAATTAAAATAAATTTATATGTTCTAACTTCAATTAAAATAAATTTTAGTCATTATTATTTAAAATAAATCATTTTAAATATTCTAAATCCATAAAATAAGACAAAATACAAAGTTTAAATTGGTTCTGAAAATCCAAGTTGTTACAATCTCCCCCACTTAAAATCTTTTCGTCCTCGAAAAGGAATAGAGTTGAAAGTTGTTTAACCAACCAACTCAACTTTCATTCTTCAACTTTTCAGTTTCTAAGAATTTTTTAATTTCTCAAAAATTTGGCTAACATCCTAAATTTGAGAAAATTTTCATCATAACCTCCTTTGTACGGGGAGACCTTTAAAACCGCAATTTGCTTCACAGGGCCCTCATCAATCTAAAAGAAAAAGAAAAAGCCAATCGACTCATAAAATCATCAAACCCAAATAAATACTGTAAATATGTACCTATTTGTTGGGCATACAATTTTATTCCTCTTCTTAGCTTCCATGCTATGACCAGTTTACACACATATATATACATGTATGGAATTCTAATCAATTTTCAATTCAGTTCAGTATTTGCTCAATTTGGCTAAATTTGCCTTTTGTTCTCTTACTAGTCAAACATTTTAATTAGTCAAACTAATTATCATACAACACAACCAGCAATCAATTATTTGAATAGCTTTTCAATCATATATCATTAATATATTCAAAATTCATATTTTTAATGTCAAATCACAACAAATAACCCTATCAAAGTTTTGGTTCTCACACCAATCAATTGGAAATATATAGATATCCCACTTTCGAAACTCGAACATAAACGATGATGATGACATGCCATCATCCGAATTATCTCCGAGCGACTAGAGTGTGAATCTATATCTATCCAGTATATTTGAAAATTCGTATATACGTTCATGATGCGTATATGCAAAATTTCATATACTCGATTCTCCAAATTTGATATAAAATAAATATTCAAATACGTATAATATGGTTTAAAATTTCAAAACTAAATTCATTTTTGTTAATAACACTCTTTGAACTCATTCTAGGATACTACTGATCCAATCTCTAATGAGTTATTCTTAAAGGATATTACTAATCCTATCTCTGACGAATTCTTTCATTCAGTTCTAATGTGTCTTGTTATCTAGCTCTGTAAACCACAGCTCTGATACCAAACTATAACGAACCCAAATCCCCAAATCTTCGAAGAGACTGAAAAGGACGGATTGAGTTGAGAACACGAAAAATCAGAAAATAAAAAATAGAGCATTTCATTGCTTATTACAACAATTACATCAGAGTACAAGAATATAACAGAGTATGAATAAATTATATACATCAGAAAAATATCAGAGATTTAAATTACATTAGCAGCAGAAAAATAAAACATAACACAACTGAAAGAAATACACGGATACAAATCTTTCCGAATATAGCTCCAGCTGTAAATCCAGGATCCAGGAAAAGAAATATCTACAAAAATCCAACTACTAGCTGCCTGTATGGAAAATAGGGTCACCCAGAGTTTAGGTTAAAACAATAAACTCCAGATCAGTCATGGGGCTGGTGTGAGAACTAAAACAGATATTTAAAACTTTACTTTAAAAATAAGGTAAATTAAGGGACCATGCCGTATAACATGGAATGGGATTTATCCCAAGAATACCAGTGCATAAAACAAACAGTGTAATGCTTTTTGGGAAAATGAAGCTATTATAAGACTCAGGTCCCATCACACAATGCAACGCAAGCCGGAAGATAGAGTTTTCCCTTATAATAGCCAAATATGCTTGGTACATTCAAAACAAATCATTTTGTTATTACTATAAGTGTATAGTGTCAAAATCAATTCAGATATAAATGTATCAATCATAGACGTCATGAGTACCATATATCATGTCGCCATACTAGTTATGCATTTAAAACCGAAATGTCACGTATTGGAAATTGGATTCCATCTTTGATTCAAGGCCAGTGATGGCTCCTCACCGATTCGAGATACTCTAACAAATGCCTCAGGGCTCGGACGCTAGCGTGCCCTTGGTTCTTCAGGGTCGGTCTTCTCTTACTTTTGAGGGTTAATTATTTCTAAACACACGTTTCCCAGTCCTATCGAACCTATCCATCAGTCCCATAGTGACCGATATAACCGAGGCGTCTCGCTATCCATTATCCACATAGGTAAAAATATAATAAATGTTTGGGCTCCATACCATGACAACACCTATAGCTAGAAAGAAACGTCGTGCACTCCCTGCACTTCATTGTTTCACTTCATTCTTTCCCGTCAGACAGACATCCATTTAAAAGTTCGTTCCGGTTCTGAACGGAACCGGAGGCACCTTATTCCTCATCCCATATGTTCAACGCAGGTGAGAGGTCCTCACATATCCTGTCGATTTCCAAGTATGTCTGAATGATCGCCACTTATTACCTTGTCCTTGGTGTACAGCCCAATCAAGACGTCAGTAATCATCTAAACGATGTGAATAACTCCAGTCTTTAACCACCATCTTCATCGTCGACTTATCGTCGAATCAATTATTCAGAATGGGTATAAACCCGACCTTTTCGAATAATTCATGTATTTTATAATCAAGTGCTATAAAATACAACATACGCCTCATTCCAATCCAAAATATTCTTTTACTTAAATATTCTTTTCACAATTTAACCCATGTTAAGGTTTAACAAACTAGTCGGTATTAGCGCACCTTACTGAAGTAATTATTTGTTTTATTTCCCAATCCCAACCTATTCATCCCATGGACCAAAACTAGTAATACTCCGTATCTAAAACCCCGGTGTTATCGGTAAATTTAATTACCATTTCACGTTCAAATCTAATTAAAGATTTAACTATTGCTTGGAGTAAAACTAGTGGCACTCCATTCTCGATCATTTCCCAAATTTGATAATTTAAATTATCACATTCACATTTCAATCTAATTAAAGATTCATTAAAACTCCACTTAGTTTTAATCTTCCCAAAAATCATTATTAATGATTATTTAACTTTGGGAAATCAAACATGCTGCATCGACAATCCAAACTGTACCATTGATTTCTGCCGATATGTAACTTCCAAGCTCGTATATCTCAGAGAAGGGTGTTAAGCCAGAGAATGAGTTCTCCGCCACCAAACAGATATATATTTAGCAAAGATCAACCATATCGTTCAAAAAACAATGTTAGACATGTAATCCTGTCTTTAATTATGTTAAAGAACCAGTGTCATTTAAAACACAGTTCACGATAAACCCAAAATCACATTCCATTAATTATGGAATCTTCGTGGAAAAAAGATCAATATATGTTCGATATCAATTTCCGTATCCGACTAATAACATAAATGGAATAATGACAAAGCCTTTTAAATTCCCTATATATTAACAATCTTCCTCCACAGAAGCTCACTTCGATTATTACCAAATCGAATTCCATTCCATTCCAATTTATTTGATTAAATAGGAAAACTTCACTTTGGAAAATTCCATTAAATCTTAATAAAAGATTTATATATTCCAAATCACATTTCACTGTCAATCGGGTTAAAAAACGAATGTCGCTAAAAACACAGTTCACAACAAACCCAATTCACATTCCATTTTATTCCAATTACTAAATATAACTGGAAACTATAATAATCTTAATTAAAAGATATATTCTTTTCATACGGGGTTTAAGAACAATGTTATTTATGACACCATTCACGACAAACCCAATATCCAATTTGATATTAAATATAAGGCTCTTATATCGACTTACATTCAATATACAATTCAGAAACCAATTCATATCGTATGGGGAATAACTATATATCTATCTTCTAAATTCCTCTAAAATATCTGTATAGTCACGGAATCCGATATTGAAATCTCTCGAAGATGATTTCTATTCAAATCCATTCCAATTCATATATTGGAAATTTCTGGTTTTATAAATAACCTTTTTAAACCAATTTATTTATTTAAAAATTATTGGATTATCTTTCTAGTTAATAACTAGTTCATTTTGTAAAAATATATTTTTATCTCTACAAACGTGGCATTTTTCATCCAAATTCTTCCAAATCATTTATTATGATTTTACACAAAATAATAATATTTTTAATAATTTTATCAAGGCTCGTACAGTCGGTTTCCAATAACGGCCACCGAACCGCATCCATAGCCACCTTTTACAAATTTGATATAGATGTATCTCCAAATCCAGCCATTATATTTAAAATATCTTATATTTGTTGGAAACCTCTTTCCGATACGAACGCAACGGTTCCAGTTTTAATCGAATCCTATGGTCAGATCTCCCGTAATGACAATTCGAAGTCAATAGTCGAAATTCGCGAACGGTCGCGGCGCGGCGAGTCCTATTCAAGCCATTATATAATATATATATATACATAAATATATATATATATATTTCCATTCAAAATGTATTTTGTAAATTTTTTTTAAAAAGAGTCCCACTTCCATTTCAATTTTAAATCAAATATGAATATTCCTTATCATTAATATATAAATGATAATATTTCAAAAATATTAGATTTTGAAAAAAATTCCTTTTTCGATATTCATCAAAATAATGAATAAAATCAATATAATTGTCGTTCGCGTCAAAATAGCGCATAACTAATCAACACGGCTTCAAACATTTCAATAATTTCTTGTCCATCCAAAACTGGACATCAAATTCACATTTTAATCCTTCACTGAACATTATTTTAAAATATTCATCACTTAAAAATATTCGTTCTTTCTGAACTGGAATCAAACACAGTCAATTACCATATAATGTTATTTATATGGATTTCATACAACACATGTACACAACAACAATGATACACAATCAATCATCATCCAATGTCCATTACACAACTGCATAAGCATTAAACATAAATAATTAACACTTATAACAGTCAGTCAACCAATCGATGACATACAACTAAACAATTGGGATTAACGTACGTCA
This sequence comes from Allium sativum, assembly GCA_030737875.1. Lineage (NCBI taxonomy): Eukaryota > Viridiplantae > Streptophyta > Magnoliopsida > Asparagales > Amaryllidaceae > Allium > Allium sativum. Next base: position 655,253,557 of record CM060918.1, on the reverse strand, counting down.
AATATCATCCCAATAACCCTGTGGGGTTTCAACCAACAAATACTGAATATTATTTGTGAAGTTGTGTGATATGTAAAATTTATCGTCCCAATCAATGTTAGTTAAATGGGTGTACATAAAGAAATCGTCTGATTTGTTGTAACACCCAACCTCCGCTAGGGTCACTCACAAAGGGAATGCACTAGTTTTGGAGGAGCGTTATCGAGGTAAACCAGCATAGAAATATTACAAGACAAAACATAAATAAAATAGCGGAATATTCAAAAGCTAAATTTCATTACTTTCAAAAAAAAAAAGTCAAAACCTTTTACATCCAAAGTACCAAGTAGCCAAAGTCATTATTTTTCATTACAACAAATCCTTGTCTTGCATAAATAAAGAAGCATAATCTTCAAACAACAAAAGTAGCTTAATTCCCCAAAGGTAGCAGAAATGCAGCCATAGCATAGCTAAAGATCAAACCATATATGAGCTGAACCGAAAGCAAGAGAAATCCAAGCTAAGTGCTAGAGTTTCCTCCCTAAAAAAATGGTTGGGGGGGGGGGAACGAGAGAAAAATAGGCGAAAGAAAATGGGTTAGTCATAAAGACTGGTAAGTCCTAGTGACTTTCAGCATAAAAACAGGTAATGGTAACATGACAAGTATAAACTGAAAGTAAACATAAGGATGCTATCAAGATGGGCAAGAAAGACTAAGATAACTTAATAAATCAAGTATAGCATCGCATGTTCAAGGTTCGTTACACCAACTGTACTAGTATCTTAAACCCATGTCGTATATTAACCATGAAATGATCCCTTGGCCCAATATCATGAAACGACCCATTACTAGGTCCAGCGGAACGATCCACTAATCGATCAACTCCCTACAAGTTCTAGCTCGTCATGTGTCTTTGTCATAAGGCTCGATCGCGAATGTAGTCACCTGTGCTAGGTCTAGCATAGGGTGTATCAAGCCCTAGGGTGCCAACCATCGATACGAATCAAGCACGCACAGGTAAACCTATTGATGCCCAATGCCTGATTTTTCTGCTCCGGAGTGCGTGCACGCCCACACTCCATTAGAACCTACACTGGCGCACCAACTCAGCCGTCGTTCTGGTCGCTTAAAATCAGCCCAGTAATTGTGCCCCACCCTACCTAGTTCCAGGGTATCATGATACATCTAGTGGGTTACTGCTGAAATGGACCGCGTAACTAGGCTTTCCGTCCTGCAGGTTAAGTGTTGTCATTTGAATTAGAGACTTAACCCCATCAGTCTAGTATGTCAAGTTAGCTAAGTGTTGTCATTTAAGTTCGTGACTTAGCCCTACAATTCACGTGTCAAGTTGGTTAAGTGTTGTCGTTCAAGTTTATGACCTAACCCTACCAATTATGTTTCAAGTTGGTTAAGTGTTGTCTTTCATGTTCATGAATTAACCCTATCATGTGGCATTAATTCATTAATGCACCCCAACCTCTCACATCAGACCTGTTGCTGTGGTCACGGGATATGCCGGGCAGTTCCGGGCAGATTTACACCACAACTCAGTCTGACCTCCGGTTTCAAGCGCGATATGACCAACTACCCACATTGGATCCTATTGTTTGTAGTCACTGGATTTGCCGGGCAGTTCCGGGTAGAATTACACTGCAAACTCAACCCAACCTCGACTTGTCCATTTTCAAGTTCATTCAAGTGTCATGTCCATGTTCAAAATTCATATCAAGTTCGTGTCAAGTTTCAAGGCAAGTTTCATGTCCATATCCAGATTCAAGTTATAACAATGTTCATGTTTCAATTTATGCCTACTATCAGGTTCATGATTCAGGTTCATAACCAATTCATGTTTTGCCTAATCTACCCAATCGTATTCCCATCGCAAGTAAACGTGAATTGTTCTAAATTAAAAGTAAATCCAAATCCTAAATTAAAGGGAATAATATCAAAACTATGATAGGTAAAAAGGCGAGCATAAAGTGACAAAGGGATTACAAGACTAGCATGACATAACTGAATAAATTAAATGTAACATCGCAGGCATAAAGATCTGAAAACATTATGAACATGAAAAGGTTTGAATAATAATCTAGGTTCAAGAACATGGATAGATCTAACTTAGTAGAAAAATCCCCAAAATCAAGATCCAAGGATAAATAAAAAGAAATAGGTCTGAATAGAAAATCAAGCTTAGATCCAATTTCAAAGTCGTAATCCTAGGCAATAACCTCATGGTCATAAATCATAGGTGATTATCCACAATTGTCCTTGTCATAGTCATAGAAAATAGTCTTATGTTCACAGTCATAGGCATAGGCATAGTCTTATGTTCACAGTCATAGGCATAGGCGTAGTCGTATGTTCACAGTCATAGTCTTAGGCCATTAACAACAGATTCAACGTCATAGGAAGGATAATGTTATGGACAAGAAAGAGTTTGATTTACAACATGAATAAGTCCAAACTGATTTTATAGCAATATTCCCAAATGTCAAGATCCAAAATGGAAACTAGAATATAAGTAAATCGATTATCGTACTTAAGTCCAATTTCACTTTATCTCATGTCCAAATCACAATTAACAAGTTTAAATCTCAAAGTAACTAGAACTTACAGATCGTGGTTTAAGAAATTGAGATGCAGAAGTTGAATCTAGAAACTAGTCGTCGATTTGTTGAATTGATGAATTCTGATTTGATTGTGGAAGTAAATCCCCAATATGCAATTCCTAGCCGTAGACTTCAAGAAATAGTCTTTTTGTTTTAATTTAATTTATCTTAATTTAATTTAGAGGAAGAGGAAGAAGCCATGTCCATCAAGAATTTGTGCAGTATAAGGTTAGAGAAGAATGGTGTAAAGAGAATGAGGCTAGGAGGCCGTTTATATAGGATTAGGCAGACGAACTGGACAGAAAACGAGATCAGATACATCAGAATGCATCAGGTTCGAAAACTGGGTTCGGGAGGCAGGTCGACCCCCAGGTCGACACTATGGTCGACCTGGTCCCTTGGAGGTCGACACTATGGTCGACCCCCAGGTCGACCTGGTCCATGGGCGGGAATTCTCCTGCCCAGTCTGTTCTGGGGTTTGAATTCGAATTTCGAGCTGTTTTTGATTTTGAAAATTTCTGAAACTTCGAAGGGTCATATCTCTCTCATACTGACTCCGTTTTTCGAAAACTCGGACTCGTTTCCAAGCAGGATTTCGAGATGAATGCAATGGCGCAACCCGTTTCCTTTGATTCTTATTTTAAAAATTAATTCTTCCTTGATTTATGGTTTTAATATGTTATTAAAATTTGGGTTGTTACTTTCTCCCCTCCTTAAAGGATTTCGTCATCGAAATCTTCAAGTTAAGAAGAATGCATCCTATCATCCAATTAACCATATACTCAACCATCATCCACAAGCAAACATTGTCCTTAAAAAATTTCTAATGTTGTATGAACTTATGCAAGAGTGTGTGTATATGTACCTTGTCTAATGCTAATGATCAGGCCTGATTAATCTCCTTGACGAAAAATATGTTTTGTGCCATGAATCCAACATGTATGCAAATAGTCCTAGTCACATAAACACTATATGTGTGCACAAACATCCATCCATATGCAACGTTCACATGATAACACATTCAATTTCATCCATAAACAAGTATAAACACTCATGCATATGCAATATGAAAATGTGTCTGAGCCGATCTAGTGCCTAATGTGTGTTATGCAACCACGAGCAACCACTTGCGACCATTTGCAAACATCAACCATAACACGGGAAACGACCCGAACTTCCCCAATGAGGAAAGCCCGAATTGAGTCAGGGACAAGCCACAGAAGAACGCAGACGGAAGAACAATTCATTATCTATTACAACAATTCCATTAGTTTACAAGAATATACAGAGTATAAATGAATATTACACAGAAATATCAGAGATTTAAATAACATTTAAATACATAGCAGCGGAAAATAATACAAAATACAACTGAAGGAGATATACGGATACAAAGCTTTTCGGATATCATTCCAGCTGTAAACCAGGATCCTGTGAATATAAATCTGCAAAACCAAACCTACTAGCTGCCCATGTCAAAATAAGGGCACCCAGAGTTTAGGTTAAAATAATAAACTCCAGGCCAGTCATGGGACTGGTGTGAGAACTAAAAACAATTATATAAAACTTTGCTTTCAAGTTGGGTAAATCAAGGGGCCACGCCGTATAACACGGAACGGGTTTCCTCCCAAAAACTCCAGTGCATAAAACAACAACGCAATGCTAAATAAAGAAAAATGAAGCTATTATAAGACCCAGTTCCCATCACACAATGCAACGCAAGCCGGAGGATAGGGTTTTTACCTTATAATAGCCAAGAATGCTTGATATGTTTAAAACAAATCATTTGATGCTATTATAAGTTCATAGTGTATAAAACAACTTCAAATCATAAGTATCAATCATTGACGGCATAAGCGCCCCATCCCACTATGTCGCCATACTAGGCTCTACAATCAAAACCGCAAATGTCACGTATTGGAAGTTGGGTTATCATTTATGGTATGAACCGAGGCAAAAGATAGTCCTCTACCGATTCGAGACGCTCTAGTCCGCCCCTCAGGAACAGCCGCAACTGCCCCTTGGATCGTCAGGGTCGGTCCACCGATGTGGATTGTTATGCCTGAACACAGCATTTCCCCGCCCTATGGGGCGTAGGTGAGCCAACTAAATGACTCCATCGGTTCGAGAACGTCCGATATATCTGAGGCGCCTCGCAACAATAACAAACACATAAGTCAAACTTATCAGGGCGTGTAAAACCACTGACGCCACTTGTAACACCCCACCTCCGCTAGGGTCACTCACAAAGGGATTGCCCTAGTTTTGGAGAGGTATTATCGAGATAACGTCACGGAATTATCACAAGACAGAACATAAATAAATAATTAAGTAAACAGCGGAAGAATTTCTGAGCAAAACAGAACTTCATTTCATTCCAAAATAAACCATTTCTTTTACAAACATTTCAAGTAACTTCATTACAACTGTCTTGTAATAATAGCCAAAGAAGCAATAATTTAAAAACAGTAAAACAGCTTATTCCCCAAGTGCAGTAAAAGAAGCATCCATAGCGAACCGTACATGCTGAGCCAAAGCAAGTGATATCCAAGCTAAGAGCTAGTTATTCCTCCTTGAGAACCTGGGGGGGGGGGAACGAAAGAAAAAGAGGCGAAAGGAAAAGGGTCAGTCATAAAGACTGAGTAAGTTCTAGTGACTTTCAGTGTAGAAACGGTTAAAACAACCTATCATGTATGAACTGGAACCAAACTTAAGAATGGTGTCAAGGTGAACAAGATAGACTAAGGTGATCAGGATAAGTCAAGACAAGTCAAGTAAAGCATCACATGTTCGAGATTCGTTGCATTGACTGTACTAGTATACTAAGCCCATGTCACAAGTTAATCACGAAATAAATCCCACGGCCCAATATCATGAAATGACCCTGAAACAGGGTCTGACCCAAGTACGGGGTCCTACGGAGCGATTATCTAGTCGATCGGCTCCCTACAAGTTCTAGCTCGTCGAGTGTCCGTGTCATACGGCTAATCACGAATGTAGTCACCTGTGCTGGGTCCACCTTCGGGTGTATCATCCCTAGGGTGTCAACCCCTGACACGATTCAAGATGCACAGATAAATCTACGGATACTCAGTGTATGCCCCGGATACGTGCACGATCGTAGTCCGCCGAACCTACACTGGCGTACCCTACTGCCGTCGTTCACCTCTTACAATCAGCCCAGTAATCGTGCCCCACCCGGCCTAGCCCCAGGGTACCTTGATACAACTAGAGGGTTACTGCTGAAAGGGGTCGTGTCTAGGGTTTCCCTTAATAGATTAGGTCATGTAATTCGTGACCTAACCCGCCTAACAGATTAAGTCATGTAATTCGTGACTAAATCCTTTTCCAGTCTAGTCATGTCAAGATGGTTAAGTATGTCATTTTAGTTCACGACTTAACCCGCCTACGTGTCATGTCAAGTTGGCTAAGTGTTGTCGTTGTCCAGTTCATGACTTAGCCCTACAAATCGTGTTCAAGTTGGTTAAGTTGTCTTTTCATGTTCATGACTTAACCCTAATTGGCATTAATTGATTCGTTAATGCACCGAACCACTCACATTGGATCCTGTTGTTCGTAGCCACTGGATTTGCCGGGCGGTTCCGGGCAGGTTTACGCTACGAACTCAACCCAACCTCGGGTTTCAAGCGCGATGTGACCAACTACCCACATTGGATCCTATTGTTTGTAGCAACTGGATTTGCCGGGCGGTTCCGGGCAGATTTACACTACAAACTCAACCCAACCTCGAGTCGGCCACTTTCTAGTTTTCTAAAGTCATGCCCATGTTCTTATCAGATTTTGATATCATGTTCATATATCAACTTCGTGCCCAAATAAGGCATGTTTAAAGGCATGTTCAATTCAAGTTTTTCGTGCCATATTTCATGTTCTACTTATGCCAAATTTCACCGTTTATGAATATAATTAATTCAAGTTTTGCCTATTCTACCCAATCGTATCCCCAACGTATATAAACGTACTTCGTTCATAAGCATAAACAATTCAAGAGATAAAAGGGGAATAACACCAAACATGTGATAAGCATATGTGACAATTCCAACATTACTTGCATAATAAACAGGCTATAACATATCACATGGTTTCAATGATGATAACTTGGCATAGTAATGATTCCAACTTAATTTAACATGATGATTTCAACTTTACATCATAGGCATAATAATCATTGCAGGCATAATAATAATTTTATTATAAGCATGAAACATTAAAGGCATAGTAATCCTAATAGGCATAGTGGATTCCAATTTAGCATTTTAACATAATAACTCTCATAGACATAATAATTCCAATTTATCATAATGATTCTTATCTAGCATTATAAACACAATGGTTCTAACTTAGCATTTTTAACATAATGATCCTCAACTAACATTATAGACATAATGATTCCAATTTGGCGTTTTTAACATAATGATTCTCATCTAACATTATAAACATAATGGTTCCAATTTAATATTTTAACATAATGATTCTCAAATAACATTATAGACATAATGATTCAAATTTAGCGTTTTCAACATAATGATTAACATTATAACATAATGATCCAAATTTAGCGTTTTTAACAATTCTAACATTATAAACATAATAATTCAAACTTTTCATCATAACCTAGCAATACCCAATTTTTCATTAATCGTGATGGGTATAATAACATCACAGGCATAATTCCACCAATAGTCATAGCCATTGTTTAATTAGCACCATAGGCATGGTTTAATCAACATAAAGGTTTCATAGCGATTCTATGGACATGAATTAGTCCAACTTGCCAAACAATAAAGCCCAAATGATTCATAACAACATTAAAATCATGACAAGTTTAGCTTGCAACGTTGCCATAGCAATATCCCCAAATTATAATTCAACGATAAATAATATAAACAATGGATTAGCAATAGTTCATAAATTCGGTTTCAATTCATCGCATGTCCATGTTGTTTTTAACGCTTTTGCCTAAAAAGTAACATAGAACTTACAATTATGAAGCAAATAACCCAAATAAAAATCCCAAAGCAAATAGCCCCAAATTCGTTGTCTAAAGCGTTGTAGTTGTTGTAGCTTCTAGTTGTAGCCTTCAAGAATCATCCTCCTTCTTCTATAATTTTATTCTTTGTATTTTTAATTTAGAGCTCTAGGTTTAATGGCGGTGGCCTGAGGCTAAGATGAAATAGTATGATGTTAGGCTAGGTCTTAGGTCCTTTTTATAATGTTTGCAAGTTGTTTTAGACCGTTGATGGAGCTTGATTCAACAATAGCCGTTCGTTTGAAGGAGAGGCCAATCCGGTGCTACCACCTAGCCCTAGTGACAAAGCAGCCTTCTGAAAATCGACCAAACATAGTTCAGGCCAGCCAGGGTGGGTTGGGTTCGACCTGGCTCTGGACCAGGTCGACAGCCCAGTCGACAGCCCTGTCGACTGCCCTGTCGACCTGGCTAGCCAGGTCGACAGCCCAGTCGACCTGGGTGCCTTGGGCGGGAATTTTCCCGCCCTGACCAATTGGGCCCGATTTTGAATTTTAAACTTGATTTTTCTGAGCTGTTTTCTTCTGTTCGAATTTTAAACATAATTCTGAAACTTCCGGAGGCCATATCTTCTTCATACGGACTCCGTTTTTCGAAAACTCGGACTCCATTTCGCGTATTTTTCCGAGACGAACACAATGGCGTATCCCGTTTTCCTTAATTCTTTGATTTGAAATTAATTATACTTTAATTTACGAATTTCACTGTTATAGAATTCACGGGGTGTTACATTCTCCCCCACTTAAAAGGATTTCGTCCCCGAAATCTTCAAGTTAAGAGGAATGTATATCCTAACATCCAAACATCCATCTACTCATCCATCAAACACGAGTATCCATTGTCCTTAAAAGGCTTCTAATGCTTTATGATCATATGTGAAGTGTGTGTTTATGTTCCTTAGCTAATGCTAATGATCAGGCCTGATTGATCTTCTAAATGCAAAATATGTTTAGTGAAATGAATCCAATATGTATGCAAAAAAAAATTTCCTATTATAATTCATAATTTCTACATGAGCGCTCAAACATTCAATCATATGCAACAACCAAATTATAGCACAACCAAGTTTCCAAAATAAACACTCATGCATATGCAACATGAAAATGTGCCTGAGCCGATCTAGTGCCTAATGTGTATTCATGCATCCACGAGCAACCACTTGCGACCACTTGTAATAATTTCGCAATCATAACATGTTTCAATTGCATGTTTACATCCAAAAAGATTCTAACTATGGTTCTCAAGATAGGATCGAGGAGAGAAATAAGATAAAACAAAGCATCTAGAGTAGGTTAACGATGTACCGCCAGAAGGTCCGGTCTGCTTCTCAGGGCAGTCTTTGCTGATGTGTCCAATCTTCCCACAATGAAAACATTCAACTTGCTTTCTCTTCCTCTTTCTACAATCCTTGGCAATGTGCCCTTCCGTACCATAGTAATTGCATTTCCTTTTATCGCGTGAGTTGTTGTTCTTGCCTCCCTTCTCGGAGTATACCTTCTTATTCTTAGAATCGTTAGGCTTGACCTCTTTCTTCCCTTGAGAGTTTTCTGCCTCTGTCTCCTTCTTGCCCTTATCTTCCTCGTTCAGCAATGCCATCTGCACCAACCTTTCGTACGTAGCTCCCATGGGTATATGGGTCATGGCCAAACTTTGTAATGGCTCATTCAACCCTTTGACAAAGCGGAGAGCCTTTTTGTGCGGGGTGTTGATTAGGTCCAGTCCGAACCTAGCCAGCACATCGAATTGATTAACATACTCTTTGACTGTCATATTCCCTTGCTTAAGAAATAAGAATATTTCCAACTGAAGACTCCTTTCAGCTTGTGAGAGAAATTTAGCCTCAAACCTTGCCCTAAAATCCTCCCATGTTTCCACTGGTCTTTCTGCATTAGTGACTTCCCACCAGTAGGAAGCCTCACCTTTTAGTAGCCACACCGCCAGTTGTACCTTCTGCCTATCTTCCACCTCAAAGATGATGAATAAGTCCTCGGTTTCCTTTAACCAATTCCTAGCTGCCACGAAGGACTCAGTTCCATGAAAGTCCTTTCCTCCCATAGCCTTAAAATCTTTACATATCTTAGCAAAAGTGTTTCCCCGCGGAGGAGGTGGAGGAAGAGGTGCTGCTGCAGCTGGATGATTTCCTGCAGCTGGGGGAGGGGGAACGGTAGGACCTGGCTGGGTGGCCCTTGCTTCTAAGAATCGTCTAAACCAACCAGGTATTGGCACCCCCTCTGGCAAGTTAAGTTCTTCGGACATGCTGAAACAAGAAGGATAGATTCAAACAAGGAAACAAAGGATGGTGCTAATGGCTTTTGGGGAATAGCCTTTAAAATCTTTTTCTTGGAAAATGCTTCTTTGTAAATGGTTTTCAAAAATTTAAAAGGTTTTCAAAACTTTTGCCCAGTCTTGGTAACCTTCTGCTCTGATACCAAGAGTAACACCCCACATCCGCTAGGGTCACTCACAAAGGGAATGCCCTAGTTTTAGAGAGGTATTATCGAGATAACGTCACGGAATTATCACAAGACATGAAATAAATAAATAATTAAGTAAACAGCGGAAGAATTTCTGAGCAAAACAGAACTTCATTTCATTCCAAAATAAACCATGTCTTTTACAAACATTTCAAGTAACTTCATTACAACTGTCTTGTAATAATAGCCAAAGAAGCAATAATTTAAAAACAGTAAAACAGCTTATTCCCCAAGTGCAGTAAAAGAAGCAGCCATAGCGAACCGTACATGCTGAGCCAAAGCAAGTGATATCCAAGCTAAGAGCTAGTTATTCCTCCCTGAGAACCTGGGGGGGTGGGGGAAACGAAAGAAAAAGAGGCGAAAGGAAAAGGGTCAGTAATAAAGACTGAGTAAGTTCTAGTGACTTTCAGTGTAGAAACGGTTAAAACAACCTGTCATGTATGAACTGGAACCAAACTTAAGAATGGTGTCAAGGTGAACAAGATAGACTAAGGTGATCAGGATAAGTCAAGACAAGTCAAGTAAAGCATCACATGTTCGAGATTCGTTGCATTGACTGTACTAGTATACTAAGCCCATGTCACAAGTTAATCACGAAATAAATCCCACGGCCCAATATCATGAAATGACCCTGAAACGGGGTCTGACCCAAGTACGGGGTCCTACGGAGCGATTATCTAGTCGATCGGCTCCCTACAAGTTCTAGCTCGTCGAGTGTCCGTGTCATACGGCTAATCACGAATGTAGTCACCTGTGCTGGGTCCACCTTCGGGTGTATCAGCCCTAGGGTGTCAACCCCTGACACGATTCAAGATGCACAGATAAATCTACGGATACTCAGTGTCTGCCTCGGATACGTGCACGATCGTAGTCCGCCGAACCTACACTGGCGTACCCTACTGCCGTCGTTCACCTCTTACAATCAGCCCAGTAATCGTGCCCCACCTGGCCTAGCCCCAGGGTACCTTGATACATCTAGAGGGTTACTGCTGAAAGGGGTCGTGTCTAGGGTTTCGCTTAATAGATTAGGTCGTGTAATTCGTGACCTAACCCGCCTAACAGATTAAGTCATGTAATTCGTGACTCAATCCTTTTCCAGTCTAGTCATGTCAAGATGGTTAAGTATGTCGTTTTAGTTCACGACTTAACCCGCCTACGTGTCATGTCAAGTTGGCTAAGTGTTGTCGTTTTCCAGTTCATGACTTAGCCCTACAAATCGTGTTCAAGTTGGTTAAGTTGTCTTTTCATGTTCATGACTTAACCCTAATTGGCATTAATTGATTCGTTAATGCACCGAACCACTCACATTGGATCCTGTTGTTCGTAGCCACTGGATTTGCCGGGCGGTTCCGGGCAGGTTTACGCTACGAACTCAACCCAACCTCGGGTTTCAAGCGCGATGTGACCAACTACCCACATTGGATCCTATTGTTTGTAGCAACTGGATTTGCCGGGCGGTTCCGGGCAGATTTACACTACAAACTCAACCCAACCTCGAGTCGGCCACTTTCTAGTTTTCTAAAGTCATGCCCATGTTCTTATCAGATTTTGATATCATGTTCATATATCAACTTCGTGCCCAAATAAGGCATGTTTAAAGGCATGTTCAAGTCAAGTTTTTCGTTCCATATTTCATGTTCTACTTATGCCAAATTTCACCGTTTATGAATATAATTAATTCAAGTTTTTCCTATTCTACCCAATCGTATCCCCAACATATATAAACGTACTTCGTTCATAAGCATAAACAATTCAAGAGATAAAAGGGGAATAACACCAAACATGTGATAAGCATATGTGACAATTCCAACATTACTTGCATAATAAACAGGCTATAACATATCACATGGTTTCAATGATGATAACTTGGCATAGTAATGATTCCAACTTAATTTAACATGATGATTTCAACTTTACATCATAGGCATAATAATCATTGCAGGCATAATAATAATTTTATTATAAGCATGAAACATTAAAGGCATAGTAATCCTAATAGGCATAGTGGATTCCAATTTAGCATTTTAACATAATAACTCTCATAGACATAATAATTCCAATTTATCATAATGATTCTTATCTAGCATTATAAACACAATGGTTCTAACCTAGCATTTTTAACATAATGATCCTCAACTAACATTATAGACATAATGATTCCAATTTGGCGTTTTTAACATAATGATTCTCATCTAACATTATAAACATAATGGTTCCAATTTAATATTTTAACATAATGATTCTCAAATAACATTATAGACATAATGATTCAAATTTAGCATTTTCAACATAATGATTAACATTATAACATAATGATCCAAATTTAGCGTTTTTAACAATTCTAACATTATAAACATAATAATTCCAACTTTTCATCATAACCTAGCAATACCCAATTTTTCATTAATCATGATGGGTATATTAACATCACAGGCATAATTCCATCAATAGTCATAGCCATGGTTTAATTAGCACCATAGACATGGTTTAATCAACATAAAGGTTTCATAGCGATTCTATGGACATGAATTAGTCCAACTTGCCAAACAATAAAGCCCAAATGATTCATAACAACATTAAAATCATGACAAGTTTAGCTTGCAACGTTGCCATAGCAATATCCCCAAATTATAATTCAACGATAAATAATATAAACAATGGATTAGCAATAGTTCATAAATTCGGTTTCAATTCATCGCATGTCCATGTTGTTTTTAACGCTTTTGCCTAAAAAGTAACATAGAACTTACAATTATGAAGCAAATAACCCAAATAAAAATCCCAAAGCAAATAGCCCCAAATTCGTTGGCTAAAGCGTCGTAGTTGTTGTAGCTTCTAGTTGTAGCCTTCAAGAATCATCCTCCTTCTTCTATAATTTTATTCTTTGTATTTTTAATTTAGAGCTCTAGGTTTAATGGCGGCGGCCTGAGGCTAAGATGAAATAGTATGATGTTAGGCTAGGTCTTAGGTCCTTTTTATAATGTTTGCAACTTGTTTTAGACCGTTGATGGAGCTTGATTCAACAATAGCCGTTCGTTTGAAGGAGAGGCCAATCCGGTGCTGCCACCTAGCCCTAGTGACAAAGCAGCCTTCTGAAAATCGACCAAACATAGATCAGGCCAGCAGGGTGGGCTGGGTTCGACCTGGCTCTGGACCAGGTCGACAGCCCAGTCAACAGCCCTGTCTACTGCCCTGTCGACCTGGCTAGCCAGGTCGACATCCCAGTCGACCTGGGTGCCTTGGGCGGGAATTTTCCCGCCCTGGCCAATTGGGCCCGATTTTGAATTTTAAACTTGATTTTTCTGAGCTGTTTTCTTCTGTTCGAATTTTAAACTTAATTCTGAAACTTCCGGAGGCCATATCTTCTTCATACGGACTCCGTTTTTCGAAAACTCGGACTCCATTTCGCGTATTTTTCCGAGACGAACACAATGGCGTATCCCGTTTCCCTTAGTTCTTTGATTTGAAATTAATTATACTTTAATTTACGAATTTCACTGTTATAGAATTCAAGGGGTGTTACACCACTTCTAACTAGAAAGAAACGCATGCCCTCCTTGATGTCCTCTCCCGTTTCGGGTGCATACCGGGTGTGAAACTCGCGAAGTAAACGTTACACAATGTTGTGCCACAAAGGCCTTGCTTTGATCATCAACCAAAAGACTTTGCTTTTCAATAGAAGCCTTGATCAATTGCCAATAAGGCATGCCACACAGGCAATTCATTCCATGCGATGGATATCCATCAATATATAACCCCAGGGCTCGTATGTCTCAGAGAAGGGTGTTAAGCAAGAGAATAAATTCTCCACCGCCAAACAGATATATATTTAATAGAAATCAATCACACAGACTGAAATCCAATGTCAGGCACACAGTCCATTTACAAGTTCGTTCTGGGTCAGAACGAAACCGGAGGCACCTAGTACCCCGCACATCCATCGATCTCCAAATACGTCTGGACGATCACCAACTGTTTCCATCTTCTTGGGTGTACATCCTAATCAAGATCATCAGTAATCACCTAAACGACGTGAAGAACTCAGATCTTCGACCACCGTCTTCATCTTCGACTTATCGTCGTATCAGTTATTCAGAATGGGATAAACCCGGTCTTCCCGAATAACTCGCGTATATAATAAACATGTCTTACACAAACACAACATACGCCTCATTCCAATTCATCAGTCACTAACCGTAAATTAACAAGAGAATAATTCCACATATATTAACCTCGAAGACCGAAACCAACATCAGATCAATATCCAAAAACCATTCTTCTTAGCTAACCAATAGTTAGTTTCTAAATTTCACATTCATAGGGAAAGGTTCCCATTAATTTTATCAAAGATAAATTCCTCGAATTTATTCTTTAATCTTCTTTTGAATTTCAATTCAACTAGTAGGGATTAACGAACCTTACCGAAGTAATCATTTGTTTTAATTTCCCAATCCCAACCTATTCGTCCCATGAAGTAAAAGTGGTAATACTTCATATCTAACACCACGATGTTATCGGTAAATTCAATTACCATTTCACGTTCAAATCTTACTAAAGATTTAACTAATGCCTGGAGCAAAACTGGTGATACTCCATTCTCGATCATTTCAATCTAATTAAAGATTCATTAAAACTCCACTTAGATTTAATCTGTGACTGGGTTAAAGAATCAGTGTCATTTAAAACACGGTTCACGATAAAACTAAAATCACATCACATTTCAATCAATCCCTAACCATAAATCAGCAAGTGAGCAGTTCCCTAAGTATTAACCCCGAAGGCCGAAACCAACATCAGATCAGTACCCCAGAAACCATTCAACTTAACTAATCTCCAGTTAGTTTCTGAATTTTCTTAACTCCTTTGGGTCTAAGAACAGTATTATTGAAGATAGCATTCACGACAACCCAAAATCACATTTCATTAATTATCGGGTTAAAGAACAAGTGTTATTTAAAACACTGTTCACGATAAACCCAAAAATCAATACCTATTCAATTCCAATCAAATATTATTTAATTGGTACACTTCATTAAATCTAAATAAAAAGATTCAATCTTTTTCTCAACTGGGCTTAACAACAGTGTTGATGAAGACACCATTCACGACAAACCCAAATCACATTTGATATTAAATACAAGGCTCTGAATAGTAATTATATCGGCTTATATTCAATATCAAACTCTACGAATAACAAATATCGTATTGGAAATAACGATATAAATATATCTTTCAAATTCCCATAACAATATCTGTATCATCACGAAGTCCAACATCGAAATATTCTGCAGACAATTTCGATTCAAATCTATTCCAATTCAATTATTGGAAATTCTGGTTATTTTCAAAACCCTTTTCAAACTCAATTTATTTATTTAAAAATAAATAGAATTTTAATTCTAGTTCAAGACTAGTTCATTTCGATAAAAATCTATTTTTATCTTTTCAAATATGGAGTTTTTCATCCCAATTTTTCCCAAATCATTTCTTATGATTTTACACAAATTATTGATATTTTTATTAAATTTATCAAGGCCCGTATAGTCGATTTCCATCAATGGCCATCGAACTGCACTTACAGCGACCTTTTCCAAAATTGATTTGGACATAATTCCAAATCCAACTATTAGATTTCTAATTCCTAATATTTGTTAGAAAGCTCTTTTCGATACGAACCCAACGGTTTCGATTTTAGGAGAATCCGACGGCCGGATCTCCCGTAATATCCGTTCGAAGTCAATGGTTGAAATTCGCGAACTACCTGCGCGGCGCGTTCTATTCAGGCCATTATATTATATGTATAATATATACTTCATCGATACCCTTTTTAAATGTATTTAATAAATCGTTTAAAATTTGTTTTCAAAACGATTACAACTTCTTTTCAAATTCAAATCAAAATTGAATTTTTCCTTACAAATTCGATTTAAATTCATTTCAAATTGATTTCAATTCAAATTGATTTCTACGTCGATTTCAGTTCGTTTTCAATTCAATTTCAATTCGAATTAATTTATATTCAATTTAAATTCGAATTCATTTCTATTCAATTTAATTCAAATTTCTATTCTTTTCAAAATATCAGATTTTGAAATCACTTTCGATATTCATTATAAAATGAACAAAATCGATATAAATATCGTTCACGTCTAAATGGCGTCAATCTAATCAACACAGCTTCATACATTTCTATTTTCAAATGTTCTATTTCAAATATTTCTATTCAAATATTTTATTTCAAAACTGGAATGAGGCCCAATCAATTACCATATAACGTTAATTATATGGGTTCTCTACCACACGTATATAACAACAACGATAAATCATCAACCATCATTCAAAGTGCGTTCTACACTGTACAAGCATCAAATATAAATATTCAACGCTTATAACAGTCTGTCAATCAATCGATCGACATACAACAAAACAATCGGGATTAGTGTACGTCAAATATCATCCCAATACCTGTGTGGGGTTTCAAACAATCAAACACAGATTTTATTTGTGTAGTTGGGCGATGTATAAAATTTATCGTCCCAATCAATACCAGTCAAATGTGTGTATATCAACAAATCGTCCGATTTGTTTATAGTTATTTCATTTTAAATACACGTTAAAAATTCTATTTTTGACTATAAAATATTTATAACTATATAAATATTTTATTTCATTTCACATCATATCACACAATCAACTACACATCAAAATCAAATAACCAAGCATACAAGCCGTACATGGTCTATGGACGACGGGTGTCGGGTGCTACTAAACACCGTCTGCGTCCTAGTATATATTTTAACTAGAATATTAAATAAAAGGTGAGGAGTTCTCACTGATATGCTAAACCAAACGCCCCGACTCTTCATATGTAGAAATCTTCACCGTTCTCGCCTTTTGTCACTTTCGTTGCCCGCATTCAGTACATATATAAAATTCACATTTTTATATTCCCTTTATTTTTCTATTCAATATATAAAAATCGAATTTTTACTTTGCTATTCAATATATAAAAATCAAATTTTTTACTTTGCTATTCTATATAAAAAGATTATATTTTTACTATGCCATTCTATATATAAAAATCGAATTTTTTACTTTGCTATTCTATATAAAAAGATTATATTTTTACTATGCTATTCTATATAAAAAGATTATATTTTTACTATGCTATTCTATATAAAAAGATTATATATATAAAGATCTCATTTTTACTTCACCATTTCAACAATATACAAATTCAAACTTTTCTAATATAAATATTCGACCTTTTCTATTTGATTAACTATATAAAAATCCGACCTTTTCTATTTGATTAACTATATAAAAATCCTACCTTTTCTAAATCAAAATTACATTTTTATGACTTTACATAAATCAAAATCTCGTTTTTAATCTATGCTATGGAATTAAAATTCAAATCTTTACTTGTATGTTATATATATATATATATATATATATATATATATATATACAAATTCGATTTTTATGCCATGCTTTATATAAAAAAACTAAAGGAAAAAAAACTTACAGACCAAAATAAAGGGGTGGGGGATGGGCTGCACTCAGCGGCGAAGGCGAGCACCTCCAGCAGGCGGCGGCGGCCGGCATCCCCTGGCGGTGGCGAAAAAGCGGGCGACGACTTTCATTTGGGTTTGGGGCTTAGTCTTCGATTGGAGGAAGGCGGGGAAGAGAAAGGAGGCGTCAGGGCGAGGTGGGTGGCCGTAGAGGGTTCGACGGCGCGTTGGGGTGGCGGACGTGGGAGTGGTGGTCGGCGTTGTAGATCGCAGAAGGGCTCGGGGGGAGGGCGCATTGGGTTTTATTTTGTTTTGGGTTTTTTCTAATTTTTAATGTTGACCGGTTTGTGGAAAAAAGGGGGGTGAGAAAAGGTTATATATTACATCTAATTATTTAATTATTTAATAATCCACAAAGGTACTTTCTCATTCGAACCCCGAATCGAACCCAACGACTGTTGCACCTAGCTAATTACCCTCATTCCGAACACAATGGGATATGTATCGTAAGCCAATTCGACCGTTTCGATCAGTTTTCATCAAAATCAACATATAACTTTATATATTGAATTTGAACGCACATTTCAATTTACCGGGGCCACATACTCACTCGAAAAATTCCAGAAAAATATTTTCTAGCTTCGTTTTGATGATACGGTCCTAACAAAACTAGTTTCGTCGAATTCTGAGACCGTTTGAAAAATGATCATTTTCCAGTCGATTAAAATCAACTAAAACTGGTCAAACGCGTTTTCCTTTGCCACGCTCACATATTGATTCGAAAACTTATGAAATTTGGAATCTAGCAATAACTTGACATCACGGATCCAACATAAGTGGTTTCGTCGAAATCCGAGGTCGTTTGCAAAATTCCCATTTTTAAGGGCCAGAATTCCATAGCGACTATTCTGAAAATTCCTTCGGATATAACTTTTGATTCCCGCTATGAAATTTCGATTTTTCGGATTCATTGGAGAGATATTCACAAATAGATTCTAATATTTTTGGTGTCACTAAAATCCGGTTTATTTTACACCCGGTATGTTCAATTGAAATTTGAAATCGAATTATCGAACTACCGCGCCATTTTCAATTCCTTTTATATATATAAATAAATATTTATATTCTAACGACGACGTATGTAAATATATACGTTCTAATTCTATTCAAAATAAATTTCTCGTCGTTGTTATTTAAAATAATTCATTTTAAATAATCAAAATTCGCTAAAATTGCAAAAATAAAAATTTTAAACTGGCCCAGATTTCCGGGTTGTTACAATCTCCCCCACTTAAAACTTTTCGTCCCCGAAAAGGAACGAAGCGGAAAGTTATTTCACAAATCAACTCAAATTTCTTTATTTTTATTATGGCTTAAGTTCTTCAACTTTTCAGTTTCCAAGAACTTCTCAAAAAAATTCAAAAATTTGGCTAACACCCTAAATTTTGAAAAATTTCGCCATAACCTCCCCTACACCGGGAGTACCGGGAAAATCACGAAATTGCCATACAGGCCCTCTGATCTCAAAAAGAAAAAGAAAAAGCCAGGCGGCTAGCCAATCGGCTCATAAAATCATCATCACCCAAAACAAAACAGTAAATTATGGTAAAAATGTACCTATTTGTCGGGCAAACAAGTTTTATTCTCTGCTCTAGCCTCCTTGCTTTGACCTGTTCAATGTAAGTACAAGTATATGCAAGCAAATGCGATAAATTTTCAATACAACTCACTATTTGGTTCAATTTGGCTAACGGTTCAACATTTTAATTAATCAACTAATAATCAAACAACACAATCAACAATCGATTAGTTTATTATCATTTCAAATTTATAACTTCGATATATATTATAAAAATCAGATTTTTGATGCAAAATCACAACAATAAGCCCTATCTAATTTTGGTTCTCACACCAGTCAATAGGAAATATATAGAAATCTCACTTTCGTCACTCGAATATAAACACTGACGATGAGGCCTCATCATCAGAATCATCTCCGGACGACTAGAGTGTGATTCTATATCTATCCAATATATTAAAATTTCGAATACACGCAGATAAGACGTATATGCAAAATCTGTATATACTGGATAGTCCAAATCAATATAATATAAAATAAATAATCAAATACGAATAGTTGATTTAAATTTCAAAACAAAATTTGTTTTCATTTCCGAAAATATACTCTTCACACTCGTTCTAGGACACTACTGATCCCATCTCTAACGGGTCATTCCCGTTGGATATTACTAATCCAGTTTCTGATGAATTCTTTCGTATGGTTCTAATGTGTCTTGTTCTCTGAGCTTTGTAAACCAAAGCTCTTATACCAAACTGAAACGACCCGAACTTCCCCGGTGAGGAAAGCCCGGATTAAGTCGAGGACAAGCCACAGAAGAACGCAGACGGAAGAAAAATTCATTATCTATTACAGCAATAACATCAAATTACAAGAATATAAAGAGTATAAATGAATATTACACAGAAATATCAGAAATTTAAATTAAATTTAAATACGTAGCAGTGGAAAATAATACAAAATACAACTGAAGGAGATATACGGATACAATGCTTTCTGGATATCGTTCCAGCTGTAACCAAGGATCCTGTGAATATAAATCTGCAAAACCAAAACTACTGGCTGCCCATGTCAAAATAAGGGCACGCAGAGTTTAGGTTAAAACAATAAACTCCAGGTCAGTCATGGGAATGGTGTGAGAACTAAATATAGTTATTTAAAACTTTATTTTAAAGTTGGGTAAATCAAGGGACCACGCCGTATAACACGGAACGGGTTTCCTCCCAAGAACACCAGTGCATAAAACAACAGCACATTGCTAAATAAAGAAAAATGAAGCTATTATAAGACCCAGTTTCCATCACACAATGCAACGCAAGCCGGGGGATAGGATTTTTACCTTATAATAGCCAAGAATGCTTGATACGTTTAAAACAAATCATTTGATACTATTATAAGTGCATAGTGTATAAAACAACTTCAAATCATAAGTATCAACCATAGACGACATAAGCGCCCCATCCCACTATGTCACCATACTAGGCTCTACAATCAAAACCGCAAACGTCACGTATTGGAAGTAGGGTTATCATTTATGATATGAACTGAGGCAAAAGATAGTCCTCTACTGATTCGAGACGCTCTAGTCCGCCCCTCAGGAACAGCCGCCACTGCCCCTCTGATCGTCAGGGCCGGTCAACCGATGTGGATTATTATGCCTGAACACTGCGTTTCCCCGCCCTATGGGGCGTAGGTGAGCCAAATAAATGACTTCATCGGTTCGAGAACGACCGATATATCTGAGGCGCCTCGCAATAGCAACAACCACATATGTCAAACTCATAAGGGCGTGTAAAACCACTAACGCCCCTTCTAACTAGAAAGAAACGCATGCCCTCCCTGATGTCCTCTCCCGTTTCTGGTTCATACCGGGTGTGATACTCGCGAAGTAAACGTTACAGAAAGCTATGCCACACCGCCCTTGCTTTGATCATCAACCACAAGACTTTGCTTTTTAACAGAAGCCTTGATCAATTGCCACTTAGGCATGCCATACAGGCAATTCATTCCATGCGATGGATATCCATCAATATATAACCCCTGGGCTCGTACGTCTCAGAGAATGGCGTTAAGCAAGAGAATAAATTCTCCGCCGCCAAACAGATATATATTTAATAGAAATCAATCACACAGACTGAAATCCAATGTCAGACACACAGCCCATTTACAAGTTCGTTCTGGGTCAGAACGAAACTGGAGGCACCTAGTACCCTGCACATCCATCGATCTCCAAATACGTCTGGACGATCACCAACTGTTTCCATCTTCTTGGGTGATCCCAATCAAGATCATCAGTAATCACCCAAACGACGTGAAGACCTCCAGTCTTCGACCACCGTCTTCATCTTCGACTTTTCGTCGTATCAGTTATTCAGAATGGGATAAACCCGGTCTTCCCGAATAACTTGCGTATATAATAAACATGTGTTACACAAACACAACATATGCCTCATTCCAATTCATCAGTCACTAACCGTAAATTAACAAGAGAATAATTCCCCAAATATTAACCCCGAAGGCCGAAACCAACATCAGATCAATATCCAGAAAACCTTTCTGCTTAGCTAACCGACAGTTAGTTTCCAAATTTCACATTCATAGGGAGAGGTTCCCATTAATTTTATCCGAGATAAATTCCTTGAATTTATTCTTTAATCTTCTTTTGAATTTCGATTCAACTATTCGGGATTAACGAACCTTACCAAAGTAATCATTTGTTTTAATTTCCCAATCCCAACCTATTCATCCCATGAAGTAAAACTGGTAATACTTCATATCTAACACCACGGTGTTATCAGTAAATTCAATTACCATTTCACATTCAAATCTAATTAAAGAATTAACTAATGCCTGGAGCAAAACTGGTGATACTCCATTCTCGATCATTTCAATCTAATTAAAGATTCATTAAAACTCCACTTAGATTTAATCTGTGACTGGGTTAAAGAATCAGTGTCATTTAAAACACGGTTCACGATAAACCCAAAATCACATCACATTTCAGTCAGTCCCTAACCGTAAATCAGCAAGTGAGCAGTTCCCTAAGTATTAACCCCGAAGGCCGAAACCAACATCAGATCAGTACCCCAGAAACCATTCAACTTAACTAATCTCCAGTTAATTTCTGAATTTTCTTAACTCCTTTGGGTCTAAGAACAGTATTATTGAAGATAACGTTCACGACAACCCAAAATCACATTCCATTAATTATCGGGTTAAAGAATAAGTGTTATTTAAAACACTGTTCACGATAAACCCAAAAATCAATACCAGTTCAATTCTAATTAAATATTATTTAATTCGTACACTTCATTAAATCTAAATAAAAAGATTCAATCTTTTTCTCAACCGGGCTTAAGAACAGTGTTAATGAAGACACCATCTACGACAAACCCAAATCACATTTGATATTAAATACAAGGCTCTGAAAAGAAATTATATCGGCTTATATTCAATATCAAACTCTACGACTAACAAATATCATATTGGAAATAACGATGTAAATATATCTTTCAAATTCCCATAACAATATCTGTATCATCACGAAATCCAACATCGAAATATTCCGCAGACAATTTCAACTCAAATCTATTCCAATTCAATTGTTGGAAATTCTGGTTATTTTCAAAACACTTTTCAAATTCAATTTATTTATTTAAAAATAAATAGAATTTTAATTCTAGTTCAAAACTAGTTCATTTCAATAAAAAAACTATTTTTATCTTTTCAAATATGGAGTTTTTCATCCCGATTTCTCGCAAATCATTTGTTATGATTTTACAGAAATTATTGATATTTTTATTAATTTTATCAAGGCCCGTACAGTCGAATTCCATCAATGGCCATCGAACTGCACTTACAGCGACCTTTTCCAAATTTTATTTGGACATAATTCCAAATCCATCCGTTAGATTTCTAATTTCTAATATTCGTTAGAAAGATCTTTTCAATACGAACCCAACGGTTCCGGTTTTAGGAGAATCCAACAGTCGGATCTCCCGTAATATCCGTTCGAAGTCAATGGTCGAAATTCGCGAACTGCCGCGGCGCGGCGCATTCTATTCAGGCCATTATATTTTATATATAATATATATAATATATACTTCGTCGATTCCCGTTTTAAACGTATTTAATAAATCGTTTTAAATCCGTTTTCAAAATGATTTCAACTTCTTTTCAAATTCAAATCAAAACTGAATTTTTCCTTATAAATTCGATTTAAATTCATTTCAAATTGATTTCAATTCAAATTGATTTCTAATTCGATTTTAGTTTGTTTTCAATTCAATTTCAATTCGAATTAATTTCTATTCAATTTAAATTCGAATTCATTTCTATTCAATTTAATTCGAATTTGTATTCTTTTCAAAATATCAGATTTTGAAATCACTTTTGATATTCATTATAAAATGAACAAAATCGATATAAATATCGTTCACGTCTAAATGGCGTCAATCTAATCAACACGGCTTCATATATTTCTATTTTCAAATATTCTATTTTAAATATTTCTATTCAAATATTTTATTTCAAAACTGGAATGAGGCCCAATCAATTACCATATAATGTTAATTATATGGATTTTTTACCACACGTACATAACAACAACGATAAATCATCAACCATCATCCAAAGTGCGTTCTACACTGTATAAGCATCAAATATAAATATTCAATGCTTATAACAGTCTGTCAATCAATCGATCGACATACAACTAAACAATAGGGATTTGTGTACGTCAAATATCATCCCAATACCCGTGCTGGGTTTCAAACAATCAAATACAGATTTTATTTGTGCAGTTGGGCGATGTGTAAAATTTATCGTCCCAATCAATATCAGTCAAATGTGTGTATATAAACAAATTGTCCGATTTGTTTATAGTTATTTCATTTTAAATACACGTTAAAAATTCTATTTTTAACTATAAAATAATTTTAACTACATAAATATTTTATTTCATTTCACATCACATCACACAATCAACTACACATCAAAATCAAACAACCAAGAATACAAGCCATCTATGGTCGGTGGACGATGGGTGTCGGATGCTACTAAACACCGTCTGCATCCTAGTATATATTTTAACTAGAATAATAAATAAAAGGTGAGGAGTTCTCACTGATTTGCTAAACCAAACACCCCGACTCTTCATATGTAGAAATCTTCACCATTCTCGCCTTTTGTCACTTTCGTTGCCCGCATTCACTACATATATAAAATTCACATTTTTATATTCTCTTTATTTCGCTATTCAATATATAAAAATCGAATTTTTTACTTTGCTATTAAATATATAAAAATCGAATTTTTACTGCTATTATATATAAAAAGATTATATTTTTACTATGCTATTCTATATATAAAAATCGAATTTTTACTTTGTTATTCTATATAAAAAGATTATATTTTTACTAAGCTATTTTATATAAAAAGATTATATTTTTACTATGCTATTCTATATAAAAAGATTATATATATAAAGATCTCAGTTTTACTTCACCATTTCAACAATATACAAATTCAAACTTTTCTAATATAAATATTCGACCTTTTTAATTTGATTAACTATATAAAAATCCGATCTTTTCTATTTGATTAACTATATAAAAATCCGACCTTTTCTAAATCAAAATTATATTTTTATGACTTTACATAAATCAAAATATCATTTTTAATCTATGCTATGTAATTAGAATTCAAATCTTTACTTGTATGTTATATATATATATATATACGAAATCGATTTTTATGCCATGCTTTATATAAAAAAACTAAAGGAAAAAAACTTACAAACTGAAATAAGGGGGTGGGGGATGGTCTGCACTTAGCGGCGAGGGCGAGCACCTCCAGCAAACTGCGGCGGCCGGCATCCCCTAGAGTTGGCGAAAAAGGGGCGACGACTTTCATCTGGGTTTAGGGCTTAGTCTTCGATTGGATGAAGGCGGGGAAGAGAAAGGAGGTGTCAGGGCGATGTGGGTGGCCGGAGAGGGTTCGACGGCGTGCTGGGGTGGCGGACGTGGGAGCGGTGTTCGGCGTTGTAGATCGCAGAAGGGTTCGGGGGGGCATCAGGTTTTATTTTGTTTTGGGTTTTTTCTAATTTTTAACATTGACCAGTTTGTGGAAATAAAGGGGGTGAGAAAAGGTTATATATTATATCTAGTTATTTAATTATTTAATAATCCACAAAGGTACTTTCTCATTCGAACCCCGAATCGAACCCAACGACTGTCGCCCCTAGCTAAATACCCCAATTCTGAACACAATGGGATATGTATCGTAAGAAAATTCGACCGTTTCGATCAGTTTTCATCAAAATCAACATATAACTCTATATATTGAATTTGAACGCTCATTTCAATTTACCGGGGCCACATACTCACTCAAAAAATTCCAGAAAAATATTTTCTAGCTTCGTATTGACGATACGGTCCTAACAAAACTAGTTTCATCAAATTTTGAGACCATTTGAAAATTGGCCATTTTCCAGTCGATTAAAATCAACTTAAACTGGTGAAACGCGTTTTCCTTTGCCACGCTCACATATTGATTCGAAAAATTATGAAATTTGGAATCTAGCAATAACTTGACATCACGGATCCAACAAAAGTGGTTTCGTCGAAATCCGAGGTCGTTTGCAAAATTCCCATTTTTAAGGGCCAGAATTCCATAGCGACTATTCTGAAAATTCATTTGGACATAACTTTTGATTCCCGCTATGAAATTTCGATTTTTCGGATTCGTTGGAAAGATATTCACAAAAAGATTCTAATATTTTTGGTTTCACTAAAATCCGGTTTATTTTACATCCGGTATGTTCAATTGAAATTTGAAATCGAATTATCGAACTAACGCGCCATTTTCAATTCCTTTTATATATATAAATAAATATTTATATTCTAACGACGACGTATATAAATATATACGTTCTAATTCTATTCAAAATAAATTTCTCGTTGTTATTATTTAAAATAATTCATTTTAAATAATCAAAATTCGCTAAAATTGCCAAAATAAAAATATTAAATTGGCCCAGATTTCCAAGTTATTACAACATGTTTCAATCACATGTTTACATCCAAAAGGGTTCCACCTAAGGTTCTCAACATAGTATTGAGAAGATAAGCAAGATAAATCAAAGCATCTAGGAGAAGAAGTTAAAGATGTACCCCAAGAAGGTCCTGCTTGCGGGGATTGCCCTTGCTACTTAGGGCAGTTCTTGCTGATATGTCCAGTATCACCACACTGAAAGCATGCTCCCATCTTCATCTTCTTCTTTCTATAATCCTGGACTATATGCCCCACAATACCACAGAAGTGGCATTTTCTTTTCTCACGTGTCTTGTTATCATTGTTGTTGTTGTTGTTCTAGCCTCCTTTCTCGGAGTCCACCTTCTTGTTTTGAGACTCATTCGCCCTGACCTCCTTCTTGTCGTTCTCGTCTTCTTCATTTAAGAGCACCATGTCTACTAACTTTTCGTAAGTAATCCCCATAGGTATGTGGGTCATAGCCAGGCTGTAAAGTGTATCATTCAATCCCTTGAAAAAACGGAGGGCCTTCTTATGAGGGTTATTCACTAAGTCTAGTCCAAATTGGGCCAGCTGATTGAATTGATTGACGTACTACCTGACCGTCATACTCCCTTGCTTAAGAGATAAGATTTTTTTCAGCTGTAGACTTGGTTCAGCTTGTGAGAGGAATTTCATCTCAAACCTTATCTTGAAATCCATCCATGTGTCAACAGGTCTTTCAGCGTTAGTGACTTCCTACCAATAGGAAGCTTCATCTTTGAGCAACCATAATGCCAACTGTACCTTCTGCCTATCGTCCACCTCAAAGATAACGAACAGATCCTCAGTTTCCGTGAGCCAGTTCCTTGCTTCTACGAATGATTCAGTTCCCTTGAAATTTTTTCCACCCATGGCCCTAAAATCTCTACAGATCTTTGTGAAAGCATTTCCACGAGGAGGAGGAGGAGGAGGGATCACTGCAGCTGGAGGAGGAATATCTGCTGGGCCTGTATCGTTGGCCCTATCTTCTAAGTACCTCCTGAACTAGCCAGGTATTGGAACGCCTTCTGGAAGGTTAAGATTCCCAGACATGCTGAAATGGAAAAGAAGAGATTTAAAACGAGAAAACAAAGGATAGTGCTAATGGCTTTTGGGGAATAACCTTTAAATAAAACAAAACTTTTCTTGAAAAATGCTTCTTTCTAATCGGTTTTGAAAATAATTTCAGAAGGTTTTTAAAAGCTTTTGCCCAATCTGGTAACCTTTTGCTCTGATACCAAATGTAACACCCCACCTCCGCTAGGGTCACTCACAAAGGTAATGCACTAGTTTTGGAGGAGCGTTATCGAGGTAAACAAGCACAGAAATATTACAAGACAAAACATAAATAAAACAGTGGAATATTCAAAAGCTAAATTTCATTACTTCCAATAAAAGTCAAAACCTTTTACATCCAAAGTTCCAAGTAGCCAAAGTCATTATTTTTCATTACAACAAATCCTTGTCTTGCATAAATAAAGAAACATAATCTTAAAAAAACAAAAGTAGCTTAATTCCCCAAAGGTAGCAGAAATGCAGCCATAGCATAGCTCAAGATCAAACCATACATGAGCTGAACAGAAAGCAAGCGAAATCCAAGCTAAGTGCTAGAGTTTC
The DNA here is from genome assembly GCA_030737875.1 of Allium sativum. Taxonomy (NCBI): domain Eukaryota; kingdom Viridiplantae; phylum Streptophyta; class Magnoliopsida; order Asparagales; family Amaryllidaceae; genus Allium; species Allium sativum. The sequence continues at coordinate 655,225,684 of CM060918.1, read as the reverse complement.
CTCCCTGAGAAAATGGGGAGGGGGGAAACGAAAGAAAATGAGGCGAAAGATGACGTGTCGGTCATAAAGACTGGTAAGTCCTAGTGACTTTCATCATAAAAACTGGAAAATGTAACATGACATGTATAAACTGAAAGTAAACATAAGGATGTTTTCAAGATGGGCAAGATAGACTAAGATAAAATAATAAATCAATTATAGCATCGCATGATCAAGGTTCGTTACACCAACTGTACTAGCATCCTAAACCCATGTCGTATAATAACCATGAAATGATCCCTTTGTGCAATATCATGAAATGACCCATTACTAGGTCCAACGGAATGATCCACTAATCGATTGGCTGCCTACAAGTTCTAGCTCATCATGTGTCTATGTCATATGGCCCTATCGCGAATGTAGTCACCCGCGCTAGGTCCACCATAGGGTGTATCAAGCCCAAGGGTACCAACCATCGACACGAATCAAGCATGCACAGGTAAACCTACTGATGCCCAATTCCTGCTTTTTCTGCTCCGGAGGGCATGCACGCCCACTGTAACACCCCGTAATTATGTTAATATTAATATTCACAAATTAAAAAATAACTAATCTCAGACGTGAGAATTGTGGGAAACGGTTTGAGCCATTGTGTTCGTCTCGGAATTCTTGTTGAGATAGAGTCCGAGTTTGCGTGATATGGACTTCGTATGAAGGAGGTATGGCCATCGGAATTATCAGAAAATTCAAAACATATTTCAGAAAATTCAAAATTCAAAATTCGAAGTCAAACAAGCTAGGCGGGAAATTTCCCGCCCAGCACCCCAGGTCGACTGGGGAGTCGACTGGGCAGTCGACACCCCCCAGGTCGACTGGGGAGTCGAGTGGGCAGTCGACCTGGGTGTCGACCTGGTCCAGTCGGCTAGGGTTTGACTGAGCCCAAACTTGAGCTGCTGATGTGTCTTTAGGGCTGAGTTGGAAAATTAAACGGTTCAGGTTAGTTCTGAGTTGATATGACGGCCTAAATAAATCATAAACTCTATATATACCTTGGTAGTCTCCCACTCTAATTCACATGAAAAATAGAATAGCCGCTGCCATACAGCCGCCATGGAACTCAGTGTAGCCGCCACCAACTAAGAAGGAAGAAAGCTAATCAAAACCCAAATTCTACTCAACTCTAAAGCAAATCAAGACTCTCTTTCTTCTCTAATTGTGAGTATGATGATCTTAACAAGATTATTATTAAACTAATTAGATTAAGTTATGAATGGATTATAAGTAAATGATGTGGATTGTCATATATGTTGTTGTAAACCTTATGCTATCATGTATGTTGTAACTCCTATGTTATGTGATGCTGATATCATATATGTTGTAAATCATGCTATGACGATATTGTATAGGTTGTAATTTTCTATGCTAAGTTGTGATAAATCATACATGTTATAAAGTCATGATGTTATTATGTATGCAAATTAGTTCATGTTAATCAAATCATAATGTTGATGTTATTTGGGCTATGTTGATCTATATGACAAATCATGTATGCAAGTTTAGATTGATTAGTAAAGATTATGAACATATGCCATGACATCTATTTAGATCTAGAATTGTGCTATGACATGTGTGAGTTCTTTGTGTTAGATGCTAGTTCACATCATCATTATGTTGCGTAAACCACATATGCAAGTTTATACATGAATTTGGATTATGATCATATTATGTAAATTGTGACATTTTACCAAACAAGTTGATACCTTTAGATCCATGACATATGTAGCTTTATGCAAGTTGTAGTTTTTGCCTATGCAAGTTTAGGTGTTGTACATCTATCACACATGCAAGTTTCACCCCGTTTATGATTAGATCTATTTTATTTGTCTATATGTTGTGATAATTTATCTTTGTGCTATGAGTTAGACTATTCGAGACTAACGTATATTTTGCGTTGAATAAGCGAACGTATAACGTGGGGTAGGGGTAATATTAAGGATTTAATATTAAGAAATTGGGGTGCAACTGATATGATTTTGCATACCGTAAGTGGATGGCTATAATTGAGTCAATTATGGACATCATTAAAATTGGAATTAATTAATGATTTGAATAGGAATATATTTATAACAGGGATAAAAGATTAAAAGTGTTAATCAATGCTTAGGACACGAGGTTGGACTCGTTTGTGACGTAAACCTGCCCGGACCCGCCCGACAAATACAGTAGTCACAAATGTCTGCCCAATGTGAGAGGTCCTAGGCCAAACTAAAGCATAACACGGCTTAATGTTCGATTTCGAAATCATTTTCATTTTCTATTCAATTTGATTCAAATTTCATTTCAAAATATTCGATTTCGAAATCACTTTTCAATATTCATTTTTAAATGAATAAAATCGATATAAATATCGTTCACGTCAAAATGGCGTCAATCTAATCAACACGGCTTAATGTATTTCTATTTTCAAATATTCTATTTCAAATATTTCTATTTCAAATATTTCGATTTCAAATATTTCTATTTTCCACAAATGAATATTTATTTTTGTCAACACACGACTAATCCCAACGACTGAGTACTGTCCACGTGTGACTATTTTTGCTATTTAATATATTTTATAAAAATTAAGGTATCTATCGTTTGATATAAAATTAGACTTCAACTGTAAATTAGTAAGAGAACAATTTCCTGAATATTAACCCCGAAGGCCGAAACCAACATCAGATCAATATCCAGGAGACCACTCATCTCATCTATTTTCCAGTTGATTTCTAATTCTATATATGATAAAGATGTAAATTTTTATTGTTAAAATATTTCGTTCAACACATGACTAATCTCAACGGATGAGTACAGTCAACACATGAACCTTTATTTTATAAAGATAAAGAAGTAAATTTTATTATTAAAATATTTCGTTCAACACATGACTAATCTCACGAATGAGTACTGTCAACACATGAACCTTTATTTTATATTGATAAAGATGTAAATTTTATTATAAAAATATTTCGTTCAACACATGACTAATCTCACGAATGAGTACTGTCAACACATGAACCTTTATTTTATATTGATAAAGATGTAATTTTTATTATAAAAATATTTCGTTCAACACATGACTAATCTCAACGGATGAGCACAGTCAACACATGAACCTTTATTTTATATTGATAAAGATGTAATTTTTATTATAAAAATATTTCGTTCAACACATGACTAATCTCAACGAATGAGTACAGTCAACACATGAACCTTTATTTTATAATTATTCTTTATTTTATAAACTGGAATGAGGCCCAATCAATTACCATATAAAGTTAATTATATGGATTTTCATACAACACATGTATATAATAGCATTGAAAAATAATCAACCATCAACCAAAGTGCACTACACTGTATAAGCATCAAATATAGATATCTAACGCTTATAACAGCCTGTCGATCAATCGATCGACATATTTAATTAATCAGGATGAGTGAACTTCATGTTTCATCCCAACACCCGTGTGGGGTTTCAAACAATCAAACACAGATTTTTATTTGTGCAGTTGGGCGATGTGTAAAATTTATCGTCCCAATCAATGTCAGTCAAATCAGTGTACATAAACAAACCGTTCGGTTTGTAAATGAATATTTATTTATTCACTTTCACTATATTCATATTCACGTTAAAAATTATATTTTTAACGATAAAACATTTTATTTCAACATATGAATTTCTATTCAGTTCATTCTTTAAATAAAATGATATTTTTATTTTTCTAACATATTTTAGAAAATTTCGGCGGCATAACGGCACGATACTAGAAATGGGACGAGGCCTAGCCTTATCCCCGGTCTAGTGAAGGCCCACGTCATTCACACATCAATCAAATTTACCAAACAACCAAATTCAAATCAAATCATCTAACTAGTCTATGCAACCAAACAAACAAGTCCATGGTCTGTGGACGATTGTGTCGGGTGCTACTAAGCACCGTCTGCATACTAGTATATATATATATAACTAGAAAAGAAATTGAAAGGTGAGAAATTCTCACCGATAGCTATCCAATCATCTTGACTCTTGTTTTGTAGGAAATCATCATTGTTTTCGCCTTTTTCGCTTTTGTTGCCCGTAGTCACTACATATATAAAAATCACATTTTTATATTTTGATGTCTTTAAAATAAAAATCACATTTTTATTTATTCACTTTCAATTTAAAAATCATATTTTTATAATCGCTATTCAATATATAAAAATTATATTTTTACTTTGTTATTCAATATATAAAAAAAATCGAATTTTTATCTCGACGCTATATCGATAAAAATTCTATTTTATCACGCTATCCTCTATATAAAGTTTCCGTCTTTTCAAAATAGATCTTCCACCTTTTCTACAATAAAGATTTCGCCTTTATAAAAATATAGACTTCGCCTTTACAAATTTAAAGATTTCATCTTTATAAAAATCTCATTTTTATTTTTCTACACATATAAAGATGATATTTTTAACCTTCTACCTAAACAAAGATCATATTTTTACATCTTCTATATAGTAAAGATTATATTTTTAATACTTTAAAAATATAAAAATCATATTTTTAATACTTTAAAAATATAAAAATCACATTTTTATTACTCTACTATAATAAAAATCATTTTTTTTTCAGTTTTATCTACTAATAAAAATCAATTTCTATCATTACTAGAATATCGATTTTTCCTAGCCTAAATATAAAATAAACTAAATAAATAAAACCGGAGAAACTTACATCGGGGGGGGGGACTGTGCTTGCGGCAGCAGCAAGGTCGGGGGGTCGAGGTCGCAGGCGAAGGGAGGTGAGGGAAGGAGGAAGAGAAGGCGGCGTGGTGGAGGAAGAAGAAGAAGAAGAAGAAGCCGCGACAGCAGCCGGGGGGGTCGCGAGAAGGGGGGCCCACACCTAAAGCGGCGCGGTGGGCGATGCGAGGTTGGGGGGGCGTTTGCCTGGTGGCGGCGGCTCCACGATGGGGGAGGAGCGATTTGTCTTCGTCTCCCTTTTTTTTTCTGATCGATTAGGAATTGAGAGAAAGGGGGGGCCAGAGCGGGTTAAGGGGAAGAAAGGGTTTTTTCTTTTTTCTTTTTTATATTTAATTATTTTATTTTCTAAAAAGTTGACTTTTACATACGACCTCTAAACGAGGTCCACCGCCTGTCGTCCATAGCGTATTACCCCCATTCCGAGCACAATAGGATATGTATCGTAGGCTGATTCGGCTGTTACAATCAGTTTCCGTCAAATTTACATTTAAATCACTATATTAAATTTTAAACATACATTTCAAATTACCGGGGTCTCATACGAACTTTAAAAATTCTAGAAAAATATTTTCTAGCTTCTACGGTCCTAACAAAACTAGTTTCGTCGAATTCTGAGACCGTTAGAAAAATGACCATTTTCCAGTCGATTAAAATCAACTAAAACTGGTCAAACGCGTTTTCCTTTGCCACGCTCACATATTGATTCGAAAAATTATGAAATTTGGAATCTAGCAATAACTTGACACTGCGGATCCAACAAAAGTGGTTTTGTCGGAATCCGAGGTCGTTTGCAAAATTTCCATTTTTAAGGGCCTGAATTCCATAGCGACTATTCAGAATTTTCAACTGGACATATCTTTTGATTCCCGTTATGAAATTTTGATTTTTCGGATTCGTTGGAAAGATATTATCAATTAGATCCCATTATTTTTGGTTTCACAAAAATCCGGATTGTTTTGCACCCGGTACGTTCAATTGAAGTTTGAAATCGAATTATCGAACTACCGCGCCATTTTCAATTCTATTTATAATTATATATAATTATTTATATTCTAACGACGTGGTATATAATATATACGTTCGAATTATATTCAAAACAAATTTTTCGTCATTATTATTTAAAATAATCTATTTTAAATACAGAAAATTCGCTAAAATTGCCAAAATAAAAATTTTAAACTGGCCCAGATTTTTCGGGTTATTACAATCTCCCCCACTTAAAACTTTTCGTCCCCAAAAAGGAACAAAGTTGAAAGTGGTTTGATTAATCAACTCTACGTTCGATCTGACTTCCATTGTCCAACTTTTCAGTTTCTGAGAATTTTCAAAAATTTGGCTAACACCCTAAATTTTTGAAAAATTTCGCCATAACCTCCCCTGCAATGGGAGCATCGGGGAATTTCAAATAGCTTCCCTGGTCCTTCTAATCTCAAAAAGAAAAAGAAAAAGCCAAGCGGCTAGCCAATAGGCTCATAAAATCATCATCACCCAAACAAAACAGTAAATTATGTAGTAAACATGTACCTATTTGTCGGGCAAACAAATTTTATTCTTCGGCTCTAGCCTCCTTGCTATGACCTGTTCAATGATATACATGTATATGCAAGCAAATGCGACCAATTTTCAATATAATTCAATATTTGGTTCAATTAGGCTAAATGGTTCAAAATTATCAAACAAATAAACAAACAACACAAACATCTAACTATATTAGTTTTGGTTCCCACACCAGTCTAATGGAAATATATCGATATCACACCTTCGTTACTCGAACATGAATACTAATGACGACTAGTCAATCATCAGAATCATCTTCGGGCCACTAGAGTATGATTCTATATCTATCCAGTATATTAAAACTTCGAATATACGTTCATGACGCGTATATGCAAAATCTTTATATACTCGATTGTCCATATTCAAAATAAATAAATATTCAACTACGTATAAAATGGTTTAAATTTTCAAAACAAAAATTGTTTTCAATTGGAAAATATACTCTTCACACTCGTTCTAGGATACTACTGATCCTATCTCTAACGAGTCATTCTAATTGGATGTTGCTAATCCAATATCTGATGAATTCTTTCGTATGGTTCTAATGTGTCTTGTTCTCGAGCTCTGTAAACCAAAGCTCTGATACCAAATGTGACGGCCTTAGGCTTTGCAACCATCAGGCAGTGGGCTAACCTCCCACCGTGACATACAGTGATACCTCAGAACTGATTTTACGGCCAGCCTCTCGACTGCAACAACCAACCCAATCTTCCCATTGGGACGTGTAGGGGTAAAAGTCTCCTGCTCGCCACCAAACAGCCAAGCGAGAACCCCCTATCACATTCCCTAACCAGCTCTGATACCAAATGTGACGGCCTGGAATTTCGCTCGATCCGAATCAGTCGTTAAACCGATTTAGACCGTTCGAAACCCCTGACTGTTTGAGAACAGGACAAATCATAACACAAACAGAAGAACATTTCATTGCTATTACAACAATTCCATTAGATACAAGAATATACAGAGTATAATGAATAAATTACATTCGATAAATATCAGAGATTACAATACATTACATAACAGCGGAAAAAGAAATATAAAGCACAACTGAGGGTGATATACGGATACAGAGCTTTCCGGATATCATTCCAGCTGTACACCAGGATCCTGTGAATATAAATCTGCAAAACCAAAACTACTAGCTGCCCGTGCGGAAAATAGGGGCACCCAGAGTTTAGGTTAAAACAATAAACTCCAGGTCAGTCATGTGACTGGTGTGAGAACTAAAACAGTTATTTAAAACATTATTTTAAAAGAGAGTAATTCAAGGGACCACGCCGTATAACACGGAACGGGTTTCCTCCCAAGAATACCAGTGCACAGAATAAACAACGCAATGCTTTTTCGAAAAATGAAGCTATTATAAGACCCAGGTCCCATCACATAATGCAACGCAAGCCGGAGGATAGGGTTTTCCCTTATAATAGCTAAACATGCTTGGTACGTTTAAAACAAATCATTTGATACAATAATAAGTGTAAAGTGTCAAAACAATTTCAATCATAAATATAAATCATAGACGGCATGGGTAGCATATATCATGTCGCCATACTAGTTCTACAATTAAAACCTCAATACACGTATTGGAAATTGGATTCCGTCATGAGTCGAGGCAAGGGGCAAGCTCCTCTCCGCGTTCGAGACACTCTAGCAAATGCCTCAGGGTTACGCACTCCGGGCAACCCTTGGATGCTTCAGAGCCGGTCCTCACTTACGTTAGAGGATTAGTAATTCCTGAACACACGTTTCCCGGTCCTTATAGACCTATAATCGAGGCGCCTAGCATTCCAACAACCACATAGGTGAAAAGTATATAAATGTCAGGGCTGGTAAGTCACTGACGCCACCAAAGCAAGAAAGAAACGTCGTGCTCTCCCTGCAGTCCGTATCCCGTTTTTAACTCATACCGAGGTGTGAGGCTCGCGAATTCACGTTATACACAAAGCTGCCACGTAGGCATGCTTTGATCATCAACTGCAAGACTTTGCTTTTCAACAAAAGCCTTGATCATTGCATCTTAGCGTGCCACACAGGCAATTCATGCCATGCGACTGATGTATATTGCATATTGCATATAAATGTGTGTACATATTTAAGTAATTGATGTATAATGGTTGTGTTATCACATGGATGCTGCATTTTGGTGAATGGTTGTGCACACATTTGGAAAGAATATGTATCGATAGGATTCTTTCACATACATAATGGACGCATGACACTATAATGGTTTGCATTAAAGAGGTCAACTGAATCAGTAGACCGCCTGATTTTGCATTATATAAGGAACATATACACACACTTCTTGCATATGTTCATACAACATTAGAAATTTTATAAGGACAATGGATGCCCGTGTTTGTTGGTTGAGTAGATGGTTGTTTGGATGGTAGGATATGCATTCTCCTTAACTTGGAGATTTCAGGGGCAAAATCCCTTTAGGAGGGGAGAATGTAACACCCCAGATTTTTGAATAATCTAATTAAATAAATTAAAGAATAATTAATCTCAGACTTGAGAATTAAGGGGAATGGGTTGCGCCATTGTGTTCCTCTTGGAATTCTGGTTGAGATAGAATATGAGTTTGCGTAAAACGGATATCGGATGAAGGAGATATGGACAAACGAAGTCAGGCAGAAAACCAAAAGAGGAAGAAAGAGAAAAAAATAAAAAAATATATATATATATACCGGCGCAGTTGGGAAGTGCGCCAGTACATTTTTTCCTTGGTGCACTTCCCAAGTGCGCCCAGGCCGAGAGAAAACCTGAACAGCTTTCAGATTCAGTCCGATCAGTGTTATGAGTCATTGCTGAGTCCTTTCTGACTACTTGTTGAGTCATTAGGGCTGACTTGTCACCCTATCTTGAATGAGTGGTTTTTATTAACCCTAAGATCATCCGACGGCTAGAATTAAATCAAAACTCTATAAAAAGACCCATATACTCAAACCCTAAATCAGAATTAAAACTAAAACTATGGCTGTCATGCTGTTGTCTTGAACCCTGGACCAGCCGCCACCAAATTAAAGAGGAAGTACAACAAATCAAATCAGAACTACTCAACCGTAACAGCGAATCTTCTTCAAAGGAGAGCTAATTCAACTCCAGAAATCAGAATTTAGAACTCAAGACTACTTTTGAGTTGTGAGTTCGAGAGTTTTAATAATATAATTAGTAATTTAATTGGATTAAGCTATGATGCGGATTGTATGGTGATGATGTGAATTACTGATCGCATGTTATCATTTATATTGTAATTTTGTGATGTTATCATTTATGTGATAAATTCGATGATGCTATGTTGAGATGTTATCATATATGTTGTGATCTATGATGCTATCATCTATGTTGTAATCCTATGATTGGCTTATGTCTAGTTGAATCATCATGTTTCATATGCTAGTTGGTTATATTGATTCATATGATAAATCATATGTATGCAAGTTTAGATTTTGATTTAAACATGAATCATATACAAGTTGGGTAAATTATATATGACCTTACATGGTTATGACATTTAGTTTATGTGAAAATTTGATTAAAAGTTAGGCTATGGCATGTGTGAGTTATATTTTAAATTCTACATGATACTTTACATATTAGATGTAAGTTCACCCCATTGTTATGATGCATAAATCACATATGCAAGTTTGTATAAATATATGAGTTTAGAATATGAATCATGCTATGCAAGTTTAGGGGTATTGCCTATGCAAATTAACAACTTTAGATTTAGGACATATGTTGTTTATGCAAGTTGTAACTTTGGAATATGCAAGTTTTAGATGTAGAACATCATTCACACATGCAAGTTCACCCCTATGTTTGGATCTAGTCTTATTTTGTGTATGTTGTGATGTTTTCTCTTTATTCAATAAGTTAGACAATTCAAGTCTAACATATATTTTACGTTAAACGAACGGATGTAAAACGTGGGGTGATGGGAGAATATTAAATGATGTAATATTGAGAATTTGCGTAAATGCCGTAAAAGGTATAGACTAAATTTGTGATGATAATTGCTATGATTTTGCATACCATAAATAGATGGACATAATTGAGTCAATTATGGCCATAGTTAAATTTGGAATTGATTGATAATTTGAATAGGGAAAGTAATTCAAACTGGGCGATGATTAATTAGGTGTAATTAATCGTCTAAGACACGAGGTTAGGCTCTTTTGCGGCGTAAGACTGCCCGGACCTGTCCATAAAGTCAGCTGCCACAAATGCCAGTCTAATATGGGAGGTCTTAGGTATAAATTAAATGCGTAACAGTTGTAAAGACACGATGTTAGGCTCGTTTGTGGTGTAAGATTGCCCGAACCCGCCCGGCAAATCCAGCTGCCACAAATGCAAGTCTAATGTGAGAGGTCTTTATGAGGTTACAGTCTAAATGAATTATGAAACACTTAACCAGATAAACATATGTAGTGGGACATGTGGGTTTTAAGTGGGTGCCTTGGGTGGCATGTGGAATCTAGTAGGTGCCTTGGGTGGCATTTGAAATACGATTAGAATCACTTAACCAAAATGTGAAACATGAAAGTGAACATGAATAAGAAAAGGATTAAGTGGGATGTACTAGAGGGGACCAAGCTTAGGTGGATAGCTTGTGTCAAGTCATGGGGGTCCGTTTCAACCAGTAACCCAATAGTATCTGTGTGGGGTCGACCTAAGTGAGGACGGGACACGTGTACTGGGCTTGACTGTAGGAGGCCAAAACGGGTGAGCGGTGGCAACGCAAGTCCAACGGGTTCATATATGTGTGTGGGCCCGGGCTGGTAGGTAAGACGTTATTGCATCATGTAGGTATAAGCCGTGCATCTCTGGTTTTATCGGGTTGCCACATTGGGGAGTGATACACCCCACTATGGGACCAGCACGGGTATCTACAAGTAAGGGAGCCGGTCACTTGGGGTAGGACTTAGGGTACACTTAGTTATGTCTGTTTCTGTTGGTACCGTCAGTTTCTGATGGGTGGTAACACCTGTCTGTTTTTGCATGGTACCGTCTGTTGGGTTGGTAAAGGCCCAATACTAGTGTACACCTAATTCTACATTCTGTTTCTGTAGGGATTATTCTGTCTCCGTCTCTGATTCCGTTTCCGATTCTGTTTCCGTACCTTCTGTCTGTTGGGGTGGTAAAGGACCATTAGTTAGGTGGTAAAGGCCCATTATTAGTAATCTGTTTCTGTACTTTGTGTCTGTTGGGGTGGTAAAAGCCCATTACTAGTATTTTTTTTTTCCGTCTGTTGGGGGTGGTAAGAGCCCATTACTAGAATTCTTTTCTGTAGAGGTTATTCCGTTTCTGTTTCTGTTTCAGTTTAAACAATAGGGTAACACCTAATCCTGTTATAATAGTGGTAGTGCAGTATAGTAATTATCCTATAGTGGATAATTTGGTTCATCTTATTTCCTTGTTTATTTGTCATACCCAATTATTCACAGCCATTTCCTGATTTTCCAACTTATGCCTTAGCCTAATTATTTTGGTAATTATATTGTTAAAGTTATCGCACTCACCAGACGTATGTCTGACCTAGTTTGTTTCGCCTCTTTTCTTCCATTTCCCCCCTCCCCCCCCCCCTCCCCAGGTTCTCAGTGAGGAAACACACATGTTTAGTCAGGATTTGGATATCATCTTCTAGGAGCTACTTCTGAAGTATGGCTCGAATCTCTGTCTCTTATGTGGCTTTCTCTTTACTTTGGGGAATGATAATTTTCTTTTAAATACCTTTGTACTCTGATAATGTAAGACAAAAGTGTTTTGTTGTAAGGGTTTTATAACTCATGGTATTATGTAACAAAGTATTTTGGTGATTTAATAAAGTTATTTATTTCCGCTGCAAAAATTTTAATATCTGTCTTGTGATATTCTGTGTTTGTTTACCTAAAATGCTCCACTGAAGTTAAGGCATTCCCTTTGTGAGTGACCTTAATGGAGGTAGGGTGTTACATAGTCACTTTTTACTTTTCTTGATTTTACCCAATCGTTATCTTTAAAACCCCTTAAATGCAATTCATTTCAATTCATATTTTTACCCAAAAATCCATTAACCAAATCATTTACCAAAACCCATTAAAAACCACTTTTACTTAATTTGATGATTAAGTAAACTAGTACTTAATAACCCTTGACTTTAAATCTCTTTATACAAAATACATTTACAACTCTTATTTATTATAAAATCCATTAACAAGTCTTTAACACCAATCCATTTAAGCATTCTTATTAAAAATCTTAAACTGGATTTTATTTTCAGGATCCCTTTACCAAATCCTTTACGCAAAAATTCATTAAATAGCCTTTCTTTTGCATTTTATAATTTTTAGTTAATTCACTATCGCTTTACTAAATTTGATTATTAAATAATGCTTATCCTAAAACTTCGCCTTAGCTCTAAATCTCTTTTATATATTTTCTTTTATAAAACTTCGATCTATTATAAGATATCTTTCAGATTATAATCATTTCACTTAATACAGTTTATTAAATAAACATTCAATCAAATCACTACATAAGCCTTGCAGCTTCTTTTATAAACTTTTGTTTCATACAAACCCTTATAAACCCTTTTTCAAAGTCCAACTCAAACTCATTATAAATTGATTACCTCCTTAAATGAATATTCGTTCAAAAAGGTAATCCTTTAATTATTATAAATTAAAAGAATAATTAAGTTCAATGTCAACTATAAGTAAAAATAATTTTACTTCAGTTATTAACTAAAATAAAATAGCTAATCCCTTTTAAAAACTTATTAGAATAATAACTAATTTCATTAATAACAAAAAAATTCTATAATTATCTTTGAATATTGTTAATTAAAAGATAGCTAATTCTTCAGAAGTCTTGTTACATTTTAAACAATCATTTGTCAAAACTATTTCTATCAGATTAATTGATTAACGAATTTATCTAATACTGAATTTCAATTAAAATAGTTGACTGAGTCAACTTCAAAATGTCAGTTAACTTGTTAATTGTCCTTCCTCTAAACTAACTAATAATATAATTAATATAGAAATATCGCTTAATTGTTTCATAAAAACTACTATTCTGAATTATTAACCCGTAGGTTAATTTCTAACTTATATGCTTATAAAACATATTAAACATAATAATTTGCTATATAAAATATTTTATAATTACTTTATAACAACAAGTTATAAATATTGATTTATTTACAAAACTTCTATTTTCCATAGCTTATAAAAATATAAGTCGAAACCTTGCTTCAGTTATAAAATAAATTTTATAACCTAAACTTCGTCAATTCTCCTGATAGCAAATCAACATCTTAAAAAGTTGAATTTAGGGTCATCTATTGCCAATCACTTTATCACTAATGTCTATTGATTAATATCACATCAACATTTATTTTCAATTCAACAATTAACATCTAATTTAATAATCAACATCCAAATAGGGTTTAACATTACATGAGATAAACAATTCACATATCAATAATATGAAAAGCAAGTAACATACAATTATTTGAGGAAACCAGTTGGATCCTTCCAACCTATTTTTCCCTGCATCACAGCTCATAATATCGTTTAATAATTTCATATGAGATAAGAATTTAACTATCTAATGCATTTATACAATGTAAAAATAAATATTATCAATCAACAATCAAACATTCAAACAATAATCACCAGAAGCATCCAAACATCCAATTTATACTAAAAATGGTAAATTATAATTATAAGAATTTTACCACATCATAGTATTTCAAAAAGCATGAGAGTTAATTCATATTTTGTTTCGATCGATGACTCATGTCTATTTATATAGTTTTAAATAAGCGTTTGAAAAAAAATCCAGTTAGCTCTGAATTCTTTCAAACCATTTTGTACGCGCAGCCTTCGTCCATATGGTCCCAACGAATTTTGTTTCATTGAATTATGTTCACAAACGAACGAGTTACATTGGTTACAAGTTTTAACTATATTAAACAGCTTAGATTACTAATCCCTTATTTTGTTACCTGAATTATTTAATTAACTATGCTTAACCACGCTTATAATTCTTCTTCCCTCTCCATCAAAGAATTCACACTCCATGCAAAACTGCCAAACACAAAACCCACTCCATTCATCACTCCTCACCACCCGGTTTCTCCACTAAAATCCACAAACTCTTCACCGATCTCTCCCTCTTCACGAGTGTTTCAATCTCCAACACTGAATTTCCCCCGCGCATCACCCTCTTGAAATGCATCGACAACCTACTCCTGGAGCATGCACAATACATGCAATTATTTTAGCTTCAGTCTTTCCCAAATTTACACATGAAATGCAAAATATCCACCACTCACGCCATGTTATCCTCCGAAGCATCCAACGATGACCAAATCAATAATAAAAACTAATCCAAGATCATTACGAAATTTCGAACATCAGAAATTTTAGTCGAACCAATTTCTAAGACTATAAAGTTGAAGTTTATGCTTGTAGAAGTTCAATGGATCTGAAATTTCTCAATTCCATTAATTCTTCGATTTTATATTAATTTTTGACGTATTTATTAATGGCAGCCAGTAAATTCATTGACCAGAACGAATAAAGAACAAAAGGAAGATGAGGGGTTGGAAATAATTTATAATAAGGGTTTGGAATATACTTCGAATGCTATGTTGCTATTTCTGTTTGACGGTGCTTTATTCGTACGATCACATAGAAAATTCGATCCTGATTTAAATCCTGGTATAGTTTAACTTTCCAGACCCAATGAAACTTATTTCATCGATATCCATGTTTTTTGAAAAATAACACAATTTTGAATATTAATCATTAATTGATTCACGTTTATTTTTGGCATGCTGATATAACAACTCCGATTGGCTTGAAACTTGAAATCTTACAATTGCTTAACATTCCGGGCACGATGGAACTGGTGCCGTTGAATTCCGAGATTATTTTAAAATTCCATTTTTAATTTCACAACGTAAACCAATACGCGTTTATATCGTGCACGATGACAAATGACTCCAATTGATACGAAACTGGAAATATTACAATAATTAACCATTATGGAATTTATTAGATTAGTTTCATTGATATCAGAGATTATTTGAAAATAGACTATTCTGAAGTTCCATATTAAATTGACAAAATATAAATTCATTTTAAAACAAACAAATCAATTGATAATAAAATATTATTATCATATATATTCAAATAGAATTTATATAACTGCCAAATAAGCTAATTTGGATTTTAAAATTGATATTTTTATTTCCAAGATAAATCGATATTCAATTATTTAAAATCCTTTTATTCTATTAAATAATTATAATTCACAAACGATTCTGTAGCGGCTTTTTGAAAATTTGATTTTGACATAACTCAAAATCCACAAGGTGAAATTTAAATTTTTTTCTTCCATTAGAAACTATAATCCATTAAATTCAGAAGATTCTAGGTTCAAAGAATTACAACTTATATTTGATTCTGAATAATCAATTGAAGTTCAGAATGTATAACTACGAACTACTGCGATGTTACAAGCCATTTTTATTTCAGTTATTAATCATATGTTTAAACAACGTTTAATAAATAAAGTTCCTATTATACACTATAAGAAAAAAGCTGATTTTGCAGCGGTGAAATCCACTGGTGATCCGTCGCTATATAGGCGTTAGCGACGCATTAACTACGAATCCGAGTGGTCGGTAAATTTCATGAGTGTATTTGTGTCAAACTTTTGCGACGGATTTTAGTGTGAGTTCTCCAACAATTTTCAGCCATTTCTTTCAATATAAAATTTTAATTATAAATTATTTACCGATGTTTTAGCGACATATACGTATTTTTGAGAAATTATTATTTATAAAAATCCGTCGATAATCCCTTGCTAATTAGCAAGGGACTCGCAACGAAATATACTTTATTTAAAATATTTTTTTCAGTAATTTGTCGGTAAAAGATGAAGGATTAGCGACGTGTTTTTATTCATGTGAACATTTCAACAAGCATCATTAGTTGGCAATCTGTCCCTGTTCCCCTTTTGATCTGCCTATATATGTATATATGTGTGTGTGTGTATATATATATATATATATATATATATAATGGCATTGTTATTGGCACTCCAAATATTGTTAAGGGGTGGCCAATTTTTTTTCTTATAAAATTATTATGGGGAGTACAAATGAAGAAAGTAGCCCCTTAACAAATTAAGGTAATTTTACGTTATTAACCATTTCGCCCCTTAATAAATAAATTTAATTTTACCTTAACAAATATTGGAAGGGTCGTAGTAATTTTTTGATTCGCATATATCAATTTCTTTAAACCCTAAAGGATAAGCGTTCCAGAGGAATTGAATCGGGCCATTTTTTTGTCGACATAAATATGTCGAATTTTATAATTACGGAGGCACTGCATTGAAATGATTATTAATTTTTGACATATCACTGTCAAATACATATATAATTGATTACGTGCCGCATTCGGGGCAGTGGTTATGAACTGCTTATTTTAATTCGGTTTACCTTATCGTATAAGTTTTTTTAAATTTATTTTGAATGGGCAACCCAAGAATATTGAGTAGTATGAAATAATATGTTTGTGTAGCCCCTTAACATTTTTTCAAAGAGTGGAGTGTTTTTAAAAAATGGACACCCAACAATAGTTGGAGTGTCAATAACAATACCCATATCAAACTAATATCATCCAATTGTGAATTTGGAAATAAATTGCATATGAAAAAAGAAAAGTTAAATTTGCCAACGATATTATAATTTTGAACTGAAAAGAACATTCTTAATCAAATACAAGAACGAAAATCCATAATCCTTCATTAATTCATACACGAAGTTAAATTATTATCAACAAAACTATTCAACTGGTGCTAACATTATCCCATATACAAACACTTACAATGTTATACTAATTCCACATAACATTAAATTTACACTAACATATGTCTTAACATACATAACCAATCAACGAAGACGACGGCGACTGTAACATCCCGTATTTTTACGGTATAATAATTAATTAATTAATTTAATTATTTAAATAGCGATTTAAAGATTTAAATGGTTGTTTAATTAAATAATATTGAATATTTAATTAATATAAATAATAGAATAATATACTTATTCCCAAAATAGTCGAAAATAATGGAATTCACAATATTGTGTGAATTGTATTATTTATAAAATTTAATTTAGTTTATAATTGAATTATAATAATAAATTTATTATTTAAACAAAGTTTGAACGTATAATTATAATATAATTATAATCGAGCCCGAAATAGCGCGGCAGTTCGTAATTTGGCGATTTGAAGTTTAAACGAATATACATAATCCATTTTAAGACGGATTTCTGCGAAATAAGTAATGTTCGGAGCTGGTGAAGTATATTTTTCTAATGGAATATAAAAATCGAGATTTCGTCGTATAGATTTTGAGTTATGTCCAAATCAAATTTTCGAAAAGTCGCTATGGAATTCCTTTATAAATTATAACGATTTATTTATATTATAATAGGATTTTTAATATAAATTGAATATCGATTTAACTTGGGTTTTGAAATATCGAGTTCAAAATCCAGTTATGTGTATTTTGAAGCTGTATGATGTTCTATTGTGATATATACGATAATATTAATTTATTACTATTATTTTAAATTGTTCTTAAATATATTAATATTTAAATTTGTCTATTTAGAGCCATAGAAAATGCCCATTTTATAAATGACCTTCGTTTTCGATGAAATTAATTTTTTTGGATCTGGAATATTAAATTATTGTTTGATTTCAATTTTCATGATTTTTGGAGTTAGTATGTGACCGTACGGGATTTTAATGTGAAAAACAGTCAATATTTTGGGTTTAAAAGTATGTTGTGTGAGCAAATGGACTTGGAATTCAACGAAACAAGTTTCGTTGGGTTCGTAATGTTGAACTGTAGCTGCATGCCCATTTTGATGATTTTTGGACATCGTATGTGATCATGCTGATTTTTAGAAGACAAGTACAAGCAACGATACAATAAAAACAATTATAATAATTTATAAAAAATAATAATTTTTTTATCTTATATGTACCCCTCCCCTAAAAATCTCTAAACCTAAATTCCATTTCCTCAGTCAACAAAACCACCGCCATTGTTTTCTTCAAACAAAATAAAACGTGAAGATATTAAAATAAAAACAAATCATAAGAAGATCAAAAAAATCATGAGACAACTTTATTTGGTATCGGATCAGGGTGAGGTTCACTCCAGTATGGCTTCTACTTGGTGCGGTCATAGCTCGTGGGACTGGAAAATTCACAGTGGCAGCTAGGGCCGACCGTAGTTCAAAATCTAGGTGGCCGGACGATAATCCATGATTGTAGGTGAGTACGAGGTGAGGAAACTGGCAGGATAGCAAAGTAAGAGCTATTTTTAGGAAAATTAATGTTGTGTTGTTTTCGTTAAGTGTTGTAGATGGCTCGAAGTCACATGTCAGGATTTAGTTGCGAGCTGGATGAAATTGGTTCGGGGTTGATGAGCGTTTGATAAGAAGAAGTTTGGTGGAGTTAGTTTGTGTTTTAATGGAAAGATGGAGGAGTTTCGTAGGGTTGAAGCTTGACAATGGTGTAGTAAGTAGTAGAATGTCGCGACTAAGGAAGCAGATCCAAATCACGTATTGCCGTGATGAAGAGAGCGAGCTAAAGAAAAGAAGAGTGGTGACGAAAGTCGTGCATTGAAAGGTTGAGAGGAGAGGGAGAACCATGGGGAAGAAAACATGGTTATGGCCATTGGTTTGAGGAGGATACGGGAATATGTGAGCTGGAGTTATATTTGAGAAGAATGGGTCAACGGGCTTTTAAGTTGTACGTGGGGCAAGGAAGTTAGAGGCTGAGGCCCAAAACTAATAATTATAGTTTAAGTTAAACTTAACAGTTATAATAACTTGTATAAATCATATCTCAGTCATATTGTATCATAATTTTGAACGGTTTGATCCATTGAGATCGTATGAACAACCGCTCCACAATGGAACTGATTTGGATTGAATTTGAGCTCGTTACAATTTATAGCAAAATAAATTGCCAAATTTGAATCAACGAAGGTTATCGTTATTTAACGATAAACTGACCAAAGTGAGTAAATTTTACTAACTCTGATCAGTTTATATTTTTATAATGTATTTTAAGAATTGATAAATGATGGTTGATTGCGGTGTGTTGACTGTTTAGATGAACTACTAATCTATTAGTTGAAAATATAGATAACAATATATATATATATATATACACATACATATATATATATATATATATATACTGTTAATCAAATATTGATTTTGTTTATCAGAGTATTTCATATTGAAATGAAGTTGAAGTTAATTATATTGTTTAGCATCTGTGGATGCAGGGAAATAGGTTGGAGGGATCCAACTGGATTCCTTAATATTTATAATACTGTTTGTTTTCATATATTGTCATATATGATGTGATATATAATATGTGATTGATTATGATGACACTGGTCCTGTTATTGGCATTATAAATACCACAAGAAATATTGGAATGTAAAAAGGGAATTTCAAAGTGTATATTGAAAATTAAATATTTATTTAGGAAATAATAATTATAAAATGGAATATTTATGTGAAATAAATAGGATATATTAAATGAAATATTTATATAAAATAAATAGTATATATTAAATGAAATATTTATATGAAATAAACAGGATATATTAAACGAAATATTTATACGAAATAAATAGGATATTATAAAAGGAAATATTTATATGAAATAAATAGAATTATAAATGGGATTATTTGGAAAATGAATAGAATTATAAAAAGAAAATTGGCGAGATATAAAAGAACTATGAGATGATGGATTTAAAGGCAATTTTTAAATAGAAATCTGTTTTAACAAATAAATGGAGAAGATTAATTTATAAGTAATTTTTTTTATCAATTAAGTAAAATAATTTATTATGGGATAAATTGAATATATAAGTATGAAATTATATAGAGGAGTAGAAATTGGTTTTAACACCGATATTTTAAACAGAAATTGAACTTACCATTTATAAAGGAAATTATAAATGAGACTTTTAGTGTTAGTAGTAAATAGGAAATTTTTCATAATTAATTCTATAAATAGAATTTGGAACAGAGGATATTATTTTAAATGCGAAATAAAAATCAAATTGATTATATAAAAGAAATATTATTCACATTCGGTGTGGATAATTGATTAAAATAAATATTTTATAAATTAAATCATTTATAAGGAAAATTGTGTTTTGAGATAGGAATTCAAATGGGAATTTGAATGAGATAGAAAATAGAGTTAATCGAATATTAGTTATTCGAAATAGAGTTATTCGAAAGAAAGTTAATCGAATATAATTTATTCGAAGAGAGTTAATCGAATATAATTTATTCGAAATAGAGTTAATCGAATATGATTTATTCGAAAGAGAGTTAATCAAATATAATTTATTCAAAGAGAGTTAATCGAATATAATTTATTCGAAGAGTTTTAATCGAATATAATTTATTCAAAAGAGAGTTAATTAAATATAATTTATTCGAAAGAGAGTTAATCAAATATAATTTATTCGAAAGAGAGCTAATCGAATATAAATTATTCGAAAGAGAGTTAATCGAGTATAATTTATTTGAAAGAGATTTAATTGAATATAATTTATTTGAAAGAGAGTTAAATCGAATATAAGTTGTTTGAAAGGGAGTTAAATCGAATAGTGATTATTTGAAAGAGAGTTATATGTTTAAATTCGATTATATCGAATTCGAGAAAGTACAATTCACTTTCCATTTTTAAATTAAGATTTATTTATTTATAAATAAATTAGTTGTTTGTTTATTTATCCAAATTAATAAATAAAAGTTATATTTAAGTTATTATATTTCAGAAGCAAGGGATTATAACACTATTGTTATAATCAAATGATTTCTGTAAAAGAAGTGGATTCATAAATAGAATCCGAGAGTTATGTAAGGAAGTTCATTAAAGATTTAAAAGGTGAACTTTGTTTATTTTGAGGTTAGAAATGTTATTCAGTTAAGGTCTGAGTGGTAGTTATAACCCAACTTGATTGACTTTGTTTTTAACTAAGGAATGACGAAAGTGAAGGTTGGTTATGTGAACTTAGTTAATGAGTGTAATGGTTTGAGTTGGCATAGTGATGTTTTATTTAAACATCTGTTTAAATCTAATGAAGGGGTTTTGGAAATGTTTCCAAATAAGAATCAGAAATGTTTTCTAATGTAGAAAATAAGAAATGAGAGTAAATATGGAAATGTTTCCCAATGATTAATAACGTATATTTTCTAAATTTAGAAAATAAGAATTTTTGAACATATGGAAACAAGAATAGGGAAATGAATAATTGAATGACAAATTAAATTAAAGGGGATTAGTCTTGATTGATGATTTGCTCGGTTAGATTTCCATTTAGAAATATGACCGTTGTTTGTACACATGTTTTCCTTTGATAGTTAAATAACCGACTGTCAAAGTTTTTGACCATTTCCGTTGTCAATACGGAGAGACCGGGATCAGATTTATTATCTGAAACCCACTCCGTATGGGCATTTGCGAATAAAATATGATGAAGATAATTGAAGACGAAGTTTATGCAAGGGCTGTTCTAGCAAACCCTAGGTAGAAATTGCCAAAGATGGGTTTACAGAATAGTGCCTTAGGTATTTCCAGTCCCAGGACAACTTATATGGAAGAATGTTTGACAGAGACATTCAATAGACTACGTAAGATGATCTCTTCAAACGTATTTATGTTTGGTAGTGGAGAAATTCATTTCTCTTAGCTGTGTACCCGTGGTGTTTTTGGAGAAATCAATTTGTGATTTGGCGGGTATGACGAGGTAACATTCAAAGTAAATAAAGGTGTGGTCTATACGTTATGACCTCAAGCCTCACAATCAGGAAATGGTATAAAATCGGGTAGGTCGCATGGCTAAGTGGTTAGCTGCCAATTAGGCTGTATTGTCACCTGATCTAGAGAAATTCCATTTAATTCTATAATCTATTTTGATGTTGTCCCTTTGGGGAAATGGCTGTTGATCCCAACGGTTGGTGATAATACATTTGGTACACTCAAGCGAAATAGGTGACTGGTCATGTTTAGCCTGGGTTGCAATAAGTTCTTGTTGAACCCGGTGTATTCCTCTCTAGAGACACACTGTCGGAAGGTGGTCCCATACCTTGCCAGTTGGAATCCATTACACAATAAGCGCCCGTGGCTTTTGATTATATATTATGTATACGGAACGTGAGATGAAAGCGTTCTGCTAGACGATTATTATATTGTGGTTATTAGACAGTATTAAAATATCCAAATAGTATTGATATAAAGATTATCATTTCTTTCAAAAGGATTTTGAATGATAAATCAAGTGTTTTGGATTTCCATAAGGGAAAAATTTGTTCCGTATTATACAGCGTGGTCTTATGAGATATCGTTTATTTTCTCAAACTGTTTTTAAATTGTTTACTCATACCAGTCCCATGACTGATCCGGAGTTTATTTTGTTTTGTTTTACCTAAACTCTTGGGTGCCCAAATTTGTATGGGCAACCCAGTAGTCAGGATTTTACAGATATACTGAGAACTTGGAGTAGGAGGCTTTAGGATTTTATAGCAATTGTTTATTTCCGCTGTGTTGTAAGTGCTGTACTTTGATAATGATTTGTATATTCAAGTACATATGTATATTCAAGTATAGATTTGTATTCCAAAGATATGTTATACAGTATATTTTATTCGTTCCGCTGTGAGATTCGTATCACTCTGATTCTTTCGTTATGTTTTTCTTCTTCTTCTATTTTAATTTTATATCTTATCTATTCTCACCCTCTAATTTCTTTCTATTAATGATCCGAAATGTTCGATGCCTAAATAATTAACATGGGTTTTACGTTGATTTTCTGGGTTGAAAATTCCAGTTCGTTACAGTGGTATCAGAGCTGAAGGTTATGTGATTTCCTTGGCTCTGTTGTGTAACTCGACAGAGATAGGATTAATAATACCCTAGATTGAGTTAAGTGTATATATAAGAGAGAATGTATTTGTTATTTGATATAAAAATGATTTTTTATTTTGGAAGTTTATTGGTTGAGTTGTTTATGAGTTCTGGTCGATCGGTTTGATCCACCTTATCGGTAGGAGTTCCTAAACATTTGAACACAATAAACCGACACAATATCTTTTGAAAATAGGGCAAATGAAATAATTTTACCCAAATTATATTTTGGTGTACAAGATTATATTGAAATTATTATAATATGTTGGATATATTGGTTGTTATTATAATCGAGTAAGATTATAAAAAGTGAAATGGTTATATAAATAACCAATCAGAATTCAGATAAGTGTTATGAAATGAATTAAATATGAATTTAAATAAGAATTGAAATTATAACTCTGGAAATGTGAAAAAGTGTTTGCAAATGGATTTGGATTTAATATATGAGAATTTTAAAATCTTGGGAGATTTTTAATTGTTTTACAAACATTAGAAGGATATTTTGAAACAAATTTCAAAATAGAAGTATTTAAAAATGAATTTTGACAAAGTGATATAGTATTGAACTAACTTCAGTCGCTGAGAAATAATTCTGATGATGCTGGTCACATAATCAGTGTTCATTTTCGACTTTGTAAGTGATGGATTACTACAAAAAATATGTTTTTGAATTGTTTTGAGAAAAGAAAGTTTGTTTGAATTTCGAAAAGAAATATTTGAAATTAGGAAAAACTAAGTGGTTTGAAACTCCAAGGAAGGATTGTTTGATTTGAAAACAAATTAAAAAGGATTTGTGAAAAAAAATTGAAATTGAGTTAAGACCAGTAAAGTGGAAATTTTATTGAAATGGGGTAATATCGAGTAAAATTGGAAGTTGGTATATAATTAGGCTCGGCTGAGTAAATAGATTGATTTTTGAAATAAAAATCAGAATTTTGATTTTGGGATGAAGACAACCGATTAGGGAAATTAATTAGTTAATGAAACGTGGGGATGAAACTTAACTTGGTAGAGTAATTGGATTATGAGTTTGGAATCAAGAATGAAACTTGAATTTGAAATTGAATTTGGCTCGGATAAGCGAATGGTTGTGTGGGAGACAAAAGTGATTTGAGTTTGATTGTGATAACATTTATATATGTTTTATTAGTAGTAGATATGTAAGATCGAATGATATGCCCGACAAAAAGGTACAAGTTTATTTTTATATGAGTTTGGTGATTTATGAGTCTATTGGGCAAGCCGCTTGGGTGTTCGATTTTCTTTTGGGATGGAGAAGGCCTAGAGAGGCGAGTTGTACTTGTACCGATTAAGCCGTACAAAGGACGTGTTGGATAAATTTTTCGAAAATTTCAGGTGTAAGAAAATTTTCAGAAATTTTGAATTTTTTGTTAACAATAATTAATTAACATTTAATTGAAATAAATGGGTTCAGTTGAATCAGAAGTTAAACGTAAAACGAATAATTTTTTACCCAGTTAACAGGGTTTGTTTTCTACCTTAGCAATTTCGAGGACGAAATTATTTTAAGGGGGGAAGAACGTAACGTCACTTATTTTTACGATATAATATTTAATCTATTTAATTATTTAAATAGTGATTCAAAGATTTAAATGGTTGTTTAATTAAATAACATTGAATATTTAATTAATATAAATAATAGAATAATATATTTATTTCTGAAATAGTCGGAAATAATGGAATTCGCAATATTGTGTGAATTGGATTATTTATAAAATTTAATTCAGTTTAGAATTAAATTATAATAATGAATTTATTATTCAAACAACGTTTGAATGTATAATTATAATATGATTATAATCGATTTAACAACCCACGTCCGTTAGTGTCACTCACAAAGGGAATGCACTAAGTTCTATGGAGCATTTTGGGTAAAAGATGCAGATAAATTACAAGACAGACAAAAATTAAACAGTGGAAAATAAAACTTTGCTTTATTGATAAAATAGTTTGTACAATGATTTCTTTACAATATCAGAGTATCATCTGTCTTACAAAATAAAGAAGCATAAAAACAATATTTATATTCCCCAGTTTTAGCAAGAGCCAGCCATAGCATCTGGAAAGGAAGTCCAAGCAAAACTTCAACAAATCTTCTAGCTGGAAAAGAGTGGATGTACAACTTAACCTGAGCTAAACTATCCCCTCCTTTACTACTTGGGGGGGGGGGAACGGAAGAAAAGAAGACGAAAGAAAACAGAGTCAGACATAAAGCCTGAGTAAGTTCAGTAACTGCTAGCATGTGAACATGGAAAAACAAAACGACATGAATTAACTGAAGACAAGATTACACCATGACGATAGGGTCAACAAGATTAGACAAGGTAGTCACAAGATTTGCTAAGATAAGATAAACTGGATACGCTCTAATACTTTCTCCGCTTCGCTATTTCCTTGTTATACTGGTTTTTATATCTCTGCACCGCCTATCTAGAGTCCCAACTAGTAACGATAACGTGATCCCAATCCCTGTATTTTCCATCGCCTTCAGGCATCCATTTATTTATTTGTTACCTAGATTTAATCTAGGGTTTTCTACCAAGTGCCTTCTAGATTCAACTAGAGTTTACGCTGTCTGCTGAACGCTTCTCGGATTCAGGATTTATGCCACCTAGTTCAACTAGGAATTATGCTATCTGTCGAACGATGCCCCCAAGTCTAGGACACACTAGCTAGAGTGGTATATGTTCCTATACTTCCCCACGCATGTATCGCGAATCGTTATCGCTTGTCTAGATGCACATGTCCCATAATGTGCGGTCCGAGTCCTGTGTCAGGGCAAATCAAGGAATACAGAACTCGGCCGGGAGCTTTCAGATATCTGCCGATGCAGATGCTAAGGTCTGTTTTTGTTCCAGTGGCTATGGTCCCACTTGACCCCTCCCTCAACTAATGAAAGGAACACCTTGTAAAATGAGAACTTTACGCCGGCCCCCGGTGCCCCACTATCCTATGGCCATCCTCACCCATAACTAGATAGCAAGTATATGGCCTTTTGGAGTTCTCCGTCTTTCCGCTTCACGTATCTCGATTGACTGAAGATGGATGGTAGATGACGAGTTGCTATCACAGGGCTACCATTTTCTCGTCGAATCACGCCGGTCCATCCTGGTCTTTAGGTTGCCATGTATTGCAACCAAGGCATACCCCTGGTTCTTCTACGCAGACCTTAACCTCTGTGAGCCCAGGAGGATCATCTCCAGCCTCACAGAGGGATACCAAGATTACCCCCATGTCCCCTCGAAGCCTCGGGCTTCGTAACCCAATTCGTTGGAGCCTCCTTTTTACTCAGACGGACATTCGCTCCTTCCCGTGTTATACTAACAATTACTACTTAGTTTTACTAACTAAGATTTACCACTTAGTTTCCAGAATCGTTGTTTTCTAAGGTTTACTACTTAGTTCCGTCAATTTGGATTGGTTAAGTGTCATCAGTCAGATCAAGGCAACTTAACCCTCTTCATTCATCATGTTATACTGGTCAAGTGTTATCAGTAATTCATGTTGACTTAACCCCACCACAAACCAAGTTATATTGGTTAAGTATTTATTACTTAACCCTACCCATTCACCCTGTATTGGTTAAGTGTTCCTTTAACTTAACCTTGCCCGTCTGTTTTAACTAACATGTTATTAACGGTTAAGTATTATCCCTTCATGTTTTAGACTTAACCCTATTCTTTTATCACAATCTGATGGTTAAGTGTTCAAGTTTACTTAACCCTACGGTCTAGCCCAGCTAACATATCAAATTGGATAAGTGTATTAAATCTTACTTATCCCCAACCTCTAGTCTGGTTAACATGTTAATTTGGCTAAGTGTATTAACTTTACTTAACCCCACTTTCTAGACTAGTTAACACGATAATTTTGCTAAGTTTTTTCTTAGTTACTTAACCTCTACAAATCTTGACTTGTTACCATGAGTTTGGTTAAGTGTCCCTATGGACTTAGCCCTCCGTTCTAGCTTTACTGTGCTAAGTTGGTTAAGTGTTCCTATGGACTTAACCCTCCCATTCTAGCTTAACTGTATTTATCTAACCCCACATAACAGTCTTGTTATCATGTTGAGTTGGTTAACCCTAGCATTCTTGTCTAGCTTTAACTAAATAAATTAAAGCCACGACCATTTACATTAGACAAATATCGTTCCGATTACTGGATGTGCCGGTTGGTTCCGGGCAGGTTTACATCGCAACTCAGTCTAACCTCGGGTTTGGCATATTCGTGTTTTCTAAGTTCAAAGGGTTTTTATTAATTTTCAAATCAGGTTTTGAAAGTAACCATCCCGTCCATCGGATCAGTTAGGGATAGACAGGGAGAGCAGGAAACTTGTATTCTCCAAACTCAAGCCTAGACACTATCCTCTCTATCACCCTAGAACTTTCTGGTGCATTGTTAAAAGAGATGTCGTTAATAAACCTTTAATTTGTCTAAATTTATATTTCCTCATTCAGGCCAAATTCTATAAGTAAATTATTTCTAATTTACTTATTTCCTAATTACTCTTTTAATGTAAATTGTCTACATTCATTCTTATGGCCCATTTCCCCTTCTAAATCATATTTATGCTTTTTGGTATGTGGACTATACCAAATGAAGGTTCACTAACCATGATATTGCTAAACCTGCCAATTACTCCCAATTATGGCCAATTTCATATTTTTGCCAATATACTTACCGTGCCAAATTAGCTAATCCAATTCCAATTCAACGTTCTAATTCTAGACTTATTACTCTAGTTCACTATTCATGTAAATGCTAGGTTTACACGTCAATTCTAGATTCAAATTACACATCTTATAATTCATGTCAAATTTATCCAATTTGCATTTCTATGAACATGCCATAGTACATGTTCCTTATTTATACCAAATTCCGAGTTTATAACTATGTTTTTAGTACATTTCACATTATGCCCAAATCGTATTCCCACTGTTCGTATAATTGCGATTCAATCTAGATTATGGATAAACCTAGACTCGTAGAAAATAGGGAATGAACCAAAGATGCTATGAAAAAGGATGGACATAATAACTGGCATAAAAAGGGTTGAATAACGACGTCGGTTCAAGAACATGGGCAGACCTAACTTAATAGGTAAATTCCCAAGGTCTAAAACCAAGGATAGACAAAATAGAGACGCAGGTTCAAGAACATGGGTAGACCTAACTTAATAGGTAAATTCCCAATGTCTAAAACCAAAGAAAACCAAGGACGAGCAGAATAAATAATCGAGTTTAGACCCAATCTCATAATCATAGAACTTAAGCAACACTTTCCTAGTCATGAATCATAGGTGCTTAATCATAGTTGTCCCATTTATGTCATAGACAATAATTTTGCTTCCTAATCAAAGGTATAGGCTTGTGTTCATAGTCATGGAAATAATTCAAATATTCGCAGTCACAGTCAAGGGGATGTCCATAGTCATAGGCAATGTTCATAGTCTTAGGAAATGTTCATAGTCTTAGGAAATGTTCATAGTCATAACAATGTTCATAATCAAAGAGGCATATGGTTCTGAGGTCCATAGTTTCATAGCCACAGTCTTATTTGTCCTCGAATCATAATAGTTCTTAATTTGGTCCAAAGGAATAGGCACTGATTTAATAGAAAGAATTGGCATACTCTTTTATTCCATTAATTTCATGTCACGAAAAGAGAAACGCTCAAATATGGAAATAACTGACTTACAGAGATTCAGATTAGAAAAGAAAGATGGCGTTGCGATGATTCGTGCGACGTTAGCCTTTGATCCTAATCTTGAAGCTTTAATATTGATTTGAATCTCCTCTGGACAATTTGAGCAGCATAACCTTGCCTTGGATTTTTGTATTATCTTCTTATTTTTATTTATTTATATATTTTCTCAGAGGCAGCATAAGGATAGAAAAGAATTGTGAATAGAGAAGAAGACTAGGGCTGTTTATATAGTGTTAGGCGGACGAACCTGGTCAGAATGGCGTCCAGATACATCAGAACGAACAGGGTGCAGAAGGCTGCAAAAATAGGGGGGTCGACCCCCAGGTCGACTGTGTAGTCGACCAGGGTGCCCCAGGTCGACTACGCAGTCGAACTGGGTGTCTTGGGCGGGAAAATTCCCGCCCTGGCCAATCCGACCCGATTTTGAAATTTGAATCTGTTTTCTGTCTGTTTTAATTCTGAAACTTCCGGAGGCCATATCCCCCTCATACGGACTCCGATTTACGCAAACTCGGACTCGTTTTCATGCAGAATTCCGAGACGAACGCAATGGCCTAGCCCATTTCCCTTGATTTTGAATTTTACTTTTAATTCTTCCTTGATTTGTGAATCTTAGCGTTACAGAATCATGGGGTGTTACATTCTCCCCCACTTAAAAGGATTTCGTCCCCGAAATCTTCAAGTTAGGAAGAATGTGTCCTACCATCCAATCACCAATCTACTCAACCATTCACTCAAACTCATCCATTGTCCTTAAAAGATTCTAATGTTTCATGTTCATATGCATAGTGTGTGTATATGTCTTTATCTACTGTAAAATCAGGCGGTCTACTGATTCAGTCGACCTCCTTAATGCGAGTCATGTCAGTGCCATGCGTCCAACCATGTATGCAAGCATCCCTAGTTATGTAAATACTATATGCGTGCACGACCATTCATCCGTATGCAACACCCATATGATAACATATCAAGTTCAATTTACAAACAAATACATATCTGTAAATGCTATATAAAAGCGTCTGAACTGATATAGTGCCTAATACGTATGCATATGCATTCACAAGCAACCATTAGCAACCACTTGCAACCACCAACCATAACATGTTTCAAATACATGTTTACATCCATTGGCTTCTACCTAAGGATTGAAGATGCGACCTAGGTGATATACTTCGGAAAGAGAGAAACAATTATGCGTAAAGCTCCTACACAAAGAAACCAAGGATGCACCCTTAAGAAAAAGGGTATGACGCTAGTATCTAGCCTTCTTGAGCTTTACTCCACTGTATCTTAACTAATTTAACTTCACGATTGTGAAGTTTCTGACCTCCAATTCCAAAATAAACAGATGTCAATCACGGTACCAAGTATATGTACTAAGATGATTAGAGGTCTCTCCTCTTAGCTTATCCATCACGCCATAACTATGAGAGTAAAAAGATCACTCCGTACTTTTTAGAGTGCCTGCCACAACTATTCATCTCCCACGCAAACCATCCTAGTCGAACTTGACATTCCTCAAGTACAAGCCCCAAAGGCCTAAACCAATATCAGACAAGCACCCGAGGAATATCTCCTTCGAATTTAGACGATCTACGTGAGATGATATAAGCAAAATCGATAGCTATTCTCAAATCCCTACTAACCAAAAATAAACTGGCCAGACCACCAATTGGATTTGAGAATCTAGTGGGATCTTTCTACTATACAAGTACTATGGTGCAGAGACCCAACTATGGAAGTGGATATGAACAAATGAGAAGCGCTAGGACCTAAGGAAATAGTACGAACAGAAAACTAGAATCTTCCAACTGGACTACCTTTTCCTAGGTACGTTTGGTGGCGAAAGCATGTACTTGTCCTTATGAAAATCTCGTCCTCGTCCTTATCCTTAAGTATATGCCCTATCATACCCTAGTAAAGATACTTCCTCTTGTCTTAGGTTTTATAATTTCTTCCTCCTTCGTGCGCTAAGTCTACATCCATGAATTCCTCATCCTACGGTTATGCTCCTTAGCCAAACTCATCATCCCCTTCCGTGTGTAGTCATGTTAACAAATCTCTCTAAAACTGCCCCCATCGTCCGGAAAACCCCATAAGCTTCGAAAGAAAATTGCCCGTAGATGAAACAACTACGACTATGGATGGAAGCCGGGCACTACTTTGCCCTTCGATGAGGTTACCTCCCAGAAAGCCAGGAGCCCCAGAGACTTAAGAAAGAAGAAGACAAGAATTTAAATAGAGGAAGAGAAGATAGTGCGTATGGCTTTGGCGAATATGTCTTTAAAGCAAATCTTTTCTCTTGAAAATGCTTCTTTAAAAACCGTTTTGAAATAATTTTTCAAATCCTTTATCTGATCATGTAACCTTCAGCTCTGGTACCACGTTTAACACCCCAGGTCTGTTAGTGTCACTCACAAAGGGAATGCACTAAGTTCCGTGGAGCATATTGTGTAAAAGATGCAGATAAATTACAAGAAAGACAAAAATTAAACAGCGGAAAATAAAACTTTGCTTTATTGATAAAATAGTTTGTACAATGATTTCTTTACAATATCAGAGTATCATCTGTCTTATAAAATAAAGAAGCATAAAAACATTATTTATATTCCCCAGTTTTAGTAAGAGCCAGCCATAGCATCTGGAAAGAGAGTCCAAGCAAAACTTCAACAAATCTTCAAGCTAGAAAAGAGTGGCAGTCCAACTTAACCTGAGCTAAACTATCCCCAACTTTACTACCCCCCGGGGGGGGGGGGGGATGGAAGAAAAGAAGACGAAAGGAAAACAGAGTCAGACATAAAGCCTGAGCAAGTTCAGTAACTTCTAGCATGTGAACATCGAAAAACAAAACGACATGAATTAACTGAATACAAGATTACACCATGACGATAGGGTCAACAGGATTAGACAAGGTAGTCACAAGATATGCTAAGATAAGATAAACTGGATACGCTCTAATACTTTCGCCGCTTCGCTATTTCCTTGTTATACTGGTTTCTATATCTCTGCACCGCCTATCTAGTGTCCCAAATAGTAACGATAACGTGATCCCAATCCCTGTATTTTCCATCGCCTTCAGGCATCCATTTATTTATTTGTTACCTAGATTTAATCTACGGTTTTCTACCAAGTGCCTTCTAGATTCAACTAGAGTTTACGTTGTCTGCTGAACGCTTCTCAGATTCAGGATTTATGCCACCTAGTTCAACTAGGAATTATGCTACCTGTCGAACGATGCCCCAAGTCTAGGACATAATACCTAGAGTGGTATATGTTCCTATACTTCCCCACGCATGTATCGCGAATCGTTATCACATTTCTAGATGCACATATCCCGTAATGTGCGGTCCGAGTCCTGTGTCAGGGCAATTCAAGGAATACAGAACTCGGTCGGGGGCTTTCATATATCTGCCGATGCAGATGCTATGGTCTGTTTTTGTTCCAGTGGCTATGGTCCCACTTGACCATTCCCTCAACTAATGAAAGGCACACCTTGTAAAATGAGAACCATACGCCGGCCCCCGGTGCCCCACTATCCTATGGCCATCCTCACCCATAACTAGATAGCAAGTATATGGTCTTTTGGAGTTCTCCGTCTTTCCGCTTCACGTATCTCGATTGACTGAAGATGGATGGTAGACGAAGAGTTGCTATCACAGGGCTACCGTTTTCTCGCCGAATCACGCCGGTCCATCCTGGTCTTTAGGTTGCCATGTATTGCAACCAAGGCAAACGCCTGGTTCTTCTACGTAGACCTTAACCTCTGTGAGCCCAGGAGGATCATCTTCAGCCTCACAGAGGGATACCAAGAGTACCCTCATGTCCCCTCGAAGCCTCGGGCTTCGTAACCCAATTCGTTGGAGCCTCCATTTTACTCAGATGGACATTCGCTCCTTCTCGTGTTATACTAAGAATTACTACATAGTTTTACTAACTAAGATTTACCACTTAGTTTCCAGAATCGTTGTTTTCTAAGGTTTACAACTTAGTTCTGTCAATTTGGATTGGTTAAGTGTCATCAGTCAATTCAAGCAAACTTAACCCTCTTCACTCATCCTGTTATATTGGTCAAGTGTTATCAGTAATTCATGTTGACTTAACTCCACCACAAACCAAGTTATATTGGTTAAGTATTTATTACTTAACCCTACCCATTCACCCTGTATTGGTTAAGTGTTCCTTTAACTTAACCTTGCCCGTCTGTTTTAACTAACATGTTATTAACGGTTAAGTATTATCCCTTCATGTTTTAGACTTAACCCTATTCTTTTATTACAATCTGATGGTTAAGTGTTCAAGTTTACTTAACCCTACGGTCTAGACCAGCTAACATATCAAATTGGCTAAGTGTATTAAATCTTACTTAACCCCAACCTCTAGTCTAGTTTACATGTTAATTTGGCTAAGTGTATTAACATTACTTAACCCCACTTTCTAGACTAGTTAAGATGTTAATTTGGCTAAGTGTTTTCTTAGTTACTTAACCTCTACAAATCTTGTCTTGTTACCATGAGTTTGGTTAAGTGTCCCTGTGGACTTAGCCCTCCGTTCTAGCTTAACTGTGCTAAGTTGGTTAAGTGTTCCTATGGACTTAACCCTCCCATTCTTGCTTAACTGTATGGATCTAAACCCACCAATCAGTCTTGTTATCATGTTGAGTTGGTTAACCCTAGCATTCTTGTCTAGCTTTAACTAAATAAATTAAAGCCACCACCACTCACATTAGACCGATATTGTTGTGATTATTAGATGTGCTGGTTGGTTCCGGGCAGGTTTACATCGCAACTCAGTCTAACCTCGGGTTAGGCATATTCGTGTTTTCTAAGTTCAAAGGGTTTTGATTAATTTTCAAATCAGGTTTTGAAAGTAACCATCCCGTCCATCGGATCAGTTAGGGATAGCCAG
This sequence comes from Allium sativum, assembly GCA_030737875.1. Taxonomy (NCBI): domain Eukaryota; kingdom Viridiplantae; phylum Streptophyta; class Magnoliopsida; order Asparagales; family Amaryllidaceae; genus Allium; species Allium sativum. The sequence continues at coordinate 655,191,692 of CM060918.1, read as the reverse complement.
GGAGAGCAGGAAACTTGTATTTTCGAAACTCAAGCCTAGACACTATCCTCTCTGTAACCCTAGAACTTTCTGGTGCATTGTTAAAAAATATGTCGTTAATAAACCTTTAATTTGTCTAAATTTATATTTCCTCATTCAGGATGAATTCTATAAGTAAATTATTTCTAATTTACTTATTTCCTAATTACTCTTTTAATATAAATTGTCTACATTATTCTTATGGCCCATTTCCCCTTCTAAATCATATTTATGCTTTTTGGTATGTGGACAATACCAAATTAAGTGTCACTAACCATGATTTTGCTAAACCTGCCAATTACTCCCAATTATGGCCAATTTCATATTTATGCCAATATACTAACCATGCCAAATTAGCTAATACAATTCCAATTCAACGTTCTAATTCTAGACTTATTACTCTAGTTCACTATTCATGTAAATGCTAAGTTTACACGTCAATTCTAGATTCAAATTAAACATCTTATAATTCATGTCAAATTTATCCAATTTGCATTTCTATGAACATGCCATAATACATGTTCCTAATTTATGCCAAATTCCAAGTTTATAACTATGTTTTTAGTACATTTCACATTATGCCCAAATCGCATTCCCACCGTTCGTATAATTGCGATTCAATCTAGATTATGGATAAACCTAGACTCGTAGAAAATAGGGAATGAACCAAAGATGCTATAAAAAAGGATGGACATAACAACTGGCATAAAAATGGTTGAATAACGACGTCAGTTCAAGAACATGGGTAGACCTAACTTAATAGGTAAATTCCCAAGGTCTAAAACCAAGGATAGACAAAATAGAGACGCAGGTTTAAGAACATGGGTAGACCTAACTTAATAGGTAAATTCCCAAGGTCTAAAACCAAAGAAAACCAAGGACGAGGAGAATAAATAATTGGGTTTAGACCCAATCTCATAATCACAGAACTTAAGCAACACTTTCCTAGTCATCGATCATAGGTGCTTAATCACAATTGTCCCATTTATGCCATAGACAATAGTTTTGCTTCCTAATCAAAGTATAGGCTTGTGTTCATAGTCTTGGAAATAATTCTCATATTCGCAGTCACAGTCATAGGCAATGTCCATAATCATAGGCAATGTTCATAGTCTTAGGCAATGATCATAGTCATAGGCAATGTTCATAGTCAAAGTGGCATATGGTTCTGAGGTCCATAGTTTCATAGTCACAGTCTTATTTGTCCTCGAATCATAATAGTTCTTAATTTGGTCCAAAGGAATAGGCACTGATTCAATAGAAAGAATTGGCATACTCTTTTATTCCTTTAATTCCATGTCACGAAAAGAGAAACGCTCAAATCTAGAAATAACTGACTTACAGAGACTCAGATTAGAAAAGAAAGATGGCGTTGCTATGATTCGTGCGATGTTAGCCTTTGATCCTTATCTCGAAGCTTTAATATTGATTTGAATCTCCTCTGGACAATTTAAGCAGCGTAACCTTGCCTTGGATTTTTGTATTATCTACTTATTTTTATTTATTTATATATTTTCTCAGAGGCAGCATAATGATAGAAAAGAATTGTGAATAGAGAAGAAGACTAGGGCTGTTTATATAGTGTTAGGCGGACGAACCTGGTCAGAATGGCGTCCAGATACATCAGAACGAACAGGGTGCAGAAGGCTGAAAAAACGGGGGGGGGGGGGGTGGTCGACCACCCAGGTCGACTATGTAGTCGACCTGGGTGCCCCAGGTCGACTACTCAGTCGACCTGGATAGCCCAGGTCGACTACCCAGTCGACCTGGGTGTCTTGGGCAGGAAAATTCCCGCCCTGGCCAATCCGGCCCGATTTTGAAGTTTGAATCTGTTTTCTGTCTGTTTTAATTCTGAAACTTCCGGAGGCCATATCCCCCGCATACGGACTCCAATTTACGCAAACTTGGACTCGTTTTCATGTAGAATTCCGAGACGAACACAATGGCGTAGCCCATTTCCCTTGATTTTGAATTTAACTTTTAATTCTGCCTTGATTTGTGAATCTTAGCATTACAGAATCACGGGGTGTTACAATCGAGCTCGAAATAGCACGGCAGTTCGTAATTTGGCGATTCAAACTTTAAAAAAATATATAGAATCCATTTTAAGTCGGATTTCTGTGAAACAAGAAACGTTCGGAGCTGGTGAAGTACATTTTTCTAATGGAAGAGAAAAATCGAGATTTCGTGTTGTAGACTGTAATTTATGTCCAAATCAAATTTTCGAAAAGTCGTAATGGAATTCCTTTATAAATTATAATGATTTATTTACATTATAAAAAGATTTTTAATATAAACTGAATATCGATTTAACTTGGGTTTTGAAATATCGAGTTATAAATCCAGATATGTATATTTTGGAGTTGTATGATATTCTATTGTGATATATACGTTAATATTAATTTAATACTATTATTTAAATTTTTTTAAATAAATTAATATTTAAATTGGTTTATTTAGAGCCCTAGAAAATAGTCATTTTACAGATGACTTCTATTTTCGATGAAATTGATTTTGTTCAATTCGGAATATTAAATTATTGTTAGATTTCAATTATCGTGATTTTTGGAGTCGGTATGTGATTGTACGGGATTTTAATGTGAAAAACAATCAATATTTTGGGTTTAAAAGTTTACTGTGTGAGCAAATGGACTCAGAATTCGATGAAACAAGTTTCATTGGGTCCGTAATATTGAACTGTAACTGCATGCCCATTTTCATGATTTTTGGATATCATGTGTGATCATGAGGATTTTTAGAAGACAAATACTATAACAACCCGGAAAATCAAAACCAATTTAAAATTTTTATTTTAGCAAATCTAATGAATTTTGGATATATAAAATGAATTATTTTAAATAATAATGGCTAAAATTTTATTTTAAATGAAGTTAGAACGAATAAATTTGTTTTAATTATATAACGAGCCTAAAATGGCACGGTAGTTCGAAAATTCGATTTCTAATTTCAAATATATATATAGAATTCAATATAAGTCAAAAATGGATAAAACAAGAAATATTTGAATCTGATTAACAATATCTTTCTGATGGATGTAAGAAATTGAGATTTCACTTTATAGATTATATGTTACGTACAGTTTAAAATTCAGAAAAGTCGATGTGGAATTTATATATATTTTAATATATATATATATATATGGTGCTTAAAATAGCAATTTTGCAAATGACTTCCGTTTTCGACGAAACCACTTTTGTTGGATCCGGAATGCCAAATTATCACTAGATTCCAAAACTCATAATTTTTGGAATTAATATGTGAGCAAGGAAAAGGAAAATGTGTTTGGCAATTTTAGTTTGAATTTAATTGACTGGAAAATGAACGTTTTTCAAACGGTCTCCAAATTCAACGAAATTAGTTTTGTTAGGACCGTATCGTCAAAAAAAAGTCAGAAATAATTTTTCTGTAATTTTTGGAGTCAGTATGTGGCTCCAGTAAATTAAAAGGTACGTTTGGATTTAAAATATGTTTATTTATATTTTAAATTTAACGAAAACTAATCGTAATAGTCAAATTGGCTTACGGGACATATCCCATTGCGTTCGAAATGGAGGAAATTAGTTAGGGGCGACAGTTGGTGGGTTCGATTTAGACTTCGTATGGGAAAGTTGTTAGTCTTGGAGAGATTATAAATAGTAATCTAAACCCTAGTTTTATAAATAATAATAATAATAAAATCAGAAAACAGCGGCCCCTTTTCTCCCCAAATCTTGATTCCCCCGTCGCCTTCGAGCAAATCGACCATGCCCGACGCCAGTGCCCCCACCTCTGGCAATCCCCTCCTCCTCTTCTCTCTCCTCCCCTAATCTCGAGATTCCCATGCCGTAGCACCCAAAACCCAAGCCGCCAGCCTCCTAGCCCGTCGTTGCCACCTAACCACCCCCACCCACGACCTCTAGCGACACCCCACCACTACCTGCTCCCCCTTCCGACCACCAGTGGGCCCTCCTCCGAGGAAGATGCAATTTTTACCTATAAAGGTGAGTTTTTTTTAATATTTTATTTTATTTTTAAATCAGATTTTATTTTAAGTTAAAAACATAGTTTTTGAATCAGTTTTTATTTTATATAATACATAGAAGAAAATCAGTTTTTATTTAATGTAAATACATTATTATAATATTTTTTAAATATAAATTTGAGATTTTAAAAATAAAGGTATGATTTTTAATTTATTTCATGATGTATAAAAATTGGATTTTAAAAATAAAAATACGATTTTTATGCATAGAGATTTGAAATAAAAATATGATTTTTATTAAGTGAAGAGCAAGATAAAAGTTAGATTTTTATATATATATATATATATATATATATATAGCGAATATAAAAATTAGCTTTTTATTCATATAATAACGAAATGAAGATATATTTTTATATAAAAACCTTTGTTATAAAAATTCGATTTGTAGCTATATAAAGATCATATTAAAAATGTGATTTTTAATATCAACAGCGTGAAAGAGAATGCATTGGAATTCCGGGAAAATCCGAACTGTTCAGAAATTCAGAAATAAAATTGGTGGAGTGGATCCCCAAAGGCGAGAACTTCTCACTTTAGTTTATTTTCTTGTTAAAAATATATACTAGGATGCATACGGTGCTTAGCAGCAACCGACACCGTTGTCCACAGGCCATGGCCGACTTGTTTGATTATAATGTGTTGTGAAAATTGAATGTGATGTGGAATGGAATGTAAAATATTCATATGTTGAATAAATATAATTTTTAAAGTGTATGTGAATAAAATAAATATTCATTTACAAATTGGACAATTTGTTTATGTACAGCCATTTAACTGATATGGATTGAGACGATAAATTTTACACATCGGCCAACTGCACAAATAAAATCTGTTTTTGTTGATTAAAACCCCACATGGGTATTGGGATGATATTTGACATACACTAATCCCAATTATTTAGTTGTATGTCAATCAATAGGTTGACAGACTGTTGCAAGTGTAAATTATTTATATTTAATGCTTATACAATGTAGAATGCACTCTGGATGATGGTTCGTTGTTTATCATTGTAATTATATACATGTGTTATATGGAATCCATATAACTAACATTATATGGTAATTGATTGGGTCTCATTCCAATTTGGAAGATAAAGAATATTTTTAAAACAATATTCATAAAAGGATACAATATATTCATGTGTTGAATAAAATAAATGACGAATATTTTAAAATAATATTCAGTAAAAGTTCAAAATATGATTTTGATGTCCAATTTTGGATGGAAACGAAAATATTGAAATATATAAAGCCGTGTTGATTAGATATGTGCCATTTTGACGCGAACGATATTTATATAGATTTTATTCATTTTTATAATGAATATCGAAAAGGAATTGATTTCAAAATCAGATATTTGAAAATATTATCATTTATATATTAATGATATGAAATATTCAATTTTGGTTTAAAATTGAAAATGGAGTTGAAATCGTTTTAAAAAAACGATTTATAAAATATGTTTTAAATGGAAATCGATGAAATATATATATTATATAAATTAAATGGCCCAAGTAGAACGCGTCGCACCGCGACCATTTGCGAATTTCGACCATTGATTTCGAATGGAAGTTACGGGAGATCCGACCGTCCGATTCTCCTAAACCCAGAACCGTTGGGTTCGTATAAAAAAGGGCTTTCCAACGAATATAAGAAATTTAGAATCTAATAGTTGGATTTGGAATTATGTCCAAATCAAATTTGGAAAAGGTCGTTGTAAGTGCAGTTCAAAGACCGTTTATGGAAATCGACTGTATAGGCCATGATAAAATTATTAAAAATATTAATAATTTGTGTAAAATCATATAAAGGATTTGGAAAGAATTTGGATGAAAAATACCATATTTGGAATGATAAAAATATATTTTTATCGAAATTAACTAATTATTAACTAGAATTATAATCCAATTATTTATAAATAAATAAATAAATTGATTGGGCTCATGCTGATGAAGATCTGGATTTGTTCTGTGACTACGTTTTTGTTTGGTTTTGCGTCTTCTTGTATGGGTTATTTGGGTTTGTACTGTTTTTACTTTTCTGCAATCTTTCGGGGTTGAGCTAGCGTCTTCTTCGGGGTAGATAGCGGTTTTCTCTGATGGTAGTTCGATTTCACCCAGCTTCAAGTGAAGTGTTAGTTCTAAACTGCTGGTTTGAATTGAAAGTGCTTTCCTTTTGCTATCTATCTCCCTGTATATGTCATATGCTGAAGGTATTCAAGAAGAAACTCTTTGGATTGGTTTCTTTCTTGCTAGCTGTTTGCTTCGCCATTTGGAACATGTCATTTCGGTGATGAACTGAGCTGGGTCTTCATTGCTTGTTGGGTTCTTGGTTTGGTTTATTATCATGTCAGAGATTTATGTTATCTTTCAAGCAGGTCAATGCCTTGTGCCTTAGGGCTACATGCTGCTTGCATCCAACTACGTCAAATCAATATGCTACTGGGTACTTACTATTTCTTCAGAGGTGCCATGCTATGGATCTAACCCCACTGTTCATGATGTCTACCAGCATTAGCTACTTGTTTGTCTGTTTAGGTCCTCTCTGGGGTTCTAAATGTAATTTAAAATATAATTTTGAATGTTATTGTGTGTCATCCCCCTGCATGGTGTGTTTGACTATGAAATTTGTAATAGTGTGGACGGAACAAAATAAACTCCGTAGATGGTGGACGGTCCACCTTAAAAACCGAAATTAGTTGATATGCACAAAGCATATCACCTAAACTTATTTGTATTTTTATTTTGAAATAAATAAAAGAGTGTTACGGATCACTTTAAAAACCGGTCGGCCGTGCCAAAAAAAATTAATAAATTGGATAGAGAATGGGTTATAAAATAACCAGGACTTCCATTGCATGAATTGGAAAGGATTTGATTGGAAATAACCTTCGGAATATTTCAGTATTGGATTCTGTGATTATACGGATATTGTTATGGAAATTTGGAAGATACAGATATCGTTATTCCCAATACGATATCCGTTGATTTCAGAATTGGATGTTGAATATAAGCCGATATAATTTCTATTTAGAGCCTTGTATTCAATATTAAATTGGATTTTGCGTTTCCCGTGAATGGTGCATTCATTAACACTGTTCTTAAGCCCAGTTGAGAAAAGATTAAGTCCTTTAATTAAGATTTAATGTAGTTTACCAATTAATTAATATTTAATTGGAATTAAAAAGAATTGGATTTTGGGTTTGTTGTGACTGGTGTCTTAAATAACACTGTTCTTGAACCCAGTGTGAAAAGAATAAATCTTTTAATTAAGATTATTAGAGTTTCCAGTTAAATAACATCTAATTGGAATGAAATGAAATGTGAGTTCGGTTTATCGTGAACTATGTTTTAAATAACACTTGTTCTTTAACATGATTTACAGTGAAATGGGATTTGGAATATATAATTCTTTTATTAAGATTTAATGGAAATTTTCCAAAGTAAATTTTTCTAATTTAATAAAATAAATTGGAATGAAATGGAATTCGATTTGGTAATAATCGAAGTGAGCTTCTATGGATGAAGACTGTTAATATATATGGAATTTAAAAGGCTTTGTCATTATTCCATTTATATTATTAGTTGGATACGGTATTTGACATCAATTATATATTGATATGTTTTCCATGAAAATTCCATAATTAATGGAATGTGGTTTTGGGTTTATCGTGAACCGTGTTTTAAATTACATTGGTTCTTTAACCCAGTTAAAGACTGGATATGTTAACCCTCTTTTTTGGCAAGTGTCTCAACGAGCCTGACCAAAGCCCAAAACGCGCAAACACACATAAGCCGCGCTTCAGGAAGTCCAGCAGAAACACCGTCCAAAGTAATCACATCTCGGCCCAAGTCCAGACTAGCCAGAGTGACTGGTCACCCCGGAAGCATAGGTCTCATGGTCGACCGAGTTTCTCGCCTCTAGATAGAATGCATCGACCGATTATCTCGGGCCAGCGTGGAAGATTGCTACAGAGTTAGTCCACCAAATATCCCGATTTTCAAGGCAGTAATGGTGGTCAAACCATATGCAGACAAAGCTCTACTTTTGATATTCCTCTCTGTGGACGCCACATCAGCCACTACTTCCGAGGATACTATTTATGAATAGTGGAATCAGCCTTCCAGCCGCAGCTTAAGCCAACAGATGGATTCCACTTGTCTAGGCCTTCCCGAAATGGCTGGACCATATCGCAACAGCCCAAGCTACATTCTCTGCCTATAAATACCTCTAAGCTTAAAAAAGAAAGAAGAGTCTCTCTTTTTCTGCCAAATCCGATGTACTTCAATTCTGAAGTTCATCTCTCTCAATATTTCCCAAGAGGAAGAAGCGAAATAGCCATCTTCTTTCCTTTCTTCAAACAAAGCATTATACTTGTAATCAAAAAAAGAGAAATAATATATAAAGTGGACTTAGGCACCATCTTTGCCGAACCACTATAAAAATTCTGTTTGTGCTCCCCGTTCTTTTATTGCATTTTTAATCTTTATTCGTGTGTTGATCGCACGATTGGGGGTTGACCGTCACTAGTGACCAACTTTTGATGTCAACACTTTGGCGTGCCGGGTAGGGGCAGCGCACCGACATCGCCATCGAGCCTCTGTTCAACTCAGCCCATGGCGAACAAATGAATGAAAGATGCAACATCCTCTCGTCCCGCAAACGTTGATGCATCCGATACAAATGCTATAGAAGTAAGCCACAAAGTCTCCTCTCATGACGATATGTCTCGATTCCTAACTCGGGACGACATAGATAAGATCATAGTCAAGCTCAGAGACCATATGGCATCTCAGGGTAAAATACTCGAACGACAGCAGTAGTTGATGGATCACCTTCTCGATCGACTAGAAACAGGAGTGAACGCTTCAACATTAATTCCTCCACCGACCGAAGGTGGGGCAACAACTGATCTTTGGTCTGCATAGAATCAGGCAACACCTTTATTTCATCCTGGTATGGTCCCACCAACCGATCGACCCCAGCCGGGAGTATCACTTCCAGCAACCAGTGCAGCTGTGGCCATAGAACCTAGGGAGGCAGGCGATCAAGGTCTAGGTCATCTGGAAAATATGCCTCCAGTCTTTGGAATATGTTGACCTATAGAATCGGTCGAGCTCCAACCGGGTCCATCAAAATCAATGCCATTCCCATTACTACCCGTAATCTTACCGCAGACCAGTCTAACGACTCTTTCCCTTCAGCAAAGAGTTGGCACAACCTTCCCTTTGAGTAAGGGAAGCCATTCTACTATGCCGGTCCTCACCATGGCGGAAGAAAACGCTACCATAGACCCTCCTAACCTCGCTCCAAACGGGGGCAGCCCTAGGCTCCGAACATCACATGCTATGCTGGATCAGCCTAGACCCTTTGCTACGGGTATGGCTCGACCCACGACTCATCGGGTTCCAGAGGGGTCATTCTTCCCAGAAACACCTTCTAGATCTCTGTTTCCCTCCCACCTTCACTCAACTCTCGGAGGTCGAGCCCAGCCAAAGGCCACCCTTCCGAGCATGCATTTGTCAGATCCTCGTGCAGAACCTCCTCAGGATGCAGAATTAAATTCATGGCAACGACTCCTCGGAGATGGGAGTCAGCTTGCAAGCATCATCCGACCCTTCACTCAGGGAAATTCTTTGCAACAAGACATAGACAATGTCTATCGCGGTCCCTTCACCAGGGAAATCAGAAATTATCGAAACCCTCCGGACTTCAAGTTCCCAGCTATTGAGCCGTACAATGGTCGCACTGACCCGACCATTCATCTCATGCAATACATGAGACATATGGAAGTACTTGGTGCTTCGACCAGCTTCATGGCTAAGTGCTTTAACCTCTTTCTCAAGGATATAGCCGGCATGTGGTTTCGGCAGCTAACAACGCAGTCGATCAGCAGCTGGAATACTCTGATCACTAGCTTCATCGAACAGTTCTGAGTACATATTTCTCGACCAAAAAGTGTCATGTTCTTACCTACCATCAAGTAGCGATCCGGAGAGACGCTCAGATCCTAGCTTGAAAGATTCAATGCGGCCGTGACATCTGTCGATCGGCCCGAGCCATCGGTGGTACTCATGGCCGCCATCGCGGGAGTCTAGAAGAGATCTGAATTCTCAAACTCCCTTACCAAAGATGCTCCAAAAGATATAGATGATTTTTACTCCAAGGCCGAAAGATTCCCCCGACAAGAGGATGCCAGCCTTGTAATGGAGAGCCTTGAAGTTCTAGTAGCCAAACAACAAGGTCCATTCAGCGGTAATGGCCAAAATAAAGGAAGAGGAAAGGCCCCGGAGAAGAACGAGCGATGTGTGCGACCTCGTAATGAAAACAAATATGATCGATACACCGAGCTCAAATTCCTCTTTGCTCGACATCTATCTCGATATACGCGAGTCCTTGCCCTCTCCAAGACCATCTCGATGAGAATCGACTCAGATGGAGCTCGACTATTGCAAGCATTGTATATTCCACAACGTAGTTGGACATAATACAAATGATTGTCGACATCTGCACGATCTCATCGAAGGACGAGTCAGAAAGGGGGAGCTCGTCGAATATGTCATAGATCGTGCCCCGGCCATGCCGCCAGGTCCTTCTGCCCAAGCTCATTAGGCTGGTCCTCGAGCTCGCTTTTGGAAATGGAAAGGACCCTGAGAATAGCACCCGCGGCATTATCATTAATTAGATTGCTTTTATCTTTCTTGATGTGTTTCGCTCAATAATAAGGACACCTTGATGTACACATGTATGTGGTTAGGGTTTAGCTCCTAGGCATGCTCTGGAATCAATGGTTGTCTCTTTAGAATTTCTTTGTAATAGTTACTCAGCAGCTATAAATTTTCTTTTGCAAACATTAATCATGTTTAAAAATCTCTAAGCCGAGCATGAATAAATGCTCGCCCCTATCTTATGTGGTCAGCGCGAAAGCCCACCACCTTTTTTCTAAACGCTTACTCTCTTTTCTCTTTACCCCACGAGCATTCACAGATCACTGGACAAACTAACTTAATGCATGTCGAGCATAGAAACACTTGCCCTATGCCGAGTATGATGACTACTCGCCACCTCACTAAGCCAAAACTGGATTAGCGTTCGCCACTAAGCTGAACTTGGATTAGTGTTCGCCACTAAGCTGAGCATGGTTTATGCTCGCAACTAAGCCAAGCATGGTTTATGCTCGCCACCCTCTAAAGCCAAGTGGAATAAAATGCTCGACCGATCGCCCTCCTCTGAAATGTGGATGGTTTGTTTTGTATTTGTAGGAATTGACTCTCATACAGATGGCGATCATCATCTCGTCCTCAATATGGTTCCCGACAGTTGTTGGTTTTCCGTCCTTAATACGACTTGGCATGGTCGTCGGTTTTCTGGCCTTAAAATGGTCCGGTGTGACCATGGCAGATCGAGCGTTTGTGCTTCGGTCCAGATTTCAGAACACATCTCCCTCTATCGATGAAGAAATATTTTGAGGGGCATAGTGTTAACCCTCTTTTTAGGCAAGAGTATCAACGAGCTAGACCAAAGCCCAAAATGCGCAAACACACATAAGCCACACTTCAGGAAGTCCTACAGAAACACAGTCCAAAGGAATCACATGTTGGCCCAAGTCCAGACTAGCCAAAGTGACTGCTCACCCTGGAAGAATAGGTCTCATGGTCGACCGAGTTACTTGCCTCCAGATAGAACGCGTCGAACGATTATCTCGGGCCAGCGTGGAAGATTTCTACAGGGTTAGTCCACCAAATATCCCGATTTTCAAGGCAGTAAAGGCGGTCAAACCATATGTGGACAAAGATCTACTTTTGATATTCCTCTCTGTGGATGCCACGTTAGCCACTACTTCCACGGATACTATTTATGAATAGTGGAATCAGCCTTCCAGCCGTAGCACAAGCCAACAAATGGATTCCACGTGTCTAGGCCTTCCCGAAAGGGCCAGACCATATCCCAACAGCCCAAGCTACATTCTCCGCCTATAAATACCTTAAAGCTTAAAGAAGAAATAATAGTCTCTCTTTTTCTGCCAATTCCGCTGTACAACAATTCTGAAGTTCGTCTCTCTCAATATTTCTCAAGAGGAAGAATGGAAATAGCCATCTTCTCTCCTTTCTTCAAACAAAGCATTGTACTTGTAATAAAAAAAAGAGAAATAATATATAAAGTGGACGTAGGCACCATCTTTGTCGAACCACCATAAAAATTATGTGTGTGCTCCCCGTTCTTTTATTGCATTTTTAATCTTTATTCATGTGTTGATCGCACAATTATGGGTTGATCGTCACTAGTGACCAACTTTTGACGTCAACAGGATATGATTTCCCAAAGTTAAATAATAATTAATATTGATTTTGGGGAAGATTAAAACTAAGTGGATATAACGAATCTTTAATTAGATTGAAATGTGGATTTGATAATTTAAATTATCAAATTTGAGAAATGATCGAGAATGGAATATCACCAGTTTTGCACCAAGCAGTAGTTAAATCCTTAATTAGATTTGAACGTGAAATGGTAATTAATTTTACCGATAACACCATGGTGTTAGATATGGAGTTCTACCAGTTTTGCTCCATGGGATAAATAGGTTGGCATTGGGAAATAAAACAAATGATTACTTCGGTAAGGTTTGCTAATCCCGAGTAGTTTGGAAAACTTTAATTTGCTTAAATTGTGAAAAGATTATTTGAAAAAAAGAATATTATGTATTGAAATGAGGCATATGTTGTGTTTGTGTAACACTTGTTTATAAAATATGCGGGTTATTCGGAAAGACCGCGTTTATCCCATTCCGAACTGATACGACGATGAAGACGGTGGTTGAAGATCGGAGGTCTTCACATCGTTTGGATGATTACTGATGTCTTGATTAGGCTGCACACCTAAGACAAGGTAATAAGTGGTGATCGTCTAGACGTACCTGGATATCGACCGGATATGCGAGGCCCTCTCTCTTGTATTGGACATATAGGACGAGGAATAAGGTGCCTTGGTGCGAGGCCCTCTCTCTTGTATTGGACATATAGGACGAGGAATAAGGTGCCTTGGGTTTCGTTTAGACCCAAAACGAACTTGTAAATGGACTGTATATCCGACATTGGATTTTATTCTGTGTTGATTGATCTATATTTAATATATATTTTTTTGGTAGCGGAGAATTTATTCTCTTGCTTAACACCCTTCTCTGAGAAGTACGAGCTCAGAGGTTATATATCGATAGACATCAGTCACATGACATGAATTGCCTGTGTGGCATGCCTAAGTGGCAAATGATCAAGGCTTCTGTTGAAAAGAAGAGTCTTGTGGTTGATGATCAAAGCACGACCTTAAATGGCACAGCTTTGTGTATAGCGCTAATTCGCGAGCTTTACTTCCTGGTATGAACTAGAAAAGGGAGAAGGATCCAGGGAGAACATGCTTTTCTTTCAAGTTAGAGGTGGTGTCTGGGTTTTACAAGCCCAAACATTTTTATATTTTTACCTATGTTGTTGTTGGAATGCGAGGCGCCTCGGATGTATCGGTTACTAAGGAACTGATGGATATTAAGTCATCGGGCTCATGTACGCCCATAGGGCGGGGAAATATATTGTTCAGGGATTTTTAATCCACTTAAAATGTGAATCGACCCAGTGGATCATAGGTGCAATTGCGGCTGTAGCCTGATACACAGACTTGAGCATCTCGAATTCGGCAAGGACGATCCCTTGCCTTGGTTCATGATGTAAATCCAACTTCCAATACGACATGTGCGGTTTTGATTGTAGAGCCTAGTATAGTGACATAGTAGCATAGGATACTATGTCGTCTATGATTGATACATTTATATTTGAAGTTGATTTCTTCACTTATAGTAATAATATCAAATGATTTGTTTTATACATATCAAGCATTATTTGGCTATTATAAGGTAACACCCTATCCTCCGGCTTACGTTGCATTGTGTGATGGGACCTGGGTCTTATAATAGCTTCATTTTCTTTAATTAGCATTTCGCTGTTTGTTTTATGCACTAGTATTCTTAGGAGGAAATCCGTTCCATGTTATACGGTATGGTTCCTTGATTTACCTAACCTTAAAATCAAATTAATAATTGTTTTAGTTCTCACACTAGTCACTTGACTGACCTGGAGTTTATTGTTTTAATCTAAACTCTGGGTACCCCTATTTTCCACATGGGAAGCTAGTAATTGGGTTTTTGCAGATTTATATTCACAGGATCTTGGATTTACAATGGGAGTTATATTCGAAATGTTCTGTATCCATGTATTTCTTTAAGCTGTGTTATGTATTATTTTTCCGCTGCTATGTATTTAAATGTAATTTAAATCTCTGATATTTATCAAAAGTGTAATATTTATTCATATTCTATTATATTCTTGCACTCTGATGTAATTGTTGTAATAAGAAATGGAATGTTCTATCGTTTATGTTCTGATTTGTCGTGTTCTAAACTCAATCCAGGGTTTCCTTTACAACGATGTTTGGGTCGTGTCTGTTTGGTATTAGAGCTTTGGTTTACAGAACTCTAGAACAAGACACATTAGAAGCAAACGAAAGAATTCAACAGAGATGGGATTAGTAATATCCGATAAGAATGACTCGTTAGAGATAGGATCAATAGTATCCTAGAATTAGTCTGAAGAGAGTTATTTTTAAAATAAAAAAGAAAACCAATTTAGTTTTGAAAATTTAAACTAATTATTGGCATTTGAGTATATTATTTTATTTTATTTTGGACAATTGAGTATAGGATATTTTGCATATACACATCATGAACACACATTCGAAGTTTTCATATACTGTATGGATATAGAATCACACTAAAGTCGCCCGGAGATGATACTGATGATTTCTAGTATCATCAGTGTTTATGTTCGGGTGCCGAAAGTGAGATATCTATATATTTCCAATTGACTGGTGTGAGAACTAAAACAAGATAGGGTTATTATTTTGATTTGACATAAAAATGGATTTTTAGCATATATAACAATTTATGTGATTGAAATGATAATCCACTAATTGATTGCTGATTATTTTGTTTGATTATTGGTTTGATTAATTAAAATTTTGAACCATTAAGCCAAATTGAATAAAATATTGTACTGAATTGAAAATTATTAGAAATTACATGCATGTACATATATATATATGTATTGAACAGGTCATAGCAAGGAAGCAAGAGAAGAGGAATAAAATTGTATGATTGACAAATAGGTACATGTTTACTAATTTATTGTGTTTGGATGATTTTATGAGCCGCTTGGCTTTTTTTGGATGATGAGGGCCCTGCGTTGCTAGTTGTTTTTTTAAATGTCTCCCCGTAAAAAGGAGGTTATGGCGAAAATTTTCAAAATTTAGTGTGTTAGCCAAATTTTTGAAGAATTTGAAAATTCTTAGAAACTGAAAAGTTGAAGAATGAAAGCCAGGACTTAAGTTGAGTTGATTAGTTAAACAACTTTCAGCTCCATTCCTTTTCGAGGACGAAAAGATTTTAAATGGTGGAGAATGTAACAACCCGGAAAATCAGAACCAACTTAAAATTTTTATTATAGCAATTTTAATGAATTTTGGATATTTAAAATTAATTACTTTAAATAATAACGACTAAAAATTTATTTTAAATGAAACTAGAATGAATAGATTTATTATAATTATATAACGAGCTTGAAAGGGCGCGACAATTCGAAAATTCGATTTCTAATTTCAAATGAATATAGAAAATTCAATATAAGTCAAATTGGACAAAACAAGAAATATTTGAATCTGATTAACATTATCTTTCTAACGGATGTAAGAAACTGAGATTTCGCTTTATAAATTATAAGTTATGTCCAGTTAAAAATTCAGAAAAGTCGCTGTGGAATTTATATATATTTTAATATATATATATATATAGTCCTTATAAATAGCCATTTTGCAAACGACCTCCGTTTTCGACAAAACCACTTTTGTTGGCTCCGGAATGTCAAATTATTACTAGATTCTAAAATTCATTATTTTTGGAATTAATATGTGAGCATGGAAAACGAAAACGTGTTTGGCAATTTCAGTTTGAATTTAATCGACTGGAAAATGACCATTTTTCAAACGGTCTCCAAATTCGACGAAATTAGTTTTTTCATGATCGTATCGTCAAAACAAAGTCAGAAATAATTTTTCTATAATTTTTGGACTCAGTGTGTGGCCCTAGTAAATTAAAAGGTACGTTTGAATTTAAAATATATTGATTTATATTTTAAATTTAACGAAAACTGATCGTAACAGTCGAACGCTTACGAGACATATCCCATTGCGTTCAGAATGGGGGTAATTAGCTAAGGGCGATAGTCGGTGGGTTCGAACTGGGAAAGTTGCTATTTTCGGGCAGATAATAAATAGAAATCTAAGCCCAAGTTTTATCTGATTCCCCTATCGCCCTTGAGCAAATCCGTCGCCGCCCAGCTTCAGGGCCGCCACGCCTGATGCCAGCGCCCCACCTCTGGCCATCCCCTCCTCCTCTTCTCCCTACTCGCCCAATCTCGAGATTCCCATACCTTAGCACCCAAAACCCAAGCCGCCATCCCCCTAGCCCGTCGTCGCCAACTAATCATGCCAACCCATGACCTCCAGTGACACCACACCACCGCCTGCTCCCCCTTCCGACCACTAGTGAGCCCTCCTCCGAGGAAGATGCGATTTTTACCTATAAAGGTGATTTTTTTATTAATTTATTTTATTTTTAAATCTGATTTTATTTTAAGTTAAAACATAGTTTTTGACTTAGTTTTTATTATTTATAGTACATAGAAGAAAATCAGTTTTTATTTAATGTAAATACTTTGTTATAAGATTTTTTTAAAATATAAAGTTGAGATTTTAAAAATAAAGGTCTGATTTTTAATTTACTTCATGATGTATAAAAATTGGGTTTTTAAATATATAGTTATGAAATAAAAATGTGATTTTTATATGTGTAGCTATGAAATAAAAATACGATTTTTACGCATAGAGATTTAAAATAAAAATATGATTTTTATTAGGTGAAGAGCATGGTAAAAATTAGATATATATATATAGCAAATTTAAAAATTAGGTTTTTTTATATATAGTAACGAAATGAGGATATGATTTTTATATAAAAACCTTTTTTATAAAAATTCGATTTTTAGCTATATAAAGATCATATTAAAAATGTGATTTTTAGTATGAACAACATGAAAGAGATTGCGCTAGAATTTCAGGAAAATCATAACTGTTTAGAAATTCAAAAATAAAACTGGTGGAGTGAATCCCCAAAGGTGAGAACTTCTCCCTTTAATTTATTTTCTAGTTAAAATATATACTAGGATGCAGACGGTGCTTAGCATCTCCCGACACCATCGTCCACAAACCATGGACGAATTATTTGATTATAATGTGTTGTGAAAATTGATTGTGATGTGGAATGGAATGTAAAATATTCATGTGTTGAATAAATATTTTGTCCTTAAAGATATAATTTTTAACGTGTATATGAATAAAATAAATATTCATTTACAAATCGGACAATTTGTTTACGTACACCATTTAACTGATATGGATTGGGACGATAAATTTTACACATCGCCCAATTACACAAACAAAATCTATGTTTGTTGATTGAAACCCCACACGGGTATTGGGATGATATTTGATGTACACTAATCCCAATTATTTATTTATATGTCAATCAATTGGTTGATAGACTATTGTAAGTGTTTATTATTTATATTTAAAGTATATACTGTGTAGAATGCACTCTAGGTGATGGTTGATTGTTTTTCATTGTTATTATATACATGTATTGTATGGAATCCATATAATTAACATTATATGGTACTGGATTGGGTCTCATTCCAATTTGGAAGATAAAGAATATTTTAAAAACAATATTCAGAAAAGGATAAAATATATTCATGTGTTGAATAAAATAAATGACGAATATTTTAAAACAATATTCACTAACACATCAAAATATGATTTTGATGTCCGATTTCGGATGGACACAAAAATATTGAAATATATAAAGCCGTGTTGATTAGATATGCGCCATTTTGACGCGAACGATATTTATATCGATTTTATTCATTTTTATAATGAATATCGGAAAGGAACTGATTTCAAAATCTGATATTTTGAAAATATTATCATTTATGTATTAATGATATGAAATATTCAATTTTGTTTTAAAATTGAAAATGGAGTTTAAATAGTCTTTAAAACGAATTTGAAACGATTTATAAAGTACGTTTTAAATGGAAATCGATGAAATATATATAATTTTTATATATATATATATTAAATGGCCTGAACCGGACGCGTTGCGCCGCGACCGTTCGCGAATTTCGACCATTGACTTCGAATGGACGTTACGGGAGATCCGACCTTCGGATTCTTCTAAAAGCAGAACCGTTGGGTTCGTATTGAAAAGAGATTTCCAAAAAATATAAGTGATTTAAAATCTAACGGTTGGATTTGGAATTATGTCCAAATCAAATTTGGAAAAGGTCGTTGTAAGTCCTGTTCGATGACCATATATGAAAATCGAATGTGTGGGCCTTGATAAAATTATTAAAAATATTAATAATCTATGTAAAATCATAATAAAGGATTTGATGAGAATTTAGATGAAAAATTCCATATTTGGAAAGATAAAAATACATTTTTATCAAAATGAACTATTTATTAACCAGAATTATAATCCAATTATTATTAAATAAATAAATTGGATTGAGAATGGGTTTTAATATAACCAGAATTTCCAGTGTATGAATTGGAATGGATTTGAATGGAAATAATCTTCGGAATATTTCGGTATTAGATTTCGTGATTATACGGATATTGTTATAGGAATTTGGAACACACAGATATCGTTTTTCCCAATACGATATCCGTTGGTTTCAGAATTTGATGTTGAATATAAGCCGATATAATTTTTGTTTAGAGCCTTGTATTCAATATTAAATCGGATTTTGGGTTTGCCATGAACGGTGCCCTCATTAACACTGTTCTTAACCCCAGTTGGGAAAAAAATAAATATTTTAATTAAGATTTACTGAAGTTTACCAATTAATTAATATTTAACTAGAATTGAAAAGAATTGGATTTTGGGTCTGTTATGAATGGTGTCTTAAATAACACTATTCTTGAATCCCGTGTGAAAAGAATAATTTTTTAATTAAGATTACTAGAGTTTCCAGTTAATTAACATCTAAGTGGAATGAAATGAAATTAGAATTGGGTTTATCACAAACTGTGTTATAAATAACATTTGTTCTTTAACCTGATTTACAGTGAAATGGGATTTGGAATATATAAATCTTTTATTAAGATTTAATGGAAATTTTCCAAAGTAAAGTTTTCCAAATTAATAAAATAAATTGGAATGGAATGGAATTCGATTTGTAATAGTCGAAGTGAGCTTCTGTTGAGGAAGACTGTTAATATATATGGAATTTAAAAGGCTTGCCGTTATTCCATTTATATTATTAATCGAATACGGAATTTGACATCCATTATATATTGATATGTTTTCCGTGAAAATTCCATAATTAATGTAATGTGATTTTGGGTTTATCGTGAACCGTGTTTTAAATGACATTGGTTCTTTAACCCAGTTAAAGACCGGATATGATTTCCCAAAGTTAAATAATCATTAATATTGATTTTTGAGAAGATTAAAACAAAGTGAGTTTTAATGAATCTTTAATTAGATTGAAATGAGGATTTGATAATTTAAATTATCAAATTTGAGAAATGATCGAGAATGGGATATCACCATTTTTGTTCCAAGTGATAGTTAAATCTTTAATTAGATTTAAATGTGAAATGCTAATTAATTTTACCAATAACACTGTGGTGTTAGATATTGAGTTCTACCAGTTTTGCTCCATGGGATAAATAGGTTGGGGTTGGGAAATAAACAAATGATTACTTCGGTAAGGTTCGCTAATCCCGAGTAGTTTGGAAAACCTTAATTTGGTTTAAATTGTGAAAACAATATTTGAATAAAAGAATATTCTGGATTGGAATGAGGCGTACGTTGTGTTTGTGTAACACTTGTTTATAAAATACGCGGGTTATTCCGAAAGACCGGGTTTATCCCATTCAGAATAACTGATACGACAATTAGTCGACTATGAAGATGGTGGTTGAAGACCGGTGGTCTTCACATCGTTTGGATGATTACTGATGTGTTCATTGGGCTGTACACCCAATACAAGGTAATAAGTGGTGATCGTCCAGACGTACTTGGAGATCGACCGGATATGCGAGGGCCTCTCTCTTGTATTGGACATATGGGATGAGGAATAAGGTGCCTCCGGTTTCCTTCAGACCCAAAACCAACTTTGAAATGGACTGTGTGTTTGACATTGGATTTTATTCTATGTTGAGTGATCTCTATTAAATATATATCTGTTTGGTGGCGGAGAATTTATTCTCTTGCTTAACACCCTTCTCTAATATGTACGAGCTCAGAGGTTATATATCGATAAACATCGGTCGCATGGGGTGAATTGCCTGTGTGGCATGCCTAAGTGGCAAATGATCAAGGCTTCAGTTGAAAAGTAGAGTCTTGTGGTTGATGATCAAAGTACGTCCTTAAATGGCATGGATTTGTGTATAGCGTTAATTCGCGAGCTTCACTTCCTAGTATGAATTAGAAACGGGAGAACGATCCAGGGAGAACATGCGTTTCTTTCTAGTTAGAGGTGGTGTTTGGGTTTTACTAGCCCAAACTTTTTTATATTTTTACCTATGTAGTTGTTGGAATGCAAGGCACTTTAGATATATCAGTTATTATGGAACCGATGGATATTGAGTCACCTAGCTCATGTATGCCCCATAGTGTGGGGAAACGTATTGTTCAAGGATTTTTAATCCACTTAAAATGTGGACCGACCATACGGATCCTAGGTGCAGTTGAAGCTGTAGCCTGAGACACGAAATAGAGCGTCTCGAATTCGGTAAGGGAGATCCCTTGCCTTGGTTCATGATGGAAATCCAACTTCCAATACGACATTTGCGGTTTTGATTGTAGAGCCTAATATGGCGACATAGTAGCAAGGGATAATATGCCGTCTATGATTGATACATTTATATTTGAAGTTGATTTCTTCACTTGTAGTAATAATATCAAATGATTTGTTTTATAAATATCAAGCATTACTTTGATATTATAAGGCAAAACCCTATCCTCCGGCTTGCGTTGCATTGTGTGATGGGATCTGGGTCTTATAATAGCTTCATTTTCTTTAATTAGCATTATGCTGTTTGTTTTATGCACTGGTATTCTTGGGAGGAAACCCGTTCTGTGTTATACGGCGTGGTCCCTTGATTTACCTAACCTTAAAATCAAATTAATAACTGTTTTAGTTCTCACACCAGTCACATGACTGACCTAGAGTTTATTGTTTTAACCAAAACTCTCGGTGCCCTTATTTTCTACACGGGCTACTAGTAGTTGGGTTTTTTCCAGGTTTATATTCACCGGATCCTGGATTTACAGCGGGAGTTATATTCAGAATGCTATTTATTCGTATATTTCTTTAAGCTGTGTTATGCATTACTTTTCCGCTCCTATGTATTTAAATGTAATTTAAATCTCTGATATTTATCAGAAGTGTAATATTTATTCACACACTGTTATATTCTTGTACTATGATGTAATTATTGTAACAAGCAATGGAATGTTCTGTCGTTTATGTTCTGATTTGTCGTGTTCTCAACTCAAATCCGGGCTTTCCTTCATGGGGAAGTTTGGGTCGTGTCAAATACAAGCAACGATACTATAAAAATATTTATAATAATCAATAAAAAATATTATTTTTTATCTTATATATACCCCCCTAAAAATCTCTAAATCTAAATTCCATTTCCTCGGTAAACAAAACCGCCGCCACTTTTTTTTCAAACAACATAAAATGTGAAGAAATTAAAATCAAAACAAATCATAAGAAAATCAAAAAAATCATGAGCCAACTTTATTTGGAATCGGATCAGGGTGAGCTTTACTCCAGTATGGCGTCTACTTGGTGCGGTCGTAGCTCGTGGGACTAGAAAATTGACACCGGCAGCAAAGGCTGACCGCAGTACAAAATCTTGGTGGCCGGAGGGTAATCCACTATTGCAGGAGTGTTCGAGGTGAGGAAACTCGTGGGATAGCAAAGTACGAGGTATTTTTGGGAAAACGTATGTCTTGTTGTTTTCGTGAAGTGTTGTAGATGGCTCTAAGTCGCATGTCAGGATTTAGTTGCGAGCTGGATGAAATTGATGCGGGGTTGATGAGCGATAAGAAGAAGTTTGGTGGAGTTAGTTTGTGTTTTAATTGAAAGATGAACTGGTGTTGTGGGGTTGAAGCTCGATAATGGTGTGGTAAGCAGTACAAGGTTGAGACTGAGGAAGCATGTCCGAATCACGTATTGTCGTGATGGAGAGAGTGAGCTCAAGAAAAGAAGAGTGGTAGCGAAGGTCATGCGTTGAAAGGTTGAGAGGAGAGGGAGAACTGTGGGGAAGAAAGCACTGTTATGGCCATTGGTTTGAGGAGGATAGGGGAATAAAGGAGCTGGAGTTTTATTTGAGAAGAATGGATCAACAGGATTTTAAGTTGCATGTGGGCCAAGGAAGTTAGTGGGTGAGGCCCAAAACAAATAATTATAGTTTAAATTAAATTTAAATAGTTATAATAACTTGTAGAAATCATATTAAGGTCATATAGTATCCGAATTTCGAACGGTTTGATCCGTTGGGATCGTATGGACAACCGCTACACAATGGAACTGATTCGGAATGAATTGGAGCTCATTACAATTTGTAGCGAAATAAATTGCTTGATCTGATTCAATGACGGTTATCGTTATTTAACGATAAACCGACCAAAGTGAGTAAATCTCACTGACTCTGATAAGTTTATATTTTTATAACGTATTTTTAGAATTGATAAATGATGGTTGATTGTTGTGTGTTGACTGTTTAGATGAAGTGCTAATCTATTAGTTAAAAATATAGATAACGATAAATATATATACGTATATAAATATATATATCGCTAATCAAATATTGATTCTTTTTATAAGAGTATTTCATATTGAAATGAAGTTGATGTTAATTAAATTGTTTAACATCTATGGATGCAGGGAAACAGGTTGGAGGGATCCAACTTGATTCCTCAATATTTATAATATTGTTTGTTTTCATTTATTGTGATATATGATGTGATATATAAACTATGATGACACTGGTCTTGTTATTTGGTATTTTGAATACCATAAGAAATACTGGAATGTAAAAAGGGAAATTTCAAAGTGTATATTGAAAATAAAATATTTATTTGGGAAATAAATATAATTATAAAAGGGAATATTTATATGAAATAAATAGGATATATTGGATGAAATATTTATATGAAATAAATAGGATATTATAAAAGGAAATATTTATAAGAAATAAATAGAATTATAAACGGGATTATTTGGAAAATAAAAAGAATTATAAAAAGAAAATTGGTGAGATATAAAAGAACTACGCGATGATGGATTTAAAGGAGATTTTTAAATATAAATCTATTTTAACAAATAATTGGAGAAGATTAATTTATAAGTAATGTTTTTATAAATTAAGAAAAACAATTTATCATCGGATAAATTGAATATACAAGTCTGAATTTATATAGAGGAGTAGAAATCGGTTTTAACACCGATATTTTAAATAGAAATTGAACTTACCATTATAAAGGGAATTATAAATGAGACTTTTAGTGTTAGAATTAAAAAGGAGATTTTGCATAATTAATTCTATAAGTAGAATTTGGAATAGGGGATATTATTTTAAATGCGAAATCAAAACTGAATTGATTATATAAAAGAAATATTATTCACATTCGATGTGGATAATGGATTAAAATAAATATTTTATAAATTATAATATTTATAAGGAAAATTGGGTTTTGAAATAGGAATTCAAATGGGAATTGAATGAGATAGGAAATAGGATTAATCGAATATTAGTTATTCGAAATAGAGTTATTTGAAAGAAGGTTAATCGAATATAATTTATTCAAAGAGAGTTGATCGAATATAATTTATTAGAAAGAGAGTTAATCGAAAATAATTTATTCGAAAGAGAGTTAACTGAATATAATTTATTCGAAGAGATTTAATCGAATATAATTTATTCAAAGAGAGTTAATCGAATATAATTTATTCGAAAGTGAGTTAATCGAATATAATTTACTCGAAAGAGAGTTAATCGAATAGAATTTATTCGAAAGGAAGTTAATCGAATACAATTTATTCGAAGAGAGTTAATCGAATATAATTTATTCGAAAGAGAGTTAATCGAATATAATTTACTCGAAAGAGAGTTAAATCGAATATAAGTTGTTCGAAAGAGAGTTAAATCGAGTAGAGATTATTCGAAAGTGAGTTATACGTTGAAATTCAATTATATAGAATTCAAGAAAGTACTATTCACTTTCCGTTTTTAAATCAAGATTTATTTATTTATAAATCAATTAGTTTTTTGTTTATTTATCCAAACTAATAAATAAAAGTTAAATTTAAGTTATTATATTTTGGAAGCATGGGATTACAACACTATTGTTATAATCAAATGATTTCTGTAAAAGAAGTGGATTCATAAATAAAATCCGAGAGTTACGTAAGGGAGTTTGTTGAAGATTTAAAAGGTGAACTTTGTCAATTTCGAGGTTAGTAATGTTGTTCAGTTAAGTTCTGAGAGGTACTTATACCCCAACTTAATTGACTTCATTTTTAACAAAGGATTTTTTAAGGTTCGATAGTGAAGGTTGGTTAAGTGAATTTAGTTATTGAGTGTAATGCTTTGAGTTGGCATAGCAAAGTTTTATTTAAACATCTGTTTAAATCCAACGAAGGAGTTTTGGAAATGTTTTCCAAATAAGAATCAGAAATGTTTTCTAATATAGAAAATAAGAAATGAGAGTAAATACAGAAATGTTTCCCAATGATTAATAACGTATATTTTCTAAATTTAGAAAATATAATTTACGAATACATGGAAACGGGAATAAGGAAATGAATAATTCAATGACAAATTAAATTAAAGGGGATTAGTGTTTGCGTCAAAAATGACTCAAACACCAAGAGTACTAAGAGTACTTCATAAGATACTTGATAATATATAATGTGGAGCCAATCAGCAGTAGAAATGTAAGCAAAGGAGGCACAATGGTTTATAGTGGTTCAATCAAGTGCGATCTACATCCACTTTGAATAGCGACAACATTATTGCACTTGGAATTACAAAATGAGCAAATTCTCTAATTACATTCATCATTACATTCTTTTAGAACTTGATTAAGGAAAATCGATGTGATTCCTCGAGTATTGAAATGGTAGATCAAATTTAGACTCTCTATGATGAATTCAGAGTTGAATCTTCACTTTGGTATGATTAAAGATGATGAAATCACTTAGTAAGTGTTGAGAATTGGATTTAGCAACCCTTTGGGGTCATCAAAATCCTCCCCTATTAAAGTGTGGTTGGACCTAAATTTTTAGGTTGGAGCAAATGAGGAAAATGGCCAAAATATTTGGTGTAGGGAACCGGCCGGTCGGATATTTATTTACAGAAATGCCACTGGGTAAATTTGACGACAACTGGGAAGTGGTACCGGTCGGTCTTGTACCGGTCGGTCGGTCATATTTTATACACTGGTTGGTCGGTCTTGAATTCACTACTGGTCGGTCTAAATATGAGACACCGACCGCCCTTCATATTTATACACCGACCAGTGGATGTCTGCCTTTTATTGTAAGGATACCGATCGATTCCTTTATGACTTAATTCTGGCCGTCCCTTTCTTTTTACACTTTTGCCACTTTGTCACATTGTGCTGAACTCCATTTTGTATCTTTTTCCTCTGATTTAATTATACCTTGGTCATTTGCATCGTATCTTTTGTATTAAATTCTTTTATGCGAATACTCGTGTTATGTATATAATCTAGGACCAATCGGTCCAAGCATCCACATGCCGACCACTATGTATTAAGCTGATCAATCATACTTTTCAAGTTGTTAACATGTTGATCCCGAAAAGCTTAATCTTCTAGAAGCCACGTACATAATTACACGTGTCCATGTTATAACAAAATTCCTCCTTCATGCAAATAGTATTGATTGATTATGATGTCGTGTATAACGTGAATATGGACCAGGCCATATTTTGACGTTCCATATTTGCATGGTTGCCTTTGTCTTCATACATACATGCCACGTGTATCCCATACTATTGCACCATCCACTCCATAACTTATATTTTCCCCTTTTCATATTATGTTGTTGTATAATGCGTTGCTAACATGTATTTTTCCCATGCATTCACTACTTCCATGCATGTAATAGTACGCCATGGTGACTAGTGCATATAATATGCCTATACATGACGGGTCAGAACGTTGCGTCCAAACTCAAACATAGACCGATCGGTATGACATCGTATTAACAGATCAAATGGAAGCTGGTCAACCGACCAGGTAGTGTACATCGACTAGGAGTGCTATAGCCAAATGTGTTCGACTGAATGGTGTTGAAACTTATTAACTGACCGCTTGCTACTTGTTGCAACACGTCCAACCAGATGACGGTGTTCGACGGAGAGCTGCAGTTTCTAGACTTCGTTAACAACGGAGTTAATATTTGACCCTCAAAGCTTGTATTTTTTGCTTGCAAAAAATGCGAGCTTCGAAATGAACATTGTTGATATTTTCGTGGCCAATCCATAATAAATTACTTATTCCATGAACTCTTTTAGCCTTTGGATTTTACTGAAGCAAAGCACATGTTTTAAAAGAATGACAGCCGCACCTTTTTTCAATTCTGCAATCAGGCAGAAGCCTAGTTATAGTTATGAAAAGGAGACCACTTTTTTTAAAATTAGAGCTTCAATTTGAACTTCTGAAGCTAGAGCGATTGCATCTTTTGAATTGTAAATGAATCAGCCTTTTGATTATCCCCGTCCTCTTGATGATTTTCTGAAGAGGTGCCATTATATGCCAACTCAATGTGTTATTAATTAATCTTGCATTCAGCTTGGCATTCCATAATTTGTTGCGAAATTGCCAAGAAATGAGGAATTTGTTGATTATTCGTCTTCGAGCTCAATTGAAGTAACTTGATTGAATTCAGAGTTTAAGTTTGAATTTACACATGGCTTTGAAAAATCAGTTGATGATGCATACTAGACTCGTTGATTCCAAATGATTAAAGTATAGAACTTATTAATTGGATTTATAGGCTTTGTTCCATCAGGTAGAAGACTAGTTGTTATTCTGGAAGATAGATCACTCCTGCTTATGCTGAATTTTTATCTAAGTTTCCAGGGTTAGAACAATTACAGCTTCTGGATTAGAAGCGGAAAAAAAAATTCATTTTCCCTTAACCTCTTGACAATTTTCCGGAGGGGTGTCATTTGATTGTTCGTCCTTTGGCTTTGTTACATTAGTTTGGTTGGATTAAGAAGTCTCAATTTGAATTTGAACATAATTACTTAACAAGCCAATGGTACATATTGGCTTCATTAGTGTCTTTTGCCTTATTTCGATGAACGGTAGTGTAACACTGGCTCAGTTTCATTGGAGGGTTTCCCTTAGCATAAGTAACTTTTTAGTGAATCTAAAATGAAGAGCTTTTGCGTGGATTCAATGGAAAATTCATTGTCGATCGCTCAAGATGACAACGGGTTAGTCTAGTAAAAGGAGATTTATCATGAGAAATGTTCATAGATTTGAATGTGTTATTAGTGTGAAGCTGCTTTTTATTTAGGAATTTATGACTTGGTAGATGTAGTTCACACTGATAATACACTTAATTTTCTTATCAATAGCACTCGAGATTTGTCAGTCTCTGTTTTGGACTGCCAATTCTAAGCAATATCTTTCAAAATATCATTGTATTAAGATTCAATACATTATGAAATGCGTGCACCTGGCAATTTGATTTATGGAATTCCAAATTTGGCTTGCCTTGTTCGATTATTAGTGATGCCCCATTCAGCTTGACTCGTGTTCTTAGCCAATCCTCTTGGGTGGTCATGACTTTAGGATTTTTGGTAAACTGAATTGCTTATGTGCATGACTTATTAAGGTGTGCCAGGCCGGCGTTTTATATAATGCTTTTGTAGTATCCATTCCGAGGACCTCGAACCTTGGAATTAGGTTTTTGGAATTTGAATGTCGTTCATTAATGAATCGCTCCATGCACCATTTCTGCATTTGCCCATATCATCTTTTCCACAGTCCGAGAAGCTTTGTTCTATATTGCAACCTTGTTGTGTTATTGTCTCATCTAACCATATTTGATATCATAGATCATCCTGGGCTAGACAAAACTTTAAATTTTCGTTTTACGAATGTTTACCCTAGCACAGGGTTATTGCTCAACCTTTCTTATAATTCATGTTGATATCATTGATGGATGCTAGCTTCGATTCCGAGAGAAATGCTATAGCTTTATGCGATTATGCCATATTAGCATAGTCGTCTTTCAGCATCATTTATATTCAGGTTTGAATTAGAGTACCATCAGGTTCTTTGAGTTATATACGATTAAAGCTTTGCGGTCAAGGAAGCTTCATGTTGGAGCGCTTTAGATTTTCTTAGCCAAGGGATTCATTCCTACAAGAGATTGTTTTTTATCTATCTTAACCGATGTATCTAACCTTTCTTCTCCTCGGGGCCAGTCGATGTTTAACAAATCGATCCTTCGAGGTTGCTTTTTACTGATGTATCAAGTCATATTGATTTCTTTCTCACAATTTTCAAATGCCGTTCTTTGAAGTAAAGCCTTTTTGATGAGCTTTTGAGGATTGATCTCCCGTTGTTTGCACACTTTGGCTTACGTATTTCTGAGTATACTTGCCTTTGTATTGAGTGCAAATCTGGTTTTTGTTTATTGCGATGTCCTGGTGAATTCGTGATATGCTTTCCGGACATTGTCCAATTCTAAGTATGATCATATTACTTTTTTATCGTAGGTTGGCACGAATTGCATGAGAGGAGCGCAATCAATTTTGCCGAATTTCCTTGATTTAGATAGTCACACTAAGAGCTTCTAATTTGTTGGAAAAAGTATTTTGCTTTTATTGGCTTATTTAGAGCTTCTGAGCTTGCCGATGTATCTAGGAAACCTTGATTTAGTAGCCGAATTTGTGCTTGAGTCTTTGAAGGCTATCGATGAGCAAGATAAAACTAAGAAGTTCATTATCACAGAACAGTTCATCTGCGAAATCGGACTACTCGCACTAATTCGACCCTTTTTCTCTCAAGGAATTCTTTCTGCTTTCCTTTGTGTGCCCAAAGCATCGGGTGTCCCAGGCTTTAACAGAGATGCAACATTGGAAAATTCCACCGGAGATTTTGCATTAAAAAAACATTTGGATCCTGCTATGCCTATGAACTTTATTAAGACTCACTTTTGTGATATTGTGATGGAAATGTTCTCTACTTGTTGTACTTTAAGCTTTTATTTTTGCTTTGTCGTACTTCCTTGTTTTGCATTCCACACCTATTTCCTTTTCATATTCACAGCACAAATTTTAATGATATAAGTCATTTGTTATTGCAATGCTCAGTATTGAAATGATTTCGTGGTACATTTTGTAAACTAGGTTTTCATTGTAGCCACGATTCATTATTAGCTGGATTTACTTAACCGCTTTCGCTGCTGAATTTCCTTAATTCTGGCTGAAGCAATTTTCGAGACATTCTTTTCCGTGAACAATCACCTTTTCGCTTATCACGGTATCGAAGTTTTCAAGTTTGTTATAGCCATTTAAGGCTCAACTTTGTTGGTCAAGGCAACCCTTGTAGATACTAAACCTTTGATTTAAGATTGTGATGAATTTGTAGTATGTTTAAGAAGTGAGCATTGTCGAATTCCTTTGATGTGGTGGTAATCCCCCCATACCAAAATTTGTCATAGACTTTAAAGGTTAGGTGCAACAGTTTGTGACCGACTTTGTTCGGAGTCTAATGGTCATGTGCTTCATGCCATTGTTAAATTCCATGGCATGATCATGATCAAAGGTTTCCAGTCTAGTCGATCCTACTGATGCCTTTTTATGGAGATAAACTTCTGTTTTTGTGCCCTTGCTTGAGAGGTCTTATATTCTATATATTCAACCATATTTCTCGCTAGCCTAGTAATTCAGGCCCTTTGGAGATTAGATTTGAACACATGCCCCAGGAGAGGTCTTATTTCTCATTCCTCTGAAGAAGTATTTATAAACCCATTATTCATTGTGACTGAATGACTCGGCCACTTGTAGAATTTGTAGGGTGCCTCTGAGAAGGTCTTTGGGTCCGTCACTAACCGAATTTGGAATACTCGGCTTATGATCGGATGCCCTAGTAGGGGTCTTTTAAAGTCTTCCAGTAACAGGATTTGGAAGACCCAGAATCAATAGCTAGATTTGGAAGATCTAACATCTAGTCGGATGTCCCTAAAGGGGTCTTTCAGAACCCAGTGTTTGTATCGCTATCTAGCCATGTATTAATGACATCGACGATGAACCGAGTGCCCCTCGGGTAGGTCTTTGGTTTATTATCCCAGTGTGTGTCACAATTCTGCCATGTGTTAATGGCATCGGCGATTGACTGAGTTCCCCTCGGGGAGGTCTTTTGTTTAAAAACCCAGTGTGTGTCGCATTCCGACCATGTATAAATGGCATCGGCGATCGACTGGGTGCCGCTCGGGAAGGTCTCTGGTTTAGAAACCCAATGTTTGTTGCAATCCGGCCATGTATTAATGGCGTCGGTGATCGACTGGGTGCCCCCCGGGGAGGTCTTTGGTTTATGGTTGCGTTATTTCATTGGGAAGACGCTAGTTCATTTATCGGGCTTTACCACGATTTGTTAGAAATAGGGGAAAGGACCTTGCAATCACAAAGGTGCCCCTTTGATGAAACATACAACTTGTTCGTAATCTGAACGCTGCATTATTTGACCGTTCAGCTTGTGGTTTCCCTTATTTGCTAGGTTGTGCTCCACACCTTCGTATTTGTTGCGAACGATGTTTTGAGTATTGAGATATGGGCATGTGAGCTATCCCAATCGGGATGTGCTTCAGTGATCACCAGGCTCTGCTTCATTCTCCCATTGACGAGATAGGAGTTGATGGGATCATGCATGGTCCTAGTTTTATGATGGTGTCAATGATTTGACCAAGCTCCTCCAATCTTAGTATGGTTTGTTGTGCCCTAGGAACCGAGTAGTTTTAGATTCTCCTTTGTTCGATTTGGATATTTTCCCCCACCTTCACAGTTGATGTCGACTTTTGATAAGTTTCTCCATGTGGTGTTGCATGCTATTGCATCGTTCCATGAGGCAGACACTAGATTTTAATTGGATGCTCGTTTTAATAAGCGATCTTGGTTATAAAACCAATGTCTTGGACCTCGCCTCGCATGAGGTACATAATGCAATAGGTGATGCCTGAATTATGATGGTTTGAATGCATGGCAAGAATTGTATGATTTTACTAGTTCATGGTGGGGCAAGGATCATTTGAGTAATTTGCAACATTTATTCGATCATTAGTGATTCTTTTTCAATTTGTTTTAAGGAAATTTTCACAAATATAAGATCGAAATGAGAGTGCATTAGCAACAAAGATAATATCCTGTTATAGCCCCTCCCTTTTACCATAGGAGGTTTATAGTTGTAAGTTTTCCCCTAGGATACGAAGAGTGCATCATGCAGAGAAATGTCGCAATCTGTAACACCCCACCTCCGTTAAGGTCACTCACAAAGGGAATGCCTTAACTTTGGTGGAGCATTTTAGTAAACAGAACAGAAACTTACAAGGCAGATAAAACAGTACTTGAAAATTTTATAACTTTATTACAACAGAAACCAAAATAAGCATGGTTACATCCTTTCAAATCACAATATCAGAACTCAAGTACAAAATATCAGTCTTGTAAAAAAGCCTTCAGAATGCATAGTTTAAAATCGTAATCCCCACAGAAGAAGACAAGCCATACTTTAAGCACTTCAAGCAAATGGAATCAGGATCAAGCTAGAGTATTCTCTCCTTAGAAAACCTGGGGGGAGAAAGGAAGAAAAGGAGGCGAAACAACAAGTGTCAGACATAAAGTCTGGCAAGTCCAGTAACTTTCAGCATATGAACAGATAATAATAATGACATGAAAGCAAAGCTGGATAAGAGATGGCAGTAACATGAGCAGCAGGTATACTTAGGTTAAACAGCAGAAACAGAATGATGTAGACTAAGCCATGCTTCTTATTCATATCTTACTTCTCTGCACTAATACTAGTATAACAGAATTAGGTGTCACCCTAAAGTCTAAACTGAAACAGAAGCGGGTACAGAATAATTTCCACAGAGGAGAGGGCTAGTAATGGGCCTTTACCACCCCAACAGAAACGGATGGAAAAAGAATGCTAATAATGGGCCTGTACCACCCAAACAGAAACAGACAGAAACAGAAACAGATTAATCCCTACGGAAACAGAATGTAGAATTAGGTGTACACTAGTAAATGGGCCTTTACCACCCGAACAGACGGTACCACGCAGAAACAGAAAGGTGTTACCACCCAACAGAAACAGACGGTACCAACAGAAACAGACAGAACTAAGTGTACCCTAAAGCCTTACCCCAAGCGGTCGGCTCCCTAATACATAAATACCATGTGTCGGCCCCATAGTAGGATGTATCACTCCCTAAACTGACAACCAATTGGCACAGACCTATTTACAGATGTCACGGCGTCCTACATCCTCAGAGGCAGACCGGGATCCGTGCACGCATATGACCCAGTTGGAACGCACCATCAACACCCCTCGCCATTATCAGAATGAACCGCTTATAATTAGTTCAGTAAGCGTGCCCGGACGCTACCTACTGTTGGGTCAAATTTTTGATACCGGAAAGGGTTACTGACTAAATGGGTCCCAAACAACAGATGACACAAGTAATTCCCTTCCTATCCTTGTGTCCCCAGGCTAAAAGATTTCCGATTAACTTGTTTACAAGTTCAGACATACAGAATTCAGATCAACTAGTTCACAGACAAGTTTTCATACTAATGGATCAGATATACAGATTTAATAGACTTACAGCTTAACTGGTTATAGGTTAACAGACTTACAGATTAACTAGTTATAAATTA
The DNA here is from genome assembly GCA_030737875.1 of Allium sativum. Taxonomy (NCBI): domain Eukaryota; kingdom Viridiplantae; phylum Streptophyta; class Magnoliopsida; order Asparagales; family Amaryllidaceae; genus Allium; species Allium sativum. The sequence continues at coordinate 655,158,461 of CM060918.1, read as the reverse complement.
ACCGGTTACAGATTGTCTAACTTTGTATTGGGCCTACATATTCACGAAACCGGTTTATCAGATTCATTGGTCCAATTGGCTTAACCTTACCCACCCAAAACGTTTTAGACATCATATTTATCTCATATTTTCATTAATTAAATATTGATGCCCAGACCTCTCACATTAGACTGACTATTTGCGGCTATTGGTTCGGCCGGTTGGTTCCGGGCAGGTTTCTGTCGCAAACTGAGTCTAACCTCGGGTTTCAAGCACGTTATGACTGACTTCTCACATTAGAACCTATTGTTTGCGGCCACTGGAATATTTCGGGCGGTCCCAGGCAGAATTACACCGCAAACTCATTCTAACCTCGAGTTAGCCATGTTTATCTTTGCAGCCAATTAATTAGTGATTTACCATTTATACCCGCGCACAAAATACATGTCAATTATTCATAATTATAGCCAATTCAGATTATGTCCATAATCAATTCATCAGATATAGCATATAACATATTTGGCATCTCAACAGATTTAATTTAGCAGATTTGACATTTTCGGCAGACTTAGCAGACGACAGGTTTGGCAGATGAACATATCTAACAGACTAGGCAGTAGAGCAGAACTAGCAAATTAAGCAATATAACAGAACTAGCAGATTAGGCAATGTAACAGAACTAGCAGATTAGGCAAATATAGCGGAACTAGCAAATTATGCAATATAACAGAACTAGCAGATTAGGCAGAACTAACAGATTAGGAAAATATAACAGATTTAATCATTCCTTAAAGTTTCACAAACATATCTTGCCTAATTATAAATTTGGCCTAAGTTTGCATGCCTAAATATTTGTCATGATTCACACTATGATCATATACCCCACGTTTGCATTGAATTTACATGTCACAGATTATGGTCATAATTTACGTGTTCCAATTTAGTTCAGCTTGCCTAGTACAAAAGATTCACATATAAATTATACCAAATATGGCCATCGATTTTAATGCATGTCATATATCCCAAAGATCCCTTACTTGGGTTTTTATTTACATTAATAGATACCCTACTTTCATTTAAATCTTTATACCTAATCCATATTCTCTTTATCTCAAATCATATTTTCAATATCCTTTATGTTATAAATATAACATGTCCAGTCATATGTCTCAGATTTATGTTCTAACTACAGTCCATGTTTTTTTCCTCAAATCAGTTACCTATTGTTCACGCCCAATTTATGCATCATTCATTTTATTGTCCCAAACATTTTAGCGTATGTTAATCTATTATGAGATTGGCTCAGGCTCGTGGTAGCCTGGCTATAGAACAGAAAGAGGAAAGAAATACAAAATAAGATCTAAACAAAACAGAACAGATATAACCGCAGATTCAGATTTACAATTCATGTCACAATCAGAATTTACGTTTATATCGGAAAATAACTGTACTTGCCTTCGTTGGACTAAAGAAAGAACTTTAATTGCTGTAGAATCGTTCCAGAAGCTATAATCTCTAATTTGAATTGAGTTGCTTAGGTTGATGTTGGTTAGCTTCTAGTTTTGATTCCAGCAGAGTAGTGACGCCATTTTTAATTTTATTAGAACAGAGGTAGAGTAGAAGCAGAATAGAATTATGTGTAGATAAGGCTAGGTCTTAGGATGTATTTGTAGGTGTAGGAAATCATTTAGGCCCTCAGATTAACCCTAGAACTCATCAGGTCCGTCCAAACACGTCACAGCCCTCAAAATGCATACACACGCACGAGGTTCGATAAGGGAGGTCGACCCCTAGGTCGACTGCTCAGTCGACCTGGTCTGAGGGCGTCGACTGCCCAGTCGACTCCCAGTCGACCTAGGTCCTGGGGGGTCGACTGCCCAGTCGACTCCCCAGTCGACCTGGGTCCTGGGCGAGAAACTTCCCGCCCAGCCAGCTTCTGGGTTTGAATTCGAATTTTGAATTCGAATTTCGAGCTGTTTTCGATTCTGAAAATTCCTGAAACTTCGGAGGGTCATATCTCCCTCATATGGACTCCGATACTTGCAAACTCGGACTCGTTTCCAAGAAGAATTCCGAGACGAACGCAATGGCGCAACCTGTTTCCCTTGATTCTTAAATTAAAAATTAATTATCCTCTGATTTGTTACTTATACATTCACAGAAAATACGGGGTGTTACATTCCCCCTCCTTAAAGGATTTTGTCCCCGAAATCTTCAAGTTAAGAAGAATGTGTCCTACCATCCAACATCCATCTACTCAATCATCAATCACAGGCGTCCATTGTCCTTAGAAACTTCTAATGTTGTATGAACATATGCAAAAGTGTGTGTATATGTTCCTTATCTAATGCAAAGATCAGGCGGTCCACTGATTCAGTTGACCTCCTTAATGCGAATTATGCCAGTGCCTTTAGTCCAACATGTATGCAATTTTCCTACTCGATACATATCATTTCTATATGAGTGCACAACCATTCAGTTATATGCAACATCCATGTGCTGAGTCAATCTTTTTGCATCCACAAAAATTGAAAAATGCTCACACATCCATATGAAGTATGAGAGTGTTTTCAAGCCGATCTAGTGCCTAGTTTGTGTATATGCATCCACGAGCAACCACTAGCAACCACTTGCATCCACTTGCAACCATCAAACATAACATGTCTCAAACACATGTTTACACCCATTAGTTTCTACCTAAAGTTCGAAGATTCGATCGATAGGATACAGTCAAATGATGGAAGCGAGTACAGATAAAACAAAAACTTGGTTCCCATTAGACATGGGTCCTAAGTATCCGCCCCGAAGACCGAAACCAACATCAGATTGACCCCTAGATGATTACCCTCTTTAGATAATGTCAAAACTGGAAATTTTAACCTTATCAGAAATATTCAGATATTTACAGATAAATGGTATAGATATGATTACCGAATGATTCTTAGGAAACTAAGCATGATAAATCCCAGAATGTATGCGTCCTAGTTGACGCCTAACAAGAATATCTCTCAAACCCCAATCACAAACAGATGAGTCATAACCCTTATGGATTTGGGTCTACAGCGGAATCAGAAACAATACTAGTATTAAAGTGCAGAGTATCGATTACAGAATCAAAATGCCAGAATTAGAAAGAGTTTTAACTCAACAATTAGATAAAAAAATTAAACCTTCTACTTAAATTTTGTTAATTCTAACCTATCTACCAGTCCCTTGAGCATTCGCCTATCCTCCAGAAGTGGGTTCTGCCCTCTGCCCTTGCCCTCATTTCTTCGGCCAGTCCCCGGTGAAGTGTCCCATCTCACCACAGTTGAAGCAAGTGCCCTTCCACTTTCGGCAATCCTTGTTCAGATGAGTCGAGCTTCCACAAGTAAAGCACTTTTTCCCCTTCTTATCTTCAGACTTCTCATACTTCTTTTGTATTTCCTTTTTAGGCCATGATTTCTTATTCTGTGGTTCTTCCTTCTTTGTCTCTTTCTGGCCCTTGTCTTCCTCGTGCAGTAGTGCCATGTCCACCAATTTCTCGTAAGTCGCTCCCATGGGTACATGGGTCATAGCCAGGCTGTGCAGTGGCTCGTTCAATCCTTTAACAAAGCGGAGAGCCTTTTTATGCTGAGTGTTGACTAAATCGAATCCGAACCTAGCCAGTTGGTTGAACTGGTTGACGTATTCCTTGACCGTCTACTTCCTTACTTAAGAGATAAGAACTTTTCCAGTTGTAGACTTCGTTCAGCTTGCGAGAGGAATTTTGTCTCATACCTTGTTCTGAAATCCATCCATGTTTCAACTGGCCTCTCGGCGTTAGTTACTTCCCACCAATAGGAAGCTTCATCTTTGAGCAGCCTTACCGCCAGCTGTACCTTCTGCCTATCGTCCACCTTGAATATAACGAATAGATCCTCAGTTTCTTTGAGCCAGTTCCTCGCTTCTACGGATGATTCAGTTCCCTTGACATCCTTTCCACCCATGGCCCTAAAATCTCTACAGATCTTTGAGAATGCAATTGCATGAGGAGGGGGCGGAGGAGGAGCGGGATCATTTGCTGGACCTGCGGCGGCGATCCTAGCCTCAAGATATTGACGAAACCAACCGGGTACATGAACACCTTCTGGTATCTCAGATGCTTCAGACATGCTGAAACGAAAAAGGAAAGATTCAATACAAAAAGGAGTGAAGGAAAGATATATGGCTCTTGGGGATCATGTTCTTCAAAATAAGCTTTATTTTTGAAAATACTTCTTTTCAAAACCTTCTTGAAAATAGTTTTCAAAAACTTTTATCTAATCTGGTAACTTTTAGCTCTGATACCATGTGTAACACCCCACCTCCGTTAAGGTCACTCACAAAGGGAATGACTTAACTTTGTTGGAGCATTTTAGTAAAAAGAACAGAAACTTACAAGACAGATAAAACAATACTTGAAAAATTTATAACTTTATTACAATAGAAACCGAAATAAGCTTGGTTACATCCTTTCAAATCACAATATCTGAATTCAAGTACAAAATATCAGTCTTGTACAAATGCCTTCAGAATGCATAGTTTAAAATAGTAATCCCAACAGAAGAAGACAAGCCATTCTTTAAGCACTTCAAGCAGAAGGAATCCGGATCAAGCTAGAGTATTCCCTCCTTAGAAAACCTGGGGGGAGAAAGGAAGAAAAGGAGGCGAAACAACAAGGGTCAGACATAAAGTCTGGCAAGTCCAGTGACTTTCAGCATATGAATAGATAATGATAATAATGACATGAAAGCAAAGCTGGATAAGAGATGGCAGTAACATGAGCAGCAAATATACTTAGGTTAAATAGCAGAAACAGAATGATGTAGACTAAGCCATGCTTCTTATTCATATCTTACTTCTCTGCACTAATACTAGTATAACAGAATTAGGTGTCACCCTAAATCTAAACTGAAACAGAAGCGGTTACAGAATAATTTCCACAGAGGAGAGGGCTAGTAATGGGCCTTTACCACCCCAACAGAATTGGACGGAAACAAAATGCTAACAATGGGCGTTTACCACTCAAACAGAAACAGACAGAAACAGATTAATCCCTATGGAAACAGAATGTAGAATTAAGTGTACACAAGTAAATGGGCCTTTACCACCCGAACAGATGGTACCACGCAGAAACAGACAGGTGTTACCACCCAACATAAACAGACGGTACCAACAGAAACAGACAGAACTAAGTGTACCATAAAACCCTACCCCAAGCGATCGGCTCCCTAATACATAAATACCCTGTGTTGGCCCCACAGTATGGTGTATCACTCCCTAAAGTGACAACCAATTGGCACAGACCTATTTACAGATGTCACGGCGTCCTACATCCTCAGAGGCAGACCGGGATCCATGCACGAACATGACCCGGTTGGAACGCACCATCAACACCCCTCGCCATTTTTAGAATGAACCGCTTATAATTGGTTCAGTAAGCTTGCCCGGACCCTACCTACTGTTGGGTTAAAGTTTTGATACCAGAAAGGGTTACTGACTAATATGGTCCCAAACAACAGATAACACAAGTAATTCCCTTCCTATCCTTGTGTCCCCAGGCTAACAGATTTCGGATTAACTTGTTTAAAAGTTCAGACATACAGAATTCAGATCAACTAGTTCACAGACAAGTTTTCAGAATAACGGATCAGATATACAGATTTAACAGACTTACAGATTAACTGGTTACAAGTTAACAGACTTACAGATTAACTGGTTACAGATTAACCGGTTGCAGATTGTCTAACTTTTTATTGGGCCTACAGATTCACAAAACGGGTTTATCAGATTCATTGGTCCAATTGGTTTAACCTTACCCACCCAACACATTTTAGACATCATATTTATCTCAGATTTTCATTGATTAAATATTAATGCCGAGACCACTCACATTAGACTGACAGTTTGCGGCTACTGGTTAGGCCGGTTGGTTTCGGGCAGGTTTCTGTCACAAACTGAGTCTAACCTCGGGTTTCAAGCACGTTATGACTAACTTCTCACATTAGAACCTATTGTTTATGGCCACTGGGATATGCCGGGCGGTTCCGGGCAGAATTACGCCGCAAACTCATTCTAACCTCGAGTTAGCCATATTTATCTTTACGGCCAATTAATTAATGATTTACCATTTATACCCACGCCCAATATACATGTCAATTATTCATAACTATAGCCAATTCAGATTATGTCCATAATCAATTCATCAGATAGAGCAGATAACAGATTTGGCATCTCAACAGATTTAGTTTAGCAGATTTGGCATTTTCGACAGACTTAGCAGATGATAGGTTTGGCAGATGAACAAATCTAGCAGACTAGGCAGTAGAGCAGAACTAGCAGATTAAGCAATATAACTGAACTAGCATATTAGGCAATATAAAGAACTAGCAGATTAGGCAAATATAGCGGAACTAGCAAATTAAGCAATATAACAAAACTAGCGGAATAGGCAGAACTAGCAGATTAGGCAAATATAACAGAATTAATCATTCCTTAAAGTTTCACAAACATATCTTGCCGAATTATAAATTTGACCTAAGTTTGCATGCCTAAATAGTTGTCATGAGTCACACTATGATCATATACCCCACGTTTGCATTGAATTTACATGTCATAGATTATGGTCATAATTTACATGTCCCAATTTAGTTCAACTTGCCTAGTACAGAAGATTCACATATAAATTATACCAAATATATCCATCGATTTTAATGCATGTCATATATCCCAAAGATCCCTTACTTGGGTGTTTATTTACATTAATAGATACCCTACTTTCATGTAAATCTTTATACCTAAGCCATATTCTCTTTATCTCAAATCATATGTCCAATACCCTTTATGTTATAAATATAACATGTCCAGTCATATGTCTCAGATTTATGTTCTAGCTACAGTCCATGTTTTTTTCCTCAAATCAGTTACCTATTGGTCATGCCCAATTTATGAATCATTCATTTTACTGTCCCAAACATTTTAGCGTATGTTAATCTCTTATGAGATTGGCTCATGCTCGTGGTAGCCTGACTATAGAACAGAAAGAGGAAAGAGATACAAAATAAGATCTAAACAGAACAGAACAGATATAACCTCAGATTCAGATTTACAATTCATGTCACAATCAGAATTAACGTTTATATCGAAAAATAACTATACTTTCCTTGGTTGGACTAAAGAAAGAACTTTAATTGTTGTAGAATCGTTGCAGAAGCTTTAATCTCTAATTTGAATTGAGTTGCTTAGGTTGATGTTGGTTAGCTTCTAGTTTTGATTCCAGTAGAGTAGCGACGCCATTTTTATTTTTATTAGAGCAGAGGTAGAATAGAAGCATAATAGAATTATGTGTAGAGAAGGCTAGGTCTTAGGATGTATTTATAGGTGTAGGAACTCATTTAGGCCCTCAAATTAACCCTAGAACTCAACAGGTCCATCCAAATACGTCACAGCCCTCAAAATCGCACACGCACGCACCAGGTTCGACCAAGGAGGTCGACCCCCAGTGTAACACCGCACCTCCGCCAATGTCACTCTTGCAAGAACACTAGCTTTGGAGGGGCATTAAACGAGGTAAACATGCATGAAGATATCACAAGACAAAACATATGAGTAAAACAGAGTAAATAAAGCAGCGGATAAAATTTCTTTTTCAAAACCATAGTCAAGTTACATCAAAGTACTTAGTCATCATTTTCCCAACAAAACAAAGTCCAGAAAAAAACATAAACTGTAAAATAACATAAGTAAAGTATTCCCCAAAGATAACAGTAGTGTCTCCATAGAAATGCTCAAGTCCAAACCGTACATGAGTTATCCAGTAAGCAATCTAAAGATCCAAGCTAGGTGCTAGTATTCCCACCCTGAGAACCTGGGGGGGGGGGGGGGGACGGAAGAAAAGAGGCAAATGAAAACGGGTCAGTCAAAAAGACTGGTAAGTCCTACATACTATTAGTATGAAAACTAATAAAGTTAACTGGGCATGTAAAACAGAGATGAAACATAGGATGATAACTGGCATGGTGAAAATTTAATAAGATAGATCAAGTGTGGCATCGCATATACAAGGATAAGTTGCACCAAGTGTACTAGTATTTCTAATCCATGTCAAGTAAAAACAAAAAATGATCCCTTAGCACAATGTTGGCCCAAACTCATGAGATGACCTAAATCAAGGTCCAACTACTCGGTCTAGTCGATCGGCTCCCTATAACCCTAACTCGTCGTGTATCGGTGTCTTACGGCCTAATCATGAAATGTAGTTAACTGTGCAAGGTCCACCCTAGGGTGTATCCATCCCTAAGGTGTAAACCACAGACACAAATCAAGCACGCACAGTCTATACCTACCGGTGCCCATGTTCAACTCCGGACTTAATGTGCACGACCATGGTCCGCCTGAAAAACCGGTGCACTCTTCAGCCGTCTCTTTTAGCCTCTTACAATCAGTCAGTAATCGTGCCCCACCCTAGCCTAGTCCAGGGTATCTAGATACTTCCAAGTATGTTACTACTGAAAAGGACCACGTAACTAGGGTTTTAAACGGGTTAAGTGTGGTTAACCCTATCCTAACCATGTATTGAGTTGGTCAAGTGTATCCAAGCAGTTCATGACTTAACCCTATCAATACATCGTGTTCAACTGGTTAAGTATATTCAAGTAGTCCATGACTTAACCCTATCAATACATCGTGTTCAACTGGTTAAGTATATTCAAGTAGTCCAGGACTTAACCGTACCAATCCATCGTGTTTAATTAATTAAGTATTCAAGTAGTCCATGACTTAACCCCATCATGTGGCATTAATTAACTTAATGCACCCCAACCTCTCACATTAGACTTTGTTGTGGTTACTAGTTAAACCGGGCGGGTCCGGGTAGCTTTACACCACAACCTAGTCTAACCTCGGGTTTTCAGTGCGATATGACTAACTACTCACATTGAGTCCTATTGTTTGTAGCCACTAGTTAAGCCGGTCGGTTCCGGGTAGATTTATGCTACAAACTCAACCCAACCTCGAGTTGGCCACGTTCATGTTTTCTACATGTCATGTCCACGTTCATGTTTTCAAGCATAATCACATGTCATATTTTCAAGTCATGTTTCATGTCATTAAAGTTTACCCATAACTTAACCCAATCGCATGTAAGTTCGCATCAACACAAATAGATAAAAAGGGGGAACATAGGATTATGACAATGTGGGCATAAGATGGCAAAGTCTATCACAAGTTAAACATGGTGATATTTGAGGCCAAAGAGGGTTCAACATACTAGCATATGGCCTCAGCATGTATGATAGCATCAAAGGTGACTTGGCCTCAAACATATCAAATAACATAAGGGTGCTTTGGCATCAAGCATGCATAATAGCATAAGGGTGCTTTGGCCTCAAGTATGCATAATAGCAAAAGGTTGCTTTGGCCTCAAGCATGCATAATAGCATAAGGGTGCTAGGAATTGGCCACAAGTTAAACATGGTGGCACATGAGGCAAAATGTGTTCATTAAACTTGCATATTACATTATAAACCTCAAAACATGCATGACATCAAACTTAGCAAACAGGTGATACATGGTCATAGATGGCATAGGATGATAACTAGTGATTCGCATATAACATCATATGCAAGATAACATAAGGGTTATGAGAGTTTCTATGTTGCTTTATGTAACATTTCCACTCAAAGCTCATAGCTTTCTATGCACAAAGTCAAGGTGATAGCTTTACAAACGTGCATAGGATAAATCTATGCATAACATGATAGAATCAAAGCACAAATCATACTTAGGCCCAAATACAAACTTGCAACATGTCATTTTTAACTTCATAGTTTAAATCTAAGAGTAGAATAGGGCTTACAATGCTATGAAGACTATAAAATAAAACAAGATTAAGACGAAGCCACAATAGCAACACTAAAAACCCCCAATTGAATATAAGTTCCAAGTTGTCTTGAGAAACAAGAAGCTCCTTTGATTTGTATGAAGAAAGATCCTTGTTTTGATGAAGAAAGATGGCTCTTTTACTAGCTTAGAACACTCAAACTTTCATGAAGAAGATGGAGGCCATGATATGAAGGTGGAGGCCATGATTAGGAAGCATTTTGGCATAGTTTAGTTGTAGGAATGATTTGTGTTGATTTAGGCTAGGTATTAGGGTCTTTTTATAGAAGATTAGGTTAGTTTAGGCCATAGGATTAACCCTACTTCAGATCTGAGCCATTAAAATCTGTCACCAGCCCTAAAGCATGTCTTGAGGAACAAGTCAGCTACACCCAGGCCAAACTGGCCGACCACCCAAGTCGACAGGGGTGTCGACTGGGCAGTCGACACCACCTGGGGTGTGTCGACTCCCAAGTCGACTCCCCAGTCGACTTGGGGGTGGCAGGAATTTTTCCCGCCTGTCCTGCTTGGCTGAACTTGAATTCTGATTTCAAATTTGAACTATTTTTGAACTTGAAATCTTCTGAAAACTTCAACGGGCCATAACTTGGTCGTACGGACTCCGATTTTCGAAAATTCGGACTCTATTTCGCGTATTTTTCCAAGACGAACGCAAGGACACAGCCCGTTTCCCATGATTTAGATTTTATCATTTAATTCTGCCTTTATTTATGTTATAACTTATTATTCAAAATACGGGTTGTTACATTCTCCCCACCTTAAAGGATTTCGTCCCCGAAATCCTCAAGTTAGGAAGAACATATCCTAACACCATCATCCATCTACTCAAAACATCATCCATGAGCAGTCATTGTCTTTAAAAGATTCTAAATGCTGTATACGCGAAAGGTGTGTCTATATGCACTTCTCTAATGCGAAAATCAGTAGGTTACTGATTCAGTAAACCTCCTTAATGCAAAGTATGTGAAATGAGTCCATAATTATGCATATTCCTAACATAATTCATAATCTCTATATGAGTGCACATAACATTCATCCATGTGCAACATCCACGTGATAGCATAACAAGTTTCAGCCATGAATAAGTATAAGCACTCATGCATATGCAATATGAAAGTGTGTGAGCCGATCTTAGTGCCTAATGTGTATCATGCATCCACGAGTATCCACTTGCAAACACTTGCAACCACTGGCAAACATCAAGCATAACATGTTTCAAATACATGTTTCATCCAAAAGGTTTCTACCTAAGGTTCTTAAGACAAGGTTAACGAGGTAACAAGATAAACATGGATAGCAAAGGAAAGATATGCTAACTAGGAAAAGAGATTAAGAATTTACCCTCAAAAAGGAATGGATAAAGCCCACGCATCTTCTCCTCGGTTTCCCAAGTTGCGTCCTCTTCGACTTCACTCCACTGAACCTTTACTAACTTGACTTCTCAATTCCTAGGCTTCTTGATCTCCATTCCCAAGACACGGATCGGAGCTCACCTTAGGGTTGCCTCTTTCTCAACCTCCACGTCTTCAAGAATGCTAGGCTCAACTACCTCGGCTGACTCATGTGGGCACTTTCGGGGATGCGAGTCATGAAGAACATTGTGCACTCCGGCCAGCTTCTCGGCAACTCTACCTTATGAGCCATCTTCACAATCCTCTCTATGATAGGGAAGGGTCCTACGAACCTTGGTGCCAGCTTCCTAACTGCTCCAAAACAAACCACATTTCGCAAAGGACAAACTTTCACAAAGACCATATCTCCAACTTCAAACTCTAAGTCTTTCCTTCACTTGTTTGCATAGGATTTCTATCTATCTTGGGCCGCTTTCATCCGTCGTCTCTCACCAACATGTTGGTGACTTGCACGGCCTCCCATATAAAGCTTCGAATGGTGCCATCCCTATGCTTGCTTGGTAGCTGTTATTGTAAGCAAACTTTACGAGAGGAAGGTGGTCTTCCCAAGTGCCACCAGAGTCAAGAATGCATAGCCTCAACAGATCTTCTAGTACCCTATTCACCCTTTCAGTCTGGCCATCCGTCTGTGGGTGATAGGCCGTACTTAGATTCAATCGCGTACCCATCGCTTCCTGCAAACTATTCCAGAATTGGCTAGCGAGAATTGGGTCACGATCGCCAACTATGTTAGAAGGAACTCCATGCAATCGCACTATCTCTCGAAGATGAACATGCGTTAGCCATGATTTGGTCCTCTTGCTCTTCAACGGAACAAAGTAAGCACTCTACGTAAGTCTATCAACTATGACCCATATCCCATAAAGCCCAAATAGTTTGGTCAACTTAACGGACATCCAAACCCAATCTATATATCACAAACAGGCGAGTCATACTCCTTATGGGGTTTGCAACAGAACTAAGATTGAGAATAGGACCGAGAGGATATACTTAAAAGATAGCATGCGAGTAAGCTCTATAGAATATTAGGAATCAAGGACATACTCTTCGAATGAGATATAATGCGTGCATCTAGTCTTCAATCTTCTAAGTCGCATTTTCCTGAGCTTAATCCTGTCGTGCCTTGAACATCTTTTAACTTCACAATTTTGCAGCTCTTAATTCTTATTTCCAAAATATGAGTTAGAACTCATTTCACCGTTGCCTCTCGTTCCACTTCCACTTATTCTTTTCCTAAAATACTTAGCTTAAACATAACTGCGTGCTCATGGTTTCACGCCAGCTTTCCAAAATTCGTTAGTGAATCCTGGATCTCGTTTACATCCTATACGGTATTCCACGCAGAAGAACTATCCCTTGAAAACAAATGCCAATCCACATTGCCAAATGTACTTACTAGGGTGATTTTTCTAACCCATGCTTAAGCGAAATGGACTATCCGCCTTAGTGGCGAATCACCACCGGAGCACCCCATTCTAAAATGCTTCGCCTAGCGAAATTTTTCTCAGGCTACTCCTTGATTTACTTGCTAAGTTCTCTTCTTTCTCGCGGGGCCATGTGCCTAACAGGCAATGAAACTGGCTTGGCATTATCAACAAGATGAATACGGAAGTTTATCTCGTGTTTAGGGGGTAACCCATTAACCTCTTCAAAGACGCCAGGATATTCTTGGACCACTCTCATAGATTCCAGATCATCGACGGACGAGTCAAGAGATTCAAGATAACATGACGGGATCCATAGGGTTACCAGAAATTTCTAGGGTATTACCGAGGCGAGTCACGAGCCTCACTACCCTGTGCTCACAGTCAAGAATGGCTCCATAACTGGTCAACCAGTCCAGGCCCAAAATCAACCCGTATCCCATGAACCCGAGAACATAAGCATTACACATGATTTCTACGCTCAAGATAGAGATTTTCAAATCCATACAAATCACAGGTAGATGGGCGGAACCCCCAATTGGATTTGAAACACTAGCGGGACCTCAACTAGACTAGTACTTAGGTGAAAACTTTCAACAAGATCAGAAATAAAACTATGTGATGCGCCAGAATCAAATAAGGTACGAACATGGAAATCAGAAATGTAAACATGACTTTCTATAGAAACACTACCTTGATCAAAAGCTGGAAGAGTGAGGAGAGCCTGCAACTGCCCTCCAGAGGGTCCTACTTGCTGAGTTTGCCTTTTTCCGTGTTCTCGATTTTTCGGGCAATCCTTGCTATAGTGTCCAGACTCTCCGCAATGAAAGCATACGCCCAGCTTCCTCTTCTTCTTCTTACAGTCTTTGGCTATGTGCCCAGCGATCCTACAAAAGTTGCACTTTCTTGTCTCTCTTGCCTTGTTGTTGTTGTTGCCGTTGTTTCCCTTATTGTTGTTCTTTTCTCTTTTTCTCGGTATCTTCCTTCTTGCCTTGAGACTCATTTGCCTTGACCTCCTTCTTGCCACTCTTATCTTCCTCTTGATGTAAGGCCATATTCACCAAACTCTCGAAGGTCGCCCCCATGGGTATATGAGACATGGCCAAACCGCGCAATGGCTCATTCAATCCTAGAGCAAAGTGTAGGGCCTTCTTCTGAGCTGTGTTAACCAAGTCTAAACCGAACCGAGCAAGCTGATTAAACTTATCCACGTATTCTCTAACGGTCATGTCCCCTTGCTTTAGTGATAGGAACCTCTCCATCTGAAGGTTCTCTTCTGTCGATGATAGAAACCTCAATCCAAACCTTCTCCTAAAGTCGTCCCAAGTTTGAATTGGCCTAGTAGTGGTGGTGACTACCCACCAATATGCAGTTTCCCCTTTCAACAGCCATACTGCTAACAGAACTTTCCTACGGTCTTTTATATCAAAGATAGCAAAGAGGTCTTCAGTTTCCTTCAACCAGTTTCTTTCCTCAACAAAAGTCTCTGTCCCAACAAAATTCTTGCCACCCATCGCCTTAAAGTCCTTGCAAATCTTTGCGAAATCCTCTTGCGGATGCTGAGGAGGAGGAGGAGGAGGAACCTCAGCTACGGAAGGAGGAGAAATGTTAGCCACGGGGGAAGGAGGAGGAATGTTCGCGGGGCCGGCTTCATTCGCCCTTGCCTCCATGTACCTTCTAAACCAAATAGGTAATGGTACGCCCTCTAGAATGGCAAAATTATCGGCCATACTGAAACGAAGAAAAAAAAAAGATTGAGAATGAGGAAACAAAGGATAGTGCTAATGGCTTTTGGGGAATAGCCTTTTTAAAATAAACTAGACTTTTCTTGGAAAATACTTAATTGGTTTTGAAAATAGTTTTTCAAAAGGTATGTTTTAAAAACCTTTTGCTCAAATCTTGTAAACCTTATGCTCTGATACCAAACGTAACACCCCACCTCCGCCAATTTCACTCTTGCAAGCACACTAGCTTTGGAGGGGCTTTAAACGGGGTAAACATGCATGAAGATATCACAAGACAAAACATATGAGTAAAACGGAGTAAATAAAGCAACGGATAAAATTTCTATTTCAAAACCATAGTCAAGTTACATCAAAGTACTTAGTCATCATTTTCCCAACAAAAAAAGTCTAGAAAAAAACATAAACTGAAAAATAACATAAGTAAAGTATTCCCCAAAGATAACAGTAGTTTCGCCATAGCAATGCTCAAGTCCAAACCGTACATGATCTATCCATAAGCAAGCTAAAGATCCAAGCTAGGTGCTAGTATTCCCACCCTGAGAACCTTGGGGGGGGGAATGGAAGAAAAGAGGCGAAAGAAAACGGGTCAGTCAAAAAGACTGGTAAGTCCTACCTACTATTAGTATGAAAACTAATAAAGTTAACTGGGCATGTAAAACATAGATGAAATATAGGATGATAACTGGCATGGTGAAAAGTTAACTGGATAGATCAAGTGTGGCATCGCATATACAAGGTTAAGTTGCACCAAGTGTACTAGTATTTCTAATCCATGTCAAGTATAAAAAAGAAATGATCCCTTAGCCCAGTGTTGGCCCAAACTCATGAGATGACCTAAATCTAGGTCCAACTACTCGGTCTAGTCGATCGGCTCCCTATAAGCCTAACTCGTCGTGTATCGGTGTCATACGACCTAATCATGGAATGTAGTTAACTGTGCAAGGTCCACCCTAGGGTGTATCCAACCCTAAGGTGTAAACCACAGACACAAATCAAGCACGCACAGTCTAAACCTACTGGTGCCCATATTCAACTCCGGACTTAATGTGCACGACCATTGTCCGCCTGAACAACCGGTGCACTCTTCAGCCGTCTCTTTTGGCCTCTTACAATCAGTCAGTAATCGTGCCCCACCCTAGCCTAGTCCAGGGTATCTAGATACTCCCAAGTAGGTTACTGCTGAAAAGGACCACGTAACTAGGGTTTTAAACGGGTTAAGTGTGGTTAACCCTATCCTAACCATGTATTGAGTTGGTCAAGTGTATCCAAGCAGTTCATGACTTAACCCTATCAATACATCGTGTTCAACTGGTTAAGTATATTCAAGTAGTCCATGACTTAACCCTATCAATACATATTGTTCAACTGGTTAAGTATATTGAAGTAGTCCATGACTTAACCCCTACCAATCCATCGTGTTTAATTGGTTAAGTTTTCAAGTAGTCCATGACTTAACCCTACCATGTGGCATTAATTAACTTAATGCACCCCAACCTCTCACATTAGACTTTGTTGTGGTTACTAGTTAAGTCGGGCGGCTCCGGGTAGCTTTACACCACAACCTAGTCTAACCTCGGGTTTTAAGTGCGATGTAACCAACTACTCACATTGAGTCCTATTGTTTGTAGCCACTAGTTAAGCCGGTCGGTTTCCGGTAGATTTATGCTACAAACTCAACCCAACCTCGAGTTGGCCACTTACATGTTTTCTACATGTCATGTCCACATTCATGTTTTCAAGCATAATCACATGTCATATTTTCAAGTCATGTTTCATGTCATTAAAGTTTACCCATAACGTAACCCCATTGCACGTAAGTTCGCATCAACACAAATAGATAAAAAGGGGGAACATAGGAGTATGACAAGGTGGGCATAAGATGGCAAAGTCTATCACAATTTAAACATGGTGATATTTGAGGCCAAAGAGGGTTCAACATACTAGCATATGGCCTCAACATGTATGATAGCATCAAAGGTGACTTGGCCTCAAACATATCAAATAACATAAGGGTGCTTTGGCCTCAAGCATGCATAATAGCATAAGGGTGCTTTGGCCTCAAGTATGCATAATAGCATAAGGGTGCTTTGGCCTCAAGCATGCATAATAGCATAAGGGTGCTAGGAATTGGCCACAAGTTAAACATGGTGGCACATGAGGCAAAATGTGTTCAGTAAACTTGCATATTACATTATAAACCTCAAAACAATCATGACATCAAACTTAGCAAACTGGTGATACATGGTCATAGATGGCATAGGATGATAACTAGTGATTCACATATCTTGGCTCGCTTTTTGACCAAGCCACCCAGGATCATTCGTAAGAGGAAAGCAGGAAACCACGATATCTAAAGACATGAAGGAATGGATGGCGCACCGTCGTCTTGCCCAATATCGATTCGCGTACCATCGTCTCGACCACCGTCGGATCGCGCACTATCGTCTCGCCCAATATCGGATCGCCCCATCTCATCAGCGAACAACGCAGCCGGGCGATCCGATCCAAACTTACATTGTTACCCCGAGCGAACCGATCCAATCCCCTGATGCATGGCGAACCCTTTGACCTGTTCAAGCGCGAGCTAGTCTTCAGCGATCCGAATCGCACGGATCTGGCAACACGTGTCCCTAACCGTCACTTGGACCGATTCTCTCCATCTACACGATCCGATTTTCAAACAGACCACGACACCTGTCCACAACGACTAATTTGACTGTTTCTTCAACGGTGGTGATGCGATCCGGTGCTCTCGGGATTCGTGCCACGTGTCCGCGATCCGCCTGACAAAATCAGCTATAAATAGCCCAGAACTTGGCATTTTTCGGGACTTTTTTGGCAATATTGAGTACTGAATCCGCCATTGTTGTCAAAACTACTGAAATATTGAGAGAAATCATTGTTGTACTAGCTTTTAAAGTATAATCAATAATATATAAAGTGGACGTAGGCTCCTTAACGCCGAACCACTATAAATTCTGAGTGTTATTTTCTTTTTCCTTGTTCTTCACTTGAAATTCTCTACTGCTCATAACAATTTGGGTGTTAGGTCCAAATTTCGATCTAACATTTTTGGTCTTTCACTGAGAGACTCAGTCATAAAGTTTCACTATTCGCTTCTTTGAGAATTCTAGCGATTCGGATATCATGGCTGGAAAAAGATCTAAAGCTTCGCAGACCAACGAAACAATTGAGGAAAGTGTACACGAACTGGGCAATAAAGAAACTCTGGATCGCGGAGCGCAGGGGGCGAACCGATCCGACGAAGACACCACGTTCCGAGTCGATGAGAACGAGACGATCCGTGCCACTGAAGGGGTTGTTACTCGATCCCAAGGTAACACCTCGCAGCCTCATCGTACCGCAACCATGAGTCGATCTCAGGGGGGCGCAGCGAATCGCCCTCCACGAACTGCAACTATCCGAACTGATAATCAGACTACAACTCGACCTGGAAAAGAACCTATGACCCACTCCTATCATCCCGGAACCTCTGCTCGACCCGGTTCGAGCTCTTTGCGCATAAGAGAGAGTGATGATGACCACTATGATCCTGCTGCTCCTGTCACTGAGGGGGATCTCTCTCACTTCGCCGAAATGTAGGATAGGTTGTTTGATGAGTTGGCTGCCCAAAGGCAAGAAAGTTCCATCCTGCGGCAAAATTTGACGGCTATGGATAGAAGACTTGATGAGCTAGCAAGGCAAAGAGCATCGCCGGTTCGTCCACTCACCCCAGTATATTCTTCTTCGTCTGAAGAATCGCCGAGACCTCCGCGGCGACCGTATGAGAGAGCCGAAAACATAGAACAGCTTCGGTTCGGAACCCTGCCCTCACAGGAAGAAGAAGAACTAGGGGCGGGGCCCCCAAACTGTAATGTGAATGGTCAAGCAACGGCTCTCAGGACTCAAGATGTGGACAGTCCTGTGCATAACAGCCCACCTCAGCCCCGTCGCCGCACGCATACTCATGATAACAGGGGGCAGCGAAGCCCTGTCCGAGCCCCGGATTTTGTGGCTGCTTCCCGAAGAGAGATCAGTGAACCTCGCCGGGCCAGAGGCACTGACCCTGAACCTCCTTTGACCAGTGCAAATGTTGCAGCCATGGTCCACCAGATTCTGGCCGACAGTCGCGGACAACGGAACGAAGATTGGGGGATCGACCGCAGTCATACTCCTTTTACTGACGATATTTTGGATGCGACTTTTCCAAGGCGTTTCAACATGCCACAAATGAACCGATATGCGGGAAGATCTGATCCTGTCCAACACCTAATGAGATACTCTTGGTCGATGACCGCTGCCGCCGCTTCTGACGCGGTTAAGTGTAAAGCGTTTCCCATATTCCTGGAGGATGTGGCTTTGTTATGGTTTACTCGCCTGCCGGCGAGATCGATTTCTAGCTTCAGGGAGATGAGCGAGAAGTTCGTAGAACAATTCCGTATCTACGCACAGAAGACAAAAAGCATGATCGATTTATTCCTTGTCAAACAGCGACCAGGCGAGAGTCTAAAGATGTACCTGGATCGTTTCAATTTGGCCGCCACTGAGGTTAAAGATCCTCATGAACCGACCATTGTCGCAGCACTGATTGACGGAGTAGACAAGGACACTGAATTCGGGAGGTACTTGGCAGGCAAACCGCCCCACATTAGAGAGTTATTCTACGAGAAAGCCAACGTACATCTACGCCAGGAAGAGGTATACGCAAACCGAAAGGTTAAAACAACTGATAAGGAGGAAATTCAGAGCAATGTCGCCATCAAACAGACTGGAGACAGCTCAGGGAAAGTTGAAGTAAACGTCGGAAATCAGAATCAGGGTGGTCGCCAGCCAGGTAACAACAATAACAATGGTAACGGCAACAACCGGAAGAGGGGCCGAGGGAACGACTCCCGGAGAAGGACTCGTCCCAGGGCCTTTGAAAGTTATACACCCATAAGTGATACTTTGGAAAATATCTTCATGGATGCATACGAAGTCCTCCAAAATAAGAGGCCACCTCCCTGAGAGTCGACAGAGAAAGAGCGTGAGACAGGGAAGTTTTGTCTCTTTCATCAAATCCACGGCCATTCGACGAATGAATGTCGTCACCTGACGGATGTAGTCGAAAGGCTGCTTCGAGAAGGAAAGCTAGATGAATACAGAGTAACGCCCGGGGACAGGGGGCAAGCAGTGCAGGCCCCGAATCAGAATCAAAATCAACTTGCTACTAGGCCGACTACTCAGCAAAAAGGAAAGAATATTGTTATCAATACCGTGATTGAAGGAATTTATCTTGCTGGGCACAGTTCCAAAGCATTGGATCAAAACGTCAACGTGGCCAAACAACACCTCGAGGTGGGGGAATGTAGCAACCCCGAGGACAGTATCCCGGTGAAGCAGCAGAAGATGATGACCGATGATGTTGTTTTCCGAGAACGAGAAAGCATCGGAGTCCATGCTCTAACTGAAGATCCACTTGTAATTACGATAACCATTGGGCCAGCCACTATTCATAAGGTTCTGGTGGACAACGGGAGTTCCGTTAATATTCTTTTCAAAAAAGCCTTTAACCAAATGAATCTTGAAATAAAAGACTTGAAGCCCTGCCAAGGATGGATCCGTGGATTCAACGGAGCATCCACCGCTCCGATGGGTTATGTAGAGTTGCCAGTTACACTTGGGGAAGGAGAACGCCAGAGAGTTAGAATCCTTCCCTTTGTGGTTTTGGATGTTGAATCGCCCTACAATGCCTTCTTGGGCCGACCGGCCCTCGCAAAGTTCAGAGCCTGTATAGCCCCCTGGTGCTTGTTATTGAAATTCCCCACAGAAGCTGGCATTGGTATCGTCAGAGGGGATCAAGTTGCTGCGCGAGCATGTTATATTGCCGAACTAAAGTTACTTCATAATGGAGGGGATATCAAAACTAAAGGCACTTCTCCCCCTTCGGGGGCGGAGACCTTATAGCAACCAAAGAGGATAATCGTTGGAGAGTTGCCCAGAGAGTTGCCCAAGGATATAGATCCCAGAGAGGATCAAGAACCCGGGGGCAAAATGGCGACCCCCAACGAGGCAACTGTGGATGTACCAATCGATGACAGTGACCCGGAGAAGGTCCTTAAGATTGGATCCCAGTTAAGTCCGAATCTTACTGAAGAATTGACGGATTTCTTAAAGAACAATTTGGATGTATTTGCTTGGACCCACGCGGACATGTGCGGGATATCCCCATCAATCATGAGCCATTATTTGAACATTGACCCCAAACATCCTCCAGTAAAGCAAAAAAGGCGAATGTTGGGCCCAGAGAGGTCCGCTGCCTTGAAAGAAGAGGTTGGAAAGCTAAACAGTAATGGATTTATCAGAGATTCGACCTACCCAGACTGGATTTCGAACCCAGTCCTAGTAAAAAAGGCCAACGGGAAGTGGCGAACGTGTATCGACTTCTCGGATTTGAACAAAGCCTGTCCAAAAGATAGTTTCCCATTACCTCGGATTGACCAGTTGGTAGATTCAACGGCAGGTCACGAGCTTCTCTCATTTATGGATGCTTATTCAGGATACAACCAAATTCCAATGCATGTTCTAGATCAAGAGCATACTAGTTTTATCACCTATCTGGGATTATATTGTTATGTGGTAATGCCCTTTGGTTTGAAGAACGCAGGCGCTACATATCAACGTTTGGTCAATAGAATGTTTTATAACCAAATCGGGAAAACAATGGAAGTATACGTCGACGATATGTTGGTGAAGTCCAAGCAATCTTCTCACCATACTACTGACTTGGCGGAGATGTTCGACATTCTTCGAAAGTATGGTATGAAACCCAATCCAACCAAATGTTCATTCGGGGTCGCTTCTGGAAAATTCTTGGGATTCATTGTCAGTTCCCGCGGTATCGAGATTAATCCAGACCAGATCGCGGCAATCAGAAACATTCAGGAACCTAGGCAAATTAGGGATGTGCAAAGCCTTGCCGGAAAAGTGGCCGCACTAAGCAGATTTATCTCCAGGGTTACGGATAAGTGCATCCCATTCTTTGAATTAATAAAGCGAGGAAAACGCCACTTTAAATGGACATCTGACTGCGTAGAAGCGTTTCAGAATTTGCTCAGGCACTTGGAGAAACCTCCGATTCTATCTAAACCAATAGATCATGAGGATTTATTCGTGTATTTGGCAGTGTCATCCCATGCGATCAGCTCAGCATTGGTAAGGGAAGAGAATAAGGTCCAAAGACCTGTATATTATGTGAGCAAAAAGTTGACAGCAGCAGAGCGTAATTATCCACGGATAGAGAAGCTGGCGTATAGTTTACTGATTGCCTCCAGAAAATTTCGGCACTACTTTCAGGCACATCCTATCACCATATACACTTATCATCCACTCAAGCAAGTTTTACAGAGACCGGAGGCATCTGGAAGGTTACTCAAATGGAATATTGAGTTGAGTCAATTTGACTTGAACTTTCAGCCCAGACGGTCAATTCGGGGGCAAGTGATAGCCGACTTCTTAGCAGAGTTCACTATTCCTGAAGAAGATATAGCAAGCGAAGAAGTGGAACCTTCAAAGTTACTTTTCGATCCTAATGCCTGGAGATTGTATACTGATGGCGCTAGGAACGACGAAAGATCCGGCGCTGGAATAGTGCTTGAAACCCCCGAGAAACGATTGATAACCTATGCAATCCGAATGGAGTTTCAGGCCACTAACAACGATTCCGAATATGAAGCTCTGATAGCTGGATTGAAGATTGCAAAGGAACTAGAAGTCACAAAGCTGAACACCTTCTGCGACTCCAAGTTAGTTGTGAATCAAGTCACTGGAAGATTCCATGCTAAAAGTGCAAGATTGATTCTATACTTAAAGAAAGTGAAAGAACTGCTGAATGATTTTGATCACTACAGCACATCTCATATTCCGCGGTCAGAGAACCAGTAGGCAGACAAGTTGGCAAAGATGGCTAGTTCTGGCGATCCTGAAGTTACTGGGCTGGCCCCGGTTGAAGTACTTCGGTCCCCTAGCATAGATCAGATGGAAATCGACCTAGTACTAGAGACGGAACCAGAAAGGGAGTCCTGGATGACCCCTATAAAGAATTTCCTAATGGATGGAACGCTTCCGACCAAGAAAAGTGAGATGCGTAAAGTGATTCGTAAAGCCGCCCGATACGTTCTGCAAGGCGGAGTTCTTTATAGACAAGGGTTTTCAATGCCCCTCCTTCGGTGTATAGCCAACAATGACATCAAACGTGTGCTGCAAGAAGTCCACGAAGGCGAATGTGGCGACCACACTGGAGGGCAAACTTTGGCAAAAAAGGTATTGCGGCATGGTTATTTCTGGCCTACCATAAACAAGGATGCAGTAAGATATGCACGACGATGTGATGCGTGCCAGAGGTTTTCAAAGATACCTAAAGCGCCTCCAAGTCTATTAAAAACAATGATGAGTCCATGGCCTTTCGCTATGTGGGGAATTGATATCATAGGAAGTCTCCTCATAGCAAGGGGCGGAGCGAAGTTCGCTATTGTGGCCGTAGATTATTTTACTAAGTGGGTCGAGGTAGAACCACTAACTACAATCACAACTAAACGAGTGATCAACTTCATTTTGAGAAACATCATCTGTCGATTTGGGATTCCAAAGATTGTGATAACAGACAACGGAACTCAGTTCGATAGTGCTGAATTCAGAAATTTCTGCCAAAGATACCACATCGAGAATCGGTACACCTCCGTGGCACACCCACAATCGAACGGGCAAGTCGAAGCGGCAAATAAAGTAATTAAGTCCATTCTGAAAAGAAGAATGAAGCGGGCTAGAGCCATGTGGGCTGATGAACTGCCCTTGGCACTATGGGCCTACAGGACAACATATAAATCGGCAACAGGACACACCCCGTTCTCTCTTGCTTTTGGAACGGAAGCAGTCATCCCGGTTGAGATAAAGGTACCTTCTCATCGGGTGACTTATTATGATCCAATGACCAATAATGAATTGCTCCTTGAGTCCCTGGATATGATCGAAGAAAAGAGGGATGAAGCAGACCTGCGTGCCTTGAGATGCAAACAGCAGGTCGCCCGATATTACAACAAAAAGGTTCGAGTCCGAACATGGGAACCCGAAGACTTGGTTCTGAAACATGTCTTCCCAACCCCAACTCTTATGGGAGCGAAGTGGGAAGGACCGTACTCCATTTTGAGCAAGCTTGATAATGGAACCTTCAAGCTAGCAACCGTAGATGGACAGGAAATCCCCAGAGTGTGGAATGCCTAACATTTACGGCCATATTTAACATGAGAGTTTCAAATCTATTCTTTTGCTTTGTTAAAAAACTATGTACAGGGCATGACTTGCCTAGAATAGTCTGATTCCTTAAATCAAGAGATTATAAAGTGGACGTAGGTCATGATTCGACCGAACCACTATAAAAATACTGTGTGTCATTTGCCTTTATTGCTTCTTTATTTATTTGCCTGTTTATTTTTATGAAAATCAATGTGAATAATGCAGGTACCCGAAGTCTGGTGCCAACCATTCCTCCCGTAGATTAATCGGAGGAACCCAAAGCTTTGGCAAAGGCTCCAACTGCTTGTCCGACTAGCTTTAATCCAAGGATCATGGGTTAAAGTATACACCAAGGATGAGTTTAATGAGAATGCATGATTGCAGACTGCTTGATCCGTGACTCTAACTCTCCAGAGAAGAGAGAGAGTATAAAGGACACAAAAATCGACATTCACGAATAACGGCGGTGTACCATGATCGGAGCTGCCTAAGCATAAACTCTAACTCTCCAAAGAGAGAGAGAGAGTATAAAAGCGTCTCCGATTGAGCGTTGAGAAAGAGCTCCTTTCCCGTTGAAGGATCGGGGAGCGAGTGAATCGCTGAGCTCAAACTCTAACTCTCCAGAGAGAGAGAGAGTATAAAGGCGTCTCCGATTGAGCGCTGAGAAAGAGCTCCTTTCCCGCTGAAGGATCGGGGAGCGAGTGAATCGCTGAGCTCAAACTTTAACTACCCAGAGAGAGAGAGTATAAAGGCGTCTCCGATTGAGCGATGAGAAAGAGCTCCTTTCCCGCTGAAGGATCGGGGAGCGAGTGAATCGCTGAGCTCAAACTCTAACTCTCCATAGAGAGAGGTAGTATAATGGCGTCTCCGATTGAGCGCTGAGAAATAGCTCCTTCCCCGCTGAAGGATCGGGGAGCGAATGAATCGCCGAGTGCAAAACTCTAACTCTCCAGAGAGAGAGACAGTATAAAAGCGTCTCCGATTGAGCGCTGAGAAAGAACTTATTCCCTGTTAAAGGAACAACGGCTGACTGAACTACTGTTATCCCATGAAATCTCCTATACCCCCGTATTCAGAAATAGGGGGCAACTTGCCGACAGTACTAATCAATCCTTAGTAAACCCCAGTCAGATGCTACGGTAACAACTGATTGGGGGGCACCAGGCACTCATATGCAAACACTAAACTTTGATACAACAGTGTAACATAGCATGGAAATTCTTCTGCCTTATTGATTGAATGATTTGTAGTTATTATTAGTTAGCTAATGACTAAACATGGAAAGTTTATTTGGATACAGGTACACAATGATGCAAGGAAAGATAAACCCTTGTTTATATACTACAAATCAACAAAGTGAAAAAACAACCTAGAAACAAAAGTGAGGACCAGTCTCACAATTACACTTCCTGGCCAGTGGAAAACCTAAAGATAAAATATCAACAAACAACAAACATCCTATTTACGCTTTGACCTCTTCTCTTGCATCTGCCTCTCCAGCCTCTCCTTGTCGGCTTCAGATGGATCCCCTTTCTTCCTCTTCCGCTTGTCTACGAGGGGAACATCCGACTCCTCTGAAGTCTCCTCTTCCGCCTCTTTTCTCTTGCTTCTACTGGAGAGGGAAGCCGGGAAGTCATCGGGGTTTGCGAAGTGAAGCTGCCGGCTGATGGACTTGGGCTGGATTTTCACAATCATCCCAGTTTTGGGATCGAATTTTGCAAGAGGGACTACGTCCAAAGCCTCATCTCCCACCTTCTTTGAAGCCAACTCTTTCTCTTGTCTGGCTTTTCGGCTGGCCAGGGGTTCCTCATCATCATCATCATCGGCCTTTTTGGTGCCGGTAATGTCCTCTTCGTCATCCACATGACGACCATCCATGTCTTTTAAAGCTTCGATAGTCTCAGCATCTTTGGGTACATCGGTGCTAAGTGCCGGGATGCTTCCTTCTACTGTTGTGACCTCGACCCACTCTGAAACATCAATACCAGCACCCGGCAGGGCAGCCCCCTTCTCCAATTCTCTCTCTTTTTCAGCACCCTTGTCGACGGGCTCGCCACCTTCATTACGAGAGACACACATTACTAATTCAATGGGTTGTTCTGCCAGACGACGACAATTCGCAATTGCTTTAGCAAATTGCAGGGAAAAGAGAGAGATACCTTCAGCAGATGCTCCCTCTTGAGTAGTTCCAGATGCTCCAACAACCACGGGAGTTAGGCCCAAAGGGATTAGAGGATCATCAGGATGGTACTCCTCAACTCCGGAGGTTTTAGGCTTCGCGGCGGAACTGGTACTTTCATCAATTTTGCTTTTACCTTTAGCCAAGGTTCTCTCCTTTTCCATTTCTGCCAGAATCAGGCGATGACCTTCTGCCAGGTCCTCAGGTTCATTGTCTCTTAGGATGCTCTTCATCAGTTCATCCTCATCGATTTCTTCGACTCCCAATCTATGCTTTTCACTCTCCACGATGGCATCCCATAAATTGGCCAAAGTAACATGGTAATCCGGGATCCACGAGATGTTGCGAGTCTTGAGAACCTGGCCAAGGAAATCGAAAATCATCTCCTCAAACCCCTCGATTTCTTTCTCTCTTTCGAGGAGCTTGTTGGTAGAAGTAGTGGCCAATTCGAGGGCACTTTCAACGTTCTTTTCGGCTAGGGCTGCCCTCCTTTCCGCATCTGAGACCTGGTCGTTCAAAATCACCGTTTCCTCTTTTGCCAGAGCTAAACTTTCTTTTAAACTCGCTTTTTCCGCCTCCCAAGCAGCCTTCTCAGCTTCAAAATGACCTTGTGCTGTTTTCAACTCGATATTGGCCATTTTGAGATCTTCAACCTCCTTCTTTAAAGCCATTTTTTCTTGGCTATTGGAGTCCAGTTCTGAATGAAAGCGCTGCTTGGCATTCTCTAATTCAGTCTTATAATTTGTAGCGTCCCTCCGTGCTAAAGCAAGTTGGGACTGAGCATCTTCCAGGTCTTTCTCCAGTTTTGTCCTAGCCCTTTCGTTATTTTCAAGCTTCGCTTTAGATCTGTGTGCTTCTATTTCGAGCGTTCGGATCACTTCTGAAAGATTAACTGCGTGCTTTTTCATCATTTCGTATTTCCTGGCCACGTGACGGATGTGGCCGATAACTTCATTATCCCAATTTTTAGGAACCGGTTCCAAGGCAGGAACAAATACCATCCTGTCAAAGAATATGTCTGGGAATTGTTCCCGCAGCTTTCCCAGCCTACCTTGGAACTCGGGACCGTGGACGTAATCCCGTGGCCCGGGGGCAGCTAACTCTGGTTGGCTGGTGGGGACAATATCACTTCCCTCATTCTCAGTCTCTTTGGATGATTCTCTGTCCCTATCTTTGGATACGTGACGCCTTTTGGACGACCGACTGTGGGAAGGTGCATTCTTTGGAGGAGTCAACTCTTTTGGAAGATTCTTTACCCCGGTCGGAATTGTCGGATGACTCGAAGGCCTGTTAGAGGTTGATTTGGGTGGAGATCAAGGTTGCGAGGAACTCGGCCTATGAGGAGGACCGCGAGGGCGCTCAGTATCCGGGCGAAGGCTAGGTGTGCCCTCACGAAGAGAACGATACGAATAAGATTTCCTGCGGGACATCGCTCCTATAAAAAAGAAAGAAGAGCATATTAAAACTTTGAATACCCACGATATAATAGTGCAGGGTCAGACAGCGTGTGTGATGTGTACATCCCATATAATTCCCCCTAACAGACCCGGGCCTGGAGACAGGATCATCTGACCAGTTTCTCGTCCCCTAGTTGAAGCGATTGCCTCTTCGGAAGCAGAAAAGAAAGGCTCCTCTCCGAAGTCTTTTTCTGTATATACAATATCGGGTAGAGGGATTTTATTCAGCTCGTCAAATAACTACTCTTCTGTCAAGTCGTCGGGAGCAACGGTTTCAATTGGAGCAGAAATAGGAATTTCCTTGGACACGTCATCGCGTACCTCATCCCCTCTGTAAATGTTCAGGTCCTCATCATCTTCGATGACTATCGGAGAAGGGCTCTTGCGAAACTTAGTTGTCTCTGCCGCTTGCGAAGTTCCCTCTCCTTCCGTTGGGGGCACATACTTATAAGGTTTGCCGCCAGTGCCAAGTCCAAATCTTCTGTCTAGAAGACGATGCTTGTGAAGATTGTCATCAGTAATACATTTTTTGATCCTTAGAAAGTCGGATCTGCTCTGTGAAAGAGTGGACAATCGATGGTAATATAACGGACCCTCCGTTTTCGGGAAGATATGATCTGTTTAAGACAAAGAAAAAGGGGGAAAATGTTAATACTTAGACTCCTCAAGCAAGATATTCGATTAGAAGATCGAAGTTTACTTGATTTAAGCCATCTTCATGAGCATCCAGCCTGTTTCCTTATATAAAACCAATCAGATTTAGGGTCCCCTATATTGTTATAACCATCGTATAGAACCTTCCTGTTCGCCACTGATTCAAAAAAGGAAAAGTTTGGAGTTGCCGAAGAACGGTGCTTGAAGAGAAAGAAGAACACCAGATCTCTGAATTTAAGTTCGGCATGCAGGATCTCTGCATATGCGACATATAAAGAGTATAGAGATGCGTAGGCGTTTGGATGAAGCTGCATCGGAGCAATACCTAGTCGTCTTAAAGTTTCAATGGCGATCGGAGGAAACGGAGGAATAGCTCCTACTAGACACATTGTTCGACTGATCGCCATATACCCTTCCGGTGCAAGGTGGGGTCTATCTTCGCTTCCAGGCGTCAAGACATCGTCCCAAGGAATTTCGTGTCTTAAACAGATTCTTTTAAGTTTAATCTCGTCAGGCTTGGATGCTAAAGAATCAGAAAATTTACCTATCGCGAGTGCGCCTGGGATCTTGTCAGGAGCTTGCTCATCAGTCTCAGAATCGTTGCTGGATGAAGTACTTTCCGTCAGATCTGATTCTGTGGCTTCGTACTCAGATCCAGAATCTTCACCTCCCGGATTGATTGGAGGAATTTCAGGATTGTACTGTTCAGGAGTCTCGGATTCCGCTTCTGCTACAGATCTTGAAGAAGAGTGATCATTCGACATTGCTGCAAGGACGAGAAAACATGACCAATGAGATTAACACTACCCGTCCCCCGGTCTGCAAGTGCTGGTGTGTGTACTCGTATGTGTGCATTTAATATAAAGCGTGAAAGTAATCAAGATCATCAAAGCATTAATCGTCGTATGCCGTCAAATTATGAGGTCATTTAGTCCAGAAAGTCCAACATCAAGGCTCTATCCTAACTGTTCAGAGTTTTATAGTGACAAGGCGTTGATTAAAGTCTGAAATTTCTTCGTATCGTCAGCTATGAGTCGGATCACAAAGCAGAGGGATCGCCCCTTTCGGATCGCATGGCAGAGGGATCGCCCCTTTCAGATCGCATGGCAGAGGGATCGCCCCTTTCAGATCGCCGGGCGAAGGGATCGCTCCTTCACGAACTGTTGCGAACCCCACGATAGGTCCCTTGCTGCCACCACTCACTTTCGTCTCGCCACTCAATTTCGTTTTCTCTTCTTGACCACGAACCGAACCAGCCTTCATTCTTCTTCTTCTTCCTCCTCCTTCGTTTTCCTCCCCTTCTTTCCATCCTCGAACTCCGAGCTCCACACTAGTTAGCCATGGCGTTTTGATGATTTCGTTAGAGAAGCACAAATTTTCGTCGTTTATAGTCGAGAAAGTTCATGAAAAAGCGGCGTCCACGAATAAGAATACTTTTTGTGGAGTTACCTTTCTAAAGATTGAGAGAATGCTCGGATTTTTGAAGGTTTGGAAAATTTGGGTTCGTTCTTCGATAACGCGAGACGATTCGGCAGAAAGAAAGAAGAAGGGGAATGAAGAGGAGAGGGTCGGCTTATATAGGCAAAGAGGGCGACCGTTTGTCTCCCTTTCTTTGTCCTATTCGGTCCACGAAACGTCATGCAGGCCACGATCCAAAGCTTGTATCGCATAGAAGCCCACGGACCGCCTCAAACGATGGCCCACCAAACTCAAAGCCCGACACGACTCGAAGGAAAGTCCGCTGCATTTCGCACAGAGGCCTAGATACTCAGCTCGAGACGAGCACGTGACCACTCGGACCGTGGCTCTCTATGGCGATCTGATTCATGCATGCGTTGACTTGAACCAATGCGACTGTTGATTTACGTCCCTTCAAGAAAAGGTAGATTAGAATCTTCGAAGCATGTTCCATCATCGATAAAACATACTTCGAGGGGGCAAAATGTTGGCTCGCTTTTTGACCAAGCCACCCAGGATCATTCGTAAGAGGAAAGCAGGAAACCACGATATCTAAGGGCACGAAGGAATGGATCGTGCACCATCGTCTCGCCCAATATCGATTCGCGTACCATCGTCTCGACCACTGTCGGATCGCGCACTATCGTCTCGCCCAATATCGGATCGCCCCATCTCATCAGCGAACGACGCAGCCGGGCGATCCGATCCAAACTTACATTGTTACCCCGAGCGAACCGATCCGATCCCCTGGTGCATGGCGAACCCTCTGACCTGTTCAAGCACGAGCCAGTCTTCAGCGATCCGAAACGCACGGATCTGGCGACACATGTCACTAACCGTCACTTGGACCGATTCTCCCCATCTGCACGATCCGATTTTCAAACAGATCACGACACCTGTCCACAACGGCTAATTTGACTGTTTCTTCAACGGTGGCGATGCGATCCGGTGCTCTCGGGATTCGTGCCACGTGTCCGCGATCCGCCTGACAAACTCAGCTATAAATAGCCCAGAACTTGGCATTTTTCGGGAGCTTTTTGGCAATATTGAGTACTGAATCCGCCACTGTTGTCAAAACTACTGAAATATTGAGAGAAATCATTGTTGTACTAGCTTTTAAAGTATAATCAATAATATATAAAGTGGACGTAGGCTCCTTAACACCGAACCACTAAAAATTCTGAGTGTTATTTTCTTTTTCCTTGTTCTTCAATTGAAATTCTCTACTGTTCATAACAATTTGGGTGTTAGGTCCAAATTTCGATCTAACTAACATCATCTGCAAGATAACATAAGGGTTATGAGAGTTTCTATGTTGCTTTATGCAACATTTCCACTCAAAGCTCATAGCTTTCTATGCACAAAGTCAAGGTGATAGCTTTACAAACGTGCATAGGATAAATCTATGCATAACATGATAGAATCAAAGCACAAATCATACTTAGGCCCAAACACAAACTTGCAACATGTCATTTTTAACTTCATAGTTTAAATCTAAGAGTAGAATAGGGCTTACAATGCTATGAAGACTATAAAATAAAACAACATTGAGACGAAGCCACAATAGCAACACTAAAAATCCCCAATTGAATATAAGCTCCAAGTTGTCTTGAGAAACAAGAAGCTCCTTTGATTTGTATGAAGAAAGATCCTTGTTTTGATGAAGAAAGATGGCTCTTTTACTAGCTTAGAACACTCAAACTTTCATGAAGAGGATGGAGGCCATGATATGAAGGTGGAGGCCATGATTAGGAAGCATTTTGGCATAGTTTAGTTGTAGGAATGATTTGTGTTGATTTAGGCTAGGTATTCGGGTCTTTTTATAGAAGATTAGGTTAGTTTAGGCCATAGGATTAACCCTAATTCAGATCTGAGCCAATAAAATCCGTCACCAGCCCTAAAGCATGTCTTGAGGAACAAGTCAGGTGTACCTAGGCCAAACTGGCCGACCACCCAAGTCGACAGGGGTGTCGACTGGGCAATCGACACCACCTGGGATGTGGCGACTCCCAAGTCGACTCCCCAGTCGACTTAGGGGAGGCGGGAATTTTTCCCGCCCGTACTGCTTGGCTGAACTTGAATTCTGATTTCAAATTTGAACTGTTTTTGAACTTGAAATCTTCTGAAAACTTCGACGGGCCGTAACTTGGTCATACAGACTTCGATTTTCGAAAACTCGGACTCTATTTCGTGTATCTTTCCGAGACGAACGCAATGGCACAGCCCGTTTCCCTTGATTCAGATTTTATCATTTAATTCTGCCTTAATTTATGTTATAACTTATTATTCAGAATACGGGTTGTTACACCCAGGCCGACTGCCCAGTCGACCTGGTCTGGGGGGTCAACTGCCTGGTCGACTCCCCAGTCGACCTGGGTCCTGGGAGGTCGACTGCCCAGTCGACCCCCAAGTCGACCTGGGTCCTGGGCGGGAAACTTCCCGCCTAGCCCGCTTCTGGGTCTGAACTCGAATTTTGAATTCGAATTTCGAGCTGTTTTCGATTCTGAAAATTCCTGAAACTTCGGAGGGTCATAACCCCCTCATGCGCACTCCGATTCTTGCAAACTCGAACTCGTTTCCAAGTAGAATTCCGAGACGAACGCAGTGGCGCAACCCGTTTCCCTTGATTCTTATTTAAAAAATTAATTATCCTCTGATTTGTTACTTATACGTTCATAGAAAATACGGGGTGTTACACAATCGGTTACCAGGAGAAGCTTCTAGGATCTAAACTACATCAACAATCTTTAAAGTATAAGTCTTTAAGTCGCTTTTATCTCTGTAGGGGTTGCTGAACCCGTAGGGCTATTTTCCAGATTTTTCGGGTGACCTTTTACTGTTTTCCAAGTTCACTTAGCTAAGCGGGAACTATTTGCCATAGTAGTGAGCTTTGGTGTCGCTATATTTCATGGTTGAGTCTTACTTCCTTGATTAGGTTGGTTGACGAGAGTGCTTTAGCATTCTTTGCTTTAGTAGCCTATAGGTAGAACTGCTCTTTGAACTTTTTGGTCAGATCAGAGATCCGGTCTATGGACTCAAGTAGCGGCTTCGTGAACCATAATGACATAGCGCCTTTTGGGTAGAGAGGAAGGTATGCTTATCCCATCTCATCCATTGACTTAGCCTTAATAATTTGGTACTCATATTTAAACAGGAAGTAGTTCGGATTAATAAGGTCGCTGTATAGAAGTAGGATAGGAGGAGTCAGCTTCTCTGGATATTATGCCTAAAGGACTCTTTCGATGAATGGAGTTTCACTAGGAGGGAAGTACCATTCATTTCTATCATCACCGCGAGCTTGTTTTTTCTTCATGATATCTTTTGTCATGTCTATGATATACTCTCAGTGTTGTGTTGTTCCGCAGGCCCAATTTCGAATTCATTACCGGGTTGCTGGCTTGGTAATATATCGCGGTTCAAGAATCGAGGAAGTGCCCCTAGTGCAGGACTAGCAACATTTCGAGTATTTCGATCAGAGTGACATCATGTGGATTGGTGCTTTTGACGTTGACTCCTTCTTTGTCATTCATCCAACTTCCAATATCTTATTGTAGTGATTTGATCAGAAGTTATCACACCTGTGTTCCCTTCAAGGTTGATGTGGATCTTTGGAGGAAGAGCCGGCTTGGCTTGAGAATTTAGAAGAACATTTATTTTTTCCATGAGAGCCAAATTAGCAGTATCAGGGATTACTTACGGAACTGCCACTGGGCATAGGCCGACAACAATTGGAAAGAAATACCAGTAGGTATGGTACTGATCGGTAAAAACAGTGGACAACCGATCGTTCATAGAAATGGGCCACCGATCATTTATGGATTATAATACCGGTCGCGTCATAAAAACGCAGCACTGATCGGTGTCTGTTATTACATACCGATCGGTCCTTAATGTAACCATCCCTTGCCTTTTTACCTTTGCACACCGGTCGGCCAGTAAATATGCCTTTTTCCCATATTCTTTAATACAATGTCGCTTGGCTTCTTATTGCTTAACGTACCTCATGCATACACGTTTATTCTTTTATTAATGAAAGTGTAGCAAAATCGTCTCAAGCATTCAAATTGCATTGGTATTATAATATGTTACCCATTGTTGTGCATTAGGTGAACAACATTTCCGGTTTATGCTGATGAAGTTAATGCATGCAACATGGAAAATGGTGCTCAACACATCTATGCACGCATCGCTCTAAGAAACTAAGGGTGCTTCACTTCATTTCGTTGACATTGCTGACCATCTATACATACTCTCTCAGACCGACTGGATAGTATATGCTAATGAACGGTTGGTCATTTAGCGGACGCCATTTCACTTATGTATATTTACACTTCACTGTGCCATTTAGATTCTGAGAATGATGTTGCCGTTGTTCTATTTGTTGCTCTTTGAAAAGTCTCCACATCACCTTGTGTTGTATGGAAAAGGATGGTACACGTGTTAAAGCTTATCATAGTAGTGCCATAAAATTGTACAAATTCATTTCGATTTTGGCTTTGCACTGTACTGTGCACATGTTGTAGATCGCCGTATATGTTTGCAACGTTGTAGACTGGTGCTAACAACCTTTACAAAATGTTCATATCACGTGTGCTATTTTTGGCATCTCATCCAAGAATTTGTTTTGAAGTACATGTTGATTCAAATATCGCTAAACCTATCGATCGGCATATTCATGTTTTTACAGAAATGCCATCGGTAAAGCTGGCAACAACTGGAAAGAGGTACCGGTCGGTCTATAAACATATACTGGTGGGTCAGTCCATTCTTTAATTACTGTTGGGTCACTAAAAATAACATACCGACCGGTCTTCCAACTCACATATCGATCGGCTATAGAGAAAATAGACCGATCGGTCCTAGTGCACAAATTGTCCACCTTTTCTCATTTGCTTGCCACGTGTATGCGTTTTTGGTCTTCAATGCTTTCACGTCATGCTCTTTATATTCAGCTGTTCTAAACTTCACGTTTTAACGCTAATTGGACCTGCTATAAAGATATGATTGTTCACCTCTATTATATTTGCGCACCGATCGGTCTTAGATTTACACAACCGGTCGGTTTAATGTTTTATGCTAGTCACTTTCCTATTATAATACTTATCCACCAGCTTTTCTTCTCACATGATACTGGTCTCTCTTACTTTCTTATTTACAATATGTTGTTGTTTTGTACAGACCGACTCCTTGCACATGAACTGTCCGTCCTTATATATAGTCTTTTTCAAAGCTTTCATCCCTGCCGAGATATGGACCATTTTATTTTAATGGCAGCTCGAGCATTTTTTCTAAGGCAGACGGATCTCCAGTTAATGCTTGGGTTGATCCTCCATCGATTCTTCCTTTGTTCAAGTGTTCCTCACGCGATCTACTGTTTCAATCCTCAGGGAAGTTTGATGTCGCGATTCAGTTCTAGATTCAAGCTCATGCTGATTTAAATTGAGAGTTCTTTTTCTAGATCCGAGCTTCATCGCGTTAGCTACTGCTTTGGTTATCAGAAGAATTCAACCTCGCGATTCTGATTTGTCTGTTCTATCATACCATTTCGAAATTAGATTGTGATTTTTATCCTTTTTTCCAAATCTGGAAGCATCTTGTCGTATCAACTGTACTATGAAATAATCCAGGATCTTTACGATAAAAAAGGATTGTGAGCTTTGACTGTTTGTAGATCCTATATAGAACAGTTTTTTGGTAATTCATGGTTTTCACAAAGCGTGAATGGATTGGAAATTAAGGATTCAGCACAGATTTGTTCGATGTTTTACTGGATTGGTTGCCTGGAAATATTATTTGAATGATCTGTATTTGAGCTTGATTCTGATCGATTATGAATGATGTGTAGCACTGCCTTGTATTTAAAGTTGGATTCGACGATCTGAGAGCTCCGGATCAGATCTTCTTGTCGATATACATTCATTCTGGTATGCATTCACTTGGTTGGTTGATCCTTGAGTTGATCATTTTTGAGATGCAAGCAAAATGTTCGAGCAAATGGCTGATTTAATTTGGTTGTGATTATTGTTCTAGGTTTGTCTAGATTTTTGTGTATACATCAACACTCATACGCACTTTTGATGATTGCAGATTCTGAGTTGTTTGGCCTCTTAAGTCATGGAGTATTTGGAATATTTCTCTAACAATTCATTGCTTGACCTAAACTTGATTTGTGCATGAGTGCTGCTATCTATGTTGTATCCGACATGCTCAATTAGATGCTACGGATCCTACATGAGTTTTTTTCTTTTCTTTTCTAGGCGTGGTTGATATAAAAATGAATTTGTCATCATCTCTCGTACTATGTTGAGTAACCCGGAGGCCTGGATCAAGCGAAACCTGAAGATTCCGCAGCAGTATCAATTTATTCGGCTATGAACTTGTTCTTTGCGTAGCCGGCAGCCTCATTCGAAGTTCCTTTTTCTAACTTTGGATTATTGTTATTGTTTGCATTTTCAGAAATTTGCAAATGAAATGATTGTCCCTGCATTTGAGAAGACTGTCCACGCATTCCGCCATTTTTTTAGCAAATGGCCATTTAAAGATTACATATTATCATAATCTATAGATGCTTTGTCATTCACAAAGATTGGACAAGCCCTTGTTTGCGTCTGAAGTTATTAAACTAGTATTAGGACCACATCTATAAATCCTGCACTTGAAATCCAATTCTGGCTTCAATTGAGTTTAGTATTATAGGAACAACACAAGCAGGAGGCTGGCTATGTGCGTGTAACTTTGTGTATATGGTCTTTCCATTGATCTCGCAATGTTGTGTTGTGATGTGGATTTGGACAGATTGAGATTGTATAACAACTTTTTTGTTGTTTTTTCTTTAACTTGTACTTCGATAATTGTTTGTAGCATCTTCTGCAACTTTTTTTTTTATACAAGCTCATTTTTTTGCAATTGAGAATTTTTGATAACTTTTGTGTCACAAGTATTTCAATTTCAAACTTGCATTTTAATACAAATTCTATTAATTTTCTTAAAGCTGAGCATTATGGACTCTATTTGGCAATACTTTGAACTTGCGCTTGTGTGCGAGATGCGCTGACATTCAACCAAATTGTCATTTTGAATTTGAAATCCAACTTTCGAAATGCTTTACTGCAAAAATTTCATTGTGCTAACAAACACTCCAGTTTTGAATTCAAGCATTTGTCGTTGATAGCGTCGCGCTAGTTTATGAATGTCCAAGCTTTGAAATGCTTTATTTGCGACGTTAGAATAATGGCATGAATATGGCAATACGAATGGCAGAGAATTGATTGCATTATTATGCACGGCATGAATGTTTCGAACAAGGTTTTGAACTTTGAAGCAAAGCTCTTAAGATGAGAGTTGTGCGATCGGGACCCATGGTGGGCGCCAACTGCTTGCGTCAAACATGACTCATACACCAAGAGTGCTAAGAGTACTTCACAAGATACTTGAAAATATATAACGTGGAACCAATTAGCAGTAGAAATGCAAGTAAAGGAAGCACAACAGTTTATAGTGGTTTGATCAAGTGCGATCTACATCCACTTTGAATAGTGATTCCATTATTGCACTTGGAATTACAAAATGAGCATATTATCTCATTACATTCATCATTACATTCTTTTAGAACTTGATTAAGGAAAATCGATGTGATTCCTCGAGTATAGCAATGGTAGATCAAATCTAGACTCTCTCATAAACTTTGATTAATTTCCACATGTTCATGATGAATTCCGAGCTGAATCTTCACTTTGGTATGATTAGAAATAATGAAATCACCAAGTAAGTGTTGAGAATTGGATTTAGCAGCCCTTTGGGTCATCAAAATCCTCCCCTATTAAAGTGGGGTTGGACCTCTATTTATAGGTGTGGAGAAAATGAGGAGAATGGGCAAAATATATGGTATAGGGAACCAGTCGGTCGGATATTTATTTATAGAAATGCCATTGGGTACAGTTGGCGACACCTGGAAAGTGGTACCAGTCGGTCTTGTACCGGTTGGTCGGTCATGTTTTAGACACTGGTCGGTCGGTCTTGAAATTCAATACTGGTCAGTCTAAAAATGAGACACCGGTCGCCCTTCATATTTGTACACTGACCAGTGGATGTACGCCTTTTATTGTACGGATGCCGATCGGTTCCTGTATGACTTAATTTTGGTCGTCCCTTGCTTTTTACACTTTTGCCACTTTGTCACGTAGTGCTGAACTCCCTTTTGTATATTTTTCCTATGATTTAATTATACCTTGGTCATCTGCATCGTATTTTTTGTATTCAATTCTTTCATGCGAATACTCGTGGTATGTATACAATCTAGGACCGATCGATCCAAGCATCCACATGCCGACCACTATGTATTAAGATGATCAATCATACTTTTCAAGTTGTTAACATGCTGATCCCGGGAAGCTTAATCTTCCAGAAGCTATGTATCCATAATTACACGTGCATGTTATAACAAAATTCCTCCTTCATGTAAATAGTATCGACCGACTATGATGTCGTGTATAAAGTGAATATGGATCAGGCCACATTTTGACATTCCATATTTGCATGGTTGCCTTTTTCTTCATACATACATGCCACATGTATCCCATAATGTTGAACCATCCACTCAATAACTTATATCCACAAACCCACTTTTCATATTATGTTGTTATATAATGCATAACTAACATGTATTTTGTCCATGCATTCATTACTTCCATGCATGTAATAGTACGCTGTGGTGACCAACGCATGTAATATGCGTATACATGACGGGTCGGAACGTTGCGTCCACACTCAAACATAGACCGATCGTTATGGTACTGTATTAACCGATCAAATGGAAGCTGGTCAACCGACCAGGTAGTGTACATCGACTGGAGTGTTATAGCCAAACGTGTTCGACCAAACGGTTTTGAAACTTATTAACTGGCCATTTGCTACTTGTTGCAACTCGCCCGACTAGATGAAGGTGTTCGACGGAGAGCTGCAATATCTAGACTTCGTTAACAACGGGGTTAACAATTAGTGTTGATTGATGATTTCTCGGTAAGATTTCCGCTTGGAATACGACCGTTGTTTTGTACACATGTTTTCCTTTGGTAGTTAAATAACTGACTATCAAAGTTTTTGACCATTTCCGTTGTCAATACGGAGAGACCCGAAACAGATTTATTATTTGAATCCCACTCTGTATGTGCATTGGCATTGTGAAACAAATATGATGAAGATAACTGAAGACGGAGTTTATGCAAGGGCTGTTCTGGCAAACCCTAGGTAGAAATTGCCTAAGATGGGTTTACAGAATAGTGCATTCGGTTTGCCCAGTCCCAGGACAACCTCCATGGAAGAATGTGTGACAAATTATATTCAATAGACCACATAAGTTCATCTCTTCAAATGTATTTACACTTTGTAGTGGAGAAATTCGTTTCTCTTAGCTGTATACCCATGGTATTTTTGGAGAAATAAATTTGTAATTTGGCGGGTATAACGATGTGACATTCAAAGTAAATAAATGTGTGGTTTGTATCTAGCCTCACAAGTAGGAAATGGTATAAAATCTGGTAGGTCGCATGCGTAAGTGGTTAGCTTCCAATTTGGGTGTATTGTCGCCTGATCTAGAGAAATTCCATTTACTTCTATAATCTATTTCGATGTTGTCCTTTTCAGGAAACGATTGCTGATCCCAACCGTTAGTGATAATACATTCGGTACACTCAAGCGAAATGATTGACTGGTTATGTTTAGCCTAGGTTGCAAGATGTTCTTGTTGAACCCGGTGAATTCCTCTCTAGAGATACACTTTTAGAAGGTGGTCCCATACCTTGCCAGTTGGAATCCATTACCCATTAAGCGCCCACAGTTTTTGATTATATATTATGTATGTGGAACGTGAGATGAAAGTGTTTTTCTAGATGATTATTATATTGTGGTTGATAGACACTATTATAATATACAAAGAGTTTTGATATAAAGATTATCATTTCTTTCAAATGGATTTTGAATGATAAATCAAGTGTTTTGGATTCTCGTAAGGGAAAAACACGTTCCATGTTATACAGCGTTGTCTTATGAGATATTATTTATTTTCTCAAACTGTTTTAAATTGTTTACTCGTACCAGTCCCATGATTGACCCAGAGTTTATTTTGTTTTGTTTACCCTAAACTCTTGGGTGCCCAAATTTGTATGGGCAATCAAGTAGTCAAGATTTTATAGATATACTGAGAGCTTGGAGCAGGAGGCTTCAGGATTTTATAGCAATTGTTTATTTCCATTGTGTTGTAAGTGCTGTACTTTGATAATGATACGTATATTCAAGTACATATTTGTATTTCAAAGATATGTTATATAGTATCTATTATTCGTTGCGCTATGAGATTCGTGTTACTCTGATTCTATTGTATGTTCTTCTTCTTCTATTCTAATTTTCTATCTTATCTATTCTCAACCTCTAATTTCTTTCTATTAATGATCTGGAATGTTCGATGCCTGAATAATTAACACGGGTTTTACGTTGATTTTCTGGGTCGAAAATTCCAGTTCGTTAGTACGACGGAAGACACAAAACTCTATCACGGCCTATAACAAATCGAAATCCCCCAATCTCCGAAGAGACAGAAAAGACCAGATTGAGTTGAGAACACGACAAATCAGAACAAAAACAATACAACATTTCATTGCTTATTACAACGATTACATCAGAGTACAAGAATATAACAGAGTATGAATAAATTATATACATAAGAAAAATATCAGAGATTTAAATTACATTAGCAGCGGAAAAATAAAACATAACACAATTTAAAGAAATACACAGAAATAAAGCTTTCAGAAAATAGCTCCAGTTGTAAATCCAAGATCCTGGAAAAGAAATATCTACCAAAACCCAACTACTAGCTGCCTGTGTGGAAAATCGAGGCACACAAAGTTTATGTTAAAACAATAAACTCCAGATCAGTCATGGGACTGGTATGAGAACTAAAACAGTTATTTAAAACTTTACTTTAAAAATACAGTAAATCAAGGGACCACACTATATAACACAGAACGGGTTTTCTCCTAAGAATACCAGTGCATAAAACAAAAAACGTAATGCTTTTTGGAAAAATGAAGCTATTATAAGACTCAGGTCCCATCACACAACGCAACGCAAGCCGGAGGATAGAGTTTTCCCTTATAATATCCAATCATGCTTGGTACGTTTAAAACAAATCATTTTGATATTACTATAAGTGTTTAGTGTCAAAATCACTTCAAATATAAATGTATAAATTATAGACGGCATGGGTACCATATATCATGTCGCCATACTAGTTCTACAATTAAAACCGAAATGTCAAGTATTCGAAATTGGATTCCTTCTATGAGTACAAGCCAAGGATGGCTCCTCACTGATTCGAGACACTCTAGCAAATACCTTTGGGCTCGGACGCTGGCAAGCCCCTGGATCTTTAGGGTCGGTCCTCCCTTACTTTTGAGGATTAACTATTCCTAAACACACATTTCCCGGTCCTATCGGACTTACCCATCGGCCCCGTAGTTACTGATATAACCTCGGCGCCTCGCAATCCATCATCCACATAGGTAAAAATATAATAATTGTCTGGGATCCATACCATGACACAACGCATAGCAATAAGGAAACGTCGTGCATTCCCTACAGTCACGATCTCGTTTTTGACTCATACACAAATTTATGCTATTTAAAGTCGTGCTTTGATCATCAACCACAAGACTTTGCTTTTCAACAAAAGCCTTGATCATTTGCATCTCAGCAAGCCACACTGACAATTCACGTCATGCGACTGATGTCTATTGATATATAACCTTTAAGCTCGTACGTCTCAGAGAAGGGTGTTAAGGAAGAGAATAAATTCTCCGCCACCAAACTTATATATATTTAATAGATATCAATCAACACAGAATAAAATCTAATGTCATACACACATCCATTTACTAGTTCGTTCCGTGTCTGAACGAAACCAGAGGCACCTTATTCCTCATCCCATATGTCCAATACAAAAGAGAGGTCCTTGCATATCCGATCAATCTCCAAGTACGTCCTGATGATCACCACTTGTTAGCTGGTCTTGGGTGTACAACCCAATCAAGACATCAGTAATCATCCAAACGAGGTGAAGAACTCCAGTCTTCAACCACCGTCTTCATCGTCGACTTATCGTTGAATCGATTATTCAGAATGGGTATAAACTCGACCTTTCTATATGATTCACGTATTTTATAATCAAGTGATATAAAATCACAACATATGCCTCATTCCAATCAAGAATATTCTTTTATTAAAATATTCTTTTCCGAATTTAACCCAAGTTAAGGTTTTCCAAACTAATCGGGATTAGCGCACCTTACCGAAGTAATCATTTGTTTTAGTTCCCAATCCCAACCTATTCGTCCCATAGAGCAAAACTGGTAATACTCC
The DNA here is from genome assembly GCA_030737875.1 of Allium sativum. NCBI lineage: Eukaryota > Viridiplantae > Streptophyta > Magnoliopsida > Asparagales > Amaryllidaceae > Allium > Allium sativum. The sequence goes on along the minus strand of CM060918.1, from coordinate 655,116,569 downwards.
ATATCATACCAAATGTAACGATAAGGATTCCGCCCGCACCTAATCGATCGCTAAACCGACCAAGACTGTTCAAAACCAGAATCGTAATGAGGAAAAGACGAATCAAAACACAAACAGAAGAACATTTCATTGCTTATTACAACAATTTCATCAGAGTACAAGAATATACAGAGTATGAATATATAAAATTACACAGAAAATATCAGAGATTTAATATAAATAGCAGCCAAAAAATAATACAAAACACAACTAAAATAAATACACGGATACAGACCTTTCCGAGTATCGTTCCAGCTGTAAACCAGGATCTTGTGAATATAAATCTGCAAAACCCAACTACTAGCGGCCCGTGTCAAAATAAGGGCACCCAGAGTTTAGGTTAAAACAATAAACTCCAGGTAAGTCATGTGACTAGTGTGAGAACTAAAACAGTTATTAATCTTTATTTTAAAGTTAGGTAAATCAAGGGACCATGCCGTATAACACGGAACGGGTTTCCTCCCAAGAATACCAGTGCATAAAACAACAGCGCAATACTAAATAAAGAACAATGAAACTATTATATGACCCAGGTCCCATCACACAATGCAACACAAGCCGGAGGATAGGGTTTTACCTTATAATAGCCAAAGAATGCTTGATACGCTAAATTTCATCTTTTATTATTACTATAAGTGCATAATGTCAAAACAATTTCAAATATAAATGTATCAATCCTAGACGGCATGGGTACATATATCATGTCGTCATACTAGGCTCTACAATCAAAACCGCAAAGTCACGTATTGGAAGTTGGATTTCCATCTGTGAACCGAGGCAAGGGATCGTCCTCACCGCTTTGAGACTCTCTAGCCCGAGCCTCAAGCAAGTACTCTTTCAAGCCTTGGATCGTCAGGGCCATTCCACCGATGTGGATTAAAAATGCCTGAACACTGCGTTTCCCCACCCTTTGGGGCATAAATGAGTCCTATGACTCCATCGACTCCACATAGTCACCGATATATCTATGGCGCCTTGCAATCCAACAACCACAGAGGTGAAAATAATATAAATGTCAAGGATGGTAGGTCACTGACACCACCCTAGCTAGAAGGAAATGCATGTCCTCCCTGAGGTCATCTCCCATTTTTGGTTCACAACCTGGGTGTGAGGCTCGCGAATTAACGTTATACACAAAGCTATGCCATAAAGGTCGTGCTTTGATCATCAACCACAAGACTCTGCTTTTCAACAGAAGTCTTGATCATTTGCATCTCAGCATGCCACACAGGCCAACAACTCCACGCCACTAATATCCATCAATCACAAAGAATGATATCCAATGTCAGAAACACATTCCATTTAAAAGTTCGCTCTGGGTATGAACAAAACCGAAGGAACCTTATTCCTCGCATATCCACTGATCTCCAAGTACGTCTGGACGAACACCAACTGATTCCCTCCTCTTGGGTGTACAACCCAATCAAGATCATCAGTAATTATCCAAATGATGTGAAGACCTCCGGTCTTTGACCACCGTCTTCATCCTCGACCCCTCGTCGAATCAGTTATTCAAAATGGGATAAACCCGGTCTTTCTGAATAACTCGCGTATATAATAAACAAGTGTTACACAAACACAACATATGCCTCATTCCAATTCAGAATATTCTTTTATTCAAATATTCACATCTATAGGGAAAGGTTCCCATTAACTTTATCAAAGATAAATTCTTTTAAATTTATTCTTTAGTTTTCTTTTGAATTCCAATTCAAACCAAATTATGGTTTATCTAAACTAGTCGGGATTAACGAACCTTACTGAAATAATAATTTGTTTTAAATTTCCCAATCCCAACCTATTCATCCCATGAAGTAAAACTGGTAATACTTCATATCCAACACCACGGTGTTATCGGTAAATTCAATTACTGTTTCACGTTCAAATCTAATTAAAGATTTAACTATCTCCTACAGCAAAACCGGTGATACTCCATTCTCGATCATTTCAATCTAATTAAAGATTCACTAAAACTCAACTTGGGTTTAATCTTCCAAAAAATCAATATCAATGATTGTTTAACTTGGGAAATCATATCCTGTCTTTAACTGGGTTAAAGAACCAATGTCATTTAAAACACGGTTCACGGTAAACCCAAAATCACATTCTACTCCATCAGCCTTTAATCGTAAATTAGCAAGTGAACAATTCCCTAAGTAATAACCCCGAAGGCCTAAACCAACATCCGATCAATACCCATAAAACCATTTGACTTAACTATTCTCCAGTTAGTTTCTGATTTTCTTAATTCCGTTGGGTCTAAGAACAGTATTATAAAAGATACTATTCACGACAACACAAAATCACATTCCATTTATAATTGAATCTTCATGGAAAACAAATCGATATATATAATCGATATAAACTTCAATATCCGACTAATAATATAAATGGAATAACGGCGAAGCCTTTTAAATTCCAGATATATTAGTTGTCTTCCTCCACAGAAATTCACTTCGATTATTATCAAATCGAATTCCATTCCATCCCAATTTATTTTATTAAATTGGAAAACTTTACTTTGAAAAATCTCCTTTAAATCTTTACAAAAGATTTATAAATTCCAAATCGCATTTCACTGTAAATCGGGTTAAAGAACGAATGTCGTAAAAACACAGTTCACAACAAACACAATTCACATCCCATTAGTTATTGGGTTAAAGAACAAGTGTTATTTTAAACACCGTTCGCGGTAAAACCAAAAATCCATTTTAATTCAATTCCAATTAAATATTAATTAATTGTTATACTTCATTAAATCTAAATAAAAAGATTTAATCTTTTTCTCAACTGGGTTATAGAACAGTGTTAATGAAGACACCATTCACGATAAACCCAAATTCCATTTGATATTCAATACAAGGCTCTGAATAGAAAATATATCGACTTATATTCAATATCAAATACCATAACAAACAAATATTGTATTGGAAATAACGATATATATATATCTTTCAAATTTCCATAACAATATCTGTATAATCACTAAATCCAACTTCGAAATATTCCGAAGATAATTTCGATTCAATTCCATTTCCAATTTATTTATTGGAAATTCTAGTTATTTTCAAAACCATTTCAAATCCACCTTTTTGTTTTAAAAAATAAATGGATTATAATTCTAGTTCAAAACTAGTTCATTTCAATCAAAATCTATTTTTATCTTTTCAAATATGGAGTTTTTCATCTCAATTGTTTCCAAATCATTTCTTATGATTTTACACTAATTATTAATATTTTTAATAATTTTATCAAGGCCCGTACAGTCGTTTTCCATCAACGACCATCGAACTGCTTACAACGACCTTTTTCAAATTTGATTTGGACAAAATTCGAAATCCATCCGTTAGATTTCTAATTTCTTGTACTCTTTCGAAAGCTCTTTTCGATATGAACCCAAAGTTTCTGGTTTCAGGATAATCCGATGGTCGGATCTCCCGTAGTGTCAATTAGAAGTCAATGGTCGAAATTCGCGAACTGCCGCAGTGCGGCGCGTTCTATTCAGGCCATTATAATATATATATATATATATATATATATATATAATATAATATATGTTTAAACGATTTCAACTTCATATTCAATTTCTAATCAAAATTGAATATTCCATATCATCGATATATAATTGGTAATACTTTCAAAACATGATAATTTGAAATCAATTCCTTTTCGATATTCATTATAAAAATGAATAAAATCGATATAAATATCGTTCACATCAAAATTGCATCAATCTAATCAGCACGACTTTATATATATTTAAATAAATTTGTGTCCATCCCAAATCGGACATCAAAATCATATTTTGATTCTTTTCCGAATATTATTTGAAATATTCGTCATTTTAAAATAATCGTTATTTTAAAATATTCATGCTTTCTGAACTGGAATCAAACACAGTCAATTACCATATAATGTGATTATATGGATTTTCACACCACAAATGTGTATAACAACAATGAAAACAACATTCCATCATCCAGAGTGTATTCTACACTACATAAGCATCAAATATAAATATTTAACGCTTATAACAACCTGTCAATCAGTCAATCGACATACAGCTAATTATCGGGATTAGTGTATGTCTAATTTCATCCCAATACCCATGTGGGGTTTTCAAACAACAAACACAGATTTATTTGTGCAGTTGGGCGATGTGTAAAATTTATCATCCCAATCAATATCAGTCAAATGTGTGCACATAAACAAATTGTCCGATTTGTTTATATTTATTTATTTTATATACACGTTAAAATTTATATTTTTAACTATAATATATTTATTCATTCAACATCACACAATAAAATTTCACAACACATCAATCAAACAAACAAGTCATCCATGGTCTGTGGATGACGGGTGTTAGGTGCTGCTAAGCACCGTCTGCATCCTAGTATATATTTCAACTAGAAAATAAAAAATAGTGAGGGGTTCTCAAAGAGGGTTCCACTCCTCCAGTCTTTATTTCTGAACGGTTTGAATTTTACTCCTTTCTCGCTCATTGTGTCCTTCACCATGTTTTCCACGAAATCTGTTCAACACCGTTTATGTTAAAAATCCTATGTTTAACTCATTTTTATATCGCTTTTCCATATATAAAAATCATATTTTTATTCTTTCTATAATATAAAGATCATATATTTTTTCTTTCTATAACATAAAGATCATATTTTTATTTAATTAAAAATCGAATCTTTATACCTTAAACACATATGTAAAAATCTAATTTTTACTCCCTATAAAAATCTAATTTCTCTTCATATAAAAATATGATCTTTCTTTAATAAAAATCAATTTTTTACAACATTCTTCATATCATAAAAATTATGGCTTTTAAACTAAATAAAAATCAAACCTATTTATATTTAAAAAAATCACATCTTTTTCTACAAACAAAATCTATTCTTTTTATCCAAACAAAAATCTAATTTTAAATTGTAAAAAAAATCATATAGTTTCATGAAACACCCCACCTCCGTTAGGGTCACTCACAAAGGGAATGCCCTAATTTTGGTGGAGGTTTATAAGTATAAGTCACAGATATACAAGACAGATATAAATACACATATTTTTAAATAGCGGAAACAACAGCAACTTTTATTTCATCAAAATACGTATTACACAAACCACACCATAATTGTCTTACAATACTTCCAAAAAATTACATTTCCATAACTGTCTTGATTAACAAAGAAGCATAAAACATAAAGTAAAGCAACAAAATCCCCATAATGATATCCCAAGCAATGATCCAAGCCAAAGAGATCCAAACCGTACATCTACTGTCTTCAAGCTTGCAAAATAGTCTGACTAGGCTGAGTTGTTTCCTCCCTGTGGACCTTGGGGGGGACGAAAGAAAAAAAGACGAAAAGAAAAACGGAGTCAGATATAAAGCCTGAGTAAATCTAGTGACTTTTCAGTATGTGAATAAGAAAAGAATATGATAGACATAAACTGAAAACAAGATAGTATCATAACTAAGGGGGTGTAGTCTAGAATCGAATATACTATCGAACCCACACCATATCTCTGCATTTACCAGTATTACTCTAACCGGCACCCCATGCTGAGGGTGAAGTGATCCTTTTTGTCTTCTAAAGATCGTCTCCCACTCGTACGTGTGTCTTACGGCTACCCCAAGAAGTGTAGATACCTATGCTGGTCCCACCATGGGGTGTATCAAGGCCCATGGTGGTGGCCCCGACACAATTACTAGAAGGCAGGGGATATACTACTAGTGCCCCCAATGCCTTGCTTGTCTGCTCCGGAGTGCGTGCACGACCGTACACCGTTAGACCTACACTATGCACCTAACATTGCCGTTATTTAACCTCTTACAATCAGCCCAGTAATCGTGCCCCACCCTGCCTAGTTTCAGGGAACCGTTGATACCTAAATTGGGTTACTGCTCAAACGGGTCCCTACGTTACTAGGGTTTTCTAGTCAAACATGTTAAGTGGTTAAGTGTATGTATATACCTAACCCCCACCCATCAGTATTTGTTAACATGTTGAATCTTTGGTTAAGTATTTTCAGTTGACTTAACCCTACCACCTGTCCTTATCTTTTAGAGCATCGACCACTCACATTAGACAGATATCACTATGGTTACTCGATGTGTCGATTGGTTCCGGGTAGGTTTAAACAATAGTTCAGTCTAACCTCGGGTCTTTATTGGGCTCAATGTTTAACCACCCACATTGGATAGGTATTGTTGTGACTACTGGACAGCCGAGCGGGTCCAGGCAGGTTTATGTCACAACTCAGTCCAACCTCGAGTCAAACATGTCGTCTTTTCTAGGTTTACATATTATATTTTTTATGTAAATGTCATGTCGTCTTTTAATTTGGGAATAAAAATTTATACTGCAAAAATGTCACAGTTGTTGGCATGTGCCAAACATGCCAGCATATTTATTTATATCATGTTTTACACCCAACGCTATTACCCCCATTTTTACGTACTAACGCTGGGCTCGACACAATTCAGCCCAACTTGATAAACGTGAGGAAAGGAGAAATTCAAAACATATAAAATTTCTATGATACATAGAAGGTGTAGCGCGTGAACTTGCAAATTGGCATTAACATAAACATTGGAGCATGTGAACTTGCATTCAAAATTGGCATACAACTAAATGGGTGTCACATAGGATGACATATGTAGACTTATACAAACTTGGGTTTTAACATATTAACTTGGCATAAAGCCGAACACAAAACTAGCATGTTGTAAATTAACCCAAAATGTCCAAATCTAATATATAGTCTATTTCCACATGAACTTGAATAGTTTATGTAGCCCAAACTGCATTTAACATAGTTCTAATCATACTTGTAATGGATCTAAGATGTATACATAAGTTCTGAGACATGTAGCATAAAGGATCTCCGATCTAGGGTGTGTTTACATAAGTATATGGCCCATGATATCAACATAAACATAGAGGGGATGTTCACATAAACATGAGAGGGATCTAATCATAGACTTTGCCACAAACTTGCAACTACCATTACTTTCATATACAAACGTATAATAAACATGCATCGATCCATTTATGCCACAAATCAATACACCAAAAACAATCAAGATAGAAACATTGCAATACGCAAGGTCTACATCATTATAATGACACAATTCTATTCCCAATTACATCGTATAACATCATAATTTTATTCAAATTCTGAAAGACCACTATACTTACAACGTGTGACAAGAACTTGTTTTCTGATTTTTGTTTTCTGAATTTGGAGTTGCTCTCCTTTGGGTAGTAATTTGTTGATTAATTTGATTAGACCTTAATTTGCTTCTTAGTTTGATTCTTGGCGGCTACGGTCAACTCCTTCCAGACAGCATGACGACTCATCTCTTATTTTCTTATGTGAATTAGATGAGTCTTAGTGTGGATTTTTAGAGTTTTCAAGTTAATTTGAGCCGTCAGATGCAAAAAGGGAGGGAAATTAGACCGTACAACACACCAGAGTCGAACAAGGGTCAGACCCACCTGGTCAGGCCGACCAGGCAAGTCGACCTGCAGGTCGACACCCAAGTCGACTTGGGGGGGCCAGGTCGACTGCCAGTCGACACTAGTGTCGACCTGGTCATTAGGCGGGAATTTTCCTACCCAGCTCAGTTTGAACTCGAATTCGAATTTTAAACCTGTTCTGAGCTGTTTTTGAATTTCAATTTTATTCTGAAACTTCCGAAGATCATAACTCCTTCATACGGAGTTCGTTTCACACAAACTCGGACTCTATCTCAACCAGGATTCCGAGACGAACGCAATGGCGTAAGCCATTTCCCTTAATTCTTTCATTAGAATTAATTATACTTTAATTTATGAATTTCATTGTTATAGAATATATGGGGTGTTACATTCTCCCCCACGTAAAAGGATTTCATCCCCGAAATCTTCAAGTTTTAGGAAGAATGTATATGCTACCATCCAATCGTCCATCTACTCAACCAACAAACACAGGTGTTCATTGTCCTTAAAGACTTCTAATGCTTTATGATCATATGCATTGTCTGTGTAAATGTCCTTATCTAATGCAGAAATCAGGAGGTCGACTGATTCAGATAACCTCCTGAATGCAAATCATGTAAGTGTCATGAATCCATTATGTAGGCAATTTTTTTCCTACTCATAATTCTACATGAGTGCACAACAATTCATACAAATGCGATAACCATATGATAACATATAAAATTTCAACCACATATGAAAGAGAATACATATATGCATATGCAGTATGAAGTGACTGAGCCGATCTAAAACCTAGGGTGTGTGTGTATATGCATCCACGAGCAACCACTAGCAATCACTTGCAACCACTTGCGGCCATTATCCATAACATGTTTTCAAATACATGTTTGCATCCATTTCTTTTGTATCTAATGAGTTAAGGGAAAAGGGTCGAGGAAATATGCCTAAAAGATAGATAAATCATAACTTAAGGAAAAAGAGAGATCAAAGATGTACCCTCGAAAAGAAAAGGGTAGGCTGCGCATATTCTAGCCTCGGTTTCCCAAATCGTGTCTTCCTGGGCGTCGCTCCACTGAACTTTGATGAGCTTGACTTCGCGGTTGCGTAGATTTTTCACTTCAGTTCCTAAGATGCGTGTTGGAACTCTTCTCGCAGTTGCTTCACGTTCCACTTCGGCTTCTTCTAGAATGCTAGGCTCTACTATTTCAGCAGACTTGTGTAAACACTTCCGGAGGTGAGAAAAATGAAAGACATTGTGAACTCCAGCCAGTTTTTCGGGTAGCTCTAATCTATAGGCCATCTTCCCAACCTTCTCGATGATAGGAAATGGTCCTACAAATCTCGGTGCTAGCTTTCCACTGGATCCAAAACGAACAACGTTCCTTAGAGGAGACACCTTAAGAAAAACTCTGTCCCCAACCTCAAACTCAAGGTCGGTCCTTCTCTTGCCGGCGTAGGTTTTCTGTCTATCTTGGGCCGTCTTCATCCTTCTTCGAATCAAGTCCACTTTTTCTGAAGTTTCTCTGATCATGTCTGGACTAAGAATAACCTTATCTGTAGACTCCCACCAACAAGTTGGTGACTTGCATGGTCTTCCATACAATGCTTCGAAGGGTGCCATGCCTATGGTAGCTTGGAAGCTATTGTTGTAAGCAAACTCCACTAAGGGAAGGTGATCCCCCCATGTCCCTCTAAAGTCTAAAATGCAAAGTCTCAAAAGATCCTCTAAAACTCTATTCACCCTTTCCGTCTGTCCATCGGTTTGGGGGTGATAGGCCGTGCTCAAACATAACTGTGTGCCCACAGCTTCTTGCAAACTTCGCCAAAACTAGCTTGTGAAGATAGAGTGTCGGTCACTAAAAATGCTGGAGGGTATCCCATGGAGTCGAACTATCTCCTTAATGTAAAGAGACGCTAGGGATGAGGCGATCCATCTACTCTTGACAGGTAAAATTGGGCGCTCTTTGTAAGCCTATCCACTATTACCCAAATGCTAGTATTTCCCCTTCTCGACCTAGTCAGCCCATCAACGAAGTCCATTGAAATGCTATCCCACTTTCACTGTAGGAACTCTAGGGGATGAAGCAGTCCTCCAGGCTTTTTCTGTTCTGCTTTAACTTGTTGGCATACCATACACTTAGAAACAAAATCTGCCACATCCTTCTTCATGCTGTTCCAAAAGAAAACTCTTTTCATGTCCTTGTACATTTTTTCTCCGCCTGGATGTATTGTCATCTTGGAATGATGTGCTTCCTCGAGAAACTTCTTTATCAACTCCTTTGCTTGTGGAACGCATAGTCTTCCGTCTCGTCTCAGCCAGCCTTTATCATCAATAGAGTATCTACTGAGGTGACTAGAAGTCTCACCCCTAGTTAGTTTATCAACCACTTCGACTAGCTGAGGGTCCTCACGTTGTGCAGTCCCTATTGTGTCCAAAAGAGTAGGGCACACCTCAAGAGATGCTAACAAACCCGGTACGAAAATCAGAGGAGGGACTAAAGTTAAAACTGGCTATATACTCTAGGCTTTGCCTTTCTACAAAGAGTGGGCTTAGGGTCAGTTTCTTTCTACTCAAGGCGTCTACCACCACATTGCCCTTGCCCGGAGTATAGGAAATCTCGAAGTCATACGAGGCAAGAAACTCCATCCATCTCTGTTGCCTCAAGTTAAGATCTTTCTGCGAGAAAAGATATTTCAACGATTTATGGTCAATGTAAAGTTCGAACTTCTCACCTAGGAGATAATGTCGCCAAGACATAAGTGCAAAGACGATGGCGGCTAACTCAAGATCGTGGGTCGGGTAGTTCTTTTCATGAACTTTCAATTGCCTTCCACCATAAGATATTACCCTCCCTTCTTGCATCAAGACATCGCCCAGCCCTGTCAAACATGCATTTGTATAAACTGTGAACATCTTGCTTCCGTCTGGCGGAGTCAGGACAGGGGCTGTTGTAAGAGCACATTTTAGGCGTTGGAAAGCCAACTCGCAATCCAAGTCCCAATTGAACACTAGTTTCTTCTTTGTCAGCCTTGTGAGTGGAGCTGAGATTTTCGCAAAATCCCTTATGATTTTTCGGTAGAAGCCTGCTAGTCCTAGAAAACTTCGGACCTTAGTTGCATTCTTTGGTGCCTTCCAGTCTTGCACCGCAACTAACTTCGCGGGGTCTACGGCCAGCCCTTCTTTAGATACTACATGCCCCAGAAACCTTACTTCTTCTCTCCAAATGTGGCATTTTGAAAAATTTCCTTTAGCTGATGTGCTCGGAGAGTATCCATGATTTCCTTCAAATGTTGAGCATGCTCTTCCTCACTCTCTGAAAAGATCAAGATATCGTCCATGAAGACAACCACAGACTTGTTGAGGAATTCTCTGAACACTCTACTCATTAGGTCCACGAAATAAGCGGGTGCATTTGTCAGGCCGAAAGGCATGACAAGCCACCCAAAGAAACAGTCTGGGGTTCTGAACGCCGCTTTATCAATACTATCTTCAGCCACACTTAGCTGATGAAACCCAGTTGCTAGGTCAAGTTGGGAGAAAACCGACGCGCCTACAAGCTGATCAAACAAATCGTCAATTCGGGGAAGAGGGTGCCTATTTTTCTTGGTCAACTTGTTTAACTCCCTATAGTCCACAGAGAGGTGAAGCGAACCGTCTGCTTTGGTTGCGAACACCACTGGAGCACCCTATTCTAAAATGCTCCTTCGAATGAACCCCTTCTCAAGAAGTTCTTTAACCTACTTACTGAGATCCTTTCTCTCTTTTGGAGCGATGACACGTAAAGCTATGGGCTTTGCGTTATCCACAAGATAGATTCGAAAGTCTATTTCCCGCTTCGGAGGTAAGCCTTTCAACTCCTCGAAGACATCCGGATATTCCCGGACTACTCTAACCGACTGCAGATTCTCGTCAGAAGCATCAAGCGACTCTAGATAACAAAGCATAACAGCATTCAAAGGATTACAGGAAATTTCTAGAGTGTTACCAAGCCGAATCAAGAGTCTAACTACTCTTTTCTCACAATCAAGAATGGCACCACTAGTATATAACCAGTCCATGCCTAAGATCAAACCATATCCCGAGAAGCCTAGAACAAAGGCATTGCAACTAACTTCAACACTGAGAATAGAGATTTTCAAACCCAAACAAACCATTGACATGTAAGCGGAGCCCCCAATTGGAGTTGAAACTACTAAGGGATCCTCAACCATACTAGTGTCTAGATGTAGAGATTCTACTAAAGCAGATGAAATAAAGGAGTGTGATGCACCAGATTCAAAAAGTGTGCGAACTGGATGATCATAAAGATAGACTACACTTTCTACAGAAATATTACTCCCTCGCTCCTGTGAAGGTGCTGTCAGAGCATGAACTTGACCCCTTGAAGTAGATCCAGCTTTCTGTCCCTGTCCTTTCTTCTTTGGGCATTCCTTACCTTGGTGCCCAATCTCTCCGCAATGAAAGAAACCACCCATCTTCTTCTTCCGACAGTCTTTCTCTATATGTCCAACTATGCCCCAGAAATGGCACTTTCTCTTCTCACGGGAATTCTTGTTCTTTCCTCCTTTCTTAAAGTCTGTCTTCTTAGCCTGTAAACCTTCTTTCTTTTCCTCATCCTTAGTCTCCTTCTTGCCGTGGTCTTCCTCATGTAGCAATGCCATGTCCACCAAACTTTCATAAGTCGCTCCCGTGGACACATGGGTCGTGGTAAGGCTGTGTATAGGCTCATTCAGACCTTTGATGAAGCGAAGCGCCTTCTTATGTTTGGTATTTACTAAGTCCAGCCCAAATCTGGCCAGTTGATTAAACTGATTGACGTACTCCCTGACCGTCATGCTTCCCTATTTAAGATTCAAGAACTTCTCTATTTGCAGTCTCCTTTCAGCTTGGGAGAGGAATTTTAGCTTGAACCTTGTCCTAAAATCATCCCAAGTTTCCACTGCCCTCTGAGCATTATGATCTCCCACTAATAGGAAGCTTCATCTTTGAGCAACCATGCTGCTAGCTTTATCTTTTGCCTATCATCAACTCTGAAGATGTCAAACAGATCCTCGGTCTCCTTTAGCCAATTTCTTGCTCCTACAAAGGGTTCAGTTCCATGGAAGTCTTTTCCACCCATAAACTTGAAGTCTCTACACGTTTTGGAAAACGCATTTCCAAGGAGAGGAGCAGGAGGAGGAACTGGTGCTACTAGGGGAGGAAGAATATCTGCCGGGCCCGCGCCATTCGCGGCCCTAGCTTCTAAGAACCTTCTAAACCAACCGGGTATCGGTACTCCTTCAGGAATGTTAAGGTCTTAGACATGCTGAAACAGAAAGGAAAGATTCAAAACGAAGGATAGAGAGAGATAGTACACATGGCTTTGGGAGATCATGCCTTTTGAAATATAACACTTTTTCTAAAAAAATGCTTCTTTAAACTTTCTTTTGAAAATAATATCAAAAACTTTATCTTATATGGTAAACCTATGCTCTGATACCAAGTGAAACAACCCACCTCCATTAGGGTCACTCACAAAGGGAATGCCCTAATTTTGGTGGAGGTATATAAGTATAAGTCACAGATATAGAAGAAAGATATAAATACTCATATTTTTAAACAGCGGAAACAACAACAACTTTTATTTCATCAAAATACGTGTTACACAAACCACACCATAATTGTCTTACAATACTTCCAAAAACATTACACTTCCATAACTGTCTTGATTAACAAAGAAGCATAAAACATAAAGTAAAGCAACAAAATCCCCATAATGATATCCCAAGCATTGATCCAAGCCAAAGAGATCCAAACCGTACATCTACTCTCTTCAAGCTTGCAAAAGAGTCTGACTAGGCTGATTTGTTTCCTCCCTGTGGACCCGGGGGGGGGGGACGAAAGAAAAGAAGACGAAAAGAAAAATGGAGTCAAACATAAAGCCTGAGTAAATCTAGTGACTTTTCAGTATGTGAATAAGAAAAGGATATGATAGGAATAAACTGAAACCAGGATAGTATCATAACTAATGGAGTGTAGTCTAGAATCGAATATACTATCGAACCCACACCATATCTCTGCATTTACTAGTATTACTCTAACCAGCACCCCATGCTGAGGGTGAAGTGATCCTTTTTGTTTTCTAAATATCGGCTCCTACTCGTACGTGTGTCTTACGGCTACCCTAAGAAGTGTAGATACCTATGCTGGTCCCACCATGGGGTGTATCAAGACCCATGGTGGCAGCCCCGACACAATTACTAAATGGCATAGGATATACTACTGGTGCCCCAGTGCCCTGCTTGTCTGTTCCGGAGTGCATGCACGACCGCACACCGTTAGATCTACACTGTGCACCTAACATTGCCGTTATTTGACCGCTTACAATCAGCCCGGTAATCGTGCCCCACCCTGCCTAGTTTCGGGGTACCGTTGATACCTAAATTGGGTTACTGCTGAAACGGGTCCCTACGTTACCAGGGTTTTCTAGTCAAACATGTTAAGTGGTTAAGTGTATGTATATACCTAACCCCCACCCATCAGTATTTGTTAATATGTTGAATCTTTGGTTAAGTATTTTCAGTTGACTTAACCCTACCACCTGTCCTTAGCCTTTTAAAGCACTGACCACTCACATTAGATAGATATCACTACAGTTACTGGATGTGCCGGTTGGTTCCGGGCATGTTTACACCATAGTTCAGTCTAACCTCGGGTCTTTATTGGGCTCAATGATTAACCACCCGCATTGGATAGGTATTGTTGTGACTACTGTACAGCCGGGCGGGTCCGGGCAGGTTTATGTCACAACTCAATCCAACCTCGAGTCAAACATGTCGTCTTTTCTAGGTTTACATATTTCATTATTTATGTAAATGTCATGTCGTCTTTTAATTTGGGTATAACAATTTATACCGCAAAAATGTCACAATCGTTGGCACGCGCCAAACATGCCAACATATTTATTTATATCATGTTTTATACCCAACACTATTACCCCCATTTGAACGTACTAACGCTGGGCTTGACACAATTCATCCCAACTTGATAAACATGAGGAAAGGGGAAATTCAGAACATATAATATTTCTATGATACATAGAAGGTGTAGCGCATGAACTTGCAAAATGGTGTTAACATAAATATTGGAGCATGTGAACTTGCATTCAAAATTGGCATACAACTAAATGGGTGTCACATAGGATGGCATATGTAGACTTATACAAACTTGGGTTTTAACATATTAACTTGGCATAACGCCGAACACAAAACTAGCATGTTGTAAATTAACCCAAATTGTCCAAATCTAATATATAGTCTATTTCCACATGAACTTGCATAGTTTATGTAGCCCAAACTGCATTTAACATAGTTCTAATGATACTTGTAATGGATCTAAGATGTATACATAAGTTCTGAGTCATGTAGCATAAAGGATCTCCGATCTAGGGTGTGTTTACATAAGTATATGGCCCATGATATCAACATAAACATAGAGGGGATGTTCACATAAACATGAGAGGGATCTAATCATAGACTTTGCCACAAACTTGCAACTACCATTACTTTCATATACAAACGTATAATAAACTTGCATCGATCCATTTATGCCATAAATCAATACACTAAGAACAATCACGATAGAAACATTACAAAACACAAGATCTACATCATTATAATGACACAATTCTATTCGCAATTACATTGTATCACATCATAATTTTATTCAAATTCTGAAAGACCACTATACTTACAACGTGTGACGAGATCTAGTTTTCTGATTTCTGTTTTCCGAATTTGGAGTTGGTCTCCTTTGGGTAGCAATTTGTTGATTGATTTGATTAGACCTTAATTTGCTTTTTAGTTTGATTCTTGGTGGCTACGATCAACTCCTTCCAAACAGCATGACGACTCCTCTCTTATTTTTTTATGTGAATTAGTTGAGTCTTAGTGTGTATTTATAGAGTTTTCAAGTTAATTTGAGCCGTCAGATGCAAACAGGGAGGGAAATCAGACCGTACAGCGCACAAGAGTCGAACCAGGGTCAGACCCACCTGGTCAGGCTGACTAGGCAAGTCGACCTGCAGGTCGACACCCAATTCGACAGCGTAGTCGACTTGGGGGGCCAGGTCGACTGCCCAGTCGACACTAGTGTCGACCTGGTCACTGGGTGGGAATTTTCCCGCCCAGCCCAGTTTGAACTCGAATTCGAATTTTAAACCTGTTCTGAGCTGTTTTTGAATTTCAAATTTATTTTGAAACTTCCAGAGATCATAACAACTTCATATGGAGTCCATTTCACGCAAACTTGGACTCTATCTCAACCAGAATTCCGAGACGAACGCAATGGCGTAAGCCATTTCCCTTTATACTTTCATTAGAATTAATTATACTTTAATTTATGAATTTCACTATTATACGATATACGGGGTGTTACATTTCATGTTTAAAAATCATTCCTTTTCATTTATAAAAATCGTTCCTTTTCATAATTAAATATATAGAACTGATTTTTCTCATAAAGATTGCACCTTTATAAACTAAAAAATCGCAATTTTATTAACTTAAAATAAATAAAAATACCAATAACTCACCTTTACGTTGAATTCGAGTTGGAGGGTGGGTCGGGGCTGGCTATGGCGTGGTGGGTTTCTGCAGCGACGGGATTGGAGGGAGGGAGCTTAGCAGTCAGAGCTTCGAGTAGCGGTAGTGGTAGGAGGCAGAGGGACTGGCGAGTGGCGGGGTGCACTGTGGCTCGCGTTGGTGGTGATAGCGGTTCAGGCGGTGGCTCAATTTGGGGAGTGGCTAGGGTTGCAGTTTGGTTTGAATGAGGGGAGGAGCTGCACCGGAGTGTGACTGGGGGAGGCCTGCGTAAGCGATGTCGGCGACGGTGGGGGCCAGCGAGCAGGCGACGACGTGGAAGGGGGAGCCGGCGATGGATTGCATAGGTTTTTTTTATCTGAGATCTATTTGAGTCAACGGGGGAAAGGGGAGAGAGATAAAGGGTGGGATTTTATATATTATATTATATTTAATTAATTAATTAATCCCCTAAAGCAACTTTTATTTCGAGCTCAAAATCAAACCCATCGACTGTCGTTCCTAGCGTATTACCCCCGTTCTGAACACTATGGGATATGTTTCGTAAGCCAATTTGGCTGTTACGATCAATTTTCGCTAAAATTAAAATATAAATTAGTATATATTTAATTTGAACGCACTTTTCAATTTACCGAGGCTACATACTAACCCCAAAAATTTAAAAAAATTATTTCTAGGTTCGGATTGACAATACGGTCCAAACAAAACTAATTTCATCAAATTCTGAGACCGTTTGAAAAATGGTCATTTTCCGGTCGATCGAAATTGACTAAAACTGTTAAAACACGTTTAACTTCGCCACGCTCACATATTGATTCAGAAAATTATGAATTTTGGAACTTAGCAATAATTTGACATTCCGGATCCAATAAAAGTGGATTCGTCGAAAACGAAGGTCATTTGCAAAATTTCCATTTTTAAGGCTCAGAATTCCATAGCGACTACTCTGAATTTTCAACTGGGCATAATTTTTTAGTCCCCGCTATGAAATATTAATTTTTTGGATTCGTTGGAAAGATATTTTCAAATAGATTCTAATATTTTTGGTTTCGCTAAAATTTGGTTTACTTTTAATCTTGTACGTTCATTTGAAATTTGAAATTGAATTTCAAACTACCGCGCCATTTCCAATTCCTTTTATAATTAAAATAAAATATTTATATTCTAATGACGATTCAAATAAATATATATATTCTAATTCTATTCAAAATAAATTTCTCGTCATTATTACTTAAAATAATTCATTTTAAATATTTATAATTCATTAAAATTACCAAAATAAAAAAATTTAATTGGCTCTGATTTTTGGGTTGTTACAACGGTGTTATCGGTAAATATATTTACCATTTCACATTCAAATCTAATTAACGATTTAACTATCGCCTGGAGTAAAACTAGTGGTACTCCATTCTCGATCATTTCCCAAATTTGATAATTTAAATTATCACATTCACATTTCAATCTAATTAAAGATTCGTCAAAACTCCACTTAATTTTAATCTTCCAAAAAATAATTATTAATGATTATTTAACTTTGGGAAATCAAACATGCCGCATCGACAATATACACCATACCATTGATTTCTGCCGATATATAACCTCTAAGCTCGTACATCTCAGTGAAGGGTGTGTAACACCCCGTATTTTCTGTGAATGTATAAGTAACAAATTAAAGGATACTTAATTATTAGTAGAAGAATTAAGGGAAACGGGTTGCGCCACTGCGTTCGTCTCGAAATTCTGCTTGAGATAGAGTCCGGGTTTGCATAAAACGGATACCGTATGAAGGAGATATGGACGAACGTAGTTAGGCAGAAAAACCTAAAACAGGCCAGAAATGCACTGGCGCACTTGTGAAGTGCGCCAGCACAAAAATACACTGGCGCACTTGGGAAGTGCGCCCATGTCGAGACAGAAACCTGCACAGGGTTCTAGAGAGTTCTAATGACGATTTTTGATGTGCTGGACGGACCTGATGGCTTCTAGGGTGATCTAATGGTTCTGAAACACTCTCTACACCTATAAATATGTGATTTACGTAACCCTAATTCATAGAACATTGTCTATGACACCATTATGCTACCAAACTCTCTCTTAAACCCTAGCCGCCGCCTCTAAATCTAATCTCAAGTGTTCATTCACAATTCAAATTAAAGTTTAGAGCTGCAACAACAATCGAAGAAGATTAATCAGCGTTTCTGCATCAAATTCGATTTATAATCCTTTTCTTTAGCCACGAAAGGCAAGTACAGTTATTTTACGATATAAATGTTAATTATGATTGTGGAATGAATTGTAAATCTGAATCTGAGGTTATGTCTGTTCTGTTCTGTTTAGATCTATCTTATTTTGTATCTCTTTCTTCTTTTTGTTCAATAGCCAGGCTACTACGAGCCTGCGCCGAATCTCATAAGAGATTAACGCACGAACGCTAAATTTTGCGACAAATAATGAATAATGCATAATTGGACATGAAACTGTTGCCTATGAGACTATTATTGCCTATGACTATGATTCATGACTATGAGACTATTGCCTATGACTATGATTCACGCCAATGAGACTATTGCCTACGACATTTAATGAGAAATTATTGTGATTTGTCGCCCATGACTATTGTAGTTAGTTTCTTACGCCTATTCCCTTAATGATACTAGATCTCATATCTAGTATGTAACTTTGCTAGTTTATTTCCATTCACTATTATGTACATCGAGCCTAGTGGGGCTATTATCATTGTATTTGGTTCATTATTTCATGCCTATTCTTTCTTGTGCTTATCTCCTATTCCTTTTGCTAGGGCCATTTCATGAGTACTTAGAGAACTTGTTGAAACATTGGGCGTAGCTTAATTAAGTTAATAAATATGTTGGCATAATTTGAATTGGCTATGATAGAGAATGATTTACATGCATACTAGTCTTGGACAAAAATGGTAAACTAGAATATTAAATCTAGTTTTGACATGGACTGTAAATGGAAATATTAAGGCTAAGATTTTGGGCATAAATTGTATTATGAATTATGACCTTGATTTAGGCATGTAAGTTTAGGCTAAATCTATGATTAGGCAAGATAGGTAAATAGAATTTTAGATATATATAATCTACTAAATCTGTTATCTGCTAAATCCGTTAAACTGCCTAATCCGTTATCTGCTAAATCTGTTATATTGCCTAATTTGCTAGTTCTGCTATATTGCCTAATCTGCTAGATCTGTTCATCTGCTAAATTTGTCATCTGCTAAGTCTGCTGAAAATGCCTAATCCGTTATATGCTAAATTTGCTTAATCTGTTAAATCTGTTAAGTCGCCTAATCTGCGAAATCTGTTATCTGCTGAGTTGGTATATTTAGTCTGTTATTGACATAATCTTAATTGGCTATAGTTATGAATAATTGACATGTATATTAGGCATGGGCATAAATGGTAAATTATTAATTACTTGGCCGAAAAGATAAACATGGCTAACTTGAGGTTAGAATAAGTTTGCAGCGTAATCCTGCCCGGAATCGCCCGGCACATCTAGTGGCCTCAAACAATAGGTTCAAATGTGAGAAGTTAGTCATAATATGCTTGAAACTCGAGGTTAGACTCAGTTTGTGGTAGAAATCTGCCCGGAACCAACCGGCCTAACCAGTAGCCGCAAACTGTCAGTCTAATGTGAGAGGTCTGGGCATTATTATTTAATTAATGAAATTCTGAGATAGATATGATGTCTAAAACGTGTTGGGTGGATAGGGTTAAACCAACTGGACTAATGAAATTAATAAACCCGTTTCATGAATCTGTAGGCCCAGTACAAAGTTAGACAAGTCTGTAAATCTGTTAAATCTGTATGTCTAATCCGTTAGTCTGAAAACTTATTAACTTGATTTTCTGATCTGTGAACTAGTTGACCTGAACTCTATATGTCTGAACTTGTAAACAAGTTAATCTGAAATTTGTTAGCCTGGGGGCACAAGGTTAGGAGGGAAAATACTTGTGTCATCTGTTGTTTGGGACCCATATTAGTCAACCCTTTCTGGTATCAAAACTTTGACCCAAAAGTAGGTAGGGTCCGAGCACGCGTACTGAACTAATTACAAGTGGTTCATTCTGATAATGGCAAGGGGTGTTGATGGTGCGTTCCAACCGGGTCATGTCCGTGCATGGATCCCGGTCTTCCTATGAGGATGTAAGACGCCGTGACATCTGTAAATAGGCCTGTGCCAATTGGTTGTCACTTTAGGGAGTGATACACCCTATTGTGGAGCAGACACAGGGTATTTATGTTTAGGGAGCCGATCGCTTGGGGTAGGGTTTTAGGGTACACTCACTTCTGTCTGTTTCCGTTGGTACCGTCTGTTTCTGTTGGGTGGCAACACCTATCTGCATGGCACCGTCTGTTCGGCAGGTAAAGGCCCATTAACTAGTTTACACCTAATTCTAACATTCTGTTTCCGTAGGGATTATTCTGTTTCGTTTCTGTCTCTGTTCGGGTGGTAAAGGCCCATTACTAGCATTCTGTTTCTGTACTTTCTGTTCGGGTGGTAAAGGCCCATATTAGCATTATGTTTCTGTACCTTCTGTTAAGGTAGTAAAGGCCCATTATTCTGTTTCTGTTTAGACATTAGGGTAACACCTAATCCTGTTATACTAGTATTAGTGCAGAGAAGTGAAAAGTAGTGCCATGACATTATTATATGTTCATAACTGAAAGTAACTGGACTTGCCAAACTTTATGTCTGACCCGTATTGTTTTGCCTCTTTTCTTCCGTCCCCCCCCCCCCCCCCAAGGTTTTCAAGGAGGGAATACTGTAGCTAGATCCGGATCTTTCTTACTGCTTAGAGTGCTTGAAGTGCTTAAAGCATGGCTTGTCTTTTTCTGGCATCTTTGGCGGGGATTATGATTTTAAAGTTTTGTACTCTGATGGCTTTTGAACAAGGCTGATATATATATATATATGTACTTGAGTTTTTGGTAAAGTTGTAACCAAACTGATTTATGTCCGCTGCAATAAAGTTATAAAGTTTTTCAAGTATTATTTTTATATCTGTCTTGTAATATTCTGTTCTATTTACTAAAATGCTCCATCAAAGTTAAGGCATTCCCTTCGTGAGTGGCATTAATGGACGTGGGGTGTTATAGGGTGTTAAGAAAGAGAATAAATTATCGCCACCAAACAGATATATATTTATCAGAGATCAATCATACAGTTCGAAATACAATGTTACACATGTAATCCTGTCTTTAACTGGGTTAAAGAATCTGTTTCATTTAAAACACAGTTCACGATAAACCTAAAATCACATTCCATTAATTACGGAATATTCACAGAAAACATATCAATATATAACCGATATCAACTTCCATATCTAACTAATAATATAAATGGAATAATGACAAAGCCTTTTAAATTCCATATATATATTAACAATCTTCCTCCATAGAAGCTCACTTCGATTATTATCAAACCGAATTCCATTCCATTACAGTTTATTTTATTAAATTGAAAACTTCACTTTGGAAAATACCATTAAATCTAAATAAATGATTTATATAATCCAAATGACATTTCACTGTCAATCAGTTTAAAGAATGAATGTCGCTAAAAACATAGTTCACAATAAACCCAGTTCAAATTCCATTTTATTCCAATTACTAAATATAACTGGAAACTCAAATAATCTTAATTAAAAGATTTATTCTTTTCACATGGGGTTTAAGTACAGTGTTATTTAAGACACCATTCATGACAAACCCAAAATCCAATTTGATATTAAATATAAGGCTCTAAACAAAAATTATATCGGCTTACATTCAATATCAAATTCTGAAACCAACACGTATCGTATGGGGAATAACGATATATATATATATCTTCCAAATTCCTCCATAATATCAGTATAGTCACGGAATCCAATATCGAAGTCTCCCGAAGATGATTTCTATTCAAATCCATTCCAATTTATATATTGGAAATTTCTAGTTTTATTAAAACCGTTTATAAATTCAATTTATTTATTTTAACATTATTGGATTAATTTTCTAGTTAATAACTAGTTCATTTTGATAAAAAATGTATTTTTATCTTTACAAATGTGGATATTTTCATCCAAATTCTTTCCAAATCATTTATTTGATTTTAGACAAATTTTTTAAATAATTTTATCATGGCCCGTACACTCAGTTTCCAATAACGGCCGCCGAACTACATCCATATGGACCTTTTCCAAATTTGATCTGGAAGTATCTCCAAATCCAACCGTTAGATTACAGATCTCTTATATTCGTTGGACAACTCTTTCCGGTACGAACCCAATGGTTCCAATTTTAGAAGAATCCGAAGGTCGGATCTCCCGTATTATATATATATATACATATACATATATATATTTCCCTTCAAAACGTATTTTATAAATTCGTTTTAAAACAATTCCTACTTCCATTTCAATTTTAAATTAAATCTGAATATTCCTTATCATTAATATATAAATGATAATATTTTCAAAATATTAGATTTTGAAATCATTTACTTTTTCGATATTCATTATAAAAATGAATAACATCGATATAAATATTGTTCGCGTCGAAATAGCGCATAAATAATCAACACAGCTTCACACAGTTCAATAATTTCGTGTCCATCCAAAATTGGACATCAAATTCAAATTTTAATCCTTTACTGAATATTATTTTAAAATATTTGTTATTTTAAAATATTTGTCATTTTAAAATATTCGTTCTTTCTAAATTGGAATCAGACACAGTCAATTACCATATAATGTTATTTATATGGATTTCATGCAACACATGTACACAACAACAATGATACACAATCAATCATCATCCAAAGTGCATTACACAACTGCATAAGCATAAAATATAAATAATTAACACGTACAATGGTCCGTTAACCAATCGATTGACATACAACTGAACAACTGGGATTAGTGTATGTCAAATATCATCCTAATACTCGTGTGGGGTTTCAACCAACAAATGCTGAATATCATTTGTGAATTTGGGTGATGTGTAAAATTTATCGTCCCAATCAATGTTAGTTAAATGGGTGTACATAAACAAATCGTCTGATTTGTAAATGAATATTTATATTCTATTCAGGAGTATTTTATACAACGTATATAGATAATTTATACAATGCATATATAAATAATTTATACAACACATATACATAACATATTTTATTTACTCCATTTCAATATCACAATCACAATACACAGTACATTCAATTCAAACAAACATTCATGGTTTTTACAATAAATGGTGTCGGCGGCTACTAAGCCCTGTCTACAACCTAGTATATATTTAGCTGTAAAATAATTTGAGTGAGAAAGGATTCTCACATTGGGATCCACTCCGCCGTTGTTTTCTGACACTCTGATTTACTGGTCTATTTCCTGACTTTGCAAACGAGCTCCAATCTTCATGCCATCTTTTTTTCTAGCTTAAGCGCGCCATTCCTGACAACTTTCACATGTGGACATTTTCCCAAAAACGGTCCATTTCGTCAGAAATTTTTAAAATATAGTACTTGGACAGCAGACTTTGAACGTGTTTTTTGAACAACTCCGCAATCCAAAATCTGACTTCCGTATACTGAAATCGAAGAAAAAATCATGCTCTTCGATTTTGGTACTTTGGAGTTTTGGCCATAGGGGCTCGGTTTGGAAGAAATTAGCTAAATAATTTAGGGGTGTTTTTGCAAAACTGAAAAATATAAAAATTGGGCTTTTATTGAAGAGCGGGGTCCACAGTGGTCTGAGGAGCTGGAGGAGGTGGCTAGAAGGTCAGGGGGAGGCGCGACCGTCGGTCTAGTTGTGGGCCAAGGGGTGGTGGCAGGGTTCAGGGTCTAGGGCGTGGGGTTTCGTGCAAATTGAGGAAGTAGAGGCGGAGGAGAAGGAGGAGGGGTGATCGGAGGTAGGCGGCGGCCGTTGGCGATCAATGGCGGGGTTCGACGACTGGGGATGGGGCGCGGTGGTGGATGTGGGGCGACTTGGTGCGGCTTTTTTTTTTCTTTTTTTTTATTCGTTGAGTGAGAAAGAGGAAGGGGGAGAAAGTATATATATGTGACGGCAAAGAATTTCGCTCGGTCCGAACCAGTCGCTAAACCGATCCAGGCCGTTCGAAACGCCCTATCGTTTGAGAACAGGACAAAACAGAACGCATACAGAAGAACATTTCATTGTATATTACAACAATGCATCAGATTACAAGAATATACAGAGTATAAACGAATAAATATTACACAGAAATATCAGAGATTTAAATTACATTTAAATACATGGCAGCGGAAAGTAATACAATACACAACTAGAAGTAGACATACGGATAAAAAGCTTTCCGGATATCGTTCCAGCTGTAAACCAGGATCCTGTGAATATAAATCTGCAAAACCAAAATTACTAGCTGCCCGTGTCGAAAATAGGGGCACCCAGAGTTTAGGTTAAAACAATAAACTCCAGGTCAGTCATGGGACTGGTGTGAGAACTAAAACAGTTAATCTTTATTTTTAAAGATAGGTAAATCAAGGGACCACGCCGTATAACACGGAACGGGTTTCCTCCCAAGAATACCAGTGCATAAAACAACAGCGCAATGCTAAATAAAGAAAAATGAAGCTGTTATAAGACCCAGGTCCTATCACACAATGCAACGCAAGCCGGGGGATAGGGTTTTCCCTTATAACAGCCAAAGAATGCTTGATACGTTTAAAACAAATCGTTTGATACTATTATAAGTGCATAGTGTATAAAACAACTTCAAATCATAAGTATCAATCATAGGCGGCATGGGTACCATATATCATGTCGCCATACTAGTTCTACAATTAAAAACCGCAAATGTCACGTATTTGGAAATTGGATTTTCGTCTATGAACCGAGGCAAAAGATAGTCCTCAACCGATTCGTGACTCTCTAGCCCGAGCCACAGGCAAGTACTCAGTCAAGCCTTGGAGCGACAGGGCCGGTCCACCGATGTGGATTAAAATGCCTGAACACTACGTTTCCCCACCCTATGGGGTGTAAGTCTGGCCCGTCAGCCAACCAGAAGCATCGGTCGAAACCGATATAACCGAGGCGCCTCGCAACAGCAACAACCACATAAGTCAAACTCGTCAGGGCGTGTAAAACCACTGACGCCACTTCTAACTAGAAAGAAACGCATGCCCTCCCTGAGGTCCGCCTCCCGTTTTTGGTTCATACCGGGTGTGAAACTCGCGAAGTAAACGTTACACAAAGCTACGCCACAAAGGCCGTGCTTTGATCATCACCACAAGACTTTGCTTTTCAACAGAAGCCTTGATCAATTGCCACTTAGGCATGCCACACAGGCAATTCACTCCATGCGTTTGATATCCATCAATATATAACCCCTGAGCTCGTACGTCTCAGAGAAGGGCGTTAAGCAAGAGAATAAATTCTCCGCCGCCAAACAGATATATATTTAATAGAGATCAAACACACAGACTAAAATCCAATGTCAGACACACAGTCCATTTACACGTCCGTTCTGGGTCTGAACGAAACCGGGGGCACCTAGTACCCCGCATATCCATCGATCTCCAAGTACGTCTGGACGATCACTAACTGTTTCCATCTTCTTGGGTGTACAGCCCAATCAAGATCATCAGTTATCACCCAAACGACGTGAAGACCTCCGGTCTTCGACCATCGTCTTCATCTTCGACTTATCGTCGTATCAGTTATTCAGAATGGGATAAACCCGGTCTTTCCGAATAACTCGCGTATATTTTAAATAAGTGTTACACAAACACAACATACGCCTCATTCCAATTCATTAGTCACTAACCGTAAATTAATCAAGAGAATAATTCCCCAAATATTAACCCCGAAGGCCGAAACCAACATCAGATCAATATCCAGAAAACCTTTCTGCTTGGCTAACCAATAGTTAGTTTCTAAATTTCACATTCATAGGGAAAGGTCCCCATTAATTTTATCAAAGATAAATTCTTGAATTTATTCTTTAATCTACTTTTGAATATCAATTCAACTAGCTGGGATTAACGAAACTTACCGAAGTAATCATTTGTTTTAATTTCCCAACCCCAACCTATTTACCCCATGAAGTAAAACTGGTAATACTTCATTTCTAACACCACAGTGTTATCGGTAAATTCAATTACCATTTCACGTTCAAATCTAATTAAAGATTTAACTATCGCCTGGAGCAAAACTGGTGATACTCCATTTTCGATCTTTTCAATCTAATTAAAGATTCATTAAAACTCCACTTAGTTTTAATCTTCGACTGGGTTAAAGAATCAGTGTCATTTAAAACACGGTTCACGATAAACCCAAAATCACATTCCATTAATTATCGGGTTAAAGAACAAGTGTTATTTAAAATACTGTTCACGATAAACCCAAAAATCAATATCCATTCTATTCCCATTTAAATATCATTTAATTGTTAAACTTCATTAAATCTAAATAAAAAGATTTAATCTTTTCTCAACTGGGTTCAAGAACAGTGTTAGTGAAGACACCATTCACGACAAACCCAAATCACATTCGATATTCAATACAAGGCTCTGAATAGAAAATATATCGGCTTATATTCAATATCGAATTCTACGACTAACAAATGTCGTATTGGAAATAACGATATAAATATATATCTTTCAAATTTCCATAACAACACCTATATAATCACGAATTCCAACATCGAAATATTCCGAAGACAATTTCGATTCAAATCCACTCCAATGCAATCATTGGAAATTTTGGTTATTTTTAAAACCCTTTTCGAATTCAATTTATTTATTTAAAAATAAATAGAATTATAATTCTAGTTCAAAACTAGTTCATTTCGATAAAAATCTATTTTTATCTTTTCAAATATGGAGTTTTTCATCCCAATTCTTTCTAAATCATTTCTTATGATTTTACACAAATTATTACTATTTTTAATAATTTTATCAAGGCCCGTACAGTCGATTTCCATCAACGGCCATCGAACTGCACTTACAACGACCTTTTTCGAATTTGATTTGGACGTATCTCCAAATCCAACCGTTAGACTTCAAATTTCTAACCTTCATTAGAAAGCTCTTTTCGATACGAACCCAACTGCTCCGGTTTTATGAGAATCCGACGGTCGGATCTCCCGTAATGTCCGTTGAAATAAATGGTCGAAATTCACGAACTGCCGCGGCGCGGCGCGTTCTATTCAGGCCATTATATTATATATATATAATATATATAATATATATTTCGTCGATTTCTATTTAAAACGAATTATATAAATAGTTTTAAATTCGTTTCAAAAGCAATTTCAACTTCCTCTTCAATTCAAATCAAAATTGAATTCTTCTTTATAAATTCGTTTTAAAATTGATTTCTATTCAATTCAAATTTCAATTCAATTTGAATTCATTTCAATTCGCTTTCAATTCAATTTGAATTCGTTTTCAATTCAATTCATTTCGAAATCGTTTTCAATTCAATTCATTTCGAAATCGTTTTCAATTCAATTCATTTCGAAATCGTTTTCAATTCAATTCATTTCGAAATCGTTTTCAATTCAATTCATTTCGAAATCGTTTTCAATTCAATTCATTTCGAAATCGTTTTCAATTCGATATAAATATCGTTCACGTCAAAATGGCGTCAATCTAATCAACACGGCTTCATAAATTTCTACTTTCATATATTCTATTTCAAACATTTCTTTTTCAAAATAGTTGTTATTATCAAAATATTTCGTTCAACACATGACCAATCTCAATGAATGAGTACTGTCAACACATGAACTTTTATTTTATATCGATAAAGATGTAAATTTTAATATTAAAATATTTCGTTCAACACATGACCAATCTCAATGAATGAGTACTGTCAACACATGAACTTTTATTTTATATTATAAAGATGTAAATTTTAATATTAAAATATTTCGTTCAACACATGACCAATCTCAATGGATGAGTACTGTCAACACATGAACTTTCATTTTATATTATTCATTGTTTTTCAAATTGGAATGAGGTCCAATCAATTACCATATAAAATTAATTATATGGATTTTCATACAACACATGTATATCATAGCATTGAAAAATAATCAACCATCAACCAAAGTGCACTACACTGTATAAGCATCAAATATAGATATTCAACGCTTATAACAGCCTGTCAATCAATCGATCGACATATTTAATCAATCAGGATGAGTGAACTTCAAATTTCATCCCAACACCCGTGTGGGGTTTCAAACAATCAAACACAGATTTTTATTCGTGCAGTTGGGCGATGTGTAAAATTTATCGTCCCAATCAATGTCATTCAAATAGGTGTACATAAACAAACCGTCCGGTTTATAAATGAATATTTTATTTTATTCACTTCACGTTAAAAATTATATTTTTAACGACAAAACATTTTATTTCAACATATGAATTTCTATTCAATTCATTCTTTAAATAAAATGATATTTTTATTTTTCTAACATATTTTAGAAAATTTCGGCGGCATAACGGCACGATACTAGAAATGGGACGAGGCCTAGCCTTATCCCCGGTCTAGTGAAGGCCCACGCCATTCACACATCAATCAAATCAATTCGTTATGCAAACCACAAAATTTGGAGTAAGAGTCTAACCTAGCCTTACTCCCTCGCCTTATAACGGCGCACGTCTAATCATAACCAATTTATCGATTCGATTTTTCACACCACAAACCACATTCAAACCAATACCGCAATCAATCCCCAAACAACCAAACAAACAAGTCCATGGTCTGTGGACGATTGTGTCGGGTGCTACTAAGCACCGTCTGCATCCTAGTATATATATGTAACTAGAAAAGAAATTGAAAGGTGAGAAATTCTCACATATAGCTATCCTAGCTCCACGGCACTTTATTTAGAGAAATCTTCATTGCTATCGAATCTTCGTCATCTTTATTGCCCGTAGCCACTACATATATAAAAATCGAATTTTTACTTCGTTATTCAATATATAAAAAATCATATTTTTACTTTGCTATTCAATATATAAAAATCGAATTTTTACTTTGCTATTCAATATATAAAAATCATATTTTTACTTTGCTATTCAATATATAAAAATCGAATTTTTATACTACTATGTTGTATAGATAAAAATTATATTTTTATCACGCTATTTTCCATATAAAGATTTCGCCTTTTCTAAAATAAAGATTTCGCCTTTTCTAAAATAAAGATTTCGCCTTTATAAAAACGTGGACTTCGCTTTTTCAAATTTAAAGATTCCCTCTTTACAAAAATCTCATTTTTATTTTTTTTTACACATATAAAGATGACATTTTTAATATCCCGATCATGTAAAAATTATATTTTTAACTCTTTACATAACCAAAAATCATATTTTGACATCACATATATAGTAAAGACTATATTTTTAATACTTTAAAAATATAAAAATCATATTTTTACTTCGACAATATAAAAGATTATATTTTTCTATATTCCTTTTCCTTATAAAAACTGATTTTCAAACTTGATTTTTATCTAAATAAAACTGATTTCAATAAATAAATAAAGATGAATAAATAAAAGACTTACAAGGGTTTTTTTCTAAATAGGGAGGGGTTGTTTTTATGCAGATCGAAGAGGAGGGGGGTACCGGTAGTCGTGGTACTGTCGGTGGGGCTAGGGAAGTCGGGTGGTGGTGCTGAGGTGACGGGTGCCCGCGTCCTGGCCGGCAGGGAACCCAATGGAGGAGGTTGCGGTGATTTCTGTTCGATGTGGGCGTTGGGAGTCTTCGCATCACAGGGGGTTGAAGGAGAAGGAGGTGCGGAGCAAAGAGAACGGAGAAGGGGTGGCGGCTTCCTTGAGTGGCGCGCTCGAAGGTGGAGGGGCGAGGTGGGCGGCGAGCCCAGGAGCGGCTCCATCGACGTCGATCTTCCCTCACTCCCCCTTTTTTATATTTAAATCGATTTGGATCTGAGAAAATTGTGAAGGGGGGGGGGGGGGGTTATATTAAACTTTTAATTAATTTAATTTATTTTCTTCACATAAAGTTGACTTTTCACCTGGACTCGAAACGAGACCCAACGACTATCGTCTCTAGCTAATTACCCCCATTCCGAACACAATGGGATATGTTTCGTATGCTGATTCGATCATTTCGAACAGTTTCTGTTAAATTTAAAATATAATTCTTTATATATTCAACTTAAACGTACATTCCAATTTACTTGGGTTACATACTAACTCTATAAATTGCAGAAAAATATTTTCTAGCTTCGTATTGACGATACGGTCCTAACAAAACTAGTTTCGTCGAATTTTGAGACAGTTAGAAAAATGGCCATTTTCCAGTCGATTAAAATCAACTGAAACTGGTCAAACGCGTTTTCCTTTGCCACGCTCACATATTGATTCGAAAAATTATGAAATTTGGAATCTAGCAATAATTTGACATCACGGTCCTAACAAAACTGGTTTCGTCGAAATCCGAGGTCATTTGCAAAATGTCCATTTTTAAGGGCCTGAATTCCATAGCGACTATTCAGAATTTTCAACTGGACATATCTTTTGATCCCCGATATGAAATCTTGATTTTTCGGATTCGTTGGAAAGATATTCACAATTAGATACTAATGTTTTTGGTTTCACTAAAATCCGGATTGTTTTGCACCCGGTACATTCAATTGAAGTTTGAAATCGAATTATCGAACTACCGCGCCATTTTCAATTCCTTTTATAATTATATATAAATATTTATATTCTAACGACGACGTATATAATATAAACGTTCGAATTATATTCAAAACAAATTTCTCGTCGATATTATTTAAAATAATTCATTTTAAATAATCAAAATTCGCTAAAATTGCCAAAATAAAAATTTTAAACTGGCCCAGATTTTACGGGTTGTTACAATCTCCCCCACTTAAAACTTTTCGTCCCCGAAAAGGAACAAAGTCGAAAGTGGTTTGATTATTCAGCTCTACGACCGATCAGGCTTCCATTCTCCAACTCTTTAGTTTCTGAGAATTTTCAAATTTTCAAAAATTTGGCTAACACCCTAAATTTTCGAAAAATTTCGCCATAACCTCCCCTGCACCGGGAGCATCGGGGAATTTCAAATAGCTTCCCCGGTCCTTCAGATCTCAAAAAGAAAAAGAAAAAGCCAAGCAGCTAGCCAATAGGCTCACAAAATCATCATCACCCAAACAAAACAGGAAATTATGTAGTAAACATGTACCTATTTGTCGGGCAAAGAAATTTTATTCTCTGTTCTAGCCTCCTTGCTATGACCTGTTCAATGTAAGTATATGTATATGCAAGCAAATGCGACCAATTTTTAATATAATTCAATATGTGATTCAGTTAGGCTAAATGGCTAAAAATTAGCAAACAAATAAACAAACATCAATCAATTAGTGAATTAGAGTTTCAAATTCATAATTTTGATACATATACAAAAATCATGTTTTTGATGCCAATTCACAACAATGTATTCTAGCTATATATAAATTTTGGTTCTCACACCAGCCTAATGGAAATATATAGAAAATCACACCTTCGAAACTCGAACATTAATTCTGATGATGTAGCTACAATCATCAGAATCACCTTCGGGCGACTAGAGTGTGAATCTATATCTATCCAATATATTAAAACTTCGAATACACGCGGATCAGACGTATACGCAAAATCTTTATATACTGGACTGTCCAACTCAATATAAATAGATAATCAGATACGAATAATTGATTTAAATTTTCAAAACAAAAAAAAATTGTTTTCATTTTCAAAAATATACTCTTCACACTCGTTCTAGGATACTACTGATCCCATTTCTAACGAGTCATTCTAATTGGATATTACTAATCCAATATCTGATGAATTCTTTTGTACGGTTCTAATGTGTATTGTTCTCTAAGCTTTGTAAACCAAAGCTCTGATACCAACTGTGACGGCAAAGAATTTCGCTCGGTCCGAACCAGTCGCTAAACCGATCCAGGCCGTTCGAAACGCCCTATCGTTTGAGAACAGGACAAAACAGAACGCATACAGAAGAACATTTCATTGTATATTACAACAATGCATCAGATTACAAGAATATACAGAGTATAAACGAATAAATATTACACAGAAATATCAGAGATTTAAATTACATTTAAATACATGGTAGCGGAAAGTAATACAATACACAACTAGAAGTAGATATACGGATACAAAGCTTTCCGGATATCGTTCCAGCTGTAAACCAGGATCCTGTGAATATAAATCTGCAAAACCAAAACTACTAGCTGCCCGTGTCGAAAATAGGGGCACCCAGAGTTTAGGTTAAAACAATAAACTCCAGGTCAGTCATGGGACTGGTGTGAGAACTAAAACAGTTAATCTTTATTTTTAAAGATAGGTAAATCAAGGGACCACGCCGTATAACACGGAACGGGTTTCCTCCCAAGAATACCAGTGCATAAAACAACAGCGCAATGCTAAATAAAGAAAAATGAAGCTGTTATAAGACCCAGGTCCTATCACACAATGCAACGCAAGCCGGGGGATAGGGTTTTCCCTTATAACAGCCAAAGAATGCTTGATACGTTTAAAACAAATCGTTTGATACTATTATAAGTGCATAGTGTATAAAACAACTTCAAATCATAAGTATCAATCATAGGCGGCATGGGTACCATATATCATGTCGCCATACTAGTTCTACAATTAAAAACCGCAAATGTCACGTATTTGGAAATTGGATTTTCGTCTATGAACCGAGGCAAAAGATAGTCCTCAACCGATTCGTGACTCTCTAGCCCGAGCCACAGGCAAGTACTCAGTCAAGCCTTGGAGCGACAGGGCCGGTCCACCGATGTGGATTAAAATGCCTGAACACTACGTTTCCCCACCCTATGGGGTGTAAGTCTGGCCCGTCAGCCGACCAGAAGCATCGGCCGAAACCGATATAACCGAGGCGCCTCGCAACAGCAACAACCACATAAGTCAAACTCGTCAGGGCGTGTAAAACCACTGACGCCACTTCTAACTAGAAAGAAACGCATGCCCTCCCTGAGGTCCGTCTCCCGTTTTTGGTTCATACCGGGTGTGAAACTCGCGAAGTAAACGTTACACAAAGCTACGCCACAAA
The DNA here is from genome assembly GCA_030737875.1 of Allium sativum. NCBI lineage: Eukaryota > Viridiplantae > Streptophyta > Magnoliopsida > Asparagales > Amaryllidaceae > Allium > Allium sativum. The sequence continues at coordinate 655,083,341 of CM060918.1, read as the reverse complement.
GGTCGTGCTTTGATCATCACCACAAGACTTTGCTTTTCAACAGAAGACTTGATCAATTGCCACTTAGGCATGCCACACAGGCAATTCACTCCATGCGTTTGATATCCATCAATATATAACCCCTGAGCTCGTACGTCTCAGAGAAGGGCGTTAAGCAAGAGAATAAATTCTCCGCCGCCAAACAGATATATATTTAATAGAGATCAAACACACAGACTAAAATCCAATGTCAGACACACAGTCCATTTACACGTCCGTTCTGGGTCTGAACGAAACCGGGGGCACCTAGTACCCCGCATATCCATCGATCTCCAAGTACGTCTGGACGATCACTAATTGTTTCCATCTTCTTGGGTGTACAGCCCAATCAAGATCATCAGTTATCACCCAAACGACGTGAAGACCTCCGGTCTTCGACCATCGTCTTCATCTTCGACTTATCGTCGTATCAGTTATTCAGAATGGGATAAACCCGGTCTTTCCGAATAACTCGCGTATATTTTAAATAAGTGTTACACAAACACAACATACGCCTCATTCCAATTCATTAGTCACTAACCGTAAATTAATCAAGAGAATAATTCCCCAAATATTAACCCCGAAGGCCGAAACCAACATCAGATCAATATCCAGAAAATCTTTCTGCTTGGCTAACCAACAGTTAGTTTCTAAATTTCACATTCATAGGGAAAGGTTCCCATTAATTTTATCAAAGATAAATTCTTGAATTTATTCTTTAATCTACTTTTGAATATCAATTCAACTAGCCGGGATTAACGAAACTTACCGAAGTAATCATTTGTTTTAATTTCCCAACCCCAACCTATTTACCCCATGAAGTAAAACTGGTAATACTTCATTTCTAACACCACAGTGTTATCGGTAAATTCAATTACCATTTCACGTTCAAATCTAATTAAAGATTTAACTATCGCCTGGAGCATAACTGGTGATACTCCATTTTCGATCTTTTCAATCTAATTAAAGATTCATTAAAACTCCACTTAGTTTTAATCTTCGACTGGGTTAAAGAATCAGTGTCATTTAAAACACGGTTCACGATAAACCCAAAATCACATTCCATTAATTATCGGATTAAAGAACAAGTGTTATTTAAAATACTGTTCACGATAAACCCAAAAATCAATATCAATTCTATTCCCATTTAAATATCATTTAATTGGTAAACTTCATTAAATCTAAATAAAAAGATTTAATCTTTTCTCAACTGGGTTCAAGAACAGTGTTAGTGAAGACACCATTCACGACAAACCCAAATCACATTCGATATTCAATACAAGGCTCTGAATAGAAAATATATCGGCTTATATTCAATATCGAATTCTACGACTAACAAATGTCGTATTGGAAATAACGATATAAATATATATCTTTCAAATTTCCATAACAACACCTGTATAATCACGAATTCCAACATCGAAATATTCCGAAGACAATTTCGATTCAAATCCACTCCAATGCAATCATTGGAAATTTTGGTTATTTTTAAAACCCTTTTCGAATTCAATTTATTTATTTAAAAATAAATAGAATTATAATTCTAGTTCAAAACTAGTTCATTTCGATAAAAATCTATTTTTATCTTTTCAAATATGGATTTTTTCATCCCAATTCTTTCTAAATCATTTCTTATGATTTTACACAAATTATTACTATTTTTTATAATTTTATCAAGGCCCGTACAGTCGATTTCCATCAACGGCCATCGAACTGCACTTACAGCGACCTTTTTCGAATTTGATTTGGACGTATCTCCAAATCCAACCGTTAGACTTCAAATTTCTAACCTTCATTAGAAAGCTCTTTTCGATACGAACCCAACGGTTCCGGTTTTATGAGAATCCGACGGTCGGATCTCCCGTAATGTCCGTTTGAAATAAATGGTCGAAATTCACGAACTGCCGCGGCGCGGCGCGTTCTATTCATGCCATTATATTATATATATATATAATATATATAATATATATTTCGTCGATTTCTATTTAAAACGAATTATATAAATAGTTTTAAATTCGTTTCAAAAGCAATTTCAACTTCCTCTTCAATTCAAATCAAAATTGAATTCTTCTTTATAAATTCGTTTTAAAATTGATTTCTATTCAATTCAAATTTCAATTCAATTTGAATTCATTTCAATTCGCTTTCAATTCAATTTGAATTCGTTTTCAATTCAATTCATTTCGAAATCGTTTTCAATTAAATTCATTTCGAAATCGTTTTCAATTCAATTCATTTCGAAATCGTTTTCAATTCAATTCATTTCGAAATCGTTTTCAATTCAATTCATTTCGAAATCGTTTTCAATTCAATTCATTTCGAAATCGTTTTCAATTCGACATAAATATCGTTCATGTCAAAATGGCGTCAATCTAATCAACACGGCTTCATAAATTTCTACTTTCAAATATTCTATTTCAAACATTTCTTTTTCAAAATAGTTGTTATTATCAAAATATTTCGTTCAACACATGACCAATCTCAATGAATGAGCACTGTCAACACATGAACTTTTATTTTATATCGATAAAGATGTAAAATTTAATATTAAAATATTTCGTTCAACACATGACCAATCTCAATGAATGAGTACTGTCAACACATGAACTTTTATTTTATTTTATAAAGATGTAAATTTTAATATTAAAATATTTCGTTCAACACATGACCAATCTCAATGGATGAGTACTGTCAACACATGAACTTTTATTTTATATTATTCTTTGTTTTTCAAATTGGAATGAGGTCCAATCAATTACCATATAAAATTAATTATATGGATTTTCATACAACACATGTATATCATAGCATTGAAAAATAATCAACCATCAACCAAAGTACACTACACTGTATAAGCATCAAATATAGATATTCAACGCTTATAACAGCCTGTCAATCAATCGATCGACATATTTAATCAATCAGGATGAGTGAACTTCAAATTTCATCCCAACACCCGTGTGGGGTTTCAAACAATCAAACACAGATTTTTATTCGTGCAGTTGGGCGATGTGTAAAATTTATCGTCCCAATCAATGTCATTCAAATAGGTGTACATAAACAAACCGTCCGGTTTATAAATTAATATTTTATTTTATTCACTTCACGTTAAAAATTATATTTTTAACGACAAAACATTTTATTTCAACATATGAATTTCTATTCAATTCATTCTTTAAATAAAATGATATTTTTATTTTTCTAACATATTTTAGAAAATTTCGGCGGCATAACGGGACGATACTAGAAACGGGACGAGGCCTAGCCTTATCCCCGGTCTAGTGAAGGCCCACGCCATTCACACATCAATCAAATCAATTCGTTATGCAAACCACAAAATTTGGAGTAAGAGTCTAACCTAGCCATACTCCCTCGCCTTATAACGACGCACGTCTAATCCTAACCAATTTATCGATTCGATTTTTCACACCACAAACCACATTCAAACCAACACCGCAATCAATCCCCAAACAACCAAACAAACAAGTCCACGGTCTGTGGACGATTGTGTCGGGTGCTACTAAGCACCGTCTGCATCCTAGTATATATATATAACTAGAAAAGAAATTGAAAGGTGAGAGATTCTCACATATAGCTATCCTAGCTCCACGGCACATTATTTAGAGAAATCTTCATCGCTATCGAATCTTCGTCATCTTTATTGCCCGTAGCCACTACATATATAAAAATCGAATTTTTACTTCGTTATTCAATATATAAAAATCATATTTTTACTTTGCTATTCAATATATAAAAATCGAATTTTTACTTTGCTATTCAATATATAAAAATCATATTTTTACTTTGCTATTCAATATATAAAAATCGAATTTTTATACTACTATGTTGTATAGATAAAAATTATATTTTTATCACGCTATTTTCCATATAAAGATTTCGCCTTTTCTAAAATTAAGATTTCGCCTTTTCTAAAATAAAGATTTCGCCTTTATAAAAACGTGGACTTCGCTTTTTCAAATTTAAAGATTCCCTCTTTACAAAAATCTCATTTTTATTTTATTTTACACATATAAAGATGACATTTTTAATATCCCGATCATGTAAAAATTATATTTTTAACTCTTTACATAACCAAAAATCATATTTTGACACCACCTATATAGTAAAGACTATATTTTTAATACTTTAAAAATATAAAAATCATATTTTTAATACTTTAAAAATATAAAAATCATATTTTTACTTCGACAATATAAAAGATTGTATTTTTCTATATTCCTTTTCCTTATAAAAACTGATTTTCAAACTTGATTTTTATCTAAATAAAACTGATTTCAATAAATAAATAAAGATGAATAAATAAAAGACATACAAGGGTTTTTTTCTAAATAGGGAGGGGTTGTTTTTATGCAGATCGAAGAGGAGGGGGGGACCGGTAGTCGTGGTACTGTCGGTGGGGCTAGGGAAGTCGGGTGGTGGTGCTGAGGTGACGGGTGCTCGCGTCCTGGCCGGCAACAAACCAAATGGAGGAGGTTGCGGTGATTTCTGTTCGATGTGGGCGTTGGGAGTCTTCGCATCACAGGGGGTTGAAGGAGAAGGAGGTGCGGAGCAGAGAGAACGGAGAAGGGGTGGCGGCTTCCTTGAGTGGCGCGCTCGAAGGTGGAGGGGCGAGGTGGGCGGCGAGCCCAGGAGCGGCTCCATCGACGTCGATCTTCCCTCACTCCCCCTTTTTTTATATTTAAATCGATTTGGATCTGAGAAAATTGTGAAGGGGGGGGGGGTTATATTAAACTTTTAATTAATTTAATTTATTTTCTTCACATAAAGTTGACTTTTCACCTGGACTCGAAACGAGACCCAACGACTATCGTCTCTAGCTAATTACCCCCATTCCGAACACAATGGGATATGTTTCGTATGCTGATTCGATCATTTCGAACAGTTTCTGTTAAATTTAAAATATAATTCTTTATATATTCAACTTAAACGTACATTCCAATTTACTGGGGGTCACATACTAACTCTATAAATTGCAGAAAAATATTTTCTAGCTTCGTATTGACAATACGGTCCTAACAAAACTAGTTTCGTCGAATTTTGAGACCGTTAGAAAAATGGCCATTTTCCAGTCGATTAAAATCAACTGAAACTGGTCAAACGCGTTTTCCTTTGCCACGCTCACATATTGATTCGAAAAATTATGAAATTTGGAATCTAGCAATAATTTGACATCACGGTCCCAACAAAACTAGTTTCGTCGAAATCCGAGGTCATTTGCAAAATGTCCATTTTTAAGGGCCTGAATTCCATAGCGACTATTCAGAATTTTCAACTGGACATATCTTTTGATCCCCGATATGAAATCTTGATTTTTCGGATTCGTTGGAAAGATATTCACAATTAGATCCTAATGTTTTTGGTTTCACTAAAATCCGGATTGTTTTGCACCCGGTACATTCAATTGAAGTTTGAAATCGAATTATCGAACTACCGCGCCATTTTCAATTCCTTTTATAATTATATATAAATATTTATATTCTAACGACGACGTATACAATATAAACGTTCGAATTATATTCAAAACAAATTTCTCGTCGATATTATTTAAAATAATTCATTTTAAATAATCAAAATTCGCTAAAATTGCCAAAATAAAATTTTTAAACTGGCCCAGATTTTACTGGTTGTTACAATATATAATTTAATTAATTTTATGTTTTTTTCCAAAAAATTACTTTTTAATTCGAACTCAAAATCGAACCCAACGATTGTCACCCCTATCTAAATACCTCCATTCTGAATGCAATGTGATATGTCCCGTAAGCCAAATCGACTATTTCGATCTGTTTCCATCAAAATTAGAATATAAATTAATTTAATGTTCAAAATTAATTTTAACGTACATTTTAATTTACCGGGGCCACATACTGACTCCAAAAATTCCTGAAAAATATATCTTGCTATTTTTTGATTATATGGTCCAAAGAAAACTAATTTCTTTGAATTTGGAGGCCGTTTGAAAAATGGTCAATTTCCAGTCGATTAAATTCAATTGGAATTACCATACGTTTTTAAATTCACCATGCTCACATATTAATTCCAAAAATTATGAAAATTGAAATCTAGCAATAATTTTATATTCCAAATCCAACAAAAGCGGTTTCATCAAAAAAAGAGGTCGTTTGCAAAATTGCTATTTTAAGGGCTATATATTATATATAAATTCCATAGCGACTATTTCAAGTTTTAAACTGGGCATAACTTTCAATTTGTATTATGAAATCTAGATTTTTCACATTTGTTAGAAAGATATAATTAAGAAGACTCCAATATTTCTAGTTTTACTGAAATCCTATTTATTTTGAATCCTATACATTCATTTGAAATTTGAAAACAAATTTTCAAACTACCGCGCCATTCAAGCTCATTTTATAATTAAAATAATTTTATTTGTTCTAACTTCGATTAAAATAAATTTTTAGTCGTTATTATTTAAAATAAATCAATTTAAATATTCAAAATCCATTAAAATATCCAAAATACAAAATTTAAATTGGTTCTGAAAATCTGCGTTGTTACAATCTCCCCCACTTAAAATATTTTCGTCCTCGAAAAGGAATAGAGCTGAAAGTTGTTTAACCAACCAACTCAACTTTCATTCTTCCTTTCATTCTTCAACTTTTCAATTTCTTAGAATTTTCTAATTTCTCAAAAATTTGGCTAACACCCTAAATTTGAGAAAAATTCGTCATAACCTCCTTTATACGGGGAGACCTTTAAAACCTCAATTTGCCTCATAGGACCTTTATCAATCCAAAAGAAAAAGAAAAAGGCAATCGACTCCTAAAATCGTCAACCCAAATAAATACTGCAAATATGTACCTATTTGTCGGGCATACAATTTTATTCCTCTTCTTAGCTTCCATGCTATGACCAGTTCACACACACACACACACACACATATATATATATATATATATATATATATATGTACATGTATGGAATTCTAATCAATTTTCAATTCAGTTCAATACTTGCTCGATTTGGCTAAATTTTCCTTTCATTTTCATACTGGTCCAACATTTTAATTAGTCACACTAATTATCATACAACACAACCAACAATCAATTAGTTTACTAGCTTTTCAATCATGTATCTTTAATATATTCACAAATCATATTTTTAATGTCAAATCACAACAAATAACCCTATCTAAGTTTTGGTTCTCACACCAATCAATTGGAAATATATTGATATCCCACTTTCGAAACTCGAACATAAACGCTGATGATGACATGCCATCATCATAATCATCTCCGAGCGACTAGATTGTGATTCTATATCTATCCAGTATATTTGAAACTTCCTATATACATTCATGACGCATATATGAAAAATTTCATATACTCGATTGTCCAAATTCAATATAATATAAATATTCAAATATGCATAATATGGTTTAAAATTTCAAAACTAAATTTATTTTTATTAATAACACTCTTTGAACTCATTCTAGGATACTACTGATCCAGTCTCTAACGAGTGATTCTTAAAGGATATTACTAATCCTATCTCTGATGAATTCTTTCATTCAGTTCTAATTTGTCTTGTTCTCGAGCTCTGTAAACCAAAGCTCTGATACCAAACTATAAAGATCCGAAATCTCCCAATCTCCGAAGAGACCAAAAAGGACGGATTGAGTTGAGAACACGACAAATCAGAAAACAAAAAAATAGAACATTTCATTGCTTATTACGACAATTACATCAGAGTACAAGAATATAACAGAGTATGAATAAATAATGTACATCAGAAAAATATCAAAGATTTAAATTACATTAGCAGATGAAAAATAAAACATAACACAACTGAAAGAAATACACGGATACAAAGCTTTCTGAGTATAGCTCTAGTTGTAAATCCAGGATCTTGGAAAAGAAATACCTGCAAAAACCCAACTACTAGCTGCCCGTCTGGAAAATAGGGTGTAATAACCCGGAAATCTGAGCCAATTTAAATTTTTTATTTTGGCAATTTTAATGAATTTTGAATATTTAAAATGAATTATTTTAAATAATAACGACGAAAAATTTAGTTTGGATAGAATTAAAACGTATATATTTATTTAGATCGTCGTTAGAATATAATTATTTATTTTTAATTATAAAAGGAATTGAAAATGGCGCGGTAGTTTGAAAATTCGATTTCAAAGTTCAAATGAATGTGCAGGATTCAAAATAAACCGGATTTTAGCAAAACCAAAACTATTAGAATCTAACTGAGAATATCTTTCCAACGAATCCAAAAAATCAAAATTTCATAGAGGGAATGAAAAGATACGTCCATTTGAAAATTCTGGCCTTTAAAAAGGGAAAATTTGCAAACAACATCGATTTTCGACGAAACCACTTTTATCGGATCCGTGATGTCAAATTATTGCTAGAATCCAAAATTCATAATTTTCTGAACCAATATGTGAGCGTGGCAAAGGAAAAGGCGTTTGACCAGTTTTAGTTGATTTTAATCTACTGGAAAATGGCCATTTATCAAACTGTCTCAGGATTCGACGAAATTAGTTTTGTTAGAACCGTGTCGTCAATACGAAGTTAGAAATATTTTTTCTGGAATTTTTCGAGTTAGTATGTGACCCCAGTAAATTGAAATGTGCGTTCAAATTCAATATATAGATTTATATATTGATTTTGTTGAAAACTGATCGAAACAGCCGAACTGGCTTACGATACATATCCCATTGTGTTTGGAATGGGGGCAATTAGCTGGGGACGACAGTCGGTGGGCTTGATTTCGAGTTCGTATTATAAAGTTACCTTTTTGAAATTTAAAATAATATATATATATATAGAGAGAAAGAGAAGCCCTAATTTTCGTTCACTATTTTACTGGAAGCGCCAAATTGAAAAAATCGATCCCGCCGCTACCTCCCTCTACCCACCGCCGCTCTTGTCGCCATCGCCTCCCCAAACACCTCCCCCTCCGTTCGACCTTCCCCCCTCCCATCCTCCTGCTCCGCCTTCTCTCTTCCTCTGTCTTGAACCTCGCGCCAAACCCTAAACCCCATCACCGATCCGCTGCCCGAGGTGGCAGCACCGCCACCCACGAACCCGCGCCCCCTCCCCCTGCTCCCCCACCCCGATGCGCCACCCTCCTACCATTCCCCTTCCTTCTCTCCATTTCCCCTTCACAACGACGCCACGGCGAACACCAGAGCTCCTCCTCCCCTCTCTTCTTCTTCAGTCCGACCCCCCTTCTTCGCTGAGAGAAATGTGTGTATTTCTTTTTATTTATTTATTTATTTTGTTTTTGTTTTAATTTAAAAAGCAAAGAGCTATGATTTTGTATAGGAAAGGGCGGTAATTTTGAATAGAAAAGTTTACATTTTCAATCATACGAAAGCGAAGAGAGAAAGGTTAAAAATATAATTTTTATATTATAGGAAGGTTAAAAATATAATTTTCGTATAATAGAAAGATTAAAAAAATAATTTTTATATTGTAGAAAGTTATAGAATATAAAAATACGATTTTTATATATGTAGCGAAATAAAAATCTGATTTTTATTATATATATAGTGAAATAAAAATGTGATTTTTATTTTGAACAGTGTGAATAAGAGTGCGATGGAATTGACAGAAAGCAGAACGAAATCCAACCCATTCAGAAATATAGAATGGAGGAGTGGATCCCAAAGGTGAGAACTTCTCACTTTTAATTTATTTCTAGTTTGAAATATATAATAGGATGCAGACGGTGTTTAGTAGCACCCGACACCCGTCGTCCACAGACCATGGATGACTTGTTTGTTCGATTGTCGTGTTGTGAAAACTGATTGTGTGATGGAATAAATATTTTATAGTTAAAAATATAATTTTAACGTGTATATAAAATAAAGATTTATAAACCAATCGAACGATTTGTTTATATACACACATTTGACAGATATTGTTTGGGACGATAAATTTTACACATCGCCCAACTACACAAATAAATCTGTGTTTGTTGTTTGAAAACCCCACACGGGTATTGGGATAAAATTGGACATACACCAATCCCAATAATTAGCTGTATGTCGATCGATTGATTGACAGGCTGTGTAAGCGTTAAATATTTATATTTGATGCTTATACAGTGTAGAATGCACTCTAGATGATGGATTGCTGTTTTCATTGTTATTGTACACATTTGTTGTGTGAAATCCATATAATCAGATTATATGGTAATTGACTGTGTCTGATTCCAGTTCAGGATTATCGAATATTTTAAAATAATATTCAGTGAATATTGAAATGTGAAGCCGTGTTAAGTAGTTAAACACCATTTTAACACGAACGGGAATTTTGTCGATATTATTCATTTTACAATGAATATCGAAAGTGATTTCAAAATCTGATATTTTGAAAAGAATTGAAATTCGAATTAAATTGAAATGAATTTAAATTCGAATTAAATTGAAATGAATTGAAATTCGAATTAAATTGAAATGATTTGAAAATCGAATTAAATTGAAAAATAATTGAAATCGTTTTGAATCGAATTTAAAATGGATTGTAATTGAATTGAAATCGATTTAAATTGAAATCAATTTGAAATGAATTCAAAACGAATTTATATCAAAAAATTCAATTTTGGTTTGAATTTGAAATGGAAGTTGAAATCGTTTTGAAAACGAATTTAAAACGATTTATAAAATTCGTTTTAACAAGGAAATCGATGAAATATATATTATATATATTATATATATAATATAATGGCCTGAATAGAACGCGTCGCGCTGTAGTAGTTCGCGAATTTCGACCACTGACTTCGAATGGATATAACGGGAGATCCGAATGTCAGATTCTCCTAAAACCAGAACCTTTGGGTTTGTATCGAAAAGGGCTTTCTAACAAATATTAGAGATTTGAAATCTAATGGTTGGATTTGGAATTATGTCCAAATCAAATTTGGAAAAGGTCACTGTAAGTGCAGTTCGATGCCCGTTGACGGAAATCGACTGTACGAGCCTTGATAAAATTATTAAAAAATCTATAATTAGTGTAAAATCATAAGAAATGATTTGGGAAGAATTGGGATTAAAAACTCCATATTTGAAAAGATCAAAATAGATTTTTATCGAAATGAACTAGTTTTGAACTAGAATTATAATCCCATTTATTTTTAAAATAAATAAAGTGGATTTGAAATGGTTTTGAAAATAACCAGAATTTGCAATATATAGATTGGAAATGGATTTTAATTGAGATTGTCTTCAGAATATTTCGATGTGGGATTTCGTGTTTATAAAGGTATTATTATGGAAATTTGAAAGATATATTTATATCGTTATTTCCAATACGATATTTGTTGGTCGTAGAATTTGATATTGAATATAAGCCGATATATTTTCTATTCAGAGGCTTGTCTTTAATATCAAATGAGATTTAGGTTTGTCGTGAATGGTGTCTTCATTAACACTGTTCTTAAAACCAGTTGAGAAAAAATTTAATCTTTTTATTTAGATTTAATGAAGTGTACCAATTAATTGGTATTTAATTGGAATTGAATTTTAATAGATTTTTGGGTTTATGGTGAACTGTGTTTTAAATAACATTTGTTCTTTAACCCGATAATTAATGAAATGTGATTTGGGTTGTCGTGAATGGTATCTTTAATAATACTGTTCTTAGACCCAACGGAGTTAAGAAAACCAGAAACTAACTGGAGATTAGTTAAGTTGAATGGTTTCCTAGGTATTGATCTGATGTTGGTTTCGGCCTTCGGGGTTATTACCTAGGGAATTGTTCACTTGCTAATTTACGGTTAAAGGCTGATGGAATAGAACGTGATTTTGGGTTTATCGTGAACCGTGTTTTAAATGACATTGATTCTTTAACCTTGTTAAAGACTGGATATGAATTCCCAAGTTCAACAGTCAGTGATATTGATTTTTGGGAAGATTAAAACCAAATGGAGTTTTAATGAATCTTGAATTAGATTGAAATGATCGAGAATGGAGTATCACCAGTTTTGCTCCAGGCGATAGTTAAATCTTTTATTAAATTTGAATGTGAAATGGTAATTGAATTTACCGATAACACCGTGGTATTAGATATGAAGTATTACCAGTTTTACTTCATGGGATGAATAGGTTGGGATTGGGAAATTTAACAATTGATTACTTCGGTAAGGTTCGTTAATCCCGACTATTTTGGATAAACCATAATTTGGTTTAAATTGAAATCCAAAAGAAGATTAAAGAATAAATTTAAAAGAATTTATCTTTGATAAAATTAATGGGAACCTTTCCCTATAAATGTTAATATTTGAATAAAAGAATATTTTGAATTGGAATGAGGCGTGTGTTGTGTTTGTGCAACACTTGTTTATTAAATACGCGAGTTATTCGGAAAGACCGGGTTTATTCCATTCGGAATAACTGATACGACGATAAGTCGAAGACGAAGACGGTGGTTGAAGACCGGAGGTCTTCACATCATTTGGATAATTACTGATGATCTTTATTGGGCTGCACACCGAAGAGAAGGGAATTAGTTGGTGGTCATCCAGACGTACTTGGAGATCGATGGATGTGCAAAGAATAAGGTTCCTCTAGTTTTATTCAGACCCAGAACGGGCTTGTAAATGGATGTGTGTCTGGCATTGGATTTCATTCTGTGTGATTGATATCGGTTGCACAGCGTGAATTGCCTGTGTGGCATGCTAAGATGCAAATGATCAAGGCTTCTGTTGAAAAGCAGAGTCTTGTGGTTGATGATCAAAGAACGGCCTTTGTGGCGTAGCTTTGTATAGCGTTAATTTATGAGCCTCACACACCGGTTGTGAACCAGAAACGGGAAAGGACCTCAGGGAGGGCATGCGTTTCCTTCTAGCTAGGGTGGCGTCAGTGACCTACCAGCCCTGACATTTATATTATTTTCACTTGTGTGGTTGTTTCTGTTGCGAGGCTCCTTGATTATATCGGTCGAGCCGGGGCCGATGGAGTCATTCGTTGGCTCATATACACCCCAAAGGGCGGGGAAATGCAGTGTTCAGGCATTTTAATCCACATCGATGGACCGACCCTGACGATCCAAGGGCTCACCTGTGTCTGGGTCCTGAGACATGGGCTAGATTGTCTCGAAGCGGTGAGGATGATCCCTTGCCTCGGTTCACAGATGGAAATCTAACTTCTAATACGTGACTTTGCGGTTTTGATTGTATAACCTATATATGGCGACATAGTGGTATGGGGCATTCATGCTGCCTATGATTGATACTTATGATTGTAATTGTTTTGACACTATACACTTATAGTAATAATAAAAGATGAAATTTAGCGTATAAGGCATTCTTTGGCTATTATAAGGTAAAACCCTATCCTCCGGTTTGTGTTGCATTGTGTGATGGGACCTGGGTCTTATAATAGCTTCATTGTTCTTTATTTATTTAGCATTACGCTGTTGTTTTATGCACTGGTATTCCTGGGAGGAAACCCGTTCCACGTTATACGGCGTGGTCCCTTGATTTACCTAACTTTAAAGTAAAGATTAATAACTGTTTTATTTCTCACACCAGTCACATGACTGACCTGGAGTTTATTGTTTTAAGCTAAACTCTGGGTGCCCTTATTTTCGACGCTGGCAGCTAGTAGTTTTGGTTTTGCAAATTTATATTCACAGGGTCTTGGTTTACAACTGGAGTGGTATTCGAAAAGCTTTGTATCCTCATATTCCTTTCAGTTGTGTTTTGTGTTTTTTTCCACTGCTATGTAATGTATAGTAATATCTTATATTTTATAATGTATATTATTTGTTAATCCTCTGTTTATTCTTTTAGTCAGATGAATTGTTGTAATAAGCAATGAAATGTTCTTCTGTTTGTGTTATGATGTGGCTTGTTCTCAATTCAGTCCGTGATTTCCCGTAAGGGGGATTTCGATTCGTAACAGCGTGGTATCAGAGCTTTGGTTTACAAAGCTCAGAGGACAAGACACATTAGAACCATACGAAAGAATTCATCAGAGATTGGATTAGTAACATCCAATAATAATGACTCGTTAGAGATGGGATCAGTGGTATCCTAGAACGGGTGTGAAGAGTATATTTTTGAAATGAAAACAAGTTCTGTTTTGAAAACTTAAATTAATTCTTCGTATTTGAATATTTATTTTAAATTGATTTGGGCAATCAAGCATATATAGATTTTGCATATACGTCTGATCCATGTGTATTCGAAGTTTTAATAAACTAGATAGATATAGAATCACACTCTAGTCGCTCGGGGATAATTCTGGTGATGTCCGGACATCATCAGTAATTGTGTTCGATTTTCGAAAGTGGGATTTCTATATATCTCCAATTGACTGGTGTGAGAACCAAAATATAGTTAGAATATATTGTTGTGATTTGGCATTAAAAATGTGATTTTTGACTATGTATCAAAATTATATGTTTGAAAAACTAATCAATAAATTGATTGCTGATTGTGTTGTTTGATTATTTGGTCGATTAATTAAAATTTGAAACATTTAGCCAAATTATATCAAATATTGAATTGTATTGAAAATTAGTCGCATTTGCATGCATATACATGTACTTACATTGATCGGCTCAAAGCAAGGAGGCTAGAGCAGAAGAATAAAATTGTTTGTCCGACAAATAGGTACATGTTTATTGTATTTCTTGGGTTTTGGATGATTTTATGAGCCGATTGGCTATTTCTTTTTTTTCTTTGGATTGAAGAAGGACATGGGAGGCTACATGAAATATCCCGAAGTCCCCGGTGCAGGGGAGGTTATGGCGAAATTTTTCGAAAATTTAGGGTGTTAGCCAAATTTTTGAAAAAATTGAAAAGTTCTTAGGAACTAAAAAGTTGAAGAACTTAAGCCGTAAAGAAAATAATGAAAGTGATGTTGGTTTGTAAAACAACTTTCAGCTTCACTCCTTTTCGGGGACGAAAAGTTTTAAGTGGGGGAGATTAAAATAACCCAGAAATCTGAGCCAATTTAAAAAATTTATTTTGGCAATTTTTATGAATTTTGAATATTTAAAATGAATTATTTTAAATAATAACGACAAAACATTTAGTTTGAATAGAATTAGAACGTGTATAATTATTTAGATCGTCGTTAGAACATAATTATTTATTTTTAATTATAAAAGGAATTGAAAATGGCGCGGTAGTTTGAAAATTCGATTTCAAAGTTCGAATGAATGTGCAGGATTCAAAATAAACCGGATTTTAGAGAAACCAAAAATATTATAATCTAATTGAGAATATCTTTCCAACGAATCCGAAAAATCAAAATTTCATAGCGGGAATCAAAAGATACGTCCAGTTGAAAATTCAGAATAGTCGCTATGGAATTCTTGCCCTTAAAAATGGAAATTTTGCAAATAACATCGGTTTTCAATGAAACCACTTTTGTTGGATCCGTGATGTCAAATTATTGCTAGATTCCAAAATTCGTAATTTTCTGAATCAATATGTGAGCGTAGCAAAGGAAAATGCGTTTGACCAGTTTTAGTTGATTTTAGTCGACTGGAAAATGGCCATTTTTCAAACTGTCTCATAATTCGACGAAATTAGTTTTGTTAGAACCGTATCGTCAATACAAAGCTAAAAATAATTTTTCTGGAAATTTTCGATTTAGTATGTGACCCCAGTAAATTGAAATGTGCGTGCAAATTCAATATATATAATTATATTTTGATTCTGACAAAAACTGATCGAAACAACCGAAAAGGCTTACGATACATATCCCATTGTATTCAGAATGGGGGGTAATTAGCTATGGACGACAGTCGGTGGGCTTGATTTCGAGTTCGTGTTATAAAGTTACCTTTTTGAAATTTAAAATAATAAAATAAATAAATACATATATATAAATATAGAGAAGCCCTAATTCTGGTTCACTATTTTCCTGGAAGCCCCAAATTGAAAAAATAGATCCCGCCGCTACCTCCCTCCACCCACCTTCACTTTTGTCGCCGGCGCCTCCCCAAATACCTCCCCCTCCGTTCGACCTTCCCCCCATCCTCCTCCTCCTCCGCCTTCTCTCCTCCTTTGTCTTGAACCTCGCGCCAAACCCTAAACCCCAATCACTGAACCACCACCCGAGATGGCAGCGCCACCACCCACGAACCCGTGCCCCCTCCCGCTGCTCCCCCACCCCGATGTGCCACCCTCCGACCACTCCCCTTCCCTCTCTCCATTTCCCCTTCACAACGACGCCACGGCGAACACCAGAGCTCCTCCTCCCCTCTCTTCTTCTTCAGTTTGACCCCCCTTCTTCGCTGAGAGAAATGTGAGTATTTATTTTTATTTATTTATTTATTTTGTTTTGTTTTTATTTTAATTTAAAAAGCAAAGAGCTATGATTTTTGTATAGGAAAGGGTGGTGATTTTGAATAGAAAAGTTTACATTTTCAACCATACGAAAGCAAAGAGAGAATGGTTAAAAATATAATTTTTATATTATAGAAAGTTTAAAAATATAATTTTTATATTATAGAAAGGTTAAAAATAAAAATTTTATATTATAGAAAGGTATAGAATATAAAAATACGATTTTTATATATGTAGCGAAATAAAAATCTGATTTTTATTATATATATAGCGAAATAAAAATGTGATTTTTATTATAAACAGTGTGAATAAGAGTGCGATGGAATTGACCGAAAGCAGAACGAAATCCAACCCGTTCAGAAATATAGAATGGAGGAGTGGATCCCAAAGGTGAGAACTTCTCACTTTTAATTTATTTATAGTTTGAAATATATACTAGGAAGCAGACGGTGTTTAGTAGCACCCGAAACCCATCGTCCACAGACCATGGATGACTTGTTTGTTTGATTGTCGTGTTGTGAAAATTGATTGTGTGATGGAATAAATATTTTATAGTTAAAAATATAATTTTTAATGTGTATATAAAATAAATATTTATAAACAAATCGAACAATTTTTTTATATACACACATTTGAGTGATATTGATTGGGACGATAAATTTTACACATCGCCCAACTGCACAAATAAATCTGTGTTTGTTGTTCGAAAACCCCACACGGGTTTTGGGATGAAATTGGACATACACTAATCTCAATAATTAGTTGTATGTTGATCGATTGATTGACAGGCTGTGTAAGCGTTAAATATTTATATTTGATGCTTATACAGTGTAGAATGCACTCTGGATGATGGATTGCTGTTTTCATTGTTATTATACACATTTGTTGTGTGAAATAAATGTAATCAGATTATATGGTAATTGACTGTGTCTGATTCCAGTTCAGGATTATCGTATATTTTAAAATAATATTCATTGAATATTGAAATGTGAATCCGTGTTAAGTAGTTAAACGCCATTTTAACACGAACGGGAATTTTGTTGATTTTATTCATTTTACAATGAATATTGAAAGTGATTTCAAAATCTAATATTTTGAAAAGAATTGAAATTCAAATTAAATTGAAATGAATTGAAATTCGAATTAAATTGAAATGAATTGAAATTCGAATTAAATTGAAATGATTTGAAATTCGAATTAAATTGAAAAAGAATAGAAATCGTTTTGAATCGAATTTAAAATGGATTGAAATTGAATTTAAATCGATTTAAACTGAAATCAATTTGAAATGAATTTAAAATGAATTTATATTGAAAAATTCAATTTTGGTTTGAATTTGAAATGGAAGTTGAAATCGTTTTGAAAATGAATTTAAAACGATTTATAAAATTATTTTAAAAAGGAAATCGACGAAATATATATTATATATATATCATATATATAATATAATGGCCTGAATAGAACGTCCCGCGCTGCGGCAGTTCCCGAATTTCGACCATTGACTTCGAATGGATATTACGGGAGATCCGACCGTCGGAATCTCCTAAAACAGGAACCATTGGGTTCGTATCGAAAAGAGCTTTCTAACAAATATTAGAGATTTGAAATCTAATGGTTGGATTTGGAATTATGTCCAAATCAAATTTGGAAAAGGTCGTTGTATGTGCAGTTCGATGGCCGTTGATGGAAATCGACTGTACGAGCCTTGATAAAATTATAAAAAGTATCAATAATTAGTGTAAAATCCATAAGAAATGATTTGGGAAGAATTAGGATGAAAAAATCCATATTTGAAAAAATAAAAATAGATTTTTATCGAAATGAACTAGTTTTGAACTAGAATTATTATTCCATTTATTTTTAAAATAAATAAAGTGGATTTGAAATGGTTTTGAAAATAACCAGAATTTCCAATATATAGATTAGAAATGGATTTGAATCGAAATTGCCTTCGGGATATTTCGATGTGGGATTTCGTGATTATACAGGTATTGTTGTGGAAATTTGAAAGATATATTTATATCATTATTTCCAATACGATATTTGTTGGTCGTAGAATTTGATATTAAATATAAGTCGATATATTTTCAATTTAGAGCCTTGTCTTTAATATCAAATGAGATTTGGGTTTGTCGTGAATGGTGTCTCCATTAACACTGTTCTTAAACCCAGTTGAGAAAAAGATTTAATCTTTTTATTTATATTTAATGAAGTGTACCAATTAAATGGTATTTAATTGGAATTGAATTTGAATTGATTTTTGGGTTTATCGTGAACTGTGTTTTAAATAACATTTATTCTTTAACCCAATAATTAATGAAATGTGATTTGGGTTGTCGTGAGTGGTATCTTTAATAATACTGTTCTTAGACCTAACGGAGTTAAGAAAATCAGAATATAACCGGGGATTAGTTAAGTTGAGTGGTTTCCTGGGTATTGATCTGATGTTGGTTTCGGCCTTCGGGGTTATTACCTAGGGAATTGTTCACTTGCTAATTTAAGGTTAAAGGTTGATGGAATAGAATATGATTTTGGGTTTATCGTGAACCGTGTTTTAAATGACATTGGTTCTTTAACCCAGTTAAAGACAGGATATGATTTCCCAAGTTAAACAATCACTGATATTGATTTTTGGGAAGATTAAAACCAAGTGGAGTTTTAATGAATCTTTAATCAGATTGAAATGATCGAGAGTGGAGTATCACCAGTTTTGCTCCAGGCGATAGTTAAATCTTTAATTAGATTTGAACGTGAAATGGTAATTGAATTTACCGATAAAACCGTGGTGTTAGATATGAAGTATTACCAGTTTTACTTCATGGGATGAGTAGGTTGGGATTGGGAAATTTAACAATTGATTACTTCATTAAGGTTCGTTAATCCGGACAATTTTGGATAAACCATAATTTGGTTTGAATTGAAATCCAAAATAAGATCAAAGAATAAACTTAAAAGAATTTATCTTTGATAAAATTAATGGGAACCTTTCCATATAAATGCGAATATTTGAATAAAAGAATATTCTGAATTGGAATGATGCGTATGTTGTGTTGGTGTAACACTTGTTTATTAAATACATGAGTTATTCGGAAAGAACGGGTTTATCCCATTCGGAATAACTGATACGACGATAAGTCGAAGATGAAGACGGTGGTTGAAGACCAGAGGTCTTCACGTCTTCTGGATAATTACTTATGATCTTGATTGGGTTGTACACCTAAGAGGAGGGAATCAGTTGGTGGTCGTCCAGACGTACTTGGAGATCGATGGATGTGCAAGGAATAAGGTTCCTCAACGGACTTGCAAATGGATGTGTGTCTGACATCGGATTTCATTCTGTGTGATTGATATCGGTTGCATAGCGTGAATTGCCTGTGTGGAATGCTGAGATGCAAATGATCAAGGCTTCTGCTGAAAAGCAGAGTCTTGTGGTTGATGATCAAAGCACGTCCTTTGTGGCGTGCTTTGTGTAGCGTTAATTCGCGAGCCTCACACCCCGGTTGTGAACCAGAAACCGGAGAGGACCTCAGGGAGGGCATGCGTTTCCTTCTAGCTAGGGTGGTGTCAGTAACCTAGCAGCCCTGACATTTATATTATTTTCACCTGTGTGGTTGTTGCTGTTGCGAGGCGCCTCGGTTATATCGGTCGATCGGGGACCGATGGAGTAATTCGTTGGCTCAATTACGCCCCAAAGGGCAGGGAAACACTGTGTTCAGGCATTTTAATCCACATCGGTGGACTGGCCCTGATGATCGAAGGGCTCACCTGTGTTTGCGTACTAAGACATGGGCTAAATTGTCTCGAAGTGGTAAAGACGATCCCTTGCCTCGGTTCACATATGGAAATCCAACTTCCAATACGTGAATTTGCGATTTTGATTGTATAACCTAGATATGGCGACATAGTGGTATGGGGCATTCATGCCGCCTATGATTGATACTTATGATTGAAATTGTTTTGACACTATACACTTATAGTAATAATAAAAGATGAAATTTAGCGTATCAAGCATTTTTTGGCTATTATAAGGTAAAACCCTATCCTCCGATTTGTGTTGCATTGTGTGATGGGACCTGGGTCTTATAATAGCTTCATTGTTCTTTATTTAGCATTACGCTATTGTTTTATGCACTGGTATTCTTGGGAGGAAACCCGTTCCGTGTTATACGGCGTTGTCCCTTAATTTAACTTACTTTAAAATAAAGATTAATAACAGTTTTCTTTCTCACACCAGTCACATGACTGACCTGGAGTTTATTGTTTTAACCTAAATTCTGGGTGCCCTTATTTTCGACACGGGTAGCTAGTAGTTTTGGTTTTGTAGATTTATATTCACAGGGTCCTAGTTTACAGCTGGAATGGTATTCAGAAAGCTTTGTATCTGCATATTCCTTTCAGTTGTGTTTTGTATTATTTTCCGCTGCTGTGTAATGTATTGTAATCTCTGATATTTTATAATGTATATTATGTAACACCCCACCTCCGCTAGGGTCACTCACAAAGGGAATGCACTGGCTTTGGTGGAGCATTATCTAGGTAAACATACACAGAAATATTACAAGATAGAACATATAAAACAGCAGAAGGAAAACCAAATTTCATTTCTTTAAAATCTAGTAAGGTCTAAAGCCTTTTACATCAAAATACCATTAAATTCATTACATCGAAATCTGTCTTGCAAAAGTAAAGAAGCATAAAACCATAGTCATAATCATTCCCCAAGTAAAACAGTAAAGCAACCATAGCCATGAAAGGTCCAAGCCATATATGATGATCTTGAAGCAGAAAGAAATCCAAACTAAGTAGTAATATTTCCTCCCTGGGAACCTAGGGGGGAACGGAAGAAAAAGAGGCGAAACAAAAACGGGTCAGTCATACAGACTGGTATGTCCTAGTGACTTTCAGCATAGAAACAAGTAAATATAACATGACATATATAAACTGAAAGTAAAGATAAGGATGATGACAAGATAGGCAAGTTAAACTAAGATAACAAGATAAAATACGTAAATGAGATAAACTAAGGTAACAAGATAAACTACGCTATAGCATCGCATGTTCAACATTCTCTGCACCAATACTAGTCTAACAGAATTAGGTGTTATCCTAATGTCTAAACAGAGACGGAAACAGAAACAGAAATGGGCCTTTACCACCTGTACTAGTAACCCAACCCGTGTCATGTATTAACTATGAAATGATCCCTTGCCCAATATCATGAAATGACCCATTACTTGGTCCCACGAAATGATCTATTAATCGATCGGCTCCCTACAAGTTCTAGCTCGTCATGTGTTTGTGTCATACGGCCCTATCACGAATGTAGTCACTTGTGCTAGGTCCACCATAGGGTGTATCAAGCCCTAGGGTGCCAACCACCGACACGAATCAAGCACGCACAGTATAAACCTACTGGTGCCCAATGCCTGATTTTTCAACTCCGGACTACGTGCACGACCATAGTCCGCCTAAACCTACAATGGCGCACCAACTCAGCCGTCGTTCAGGTCACATACAATCAGCTCAGTAATCGTGCCCCACCCTGCCTAGTCCCAGGGTATCATGATACATCTAAGTGGGTTACTGCTGAAAAGGACCGCGTAACTAGGGTTTCTAATGGGTTAAGTGTTGTCATTTAAATTCGTAACTCAACCCTATCAAATCATGTGTCAAGTTGGTTAAGTGTTGTCATTCAAGTTCATGACTTAACCCGTCTACATGTCATGTCAAGTTGGTTAAGTATATTCAAGCAGTTCAGGACTTAACCCTATCAATTCATCGTGTCAAATTGGTTATGTATATTCAAGAGGTGCATGACTTGAACCTATCAAATCATCGTGTCAAATTAGTTAAGTTCATTCAAGCGGTTCATGACTTAACCCTATCAAATCATCATGTCAAATTGGTTAAGTATATTCAAGCGGTTCATGACTTAAACCTATCAAATCATCATGTCAAACTGGTTAAGTACATTCAAGCCGTTCATGACTTAACCCTATCATATGGCATTAATAAATTAATGCATCCCAACTTCTCACATTAGACTTGTTGTGGTTACTGGATATGCCGAGCGGTTCCGGAAAGATTTACACCACAACCGAGTCTAACCTCGGGTTTTTAGCGCGATATGACCAACTACTCACATTGGATCCTATTGTTTGCAGTCACTGGATTTGCCGGTTGGTTCCGGGCAGAATTACACTGCAAACTCAACCCAACCTCGAGTTGGCCATTTTCAAGTTCATTCTAAGTGTCATGTCCATGTTCAATTTTCATGTCAGTTCGTGCCAAGTTTCTAAGTGAGTTTCATGTCAAGTTTTCATGTCAAGTTTTCAGGTTTCAACTTATGCCTATAACTAAGTTCATGATTCATATTCATAACCAATTCATGTTTCAAGTTCATAAGCACGTTTACGTGCCTTCTAGATGTCAAATATCAACTATCAAGTCACAGTCAATTTTGTATTCAAGTTATTCCCATCGTATCAATTTCATGCTATGCGTCGCGTTCCATAATTACCTAAAAACATGGTTTGACCACCAGATTCTATTTTCTTTAATTATGTTCCTAGGATCTTAACAATCATATCCGATTTCCAAGTTCACAATCCACGTTCGTGACAACTATCAAGTTTACGATTATTTTCGTGTTCAAGTTATGCCAATTCAAGTCCAATCTAATTACCAATCTATGTTGAACAGAATCGGTGTATAATAGTTTAACACATCGTAGGCATGTGAATAGGATCCAGAACAACAATATGTAAATCAAGGTTTAAGAACATAGATAGACTTGCATTAATCCCAAATTCAAGATTCAAGAGAGAGTAGGGTGAAAACTGAAGTAAAAAGTCTTATCATCAAGTCGAGGTCCAAGAATTCATTTTACAATCTAGCATTTGATTAATTAACTAGGTCCAATAACATGAATGGGCATAATTCAGTCGATAAGAAATAACCCAAAATCATATATTCAAGGGGAGACAAGAACAGATCCAAATAGATAATCAAGCTTAGGTCCAATTTCATTTTATTCCATGTTTGTATTAAATTTTACAAGTTTCAATCTCAAAGTAACTAGAACTTACAGTGCGCGGATCGAGAATTAGAGTGCAGAGATTTGATTGTAGAAATGGTTGTTGCAGTTGTTGAATCTCTATTTGTTTAGTCTTGTTCTAGTGGAAAACCCCAATTTGCAATTCCTTGATGTTGTCTTGATGAAAAAGAAGTAGTCTCTTTTAATTTTTATATTGTCATTTTGATTTTCACAGAGGTAGCATAAGGACAGAATGAAATGGTGTGGAGAGAATGAGGCTAGGGGGTGTTTATATAGGTTTAGAGTCATGAATCTGGACTGAAAATGTGTCCAAAAACATCCGAATGAACCCAGGCTGAAAACCAGATTTTGGCACCAGGTCGACCACAGCGTCGACCATAGGGTCGACCGGATCCCTGAGAGTTCGAACACAGTGTCTACCGCCAGGTTGACCTCGTCCTGGGCGGGAAAATTCCCGCCCAGTCTGCCCTGGGGTTTGAATTCGAATTCGAATTTTCACCTGTTTTTTATTCTGAAAATTCCAGAAAATTTGGAGGGTCATATCTCCCTCATACGGAATCCATTTTTCGAAAACTCAGACTCGTTTCCAAGCAGAATTTCGAGACGAACGCAATTTTGAGCTGTTTTTGATTTTGTACCATCCTACTTCAGATATCTACACTATTGGGCAAGCAATTGGGACGACTGTCGCTTGGCATAAGGAGTACATCTCTTTTGATTAGTACGTATATGTACTCATATTTAGCTATGTTATGGATTTGCTACGATTTGACTATGTTACGGATTTGGCTACCATTTGACTATGTTATGGATTTGTCTATGTTATGTAGTGAAGTTAAAAATTCAAAGACGGTGTAACTTGAATTGTTTTTTATTGTTATAAATGTGAACAATTTGCGTTGTTATGAAATATTTGTTTTAATTGTAATGCTGTAAAATTTAATGTTTAATATCAGCTATGAAAGTATGGGTAGTTTTCAGTTGTAGTAGATTATAATACAACCCTTGTAACAGTTGTTGAAAAGTTAATTGCAACAGTTAGCAACAATTGTAAGTGAGTCTTTTATAACTGCTAGCAATTGTTGTTAAAGGAACTTAATACAACAGTTAGCCGATGTTGCAAAAAGCCTCCACAGTTAGTGAAAACGTTTTTTACAAGAGCCATTAGCTGTTGCGAAAAGAATTTTTACAACAGTAACTGAAAGTTGTCAATAACTCTGTTACAACTATCACTAATGGTTGTAATAACTCTTTTTGCAATAGACCAAAACAGTCGTAAAGTAGACCCGCTATTACAACCCCGGATATAAAGACTGCTGTTGGTTGTTGTTATAGATGTATTACAACAGTTATTGATCGTTGTAATAAACATTTTTACAACTCTCACAAACAATTGTAAAATAAACCCGCTACTACAACTCCAGATATTAGGACTGCCGGGCGCAAGTTGTAATACACCTATTACAACTGTTTTTGGCAGTTGCAAAATGGTATATCTGTTGTAGTGGTTGTTACATTCTCCCCTCCTTAAATGATTTCGTCCCCGAAATCTCTAAGTTAGGAAGTATGTATCCAACCATCCATCATCCATCTACTCAAAACATCATCTACAAGCAATCATTGTCCTTAAAAGATTCCTAATGATGTATGAATATATGCAGAAAGCATGTGTATATGTACTTATCTAATGCAAAAGATCAGGCGATTACAGATTCAGTAGACCTCCTTAATGTAAAATATGTTAGTGTAATGAGTCCAACATTTATGCAAATTCCTAACATACTTTATAATCTCTACATGTGCGCACAAACATTCATTCATATGCAACATCCAAATGATAGCATATCAAGTTTCCATCCATGTACAAGTATAAGCACTCATGCATATGCAATATGAAAATGTGACTGAGCCGATCTAGTGCCTAATGTGTGTTATGCAACCACGAGAAACCACTTGCAACCACTTGCAACCATTTGCAAACATCATCCATAACATGTCTCAAACACATGTTTACATCCATAGGGTTCTACCTAAGGTTCTCAAGAAAGGATCGAGAAGATAGAAGCAAGTAAAAACTTTGTGCCCATTAGGCAATGTCAAAACTAGAAATCTATGTCACACATATACTGATTAGGAGAAGAACTCCTTAAGCACCAGCGCCAAAGACCGAAATCAACATCGGACTGATATCCAAAGAATTACTCAACCCAACCAATATATATATGTGTAATGACCCGGAAATCCGGTCCAATTTGAGCTGACCAAATAACACAAATCCAACCCCAAATTGCACTGGAAATTCAAGAAATTAATAGAAAGGAGATAGATGGTGAGGAAAGATAAGGCTGAAATAATTAGAATAGAGGAAGAAGAAGAACATCATCATCAGAGTAAACACGAATCTCACAGCGGAACGAATAAAATATAACATAACCTTTGAAATAAAACAGTTATGTATACTATAGCACTTATCAGAGTACAACACTTACAAAAACAGCTGAAATAAACAATAGCTATATAATTCTAAAGCCTCCTGCTCTAAGCTCTCCAAGTGTATCTGAAAAATCCAGACTACTTGACTGCCCGTACAAATTTAGGCACCCAAGAGTTTAGGGAAACAAAACAAAATAAACCCCCGCTTAGTCATGGACTGGTGTGAATAAAACTGCAAAACTTGGTTAGTAATGGATATCTCATAAGACCACGCCGTGAAAACGGAACGGGTTTTTCCCTTATGAAAATCCAAACAAAACTTTGTAACAATATCATTCTGATATTATAATAATGTCTAAGTACAAATAGATGTCAATCTAGCAGAACGCTTTCATCTCACGTTCCACATATATAATGTAAAGTCATAAACCGCAGGCGCTTATTGGATGATTGGATTTCCAACTAGGACAAGGTATGGAACCACCTTCCGATCAGTGTACTCTAGGAACGATACACTGGAGTTCAACAAGAACATCTTGCAACTCAGCCACACATGACCGACCACTCATTTCGCTTGAGTGTATGAATGTACATCACCAACGGTTGAGATCAGCAACCGTTCCCGTATATATATATATGGGTCTGCATTGATTGATTAAAGAAGCAAATGAATATTCTCTAGATAGGTGATTATACACCCTACTTCGGGGCGACCGACTTAGCTATGTTGCCTGCCCGATTTCTGTCATTTACCGGATGTGAGGCAAGAAGCTACACATATCTTCTTCATATCATATCTTCATTTACTTGGAATATCACATCGTCATACCCGCCAAATCATTATCGATTTCCCTAACAGTATCACGGGTATGAAGCTAAGAGAAATGAATTCCTCCGCCACCAGCTGAAGAGATCAACATATATGATTCGTTAGGAATACCCTGTCAGACATTCGTCCATATACGTTGTCCTGGGACCGGACAAACCGAAGGCACTATTCAGTATATCCATCTTAGGGACTGTTATCTAAGATTTATACAACAGCCCTTTCACTTTACTCCGTCTTCAATTATCTTTGGCATATATGATTCGTAACGCTTATGCCAATACAGAGTGGCTCTTTGGATAATAATCCAACCGGTCTCTACATATTAACTACGTTAAAATGGTCAAAACTTCGATAGTCTGTGATTTAACTATCAAAGAAAAACAAGTGTGCAAACAACGATCTTATTTCCAAATGGAAATTCTATCGATCAATCATCAACACATATATATATATATATATATGTATACATATATTATTTCCTTAATTTCTATGTTTAGAAAATATATATTATTAACATTGGAAAAACATTTCCATGTTATGTACACATCACTATTCTTCCACAACTATCAGTCCCTAACTGTAAACTAGTATGAGAACGATTTTCTAAGTATAAACTCCGAAGGCCGAAACCAACATCAGATTGATAATCAGTAAACCATTCAACTTACTAATCTCTATTCAGTTTCTAATTTTTCTTAACTCTATTTCTTTAACTCTATTCGATTAACTCTATTTCTAAACTAATATCTGTTTTCACTTTATTTCGAATAACTATACTCAATTTAACTCCATTCGCTTGACTCTAGATCACAGCGATCACAATGGTTACGCCTGATTACCTCAGGAAACATCCGTCCGCCGTACGTTATCTACAGCTCTGCGAATTACGCTAACAGTCGTGCTAAATGGTAACTTATCCTGAATAACTATGTTTGACTAACTTCTTCGAATAAACTATATTTGATTAATTTCATTTTGATAACTCTATTTGATAACTCTAATAGACTAACTCTTTCCTATCTCGTTCATTTCCTTTTTCCTTTTATCCTATTTATTTTCTAAATAAATGTTCCATTTACAATTCCATTTATTTTCTAAATAAATATCCTCCTTTATAATATCCTATGATTTTATAAAGGGTGCGTTTTTTACAGGTCCCTGTTAAGGGTTTAAATTAGGCTCACATCCGGTCATAAACTTATTATAAATTTAGTCCCTATTTTTCAAAAATACATTAAAAAATAAAAATAAAATATAAAAAAATCATGTAAATTCGTAATTAATTAAAACAATTAATCATGAAAAAATTCAGGTGAAAATAAAATAAAAAACAACATCAAAATCAAAAATTACACAAAAACAACGAAATGCAGTAAAATGCATCAAGAGATGCATATAATTCAATTAGTTGCATATATATATATATATGCATTTATTCCAATTCTGCGTTAAACAGCAGCATAGTTGCATAGAAGACATGCATACCTGTATATGTGCATACAAGTATACAGTTATGCAGAAAAAATACATACAAGTATGCACATATTGCGTTGCCTACGGCCTTCAACGTATTCTTGCATACAAGTATGCAGTTATTATGAGTATCTGCATACTTGTATGCAATTATTCAGTATGCACGAACATATTTTTTGCATGTGTATGCAGATAGTTGCATACATGTATGCAACTATTGGCAAAAGTTGCATACATGTATGCAACTTTTTTTTCTTCTCGTGAACTTCTGGAGAAGTTTCCAGAATTTAGGATTTTTTTTTTAAAGTCAGGGCGCATATTATTTTTGTTCAAAACAAAAAAACACGAAGGGGACAAGTAAAAAGGTGGAACCTGGTACAAAAGTTTGGCGGCATCTCTTTTCTAGGGACCAGAAACGTAAGTGAAACTATGACCGGATGTGGCGTGAATTAAGTTTCATTTTAAGGATGTGTCCCTAATTTTCACTTTTATAAATGCTTTATTTTCAAATTATTTCCTTTTATAGAATTGGTTGATTTTATAAAATTCCTTTATTTCAATATACATCGAAATATCCCTTTTTACATCCCAGGGTGTTTTTATGATATTTAAAATTTCGAATAACAATGATCAATATCATTCAAACATACCAAATCAACAACAGCTTTTATTGCACAACTTATATCATAATATATGAAAATTGTAAATTAATGTTGAGGAATCCAGTCGGATCCCTCCAACCTGTCTCCCTGCATCCACAGATGTTACACAGTATAATATACATCAATTTAATTTCAATATGAAAGGTTCTGATAAACAACATCAATAGATATTTAACGGTTTATATATGTATATATATGTATATATATATATATATATATATGATTTCAACTAACTGGCTAGCAGTTCAATCAACCAAATCAACATACAACAGTCAACAGATGATTAACAGTTCTAAAAATACGTTATAAAAATATAACTGTTCAGAGTTGGTGAGTTTTACTCACTTTGGCAGTTCATCGTTAAAGTACGATAAACTGTTATTTGATTAGAATCAAACAATTTATTTAGCCATTCATTCATATGAGCCCCAATCCACTTCCACTCAGTCTCGTTGTGTAGCTCTCGCCCATACGATCCTATCGGATCTTGTTTCGCTGAATTTGGGTAACGTATTGTCAAGTTATGACTTATACAAGTATATATACTATTTAAAGTAAATAAAAACATAGAATTACTTTCATTGGGCCTCATCTCTTTACTTCCTTGACCCATGAAAACAATAGAAACCCACGTCCAATAAATTCCAGCCTATTATTTTGGTAAAAACCCAAACCGCACTTCTCCCTTCCACTTCTCCTCATCCACTCCATGAAATTCAAAGTAACTTCACCATTTAAATTAAATAAACTTGAATTTCAATTGAATTGGGCCTTACTATCAAACATCAGCCCATCAACATAGCCTCACACCCGTTACAAACAGTTCCTCCCCTTCCATTCTGTTTCAATTAACAGATGCTGCTCTAGTTCGAATCCGTGAAAAAACATTGCCTCTCCTTGGATCCGAGCTCTTCCATTGCTCAATGAAATCGAATAACAAAAACACCAAATGACTACTCAATTCGAGAGCAACCTCCCCAACATCATCATCTCCAACCTGGTGGCCTCCTTCAAGTTGCGTTCGAACCTCTCACGGAAGCCGACAACAACCAGTTCGACAATTTCGATCTCGGAAATTCCACAAAAATGGTCACACACCCTCTACTTCCACACAGGAATACAAAACAACCCTCCATATTTCGTATCGATCACCACAACCACAATAGGGTCGAACCCTAGAATTCTGACTCAAAGCGAGCATGACAGAAATGGAACCGCGCTCTACAAAACAGGCATAGAATGGATGAGCAAATGATGAGGATTGCTAAAACATATGTATAAAGATTTATAGAAATTTTATTTGATTTCTTTTGATTTAATTCTTCTCCATTTTCACTATTGAAACATGTTTGGTGGCGGCCAAGAAAAGGCATGGACCGTGAATGAGGAATTAAGTTAGAAGAAAGTTAGGGGGTATTTATAATGTTTTCAAAATATCTAGATATTTTTGGATTGAGATATTTTTTGTTTTATATTCATTTTATATTCATTCTTTCCTTCTAAAAATTCCTGTGACCACATACAATACCCAAAAATCATGAAAATGGTCATGCAGCTACAGTTCGACATTGCGGACCCAACGAAGCTGGTTTCGTCGAATTCCGGCTCCGTTTGCTCACACAGCGTATTTTTAACTGTCCAAATACTGACTGTTTTACATTTTAAATTCCGTACGGCCACATACTGACTCTAAAAATCACGTAAACTGACATCTAGCAATAATTTAACATTGCGAATCCATCAAAATTAGTTTCTTCGAATTCCGACTTCGTTTGCAAACACAGCGTATTTTTAAAGCTCTGGATGACCCATTTAAATTTATAAATATATTTAAATATAATTAAATTAAATATAAATAAATTTATATTATCTTATATCTTCACATATGATATCGTACATCTCGAGAATATCATATCAGAATTTACAGCATGATATTTCAGATTCCAGATTATCTCGATATTCAGTTTATACTGAAAATCTATTTATAACCTATATAAAGCGTCGCAAATTATAAAGGAATTCCACACCGACTTTTCTGATATTTGATTTGGACATAAATCAAAATCTACCCGATGAAATCCAGATTTTTCTCTTCCACTAGAAAGATATATTCCACCAGCTCCGTACGTTACTTGTTTCATAGAAATCCAATTTAAAACGGACCCTGTACATTCAGTTGAAGTATGAATCGCCAAATCGCGAACTGCCGCACCATTTCGAGCTCGATTTTAATTATATTATAATTCTACGTTTGAACTGTCGTTATTTATATATATTCGCTATTATATTTCAACCCTAAACTAAATTAAATCTTAGGGATGACCCAGTTCACATTATATTGTCAATTCACTATTTCTGGTTATTCCTGAATTAAATATATTATTCTATTATTTAAATTAATTAAATATTCCATGTTATTTAATTAAACCACTATTTAATTCACTATATCACTATTTATATAATTAAATTAATTAATTATAATAATTCTGACAATGCGGGTTCATTACAATATGTTTCTAGGAAACTGAGCATGATGGACTCCTTTTAGGTCACAAGAAATCCCTTCCTAAAACTAACCCATATGCTATAAAACCCAAAAAGTTTAGTCAACCCAATGAACATCCTCAAGCCCCAACATGTAATACTAACAAATGAGTCATACTCCCTATGGGGTTTACAACAGAAATAGGATTGAGAATAGGTTCGAGAGGATATACATATAAGATAGCATGCAAGTAAACTCTATAGGAAAACAGGGATCAAGGATATACTCTTAAAAAAAAGACATGATGCGTGTATCTAGTCTTCAATCTTCTAAGTCTCACTCCCTTGAGCTTAACTCCATTATGCTTTGACCGTCTTTAACTTCATAATTTTGTAGCTTCTTAATTCTTGTTTCCAATATTTGAGTTGGAACTCATTTCACTATTGCCTTTCATCCTACTTTCACTTATTCTCCTTCTAATATACTCGGCTCAAACATAACTGCTACTCATGGTTTCATGCAAGCTCTCCAAAATTCACAACAAGGTATTCCATGCAGAAGAACTATCTCTTGAAAATAAACAGATGTCAGCCATGTTGCCAAATTTACTTACTAAGGTGATTTCTTATAACTCATGCATAAGCGAAATGAACCTCCGCCTTAGTGGCGAACACTACTCGAGCGGATCAACAAATGTGTCAAGAGATTCTTGGTAACTAAGCATAACAGAATCCTAAGGGTTACACTAGACTTCGAGGGCATTACCGAGGCAAGTCAAGAGTCTAACGTCCCTCTTTCATACTCGAGAATGGTACCATTTCTGGATAAGCACCCCATCCCTAGAATCTACCCATAGCCCAAAAACATAAGCATTTCTTCTAAACTCAACGCTTAGCATAAACATTCTCAAATACAAACAAGTCATGATTAAATGAGCCGATTCCCCAACAGGATTTGAGACAAAAATGGGATTCTCTACTATGCTAGTACTAAGGTGCAGAGACTCAACTATCGAAGTGGAATTTAAAGGATGCGATCAACAAAAACAAAGTTCTAACGGCATAATAGAAAAGAAAAACTAAACCTTCAACAGAAACGTTACCACCTCTCTTAGGTATGCTAGTAATGAGAGCATACAATTTCCCTCTCGACGATCTTGTTCTTTGCCCTTGTCCTTGTCCTATAACACTTAACTACATGTCCCTATTTACCATACTAACGATACTCTTTCTTGTCATAGGTTTTATTATTCTTCCACTTTGGCCTCTTCCTTTTAACCTTTTCCTCCTTCGTAGATTAAGCCATATCAACAAGTTTCTTATCCTTAGGCTTTTATTCTTTTATCCTCGTTCTTACTATCCTTCTATAGCTTGTTGACAAGTTTCTCGAAATCTACCTCCATCGCACGGCAACCCTACAGAGCTTGAAATAAGATTAGTCGCAGATGGAACTACTGCGGCTCATGATAGAGGTAGGGCACGTCTTTTCCCTCCTACATGCGTTGTATGCCTACAAACTATGGTGAAAAAGAAAGAGAGAAGAGACTCAAGGAGAGAATCAGAAGATAGTGCATATGGCTTTGGGGAATATGCCTTTCGTAAAACAAAACTTTTCTTAGAAAAATGCTTCTTTGTAAACGTTTTGAAAATAATTTCAGAAGGTTTTTAAAAGCTTTTGCCCAGTCGGGTAACCTTCTGCTCTGATACCAAATGTAACACCCCACCTCCGCCACTCACAAAGGGAATGCACTAGCTTTGGTGGAGCATTATCTAGGTAAACATACACAGAAATATTACAAGACAGAACATATAAAACAGAGTAAGGAAAACCAAATTTCATTTCTTTAAAATCTAGTAAGGTCTAAAGCCTTTTACATCAAATACCATTAAAATAATTACATCAAAATCTGTCGTGCAATAGTAAAGAAGCGTAAAACCATAGTCATAAATCATTCCCCAAGTAAAACAGTAAAGTAGCCGTAGCCAAGAAAGGTCCAAGCCATATATGATGATCTTGAAGCAGAAAGAAGTCCAAACTAAGTAGTAGTGTTTCCTCCCTGAGAACCTGGGGGGGGGACGGAAGAAAAAGAGGAAAAACAAAAACGAGTCAGTCATACAGACTGGTAAGTCCTAGTGACTTTCAGCATAGAAACAAGTAAAGATAACATGACTATATAAATTGAAAGTAAACATAAGGATGATGACAAAATAGGCAAGCAAAACTAAGATAACAAGATAAACTACGCAAACGAGATAAACTAAGGTAACAAGAAAAACTAAGCTATAGCATCGCATGTTCAACATTCTCTGCACCAATACTAGTCTAACAGAATTAGGGGTTATCCTAATGTTTAAACAGAAACAGAAACGGAAATAGAAACAGAAATGGGACTTTACCACCTGTACTAGTAACCCAACCAGTGTCATGTATTAACTATGAAATGATCCCTTGCCCAATATCATGAAATGGACCATTACATGGTCCCACGAAACGATCTATTAATTGATCGGCTCCCTACAAGTTCTAGCCCATCATGTGTCTGTGTCATACAGCCCTATCACGAATGTAGTCACCTGTGCTAGGTCCACCATATGGTGTATCAAGCCCTAGGGTGCCAACCACCGACACGAATCAAGCACGAACAGTGTAAACCTACTGGTGCCCAATGCCTGCTTTTTCAACTCCAGACTACGTGCATTACCATAGTCCACTTGAACCTACAATGTCACACCAACTCAGCCGTCGTTCTGGTCGCTTACAATCAGCCCAGTAATCGTGCCCCACCCTGCCTAGTCCCAAGGTATAATAATAAATCTAAGTGGGTTACTGCTGAAAAGGACCACGTAACTTGGGTTTCTAATGGGTTATTTTTGTCATTTAAATTCGTGACTTAACCCTATCAAATCATGTGTCAAGTTGGTTAAGTTTTGTCATTCAAGTTCGTGACTTAACCCGTCTACGTGTCATGTCAAAATGGTTTTGTATTTTCAAGCGGTTCATGACTTAACCCTATCAAATCATCGTGTCAAATTGGTTAAGTATATTCAAGCGGTTCATGACTTAACCCTATCAATTCATCTTATCAAATTGGTTAAGTATATTCAAGTGGTTCATAATTTAACCCTATCAAATCATCGTGTCAAATTGGTTAAGTATATTCAAGCGGTTCATGACTTAACCCTATCAAATCATCGTGTCAAATTGGTTAAGTATATTCAAGCGGTTCATGACTTAACCCTATCAAATCATTGTGTCAAATTGGTTAAATATATTCATGCGGTTCATGAATTAACCCTATCAAATCATCGTGCCAAATTGGTTAAGTATATTCAAGCGGTTCATGACTTAACCCTATCATATGGCATTAAATAAATTAATGCACCCCAACCTCTCACATTAGACTTGTTGTGGTTACTGGATATGCCGGGCGGTTCCGGGCAGATTTACACCACAACCTAGTCTAACCTCGGGTTTTAAGCGCGATATGACCAACTACTCACATTGGATCCTATTGTTTGCAGTCACAGAATTTGTCTGTTGGTTCCGGGCAGAATTACACTGCAAACTCAACCCAACCTCGAGTTGGCCATTTTCAAGTTCATTTTAAGTGTCATGTCCATGTTCAATTTTCATGTCAGGTTCGTGCCAAGTTTCTAAGCGAGTTTCATGTCAAGTTTTCAGGTTTCAACTTATGCCTATTATTAAGTACATGATTCATATTCATAACCAATTCATGTTTCAAGTTCATAAGCATGTTTACGTGCCTTCCAGATGTCAAATATCAACTATCCAGACACAGTCAATTTTGTATTCAAGTTATTCCCATCCTATCAATTTCATGCTATTTGTCACGTTCCATAATTACCTAAAAACATGGTTTGACCACCAGATTCTATTTTCTTTAATATGTTCCTAGAATCTTAACAATCATATCCGATTTCCAAGTTCACAATCCACGTTCGTGACAATTATCAAGTTTACGATTACTTCCGTGTTCAAGTTATGCCAATTCAAGTCCAAGCTAATTACCAATCCGTGTTAAACAGAATCGGTGTATAATAGTTTAACACATCGTAGGCATGTGAATAGGATCCAGAACAACAATATGTAAATCAAGGTTTAAGAACATAGATAGACTTGCATTAATCCCAAATTCATGATTCAACAGAGAGTGTGGTGAAAATTGAATTAAAAAGTCTTATCATCAAGTCAAGGTCCAAGAATTCATTTTACAATCTAGCGTTTGAATAATTAACTAGGTCCAACAACATGAATGGGCATGATTCAGTTGATAAGAAATAACCCAAAAACATAGATTCAGGGAGAGAAAAGAACAGATCCAAATAGATAATCAAGCTTAGGTCCAATTTCATTTTATTCCATGTCCATATTAAATTTAACAAGTTTAAATCTCAAAGTAACTAGAACTTACAGAGCGCGGATCGAGAATTAGAGTGCAGAGATTCGATTCTAGAAACGGTTGTTGCAGTTGTTGAATCTCTATTTGTTTAGTCTTGTTCTAGTTGAAAACCCCCAATTTGCAATTCCTAGATGTTGTCTTGACGAAGAAGAGGTATTCTCTTTTAATTTTTATATTATCATTTTGATTTTCACAGAGGTAACATAAGGACAGAATGAAATGGTGTAGAGAGAATGAGGCTTGGGGGCTGTTTATATAGGTTTAGAGTCATGAATCTGGACTGAAAACGTGTCCAAAAACATCAGAATGAACTGAGGATAAAAACCAGGTTTTGGCAGAGGCTCGACCATAGGGTCGACCTGGTCCCTGGGAGCTCGACCATAGTGTCGACCCCCAGGTCGACCTTGTCCTGGGCGGGAAAATTCCCGCTTAGTCTGCCCTGAGGTTCAAATTCGAATTTCGAGCTGTTTTTGATTCTGAAAATTCCTAAAACTTCGGAGGGTCATATCTCCCTCATATGGAATCCATTTTCGAAAACTCGGACTTGTTTCCAAGCAAAATTTCGAGATGAACGCAATGGCGTAACACTTTCCCTTGATTCTTATTTTATAATTTAATTCTGCCTTGATTTATGATTTCTATATGTTATTAAAATACGGGTTGTTACATATCATTTGTTAATCCTCTGTATATTCTTGTAGTCTGATGAATTGTAGTAATAAGCAATGAAATGTTCTTCCGTTTGTGTTATGACGTGGCTCGTTCTCAATTCAATTCGTGATTTCCCGTAAGGGGGATTTCTGGTCGTAACATAGGGGCACCCAGAGTTTAGGTTAAAACAATAAACTCCAGGTTAGCCGTGGGTCTGATGTGAGAACTAAAACGGTTACTTAAAACTTTACTTTAAAAATAAAGTAAATCAATGGACCATGCCATGTAACACGGAATGGGTTTTCTCTCAAGAATACCAGTGCAAAAAAAAAACAGCGTAATGCTTTTTGGAAAACTGAAGCTATTATAAGACTCAGGTCCCATCACATAATGCAACGCAAGCCAGTAGATAGAGTTTTCCCCTATAATAGTCAAATATGCTTGGTACTTTCAAAACAAATCATTTTAATATTACTATAAGTGTATAGTGTCAAAATCAATTCAAATACAAATGTACCAATCATAGACGTTATGAGTACCATATATCATGTCGCCATATTAAGTCCACAGTTAAAACAGAAATGTCACGTATTGAAATTTGGATTCCATCTTTGATTCAAGTCCAGGGATGGCTCCTCACCGATTCGAGATACTCTAGCAAATACCTCAGGGCTCGGACGCTAGCGAGCCCTTGGTTCTTCAGGGATGGTCTTCCCTTACTTTGGACGATTAATTATTTCTAAACACATGTTTCCCAGTCCTATCGGAGCTATCCATCAGCCCCATAGTGACCGATATACAGGTAAAAATATAATAAATGTCTGGGCTCCATACCATGACACCACCTATAGCTAGAAAGAAATGCCGTGCACTCCCTACAGTCACGATCCTATTTTTGACTCATACCGATGTGTGAGGCTCGCGAATTAACGCTATACACAAAGCTATGTTATTTAAAGCTGTGATTTGATCATCAACCACTAGACTTTTCTTTTCAACAAAAGCCTTGATCATTTTCATCTCAGCATGCCACACTGACAATTCACACCATGCAACTGATGTCTATCGATATATAACCTCTAAGCTCGTACATCTCCGAGAAGGGCATTAAGCAATAGAATAAATTATTCGCTACCAAACAGTTATACATTAATAGAGATCAATCAACACAGAATAAAATCCAATGTCAGACACACATCCATTTACTAGTTCGTTCCGGTTTTGAACGAAATCGGAGGCACCTTATTCCTTATCCCATATGTTCAATGTAGGAGAGAGGTCCTCACATATCCGATCAGTTTCCAAGTATGTCTGAATGTTCACCACTTATTACCTTGTCTTGGGTGTACAGCCCAATCAAGGCATCAGTAATCAACCAAATGATGTAAAGAACTCCAGTCTTCAACCACCATCTTCATCGTCGATTTATCGTCAAATCAATTATTCAGAATGGGTATAAACCCGGACTTTCCGAATAATTCATGTATTTTATAATCAAGTGCTATAAAAACACAACATACACCTCATTTCAGTCCAAAATATTCTTTTATTTAAATATTCTTTTCAAAATTTAACCCAAGTTATGGTTTTCCAAATAGTCGGGATGTAACACCCCGTATTTTCTGTGAACATAAGAATGAAAAACCAGAGAATAATTAAATTGTAAATGAATAATTAAGGGTAATGGGTTACGCCATTGCGTTCGTCTCAAAATTCTTCTAGGAATAGAGTCCAAGTTTGCGTAAATCGGACTCCGTATGACCAAGATATGGTCTTCAGATGTTTCAATAAAAACCAACCCGAAATTCAAAAATTCAGATTTCGAAATTCAAAACAGACACCCGGACTGGGCGGGAAAATTCCCGCCCAGGACCCAGGTCGACACTAGGGCCGACCTGGGGGTCGACCTGGGTAAACAGGCCAACACTAGGGTCGACCTTAGGGCCAACCTCTCCACCTATTTCCAGATCCGTGGACAGATGCATTTTTCTGTATTTAGACGCCCGTTCTGACCAAATTCCTGACCCCTATGCTATTTAAACACCCCCAAACCTAGCTTTCCCTCCACACAATTTCATTCTGCCTGTACTCTGCTTCTATTCCAATTAAAAATAAAAAATGGTGTCGTTAATCTGCTGGAATCAAAACTAGGATTAATGCATATTCTTCCAAATTGAATAGAATTAAAAGTGAATCAAGTTAAAGCTTCAAGTTGGACCGTAGGCATTCTGCTTCAAGCAACGTCACGTGAATCATAGCAAATCGCCACAACGCTATCTTATTCTTCTCGTCTAAACCGATCACTGTAAGTTCGGTTATTCTTCAGATTTGAAGGTGTAATTGGACTGGTGAATGTAATAAATGAAAATATAAAACTGTGCCTATTTGCAAGTTAATTATCTTTGATTCATGCTTATGTCAAATCTAATGTTATCTATGCCTTTGGATCTGATTCTCGATTGTGGCCTTGAACTTACTGTGGCTAATTGCCAATGACTATGATTATGGGACTTTTGCCTAAGACTAAGACTATGACTATAAGACTGTTGCCTATGACTATGACTATGATTCAAAATTTTGAGACTATTACATATGATTCATGACTACGAGACTATTACCAAGATTCATGACTATGAGACTATTGCCTATGACATTTATTAAGAAACTATTGTGATTGGTCGCCCATGACTATTGTGGTTAATTGCCTATAACTATTTTAGTCAGTGGCTTATGCTTATTCCCATTAACCTATTAGGTTGTACTTCAAACTGGCATTATGTTGGACCAAATCACCTATGCCTATTCCCTTAATTATGTTGGATCTCATTTTTGGGTGTAACTTGCCTAGTTTATTCCTATTCACTATTATGTACATTAAAGCAATTGGAACCATTATTTTTGTATTTGCTTCATTCTTGCATGGCTATTCTTTTATGTCAATTCTCATGCTTATCCCTTATTCCTTTCTTTGATAATGTTAGTATCATTTCATGAGTACGTAGAAACTTGTGAAATCATGTTATTCGTACGATTACAGCGCAGGAATTTGGGCGAAGCTTAATTAAGTTAATTTGGCATAATAAATATGTTGGCAAAATTTGAATGGGCTGTAATAGTGAATAATTTACATGCATATTAGACTTGGGCGTAAATAGTAAATTGTTAATTAGCCGCAAAGTATGTAATTGGCATGTAAACCAAGTTTTGGGCATAAACTGTAAACTAGAATACTAAATCTAGTGTTGACATGAACTGTAAATGGGAATATTAGATCTAAATTGGCATATACTGCAAGTTGGGTTAATTGGTAGGTAAATCAAGTCTTGGGCATAGAATATAAGTGTGTTAATTGGCATGTCAAATGAATATGATCTAGGCTAAATTGATTTATGGAAAATTTACATGAATTGTAAATATGTAAATTAGAGAAGAGGAAAATGCCTAACTCGAGGTTAGATTAAATTGTGGTGTAAAACTGCCCGGAACTGCCAGGCACATCCAGTAACCACAACAATACATGTCTAATGTGAGAGGCTAGTGCATCAAGCCCAGAAAGACCCGAGGTTAGACTGACTTGTGGTGTAAAACTACCCGGAACCGAACGGCATATCCAATTACCACAACAATACCAGTCTAATGTGAGTGGTTGGTGCTTTAATTAATTAATTAAAGCTCATGAACAATCAAGCTAGAAATGGTGAGGTTAAGTTAATTTGGACACTTTACCAACTTAACATGTTAACAAGACAAGAAGGGTGGGGTTAAGTAATTGAGAAAACACTTAGCCAGTTCAACATGTTAACTAGACTAGATTGATAGGTGTTAAGTTAATTTGGACACTTAACCAGCTTAACATTTTAACAAGGCAAGATTCTGGGGGTAAAGTAACTAAGGAAACACTTAACCATTATAACATGTTAACTAGACAAGTGGGTAAGGTTAAGTAAATGTTTAACGTGCTAACTAGACTAGATGGTGGGGTTAAGTAAACTTAGAACACTTAGCCGTTATAGCATGATGAATAAACAGGGTTAAGTTAATGAGAGACACTTAACCAATATAACCTGATAAACGAGTAAGGTTAAGGAACACTTAACGAATTTATGGGTAGGTTAAGTCAACGTGAAGTACTAGATAACACTTGACCAATTCACCATGACAAGCGAATGGGTTAAGTTAGCTTGAATTGACTGATGACACTTAACCAATCCAAAATGAAGAGAAAGAGAACTAAGTAGTAAACCTTAGTTAAGAAAACGAAGTAGTAAACCTTAGTCAAGAAATCCACGTAGAACACGAGAAGGAGCGAACGTCCGTCTGATCATGAAGAAGGCTGCAAAGAACTGGGTTACGAAGCACGCGGCTTCGAGGGGACGTGAGGGTACTTTTGGTATCCCTCTATGAGGCTGCAGATGATCCTCCTCGGCTCACAGAGGTTAAGGTCTGCGTTAGAAGAGCCAAGGGTATGCCTTGGTTGCAATAATAAGGCAACCTAAAGACTAGGATGGACCAACGTGATTTGGCAAGACCAGTTTTTGCCCTATGATAGCAACTTGTCGTCTACCTACCATCTGAAGGCAACCACAATTATGTGGATTGGTATAATGTTATCATATGATCATTTTATATAGATTACTAGTTGGCACACTAGTTAGGTGGTGCAGAGATATAGAAATCAGTATAACAGGGTAGTCGCGAAGCAAAGAAGGAGTAGAAGCACATTCAGTTTATCAGTACATTCAGTTTATCTTACCTTGTCATATCGCATAATTATCCCATGTTATCTTGTTACTATGATTTAGTCTTATATTTAGTTTATTCATGTCATGACCCTTTTCCCCGTTTAAATGCGAAGAATCACTAAGCTTACGAGACTTATGTCTGACCTAGTTTGCTTTCGCCTCTTTTCTTTCGCCCCCCCCCCCCCAAAGTAGTCAGGGAGGGAATAGCTCAGCTTAGTTTGGACCACATCTCCTTCCAAGCTTGAAGATTAGTCAAAGTTTTGCTTGGATTTCTCTTTTCCATTCCTATGGATGGCTCATGCTACATTGGGGAATATAAATGTTATTTTATGCTTCATTATTTTGTTATATAAGACATATACTCTGGTATTGGAAAACAATTGCTGTACAAACTATTTTATCAATGAAGTAAAGTTTTATTTTCCGCTGTTTAAATTTGTCTGTCTTGTAATTTATCTGCATCTTTTACCTAAAATGCTCCATGGAAGTTAAGGCATTCCCTTTGTGACTGACCTTAACGGAGGTGGGATGTTTCACTTG
This sequence comes from Allium sativum, assembly GCA_030737875.1. NCBI lineage: Eukaryota > Viridiplantae > Streptophyta > Magnoliopsida > Asparagales > Amaryllidaceae > Allium > Allium sativum. The sequence goes on along the minus strand of CM060918.1, from coordinate 655,041,726 downwards.
GTATCAGAGCTAAAGGTTACCGGATCAGATAAAGAGATTTAAAAACTTCTTTTCAAATGGTTTTAAAAGAAACATTTTCAAAAGAATTTTTTTGTTTTAAAGGCATATTCCCCAAAGCCATATGCACTATCTTTTGACCCTCTTCTTGAATCCTTGTTTCCTTCTTTCTTGAGTCTCCGGGGCTCTTGGCTTTCTGGGAGGTAACCTCATCGCGGCATGGTTCCGTAGGCTTGATGTGAGTACGACACTTGTCAAAGGGCAAATAAGCGCCTAACATCCATCTGTAGCCGTAATTTTCTTTCTAGCTTTGTAGGATTCTCCGTGCGATGGTGGCAGCATTCGGGAGTCATCTCAACAAGATAAACAAGGATGGCAAAGTTGAGAATGAGGGAGTTTAGCTAAGGAGCACAACACAAGGATGAAGAACCCATGGATATGGACATGGTTCGCAAAGGAGGGGAGGAAAGAATAGTAAAACCTAAAACAAGAGGAAGTATCTTTATTTTGGTATAACGGGTCGTATAATTAAGGGCAAGGGAAAAAACAAAGGACAGAATTTTTCGGAAGGCAAGTGCAGGCTCTCACTTCCAGCATACCTGAGAGAGAGGCAGTAAGATTTCTGTTGATAAAGTTTTTCCCTTTAATCAACCTGTTAGTACTCCTTCGGATTATAGCGCTTCACATTCGTATATATATATCTGCTTCCATAGTTGAGTCTATGCACCCTAGATATTGTATAGTAGAGGATCCCATTATAGTCTCAAATCCAATTTGCTGGTTCGGCTCATGTATCTTTGACTTGTGAGGATTTGAGAATAGCTATATTAATTCTTATGTTTTTTTTGATTCTAGGCGTGGATTGGTTAGCTAGTAATTGTGAAACGAGGGTAGTTAGACTTTCCACTTGCCTCGGGAATACCCTCGAGATTTCGTGTGATCCTAAGGGATTAGTTTTTCTTAGCTACCTAGAATCACTTTATTTATCTATCGACGATTTTCAATCCGTTCGAGTAGTCCATGAGTATGCAAGATTTTTTGATTAGGGTAGGGGTTTTCCCCCTAAAACTCGACACAGACTTCCGCATATAGCTAGATGACATTGCAAAGCCATTTATGCGGCCAACGATAATTTTGGGACAAGATTGGCGAGGATAGCCAGAGTCGGTAAAGTGCTCAATTGTTTGGTTGTTTTGCTAGTATCATCTCACATAGATCGTCCAAATTCGGAGGAGGTATCCCTTGGGTGCTTGTCTGATATTGGTTTAGGCGTTTGGGCCTTGTACTTGAGGGATGTCGAGTTCGACTAGGATGGTTTACGTGAGGAATAAATGGTTGAGGCTGGAACCCTAAGTTAGACTAACCTTAAGACGGCGTAAAAAGCACATAGTAACCATTAGCTTTCGACCCTCAGATTTGTAACATGATGGATAAGCTAAGTAGAGGAGAGTCCTCTAATCATCTTAGGGTATACACTTGATGTCATGGTTAACATCTGTTTATCTTGGAAGGGTGTTTCGACTACATTGGATACCTTCTAGCATAGTAAGTGACCAAGGTCCTATCTTTTCTAGTGAGTTGTGGAAATGGAGGAAAAGAAGTTTCGCAATCGTGATGTTAAATTAGATAAGGTGCAGTATCGTGAAACTCGAGAAGATGCGACTTCGAAGACTGAAGACTAGATACGCACATCACGCCCTTCTTAGGGTATATCCTTGATCTCTCTTTTTTCGGTAGAATTTATTTGCATGACTAGTCTCTATCTTTTAAGGTATATCCTCCAAATCATATCTTCGATCCTTAGGTAGAAGCCAATGGATGTAAACATGCGTTTGAAACATGTTATGACTGATCATTGCAAGTGGTTGCTAGTGGTTGATCTTGGATGCATATGCACACATTAGGCACTAGATCAACTCAGTCACTTTCATATTGCATTTGCATATATGTAGTTGTTTATGGGTTGAACTTGATGTGTTATCCTGTGGACATTTCATTTGAGTGAATGGTTGTGCACTCAGTAGAAATAATATGTATCATTAGTATTGCATACATATTGGACGCATAACACTGACATGATTTGCATAAAGGAGGTCAACTGAATCAGTAGACCGCCTGATTTTGCACTAAATAAGGACATATACACACACTATGCATATGATCATGAAAGCATTAGAAATCGTTTTAAGGACAATGGATGCCTGTGATTGAATGGTTGAGTAGATGGATGATTGGATGGTAGGACACATTCTTCCTAACATGAAGATTTCGGGGAGAAATCCTTTAAGGAGGGGAGAATGTAATACCCCGTATTTTCTGTGAACATAAGAATGACAAACCAGAGAATAATTAAATTGTAAAAGAAGAATTGAGGGAAACGGGTTACGCCATTGCGTTCGTCTCGAAATTCTGCTTGTAATATAGTCCAAGCTCGCGTAAATCGGACTCCGTATGAACAAGATATGGCCTTCAGAAGTTTCAATAAAAACCAGCCCGAAATTCAAAAATTCAGATTTTAAAATTCAAAACAAACACCCGGGCTGGGCTGGAAAATTCCGCCCAGGACCCAGGTCGACACTAGGGTCGACCTGGGGGTCGATCTGGGTAAACAGGTCGACACTTGGGTCGACCTTAGGGTCGACCTCCCACCTATTTCCAGATCCGTGGACAGATGCATTTTTCTGTATTTAGATGCTCGTTCTGACCAGATTCGTGACCCCTATGCTATTTAAACACCCCTAAACCTAGCTTTCTCTCCACACAATTTCATTCCGCCTATACTCAGCCTCTATTCTAATTAAAAATAAAATATGGCATCGCTAATCTACCGGAATCAAAACTAGGATTAATGCATCTTCTTCCAAACTGAATAGAATTAAAAGAGAATCAAGTTAAAGCTTCAAGTTGGACCGTAGCCATTCTGCTTCAAGCAACGTCATGCGAATCATTGCAAATCGCCACAATGCTATCTTATTATTATCCTCTAAACCGATCACTGTAAGTTTGGTTTTTCTTTAGATTTGAACGTGTAATTGGACTCATGAATGTAATAAATTAAAAATAGAACTGTGCCTATTTGCAAGTTAATTATCTTTGATTCATACTTATCTCAAATTTAACGTTATCTATGCCGTTGGATTTGATTCTCGATTGTGGCCTAGAACTTATTGTGGCTAATTGCCAATGACTATAATTATGGGACTTTTGCCTAAGACTACTACTATGACTATAAGACTGTTGCCTATGACTATGACTATGATTCAAAATTTTGAGACTATTACATATGATTCATGACTATGAGACTATAACCAAGATTCATGACTATGAGACTATTGCTTATGACATTGATTAAGAAACTATTGTGATTAGTCGCCCATGACTATTGTGGTTAATTGCCTATAACTATTGTAGTCAGTGGCTTATGCTTATTACCATTAACCTATTAGGTTGTACTTCGAACTGGCATTACGTTGGACCAAATCACCTATGCCTATTCCCTTAATTATGTTGGATCTCATTTTTTGGGTGTAACTTGTCTAGTTTATTCCTATTCACTATTATGTACATCAAACCCATTGGAACCATTATTTTTGTATTTGGTTCATTCTTGCATGGCTATTCTTTTATGTCAATTCTCGTGCTTATCCCCTATTCTTTGCTTTGATACTGTTAGTATCATTTCATGAGTACTTAGAAACTTGTGAACTCATGTTATATGTACGATTACAGCGCGGGAATTTGGGCGTAGCTTAATTAAGTTAATTTGGCATAATAAATATGTTGGCAAAATCTGAATTGGTTATAATAGTGAATAATTTACATGCATGTTAGACTTGGGCATAAATAGTAAATTGTTAATTGGTCGCAAAGTATGTAATTGGCATGTAAACCAAGTTTTGGGCATAAACTGTAAACTAGAATATCAAATCTAGTTTTGACATGAACTGTAAATGGGAATATTAGATCTAAATTGGCATAAACTGCAAGTTGGGTTAATTGGTAGGTAAATCAAGTCTTGGGCATAGAATATAAGTATGTTAATTGGCATGTAAAATGAATATGATCTAGGCTAAATTGATTTAGGGAAAATTTACATGAATTGTAAATATGTAAATTAGAGAAGATGAAAATGCATAACCCGAGGTTAGATTGAGTTGTGGTGTAAAACTGCCTGGAGCCGCCCAGCACATCCAGTAACCACAACTGTACATGCCTAATGTGAGAGGTTAGTGCATCAAGCCCAGAAAGACCCGAGGTCAGACTGAGTTGTGGTGTAAAACTATCTGGAACCGACCGACATATCCAGTTACCACAAGAATACCTGTCTAATGTGAGTTGTCGGTGCTTTAATTAAATAATTAAAGCTCATGAACAATCAAGCTAGAAATGATGAGATTAAGTTAATTTGGACACTTAACCAACTTAACATGTTAACAAGACAAGAAGGGTGGGGTTAAGTAATTGAGAAAACACTTAGCCAATTCAACATGTTTACTAGACAAGATTGATAAGGGTCAAGTTAATTTGGACAGTTAACCAACTTAACATGTTAATAAAGCAAGATTTGTGGGGGTTAAGTAACTAAGGAAACACTTAACCATTATAACATGTTAACTAGACAAGTAGGTAAGGTTATGTAAATGTTTAACGTGCTAACTAGACTAGATGGTAGAGTTAAGTAAACTTAGAACACTTAGCCGTTATAGCATGATGAATAAACAGGGTTAAGTTAATGAGAGACACTTAACCAGTATAACCTGATAAACGAGCAAGGTTAAGGAACACTAAGCCAATTTATGGGTAGGTTAAGTCAACGTGAACTACTGGATAACACTTGACCAATTCACCATAACAAGCGAATGGGTTAAGTTAACTTGAATTGACTGATGACACTAAACCAATCCAACATGACGAGAAAGAGAACTAAGTAGTAAACCTTAGCTAAGAAAACTAAGTGCTAATCCTTAATCAAGAAAGCCATGTAGAACACGAGAAGGAGCGAACGTCCGTCTGATCATGAAGAAGGCTCCAAAGAACTGGGTTACGAAGCACGCGGCTTCGAGGGGACGTGAGGGTACTCTTGGTATCCCTCTGTGAGGCTGCAGATGATCCTCCTGGGCTCACAGAGGTTAAGGTCTGCATTAGAAGAGCCAAGGGTATGCCTTGGTTGCAATAATATGGCAACCTAAAGACTAGGATGAACCATCGTGATTCGGCAGGACCAGCTTTTGCCTTGTGATAGCAAATCGTCGTCTACCTACCATCTTGAGTCAGTCGAGATACGTAAAGCGGAAAGGCGGAGAACTCCAAAAGACCATAGGCTTGCTATCTAGTTATCGGTGAGGTTGGCCAATAGGTTAGTGTGGCATAGAGGGCCTGCGTATAGTTCTCATTCTTGTTTTCATTGGGTGCCTTTCATTTGTTCGTTAAGGGAGGGGTCTAGTGGGACCATAGACACTACAAAAATAGAAATTAGCATCTGCATCGGCAGATATCTGAAAGCTCACGACCGAGTTCCGTGTTTCTTGATTAGCCCTGCCACGGGACTCGGGTCGCACATATATAGGACATGTGCATCTAGACATCGATAACGATTCATGACACATACGTTGGGAAAGTCTAGGAACATATACCGCTCTGGGTAGTGTGTCCTAGACTAGGGGTCATCACTCAATATGTAGCAAAATCCGTAGTTGGACCTAGGTCGCATAAACCCTGAGTCCGAGAAGCGTTCAATAGGTAGCGTAAACCCTAGTGGCCCTGGGAAGCATAAACCCTTGTTGAATCTTGGAAGCATTCGGTAGAAAACCCTAGATTAGATCTAGGTAATAAATGGAATCCCCAAAATAGATGTACACCTAAAGGCAACCACAATTAAGGGGATTGGGATCACGTTATCATATGATCATTTTATATAGATTACTACTTGGGACACTAGTTAGGTGGTACAGAGATATAGAAATCAGTATAACAGGGTAGTCGTGAAGCAGAGAAGGAGTAGAAGCGCATTCAGTTTATCAGTACATTCAGTTTATCTTTCCTTGTCATATCTCATATTTATCCCATGTTATCTTGTTACAATGGTTTAGTCTTATATTTAGTTTATTCATGTCATGACCCTTTTCCCCGTTTAAATGCTAAGAATCACTGAGCTTACCAGACTTATGTCTGACCTAGTTTGCTTTCGCCTCTTTTTTTTTCGTTCCCCCCCCAAGGTAGTCAAGGAGGGAATAACTCAGCTTAGTTTGGACCACATCTCCTTCCAAGCTTGAAGATTAGTCGAAGTTTTACTTTGATTTTTCTTTTCCATTGCCATGGCTGGCTCATGCTACATTGGGGAATATAAATGTTTTTTTACGCTTCTTTATTTTGTTATGTAAGACAGATAATCTGGTATTGGAAAACAATTGTTGTACCAACTGTTTTATCAATAAAGTAAAGTTTTATTTTCCGTTTTTTAAATTTGTTTGTCTTGTAATTTATCTGCATCTTTTACTTAAAGCGCTCCACCGAAGTTAAGGCATTCCCTTTGTGAGTGACCTTAATGGAGGTGGGTTGTTTCACGGGATTAGCGCACCTTACTAAAATAATCAGTTGTTTTATTTCCCAATCCCAACCTATTCATCCCATGGACCAAAACTGGTAATACTCCATGTCTAAAACCCCGGTGTTATCGGTAAATTTAATTATCATTTTACATTCAAATCTAACTAAAGATTTAACTATCTCCAGGAGTAAAACTGGTAGCACTCTATTCTTGATCATTTCCCAAATTTGATAATTTAAATTATCACATTCACATTTCAATCTAATTAAAGATTCATTAAAACTCCACTTAGTTTTAATCTTCCCAAAAATCATTATTAATGATTATTTAACTTTGGGAAATCAAACATGCCGCAATGACAATCTACACCGTATCATTGATTTCTGTCGGTATGTAACTTCTAAGCTCGTATATCTCAGAGAAGGGTGTTAAGTAAGAGAATGAGTTCTCCGCCACCAAACTGATATATATTTAGCAGAGATCAAACAAACAGTTGGAAATACAATGTTAGACATGTAATCCTGTCTTTAACTAGGTTAAACAACCAGTGAAATTTAAAACACAGTTCACGATAAACCCAAATTCACATTCCATTAATTATGGAATCTTCATGGAAAAAAGATCAATATATAATCGATATCAATTTCTATATCCGACTAATAATATAAATGGAATAATGACAAAGCCTTTTAAATTCCCTATATATTAACAGTCTTCCTCCACAGAAGCTCACTTCGATTATTACCAAATCGAATTCCATTCCATTCCAATTTATTTTATCAAATAGGAAAACTTCACTTTTGAAAATTCCATTAAATGTCAACAAAAGATTTATATATTCCAAATAACATTTCACTGTTAATCGGGTTAAAGAATGAATGTTGCTAAAAACACAGTTCACAATAAACCCAATTCACATTCTATTTTATTCCTATTACTAAATATAACTAAAAACTATAATAATCTTAATTAAAAGATTTATTCTTTTCACACGGGGTTTAAGAATAGTGTTATTTAAGACACCATTCACGACAAACCCAAAATCCAATTTGATATTAAATATAAGGATCTTATATGGACTTACATTCAATATCAAATTCTGAAACCAACGCATATCATATGGGGAATAACTATATATATCTACCTTCCAAATTCCTCCACAATATCCGTATAGTCACGAAATCTGATATTGAAATCTCTCGAAGATGATTTCTGGTCAAATCCATTCCAATTTATATATTGGAAATTTCTGGTTTCATTAAAACCCTTTATAATCCAATTTATTCATTTAAAAATTGTTGGACTATCTTTCTAGTTAATAACAAGTTCATTTTGATACAAATATATTTTTATCTTTACAAACATGGAATTTTTCATCCAAATTCTTTCCAAATCATTTATTATGATTTTACACAAATTATTAATATTTTTAATAATTTTATCAAGGCCCGTACAGTCGATTTCCAATAACGGCCACCGAACTACATTCATAGCGACCTTTTACAAATTTGATTTAGACGTATCTCCAAATCCAACCGTTAGATTTCAAATCTGTTATATTCGTTGGAAAGCTCTTTCCGATATGAACCTAACGGTTCCTGTTTTAGGCGAATCCGACGGTCGGATCTCCCGTAATGTCAATTCGAAGTCAATAGTTGAAATTCATGAACGGTCGCGGCGCGGCGAGTTCTATTCAAACGATTATATAATATATATATATATATACATATATGTATACATGCATATATATCTATATATATTTCCATTCAAAACGTATTTTGGAAATTTGTTTTAAAAAGATTCCCACTTCCATTTCAGTTTTAAATCAAAATTGAATATTCCTTATCATTAATATAAATGATAATATTTTCAAAGTATTAGATTTTGTAATAATTTCCATTTTCGATATTCATTATAAAATGAATAAAATCAATATAAATATCATTCACATCAAAATAGCGCATAACTAATCAATACGGCTTCAAACGTTTCAATAATTTCTTGTCCATCCAAAATTGGACATCAAATTCACATTTTAATCCTTTACTGAATATTATTTTAAAATATTCATTATTTTAAAATATTCATCACTTAAAAATATTCGTTCTTTCTGAACTGGAATCAAACACAGTCAATTACCATATAATGTTATTTATATGTATTTCATACAACACATGTACACAACAACAATGATACACAATCAATCATCATCCAAAGTCCATTACACAACTGCATAAGAATTAAATATAAATAATTAATGCTTACAACAGTCTGCCAACCAATCGATTGACATACAACTAAACAATTGGGATTAATGTATGTCAAATATCATCCCAATAACCATGTAGGGTTTCAACCAACAAATACTGAATATTATTTGTGAAGTTGGGCGATATGTAAAGTTTATCGCCCCAATCAATGTTAGTTAAATCGGTGTGCATAAAGAAATCGTCTAATTTGTAAATAAATATTTATTTACTTTTCAGGAGAATTTTATACAGCTTATATAAATAATTAATACAACGCATACAAAAATAATTTATACAGCGCATATATATACATATTTTATTTACTCCATTTCAATATCACAATCACAATACACAATACAGTCAATTCTAAAAAACATCCATGGTTTGTACAATAAATGGTGTCGGGGGCTGCTAAGCCCTGTCTGCAACCTAGTATATATTTAACTGTAAAATAATTTGAGTGAGAAAATGTTCTCACACAGGGATCCACTCCGCCGTTGTTTTCTGACGCCCTGATTTGCTGTTCTGGTTACAGACTTTGCAAACGAGCTCCAATCTTCATGCCATCTTATTCTCTAGCTTAAGCGCGCCATTTCGAACAACTTTTGCCTAGTGGACTTTTTCCCAAAATTGGCCGTTTCACTAGAAATTGCGAAAAGATAGTATTTGGACAGCAGATTTTGGGCGCATTTTCTGAACAACTCCGCAATCCAAAATCTGACTTCCATATACTCAAATTGAAGAGAAAACCATTCTCTTCCATTTTGGCAGTGGGGAGTTTTGGCCATAGAGGCTCGGTTTGGAAGATATTGGCTAAAACATTTCAGGAGTTTTTTTACAAAACTGAAAAATATAAAAATTGGGTTTTTTTTGAAGAGGGGGTCCACAGTGGTCTAAGATGACGGACGAGGTGGCTGGAAGGTCAGGGGGAGGTGCGATCGTCGGTCTGGTGGTGGGCTAGTGGGTGGCGGCATGTTTAAGGGGCTAGGGTGTAACATCCCACGTCCGTTAATGTCACTCACTAAGGGATTGCATTAAGTTTCACGAAGCATCATAGGTAAACAGAACAGAAACATTACAAGACAGATATAAAATAGTAGCGGAATTAAAAACATTTATTAATCATAAAGCATGGTTACACCATATGGCTCAAAATACAAAAACTCTATTCATTATTAAAACTTTTTTCTTGTACTTTAAATATCAGAGTACAATAATAAAGAAAGGGTAATCCCCAAATCATAAGCCATAGTAGCAAAGATAAAAGTTTGAGCAATACATCTAGAAGCTCTGAGAAAGACGATAGCAGAATCCAGACTAAGCCTGAGAATTCCCTCCCTTGAGAACCTTGGGGGGGGGGAACGGAAGAAAGAAGGAGAAATAAAAAGGGTCAGACATAAATTCTGGCGAGTCTAGTTACTTTTAGCCAGTAAATAAATAAAAGTAACATGATAGGCATATAGAGTGGATAAGAGAGATCACTACATAAATTGAAGGTATGGCAAGGTAAATAGGACAGCAGGATAGCATAGATAACACTTTTTAATACTTTCCTTGCTCTGCACCAATACTAGTATAGTAAATACGTAATAGGATTACATAATCCCCAATTTCTTAATAGAAATAGGATGATCCCAACAGAAGCATAATGGTAGTTTTAGGTGTACTCTAGTAACGGGTTTTAACCCAAACAGAACTGGTACCTAAACGGATATAACGGGTGTTAGCCCAGACAGAAACACAGGTATCCCACAGAAACAGAAATGACTAGATGTACTCTATTTACTACCCCCAATCGATCGGCTCTCTATTCCGTAGATACCATGTGCTGGCCCCACACTAGGGTGTATCACTCCCTAAAGTGGCAACCCTTTATTTTCTGGATGTGCACAACCATATCTACTGATGTCACAGCGTCTAATCTTCTCTAGCAGGCGGAGTCATGCACACACATGACCCCGTTGGAACGCGCCGTCAACACCAGCTCCACGTTTGGATATCTTACAATTAGCTCAGTAAGCGTGCCCCACTCCGACCTAGTTCGGAGTACCCGTTTGATACATAATTAAGGGTTACTGACTGAAATGGGTCCAACACAAGATGATGCAAGCTCTCCCCTTTGTCTTGCATCCCCACTACTAGGTTTTCAACTGGTTATGTTTATCTAAAAGGTGTCATTAATTACATAACCCTAACAGGTTAAGTTTGTGGGCCTATATATACAAATATTACCCACCAACCCAAAATGTACATAAACCTCCCACCGATTCAAGCATGTTTATTTAACGGTTAAGTTTGTGGGCCTATATATACTAATATTACCCACCTACCCAAGATTTGCTTAACCCTCACACTGATTCAAGCATGTTTATTTAACGGGTAAGTTTGTGGGCCTATATATACCAGTATTACCCACCTACCAAGGTTTGTTTAACCCTCCCCTTTTGTTCAACAAAGTTTACTTAACCCCCAACTTAAATTTAAGTTCATACAATCCCTATGGATTAACTTAGATTAAGTAGTCAAATTCATTACCATGTCCATTTATGGTTATAATGGGCTAGACCTCCCAATTAGGCCTACAACGTGTGGATGCTGGATATGCCGGTCGGGTCCTGGCAGTCTTATTCCATAGTTGGGCCTAACCTCTTGTCTTAGCCCAATTCGTATTTACATACTTAGACCTCCAACATTAGGTTCAACATTAGCGGCTGCTGGATATGCCGGTCGGGTCCGGGCAGACTTCCACCACTAATGTAACCTAACCTCGTGTCATAAGTACAATTACAATTCCTAATTGTAATTACTAAACATTCCATTTTGATTAATTAATTTATTAATTAATCCTTTCCTTTTATAGGTGTCAATACCTATTTTATTGATAATTTGAATTGCACATCAATTCATATAAAAATTACATGCCAATTATAAATCCCTTTTCCCCATTTTCTAACTAACTTATTCGTACATATTTTGGCGGCATCTAGGCTATAAAGTAGCCTAGCCATAACAATGAAAAGGGAGTATGATAGAAGCGATAGTTTCAACATATATTGGCATAAACATACTAGCATGATAACAAAGTGAATGGACATGTAATTAACATCATATCATGGTGAACATACATACTGTCATGGACATGTAATTATCATCATAATAGAATCTAACATAAATAAAGATTTAGATCTACATAGGGTGTCCACATGATTTAGATTTAATAGATAAAATTAAATCTAACATAAATAAAGATTTAGATCTACATAAAATAGATCTAACATGACAACATAAGGTGATAATTTAGATCACATGAATTAGATCTAACATGATAACATAAGGTGACTATTTAGATCACATAAAGTAGATCTAACATGATAACATAAGGTGACAATTTAGATCACATAAAATAGATCTAACACAAATATCATCATGGACATGTAATTAACATCATAACTAAATCTAACATAAATATTAATTTAGATCAACATAAAATGTCCACATGCTTTAGATCTAATAGATTAAATTAGAGCTAACATAAATAAAGATTTATATCTATATAAAATTGTCCACATGATTTAGATCTAAAAGATTAGATCTAACAAAAATAAAAGTTAAGGTCTACATAAAATGTCCACATGATTTAGATCTAATAGATTAGATCTAACATAAATGAAGATTTTGATCTACATAAAATTGTCCACATGATTTAGATCTAAAAGATTAGATCTAACATAAATTAAGATTTAGATCTATATAAAATTGTCCACATGATTTAGATCTAAAAGATTAGATCTAACATAAATAAAAGTTTAGATCTACCTAAAATTGTCCACATGATTTAGATCTAAAAGATTAGATATAACATAAATAAAAATTTAGATCCATAAAAAATTGTAAACATGATTTAGATCTAAAAGATTAGATCTAACATAATTAAAAGTTTAGATCTTCATAAAATTGTCCACATGATTTAGATCTAAAAGGTTAGATCTAACATAAATAAAGATTTAGATCTATATAAAATTGTCCACATGATTTAGATCTAAAAGATTAGATCTAACATAAATAAAAATTTAGATCTATATAAAATTGCCTACATGATTTAGATCTAAAAGATTAGAACTAACATAAACAAAAATTTAGATCTACATAAAAATGTCCACATGATTTAGATCTAAAAGATTAGATGTAACATAAATAAAAGTTTAGATCGACATAAAATGTCCACATGATTTGGATCTAAAAGATTAGATCTAACATAAACCATGATCATAAAATAGATCTAGCTTAAAACATGATCATAAAATAGATCTTGCATAAAACATGATCATAAAATATAATGGATCTATCATGTCATAGCATACAATATGATAATAGCATAGAATATATTCATAGTTTAGACATAACCAAATCACAGTCTTTCATAATTCACTTTCATTTATTTAAACCTAAAAATAACTAGATACTCACCTCGTTTGGATTGTTAAGAAGATAGAAAAGAAGTTGGTGTTGAATCTATGTTTGGATCTCAGGATTTAATTTACAAAACTGATGTTTAGTTCGCACTCCAGCAAAGTTTGGCCGCCTTTTTTTTTTTTTTGTTTTTTTTTTTTGTGTGATGGAAACAAAGGAATTGGGGTGAATATATAGCCTCTAAGTTTCAGAAATCAAATTGCCACCTCATCCCTAAAAACGGGATTAGGTAATGGGCTGTTATCCACATGAAAAAGGCCTGAATACCCAAAAACTTCTATCGTTCATATCTTCTTTGTACGTTATCCGTTTTACGCAAACCAGGTGTCTATCTTGACCAGAATTTCAAGACGGACACAATGGCATAATCTGTTTCTCTTAATTCTGAATATTAAACTAATTATTCTTTAATTTATTCTCTTTAATGTTGTTAAAAATTCAGGGTGTTACATTATCCCCTAATCAAAGGATTTCGTCCCCGAAATCTCTAAGTTGAGAAGAATGCATCCTACCATCTATCATCGATCTACACATCCACCAATCACTGGCATCCATTGTCCTTAAAGACTTCTAATGCTTATATGATTATATGCAAAGGTGTGTGTATATGCCCCAATACTAGTGCGAAGATCAGGCGGACCATTGATTCAGTTGACCTCCTTAATGCAATGTATGTTGGTGCCATGAATCCAACATGTATGCAAATAAGCCTATTCTATCATATAAGCTCTACATGTGTGCACACTCATTCGTCCAAATGCAACATCCATATGCTAGTCCATCCATTTCCATCCATAAAAGAAAGAAAAATGCACACACATCTATATGCAGTACGAGAGTGATTGAGCCGATCTAGTGCCTAATGTGTGTGTATATGCTTCCACGAGCAACCACTTGCGAACACTTGCATCCACTTGCATCCATCAAACATAACATGTCTCAAACACATGTTTACGATCATGGGATTTCCTACCTAAAGGTCGAAGATTCGATCGATAGGATATACTCAGGTGATAGAAGCAAGTACGAATAAAAGCTCTTAGAAGAGAAGTTAAGAACATTCCCTTAAAAAGAAAAGGGTACAAAGCAAAAAAAAATCTTGTCTTCGGTCCCCCAAGTCGCATCTTCTTGGTTGTCTCCCCATAGAACCTTCACCAACTTGACTTCTCATTTGCGTAACTTCCTAATCCCGATCCAAGTAAAAGTCATTCAGTAGATCCCCACCAAACAATTGCTGGTGTTGCCCTTCTTTGATCTAGGCAAACCATCTACGAAATTCAAGTAGATGCTCTCCCACTTCCACTGCGGGACCTCTAAAGGATGAAGCAAATCATAGCCCATGAAACAAGATATGCGTCACACTCAAACTCAACGCCTAACGCAGACATTCTCAAACCCCGAAAAATCATAGATAAATGAGCCGAACCACCTATGGGGTTTGACACAACAACGGGGTCCACTACCATACTAGTATTTAAGTGCATAGATTCAACTACAGAACTAGATATAAACAAATGCGAAGCGCCAGAATCGAAAAGAGTTCTAACCGGTTGATTGGAAAGAGAAATCAAAACATTCCATGGAAACTTTCCTACCTCTATCTAGTGCACTAGCTATAAGAGCATTCGCTTGCCCTCCAGAGGTTCTTGTCCTTTGACATTGCCCTTTCTTCCTTGGGCACTCCCCGGAATAGTGCAACACCCCACGTCCATTAATGCCACTCACAAAAGGAATACAGTAACTTTCATGGAGTATTATAAGTGTATAGAACATAATACAACAAGAAAGGTACATATATTGGTACTTTAAATATTTTAAACAACTTCATTGCAGCTGAAAAATAGTTTGATTACTACACCAAAACCAACAATAAAACCAAGTGCACTTAATATCCGTCTTGACAAATTATTTTCTGAGTACATAAAACAAAAAGCATAACCCCAACATAAATAGCCATAGAAAGAGGTAAGCTAAACTTTACTTTCAACAATCCAAGCACTTCCAAAAGAGACAGCAAGAGATCCAAATCAAGCTCCACTAGGCCCACCCTGAGAACCTAGAGGGAAATGGAAAGAAAAGGTTCGAAACAAACGAGGTCAGACATAAAGTCTGACGAGTCCAGTAACTTTAACAATATAATTATTAAAGTAAAAGGATAAGAACATAAACTGGAAAGTAAGAAATGATTGTAACATAAGCATGCATGACAAGGTAGGCAAGATGAATAAGATAAACGTCGATTGCGCTTCAAACCACTATAGGATAATTACTACACTGCACCAATGCTAAATAAACCGCACCACTACTAGTCCCATACTGAAAGTTGATCCCTCTTACTAATCATAATGATAATGATATTGGTAGTTTCGTGTAAACCTAGCTGCTGTCATAGGTGCCGCCTGCTCCTATCTCCACTAGTTGTACCCACTACTCTCCCCATGCGATCGGCTCCCTAACTCGTATGTATTTACTACTTGTGTCATTCGGCCCTGCTTGTTTCCAGATACCTGTGTTGGTTCCACCATAGGGTGTATCAATCCTTATGATGGCAACCCGACACAATTCAGGATACACAGCGTATAACTACTTATGCCCCATGCCTGACTTTTCCACTCCGGAGCACGTGCATGCTCTTACTCCATCGGAACCAACACTACCGCACCACCCACCGCTATTTTGACCGCTTATAATCAGCCTAGTAATCGTGCCCCACCCTGCCTAGTTCAGGGTAACATGATACATCTATGTGGGTTACTGCCGAAATGGGTCCCAATTACTAGGGTTTCCTAATCAACGTGTTATAACGGTTAAGTGTTATCAATTTAACCTGAGCCAACCTATTTGTTTAATTAACATGTTGTATTGGTTAAGTGTCAAATATTCATATGCTACTTAACCTCACCATTCTTATCATTTATGTTCATTGGCATTAATTGATTTATTAATGCACCAACCACTCACATTAGAACTACTGTTTGCAGTTGTTGGATGTGCTAGGCGGTTCCGGGCAGACTTCTACCGCAAACTCATTCTAACCTTAGGTTTTGGACTTGATGTGCTAACCTCTCACATTAGACCTATTATTGTGGTTGTTGGATGTGCCGAGCGGTTCCGGGCAGTCTTTCACCGCAACTCAATCTAACCTCGGGTTAGGCGTGTTCATTATCTCATTTTATTATTCAACGCCAATTTGAATTAATATCCCTATTTCAAGTTGTCCATAATTTCCAATTCAAGCTATGTTCATAATTATCCTCCAAATTATGTCCATAATTTCCATGTATATAAACTATACCAATTTATGTCTCAAGTTAATTACATGGTTACTAATCAATTTATGCCAATTACATAATATCCAATAATTAATATTTCCCAAACTATTCCCCAACATTCCCACGTCGTTCGTACGTATAATCCGCATATACGTTAGGCTCGCAATTAGCCTAACTCATAAAAAAAAGCATCTAAACTCGCATAACACATAAAATGGACCTAACTAGCATATGAAAATAAACTAGCATAAATCATAAACTTACATAGGTCTAAATGACCATAACTTGCATAGATCTAATTATAAACTTGCATAGATCTAAATGAACATAACATGCATAGACCTAATTAAGAACTTGCATAGATCTAAATGAACATAACTTGTATAAATCTAATAATGAACTTGCATAGATCTAAATGAACGTAACTTGCATAGATCTAATTATCAACTTGCATAGATCTAAATGAACGTAACTTGCATAGATCTATTTATCAACTTGCATAGATCTAAATGAACATAACATAACTTACATAGATCTAATTATGAACTTGTATAGTTCTAAATGAACATAACTTGCATAGATCTAATTATGAACTTGCATAGATCTAAATGAACATAACTTGCATAGATCTAATTATAAACTTGCATAGATCTAAATGAACATAACTTGCATAGATCTAATTATAAACTTGCATAGATATAAACTTGCATAGACATAAACTTGCGTAGACATAAATAAACATAAGCTTCCATATATCTTATTAAAGCATATGTAATTAAACATATGAACTACATCACAAAATTGATCTAATTACATACGATAACAGAACTAGCATATATCAACAAAACAGATCTAATAACGTATGATAACGTACATATTCATACGGTCTAGTTCACAAACTTATCATAATTATTTTAATTAATTATCTTGTGAAAGTAACTGCACTCACTGTGATAGAAGAAAGAATAGATTCATTCGTTGTTGTTCTAGAATCCCTTTTTTACAATTTCTAAGCTTAAATTCGTTGGAGAAGAGACTAGCTTAGTTTAGGATGCAGTAGCATGGCGGCTTATGAATGAATTAAGTTTAGATTAGAGTTCAGGTTTATGGGTGTTTATATAGATATGTAGGATTAATTAGAACTCTTAGATCTGACTAGGATTCATCAGAACCACAGAGCTCGAAGACACGTCATCCAGCCAATTAGAAGAGGCCACGTCAGCCCTAAAACCCAAAAATTGTCATTAACAGATAAAAATGCACCATGTGTGCAACATGATGCACAGCAGCAGGGGTGTTGACAACCACATGTCATATATATATATATATATATATATATATATATATATATTTCTTTTTAACTATCTTTCCAATTAACCCTTTTCATACTAAACCACTTTTCTTTATCGAACTGCGTTCACACTAAGCCACTTTTTTGCCATTCTCCTAAAACAAAAATATTGCGTTGGCAGGGATTGAAATCAGAACCTCTTGTATACAAGTCACGTGCTCTAAATGTTACACCCTGTGTTTTCTATGTTTATTAAAGTAACGAATTAAAGAATACTTAATTGAAAATGTGAGAATTAAGGAAAACGGGTTACGCCATTGCGTTCTTCTCGAAATTCTTCTTGAGATAGAGTCCGAGTTTGCGTGAATCAGACTCCATATGAAGAAGTTATGGAGTTCAGAAGATTTCAGGTTTAAATAGAAAATATAAATATTATTTAAATATCCCAAACGAAGTTCAAAATTCGAAATTCAAGAAGAATAGGTTGAGCGGAAAAATTCAAACTCAGGGTGTCGACCCCCCTGTAAGGGTCGACTCCTATATTCTGATCCAAACAGTGATGATTTCTGACTTGTTGCTGAGTCACTTGGGCATAGGTGGAGGTTTCTGGATAGATCTATCTGGTCTGGGTGGCTATGATTTCTCCTACGTTGATCTAACGGCATACATTATTCTAAACTTCTATATAAACAACCCCAACCCTAAACCACACAATTTCATTCCAAGGAGCCGTCATGCTGTCCATGGTCAACCTAGCATAGCCACCATTCTTGTCCAACTAGAAAACAAGTTAGAGGCTACAAATCAAATCCAGATTAAAGAACCAATAGCGTACATCAAGGGATAGTTTTTCAGTTTTAGAAAACAGATCCCAGAAAACAAGATTTTTCTTTTGGTTGTGAGTTTCAGTTATACTTTAGATGTGAACAAATAAAAGTCATGATTTGTAATAAAGTGAAACTATAACTGTGCTTAGTTGTAAGAAAATCATGATGCTGATTCATGTCTATTCTTGTGACAATTCTATCATATATGCCTATGAGACTATTGTGATTTATTGGACTTATCATGTTGTATGTTAAACTAATCATATATTATATAAATTTGGTGACTCTTTCATGTTATGTTACATGAAAGTTTTTAGGCTAAGTCATATATGCCTATATATTTAGATCTACATTCTCATATGTTTAGATCTATGTTAATTTGATCCAACTCAAATGCAAGTTCCTATTTACATGCCTAATTGGATTTGTGTAATTCTATACAAGTTCCCATTCATATGCTTATGATTCATGTTAATTGGATCGAAAATGCAAGTTTATTGTCCTATACTAAATTTATATGACACATGTTTAGTTTGATCCATATTATTTTATGTTGTTAGAATGGCACATGCTCCTTTATTTTCTCTTTTGTTTATGAGTTAGGCTAAGTTGCGAGCCTAAAGTTCAATGTAAATTATGCGAACGTATAACGGGGGTAACGTTGGGAAAAACATTGAATTACATATTATTGGCATAGTTTGGCTCATAATCATGTACAGGATTAGTAACATGAAGTGGTATAATTTATATACCTAAAATTTTTTAAAATGATTTAAAGGGTAAAATGGGGCATGACTTGAATGACAGTAATTGTGGATAATTTACATATAAATATGGAGGGGAAATATGTAAATTAAGTAAAAGACGAATAGGCCTAACACGAGGTTAGATTGAGTTATGGTGTAAGACTGCTTGGAACCGCCCGACACATCCAGCAACAGTAACAATATAGATCTAATGTGAGAGGTTAGCACATTAAGCACAAAAGAACCCGAGGATAGATTGAGTTGCGGAGTAAGACTGTCCGGAACCGACCGGCACACCCAGCAACCGCAATAATATAAATATAATGTGAGAGGTTGGTGCTTAAATAAATAAATTAAAGCTAAGGAACAGGCAGGCTAAGAATGTAGGGTTAAGTTAATTAAGGCAACACTTAACCAATACAACATGTTAACTAAACTGATGGGTGGGGATAGGTTAATTTGAGAACACTTAACTGTTTTAACATGTTGATTAGAAAACCCTTGTAACGGGGACCCACTTCAGTAGTAACCCACATAGATGTATCATGGTACCCTGAACTAGGCAGGGTGGGGCACGATTACTGGGCTAATTATAAGCGGTCAAAACACCGGTGGGTGGTACGTCAGTATAGGTTCCAACGGAGTACGGGTGTGCACGTACTCCGGTGTGGAAAAAGCAGACACTGGGCATCAGTACTTACACACTGTGCGTCTTGAATTGTGTTAGGTTGCCACCATAGGATTTGATATACCCCATGGTGGGACCAACATAGGTATCTACAATCAAGCGAGGCCGAATGACCCAAGTGGTAAACGTATACGAGTAGAAGCCGATCGATAAAGGGGATCACTTTGTTATGAACACGTGAGGCTGGTTGAAATAATAGTCAATAGGTGTAGAGAAATAGAAATGGGTGTGATAGTATATTCAGTTTAACTTGCCTTATCTTACCTTATGTTATCTTGTTATTTTGGTATTGTCCTATTTTCGGTTTACTCATGTCATGATCCTTTTTCTTGTTCTCATGCTGAAAAATCACTAGACTTACCAGACTTATGTCTGACCCATTTTTCTTTCGTCTTCTTTTCTTCCATTCCCCCCTAGGTCTGCAGGGAGAGAATACTTCAGCCTCGTTCAACCATTTCCAGCTTGAAGAGAGCAGATGTATTGCTGGATTCTCTTTCCTTGGGCTATGGCATTGGATACACATTTATTGTGGATTATGTTGCCTTGTTGTTATGTTATGCTTCTTTATGTTTTAATCAAGACAGAGATTTTGTTATAATAATTTGGAAGTTGGTTTGAGGCAGTTGTTGTAATGTTTTGACTAAACCACGTGCTTATGAAATAAATTTAGTTTTTCCGCTGTCTATATGTCTGTCTTGTAAATATTTGTATCTTTTACCTAAAACGCTCCACCGAAGTTAAGGCATTCCCTTTGTGAGTGACCTTAACGGAGGTGGGGTGTTTCACTTGGTATCAGAGCTAAGGTTTACCATATCAGATAAAAGTTTTTGAAAACCATTTTTCAAAAAAACAAAAAAAGTTTAAAGAAGCATTTTCAAGAAAAGTGTTGTTTTTATTTTAAAAGGCATAATCCCCAAAGCCATATGAACTATCTTTCTATCCTTTGTTTTGAATCTTTTCTTTTTCGTTTCAGCTTGTCTGGGGACCTTAACCTTCCATAGGACGTACCGGTTGCTGGTTGGTTCAGAAGGTACCTAGAGGCTAGGGCTAATGATGTTGGCCCAGCAAACGTTCCTCCACCCCCAGCTGCAGTTGTTCCTCTCGCAAGGCGAACGAAGCCTACAAATGGAGAAGTTTTTAGCACTCAAACAAAGAAGCCTATCAGTTAAGGAATACGTCAACCAATTCAACTAGCTGGTAGATTCGGATGGAGTTGGTAAACACTCCACATAAAAAGGGTCTCCCTTTCGTGAAAGTGTTGAATGAACCGCTGCACAGCCTAGCTATGTCCCATATACCTATGGGTGCGACTTTTGAGAGACTGGTGGACATTGCACTGTTACAGGAGGAAGACAAGGGTGACAAGAAAGAGGAAAAGGTGGAAGAACCTCTAGACAAGAAATTGGAGGGATCGCAGAATAAGAAGACGGATTCCAAGAAAGGCGGGAAGAATAACAAACCCCGTGACAAGAGGAAGTGTAAATTTTGTGCATACCTGGACATCTAATTAAAGACTGCAGAAAGAAGAAGAGAAAGATGAGTGGTTTCTTTCGATGCGGTGGAACACGACATATGGCTAAGGATTGCCCAAAAAGGCAAGGCCGAGGGCAGAGTACTGGATCCACTTCTGGAGGGCAGATTCACGCTCTCATTGCATCTCACCAAGAAAGAGGTAGAAATATTTCTGTTGAGAGTTTAGTTTATCTTTCTGATCTCCCAGTTCGTACTCTTTTTGATTCTGGCGCATTGCACTCTTTTATATCTACTGCTTTAGTTGAATGTCTGCACCTAGATACCATTACAGTAGAGGATCCCATGGTTGTTTCAAATCCAATTGGGGGTTCGTCTTACTTGTCAATGATTTGTTTGGATTTGGAAATTTCTATACTAAGCATTAGGTTTAGATGTAATGCTTATGTTTTGGGCTACCCAGGCTATGGGTTGATTCTAGGCATGGTTTGGTTATCCAGTAATGGTGCCATCCTCGACTGTGAAAAGAGAGTTGTTAGACTTATGACTCGCCTTAGTGACACTCTCGAAATCTCTTGTAATCCCATGAATTATGTTATGCTTAGCTATCCAGAATCTCTTGATGCATCTGTTGAAAACTTGCAATCTGTTAGAGTAGTCCGTGAATACTCGGATGTCTTTGAAGCGGTGAAAGGTTTTCTTCCAAAGCGAAAGATACACTTCCGCATATATCTTGTTGATAATGAAAAACCTGTTGCTTTACCCGTTAGACATATGGCTCCAAGGGAAAGGAAAGAGCTCAGCAAGCAAGTTAAAGAGTTGTTTGAAAAGGGGCTCATAATGCAGAGTATTTCTGAGTGGGGTGCTCCGGTGGTATTTGCAACCAAAGCTGATGGTTCACTTGTCTATGCATGGACTATAGTGAGCTAAACAAGCTAACCAAGAAGAATATGCACCCATTTCCTAGAATAGACGAATTGTTCAACCAGCTCATAGTTGCCTCAGTTTTCTCCTAAATAGATCTGGCCACTGCATTTCATCAGCTAAGAGTGGCTAAAGATAACATAGACAAGACCACGTTGGGGACCCCTGACGGTTTCTTCGAATGGCTTGTCATGTCATTCGGCTTGACAAACACACCTGCCTACTTCGTAGACTTGATGAGTAGGGTGCTCAGAGAGTTCCTTAATAAATTTGTTGTGATCTTCGTCGACGACCTTTTGATTTTCTCAAAAAGTGAAGAAGAACATGCTTTGCATTTAAGGGAAAGTTATGGATACTCTTCGTGCACACCAGCTGAAAGCAAAATTCTCTGAATGCCATTTTTGGAGAGAAGAAGTAAGTTTTCTTGATATGTGGTGCCCAAAGAGAGGATAGCTGTGGATCCCGCAAAAGTAGTTGCGGTGCAAGATTGGAAGATCCCCCGAAATGCAACCGAAGTACGAAGTTTTCTCCAGTTAGCGGGCTTTTACAGAAAGTTCATTAAGGACTTCGCGAAGATGTCAGTCCTACTTACTGGGTTGACAAAGAAGAACCAAAACTTTTGCTTGGGATTTGGATGCGATGTTGCTTTCTAACGGCTAAAAAGGGCTCTGACAACAGCCCCGGTTCTGACATTGTCGGATGGGAGTAAGATGTTTACTGTATACACAGATGCATGCAGAACAGGATTGGGCGCTGTCTTGATGCAAGAGGGCAAAGTAGTTTGTTATGGAGGAAGACAATTGAAGGTACATGAGAAAAACTACTCAACTCATGATTTAGAACTAGCTGCAATTGTTTTTGCTCTTAAGTCATGGCGTTATTACCTGCTAGGAGAAAGGTTTGAATTGTTTACAGACCACAAATCATTAAAGTACCTTTTCTCGTAGAAAGATGTTAACTTGAGAGAACAAAGGTGGATGGAATTTCTTGCCTCATATGATTTTCATGTTGCTTATACCCCTGGCAAGGGCAATGTTGTAGCAGATGCCTTCATTCGGAAAAAGCTGACCTTAAGCCCTCTCTTTGTAGAAAGGCAAAGCTTGGAGTACATAACAAACTTTGACTTTAAACCCTCCTTTGAATTTGTACCTGGTCTATTAGCATCGCTAGAGGTGCGGCCTATGTTTTTGGACTAAATAGGAACCGCACAACGAGAAGACCCTCAGCTAGTTGATATGGTGGATAAGCTAATTAGAGGTGAGACTTCTAGTCACCTCAATTGATACTCCATTGATGACAAGGGTTGGTTTAGATGGGATGGAACACTATGCGTCCCACAAGCAAGGGATTTGGTGAAAACCGTTCTCGAAGACGCTCACCATTCTAAGTTGACCACACATCCAGGTGGGGACAAGATTATAAAGATATAAAAAGGGTTTTCTTCAGGAATGGCATGAAGAAGGGTGTATGTAACACCCCGTAATTCTGTAACATTAAGTTTCACAAATTAAAGTATAATTAAATTTTAAAATAAGAATTAAGGGAAACGGGTTGCGCCATTGCGTTCGTCTCGAAATTTTGCTTGGAAACGAGTCCGAGTTTTGGAGAAATGGAGTCCGTATGAGGGAGATATGACCCTCCGATGTTTCAAGGATTTTAAGAACAGAAAAACAGCTCGAATTCGAAATTCAAATTCAAACCCAGCGCAGACTGGGCGGGAATTTTCCCGCCCAAGACCAGGTCAACCTGGGGTCGACATATGGTCGAGCTCCTAGGAGGCAGGCCGACCTGGGGGTCAACCTTGGGCTAAAACCCTGTTTTGAGCCTGGGTTCATTCTTATGTCTCTGGTCTGGTTTTCAGTCTAGATTCCTCCGCCAAATACTATATAAACAGCCCCCTAGCCCCATTCCTTTTACACCATTTTATTCTCTCCTTATGCTGCCTCTGGAATAATTGAAATAAATAAATTAAAATAAAACATGAAGACTATTTCTTGAAGACTACGGCTAGGGATTGCAAATTGGAGATTCAAATCAAGATTAAACCTTTAAAGAAAAGAAGATAATTCAACTGTTGCGAGCAACGTCATGCAAATCATAGCATATCACCAGCGCTATCTGATTATCCTTTTCTAAAACCGATCCATATAAGTCAGTTACTTTTTAGATTTGAACATCTAGATCTATTTGTGGAATGAAATTAAATGAATATAAGAATATGCCTGATCCTTTCATTTTAATCTGTGCTTGTATATGCCATTGGATCTAATTAAGAATTATTGTGATTAATTACCGCTGAGACTGTGCCTATGCCTATGACGTTGAAACTACTGTTAATGGCCTAAGACTACGACTATGAACAAAAGACTATTGCCTATACCATGATTCATGACTATGAGATTATTTCCTATGACTACGAACATAAGACTATTCCTATGACTATGAACATAAGACCATTGCCTACGACCATGATTCATGACTATGAGATTATTGGCTATGATTACGAACATAAGACTATTGTCTATGACCATGACTTTGATATTATTACAATTAATTGCCTATGACTATTTAGGATAACTGCCTAGGATTATTTTGGTTAATTATCCATGACTACGGTGGTTAATTGTTTATGTCCATAACACTATAGTTACAAACCATGTTGTACACCGAACTGGCATTTTTTGGGATCTCATACCTAGGATGTGACTTGCTTAGTTTATTCCTATTCACTATTATATACACCAAAACCATTGGATCCATTATCCTTGTGTTTGGCTCGCTTTTGCATGCCTATTCTTTTATGTCAATTCTCATGTTTATACTCTATTCCCTTTTTAGTTTCATTTCATAAGTATTTAGAAAACTTGTGAAATCATGGTACACGTACATTATGAATGCGGGATTATTTGGGATATAAAATGAAATCTATTTTATTTGGCATAATTTAGAGCATGTATTATAACGTGACTATTAGATGCAAATTGGGGTAATTTCACGTGAATTGTAGGAGATGTAATTTGATATATTGAATCTAGTATTGGCAAGTAAACTAAGCTTTAGGCATAAACTGTAAACTAGAGTATCAAATCTAGTTTTGACATGAACTGTAAGTGGGAATACTAGATCTAAATTGGCATAAAACTGCAAGTTGGGTTAAAAGATAGGTAAATGAAGAATTGGACATAGAATATAAGTTATGTTAGTGGGCATGATAAATGAATATGATATAGGCCGAATTTGTTTAAAAGAGTTGTTAACAATTTACATATAGACAAAAATGATAAATATGTAAATCTAGGGAAAACGAGTATGCCTAACCCGAGGTTAGATTAAGTTACGGTATAAGATTGCCCGGAACCGCCCGGCAAATCCAACAACCGTAACAATACCTATATAGTGTGGGTGGTTAGAGCTTTGAGCCCAAAAGGACCCGAGGTTAGACTGAATTGCGGCGTAAATCTACCCGGAACCGACCGGCACATCCAGTGACCGCGACAGTACCTGTCTAATGTGAGTCGTTGGTGCTTTAAATGAATAGTTTAAAGCTAGGAAGCAGTTAAGCTAGAATGGGAGGGTTAAGTACATAGGAACACTTAACCAACTTAAGATGTTAGCAAGACAAGACTTGTAGGTGTTAAATAACCGTTATAACATGTTGACTAGACAAGTGGGTAAGGTTAAGAAAAGGTTTAACCGTAATAACATGTTGACTAGACTAGAAGGT
This sequence comes from Allium sativum, assembly GCA_030737875.1. Lineage (NCBI taxonomy): Eukaryota > Viridiplantae > Streptophyta > Magnoliopsida > Asparagales > Amaryllidaceae > Allium > Allium sativum. The sequence goes on along the minus strand of CM060918.1, from coordinate 655,015,521 downwards.
GGGGTTAAGTAAAATACAATTAGCCAATTTAAAATGTTAACTAGACTAGAAGGTGGAGTTAAGCAAACTTAGGACACTTAACCATCATAGTGTGACAAATGAACAAGGTTAAGTTAAAACATGAAGGGACAATACTTAACTACTAGAACATGTGAATTAAACAGATGTTAGGGTTAAGTTAACTAAGAGAACACTTAAACATTATAACATGTTAGCTAAATAGATGGGCTGGGTTAAGCTAAAGGGAACACTTAACCAATACAAGATGAAGGGGTGGGGTTAAGTAATAAGAAATACTTAACCAATATAACTTGATTTATGGTAGGGTTAAGTCAACACGAACTACTGATAATGCTTAACCAGTTTAACATGACAAATGAATGGGTTAAGTTAACTTGAATTGACTAATGACACTTAACCAATCCAACTTGACGAGAAGGAGAACTAAGTAGTAAATCTTAGTCAAAGGGGCTAAGTAGAAAACCTTAGTTAAGAAAACGACGATTCAGGAAACTAAGTGGTAAACCTTAGTTAGGAGAACTAAGTAGTAATCCATAGTGGAACACAAAAAGGAGCGAACGTTCATCTGATCTTAAAGAAGGCTCCAACGAACTGGGTGACGAAGCACAAGGCTTAAAGGGGATGTGAGGGTACTCTTGGTATCCGTCTGTGAGGGTGTAGATGATCTCCTGGGCTCACAGAGGTTAAGGTCTGCGTTAGAAGAACCAAGGGTATGCCTTGGTTGCAATATAAGGCAACCTAAAGACTAGGATGGACCAGCGTGATTCGGCGAGACCAGTATCCCTGTGATAGCAACTCGTCATCTACCTACCATCTCGAGTCAATCGAGATACGTGAAGCAGAAAGGTGGAGAACTCCAAAAGACCATATACTTGCTATCTAGTTATGGTTGCGGATGGCCATAGGTTAGTAGGGCATAGGGGGGCCTGCGTATAGTTCTCATTTTTGAAGTTGTGCCTTTCATTTGTTGAGGGAGGGGTCGAGTGGGACCATAGCCACTGGAAAAACAGACCTTAGCATCTGCATCGGCAGATGTCGAACGAGTCCCGTGTTTCTTGATTTGCCCTGCCATGAGACTCGGATCGCACATATAGAGGACATGTGCATCTAGACAGCGATAACGATCCACGACACATACATGGGGAAAGTCTACGAACTTATACCACTCTGGGTAGTGTATCCTAGATTAGGGGCGCCATTCGATAGGTAGCATAATCCCTAGTTGGACCTAGGTCGCGTAAACCCCAAAATCATAGAAATGTTCAATAGGTAGCGTAATCCCTAGTTGGACCTAGGTGGCGTAAACTCTAGTTGAATCTAGAATGCGCTCGATAGAAAACCCTAGATTAGATCTAGGTTATAATTAATAGATGTACACCTAAAACAACCACAATTTCAGGGATTGGGATCACATTATTGTTTTATCAGTTTATACAGATTACTAGTTAGGTGGTGCAGAGATATAGATATTAAAATAACAAGGTAGTAGCGAAGCAGAAAAAGGTATAGAAGTGCATCCAGTTTATCTTAACTTATCATATCTTATGCTAACCTTATGATTCCCGTCATCATTGTGTTGTCTTGTATTCAGTTAAATTCATGTCATGTTGCTTTTATCTGTTCACATGCTGAAAGTTGCTGAACTTACCAGACTTTATGTCTGACTCTGTTTTCTTTTGCTTTCTTGTCTTCCGTTCCCCACCCCCACCCCCCACCCCCCACCCCCCACCCCCTGTTCGCTGGGAGGGAATATTACTACTTAGTCTAGTTTTCTTTCCATGCTGAAGGTTAGTCGAAGTTTTTCTTGGATTCTCTTTTCCATTTCTATGGTTGGCTTACGCTACATTGGGGAATATAAATGTTATTTTATGCTTCTTTATTTCGTAAGAAAAATATTCTGGTATTGGAAAACAATTGTTGTACAAACTATTTTATCAATAAAGTAAAGTCCTATTTTCCATTGTTTTAATTTTGTCTGTCTTATAATTTATTTGTATCTTTTACCTCTAACTCTCCACCGAAGTAAAGGCAATCCCTTTGTGAGTGACCTTAACGGATGAGGGGTGTTACACGTGGTATCAGAGCTAAAGGTTAACGGATCAGATAAAAGATTTGAAAAATTATTTTCAAATGGTTATAAAAGGAGCATTTTCAAAAGAAAAGTTTTGTTTTAAAAGCATATACCCCAAAAGCCATACGCACTATCTTCTAATCCTCTATTTGAATTCTTGTCCCCTTCTTTCTTGAGTCTTCTGGGCTCCTGGCTTTCTGGGAGGTAACCTCATCGCGGCATGGTTCCTAGGCTTGACAAGACTACGATACCTATCGAAGGGTAAAGTAGTGTCCAACTTCCATCTATAGCCATAGTAGTTTCACCTGCAGCTAGTTCTCTTTCAAGTTTTGAAGGGTTTGCCGTGCAATGGAGGCAACTTTTGAGAAACTTGTCAATATGATTACATAGGGATGGTAAAGATGAGGATGAGGGAGTTTGGCTAGCGAGCTCAGCGCAAGGATGAGAAATTCATGGATATAAACTCGACTCACGAGGAAAGAAGGAATTATAAAACCTAAGATGAGAGGAAGTATCTTTTCCATGGTATAATAGGGCATATAATTAAGGACAAGGGCAAGGATGAGGGACAGGATTTCCAGAAGGGCGAGTGCATGCTTTCACCACCAGAATACCTGAGAGAGAGAGATAGTAAAAAATATCTATTGGAAAAGTTTAGCTTTTCGTTTTGATTAACCAGTTAGTACTCTTTTAATCTTCGCGCTTCACATTTGTTCATATCTACTTCCATAGTTGAGCCTCTGCACCTTAGTACGTGTATAGTAGAAGATCCCATTAGTATCTCAAATCTAATTAGTGGTTCGGCCCGTTTACCTTTGGTTTGTAAGGATTTGAGAATAGCTATATTAAGTGTTGAGTTTAAGCGTAATGCTTGTGTTTCTGGTTCCATGGGCTATGAGTTGAAAGGAGGGTAGTTGGACTTTTGACTTGCCTTGGAGATACTCTCGAAATTCGATGTAAAGAATCAGTTAGGATTAGCTAGCTAGAATCACTTAATGCATTTATCGACGATTTGCAATCTGTTAGGGTAGTCCATGAGTACGCAGATGTTTTTGATTAGGTTAGGATTTTACCCCTAATACGCAGGATAGACTTCCGCATGTATCCACTTGACAATGAAAAGCCAGTTATCCGATCAACGACGGTTTTGGAAATGGAGGTCAAGAAGCTTCACAATCGTGAAGATTAATTAGATGAGGTGAAGAATAGTGAAGCTCAAGAAGATGCGACTTAGAAGACTAGATACACGCATCATACCCTTTTTCTTAAGGGTACATCCTTGATCTCTTTTTCTAGGAATTTTATGAATACTTTCTAGCTTTTAAGGTGTATCCTCTAGGACGTATAATCGATCCTTAGGTAGAAGCCAATGGATGTAAACATGTATTTGAAACATGTTATGATTGATGGTTGCAAATGGTTGCTCGTGGATGCATATACACACCATAGGCGCTAGAACGACTCATTCACTTTCATATTGCATTTGCTTATATGTATTTGCTTAATGGATTTAACTTGGTATGTTATCATATGGATGTTGCATATGGATGAATGACTATGCACACATGCAATATTTACATAACACGGATGCTTGCATACATGATTGGACGAATGGCACTGAGATAATTCGCATTAAGGAGGTAAACTAAATCAGTAGACCGCCTGATTTTGCATTAGATAAAGGCATATACACACACTATGCATATGAACATGAAAGAATTAGAAATCATTTTAAGGACAATGGATGCCTGTGGTTGAATGGTTGAGTAAATGGGTGATTGGATGGTAGGATACATTCTTCCTAACTTGAAGATTTCAGGGACGAAGTCCTTTTAAGAGGGGGAGAATGTAACACCCAGTAATTCTGTAACATTAAGTTTTGCAAATTAAAGTATAATTAAATTTTAAAGTAAGAATCAAGGTAAACGGGTTGCACCATTGCGTTCGTCTCGAAATTTTGCTTGGAAACGAGTCCGAGTTTTCGAGAAACGGAGTCCGTATGAGGGAGATATGACCTTGCGAAGTTTCAAGGATTTTCAGAATAGAAAAACAGCTCAAATTCGAATTCGAAATTCAAATTCAAACCCCAGTGTAGACTAGGCAGGAATTTTCCTGCCTAGGAGCAGGTCGACCTGGGGGTCGACACTATGGTCGACCTCCTAGGGACCAGGTCGACCCTATGGTCGACCGAGGGGTCGACCTGGTGCTGAAACCCAGTTTTGAGCTTGGGTTCATTCTGATGTTTCTGGTCTCGTTTTTAGTCTAGATTCGTCCGCCAAATCATATATAAACAGCCCCCTAGCCCCATTCCCTTTACACCATTTTATTCTCTCCTTATGCTGCCTCTGGAATAATTGAAATAAATAAATTAAAGTAAAACACGAAGACTATTTCTTGAAGATTACGCTAGGGATTGCAAATTGGAGATTCAAATTAAGATTAAAGCTTTAAAGAAAAGAATCAAAGGCTAATTCAAAGGTTGCGAGCAACGTCATGCAAATCATAGCAAAACGCCAACGCTATCTAATTATCCTTTTCTAAAACCGATCCATGTAAGTTAGTTACTTTTTAGATTTGAACGTCTAGATCTATTTGTGGCATGAAATTAAATGGATATAAGAATATGCCTAATCCTTTCATTTGAATCTGTGCTTGTATATGCCTTTGGTTCTAATTAAGAATTATTGTGATTAATTACCGATGAGACTGTGACTATGCCTATGTCATTGAAACTACTGTTAATGGCCTAAGACTATGACTATGAACAAAAGACTATTGCCTATGACCATGATTCATGACTATGGTATTATTTCCTATGAATACGAACATAAGACTATGCCTATGACTATGAACAGAAGACCATTGCCTACGACCATGATTCATGACTATGAGATTATTGGCTATGATTATGAACAAAAGACTATTGTCTATGACCGTGACTTTGAAATTATTACAGTTAATTGCCTATGACTATTTAGGATAATTGCCTAGGACTATTTTGGTTAATTATCCATGACTATGGTGGTTAATTTTTTATGTCCAAACACTATAGTATATTATACACCGAACTGGGATTTTGTTGGATCTCATACCTAGGGTGTGACTTGCTAAGTTTATTCCTATTCACTATTATGTACACCAAAACCATTGGATCCATTATCCTTGTATTTGGCTCGCTTTTGCATGCCTATTCTTTTATGTCAATTCTCATGTTTATACTCTATTCCCTTTTTAGTTTCATTTCATAAGTATTTAGAAAACTTGTGAAATCATGGTATACGTACGTTATGAATGCGTGGTTATTTGGGGTATAACATGAAATCTATATTATTTGGCATAATTTAGAGCATGTATTATAACATGACTATTAGATGCAAATTGGGGTAATTTGATGTGAATTATAGAAGATGTAATTTGATATATTGAATCTAATATTGGCAAGCAAACTAAGCTTTAGGCATAAATTGTAAACTAGAGTATCAAATCTAGTTTTGACATGAACTGTAAGTGGGAATACTAGAACTAAATTGGCATAAAACTGCAAGTCAGGTTAAAAGATAGGTAAATCAAGATTTGGACCTAGAATATAAGGTATGTTAGTGGGCATGACAAATGAATATGATATAGGCCAAATTTGTTTAAAAGAGTTGTTAGAAGTTTACATATAGACAAAAAGGATAAATATGTAGATCTAGGGAAAACGAATATGCCTAACCCGAGGTTAGATTGAGTTACGGTATAAGACTCCCCGGAACCGCCCGATAAATCTAGCAACCGTAACAATACCTATCTAATGTTGGTGGTTAGAGCATTGAGCCCAAAAGGACCCGAGGTTAGACTGAGTTGCGGTGTAAATCTGCCCGGAACCGACCGGCACATCCAGTGACCGCAACAATACCTGTCTAATGTGAGACGTTGGTGCTTTAAATGAATAGTTTAAAGCTAAGAAACAATTAAGCTAGAATGGGAGGGTTAAGACCATAGGAACACTTAACCAACTTAACATGTTAGCAAGACAAGACTTGTAGGGGTTAAATAACCGTTATAACATGTTGACTAGACAAGTGGGTGAGGTTAAGAAAAGGTTTAACTGTTATAACATATTAACTAGACTAGAAGGTGGGGTTAAGTAAAATACAATTAGCCAATTTAACATGTTAACTAGACTAGAAGGTGGTGTTAAGAAAACTTAGGACACTTAGCCATCATAGTGTGACAAATGAACAAGGTTAAGTTAAAACATGAAAGGACAATACATAACCACTAGAACATGTGAATTAAACAAATGTTAGGGTTAAGTTAACTAAGAGAACACTTAACTGTTATAACATGTTAGCTAAATAGATGGGCTGGGTTAAGCTAAAGAGAACACTTAACCAATACAAGATGAAGGGGTGGGGTTAAGTAATAAGAGATACTTAACCAATATAATTTGATTTGTGGTAGGGTTAATCAACATGAACTTCTGATAACACTTAACCAGTTTAACATGACAAATGAATAGGTTAAGTTAACTTGAATTGACTAATGACACTTAACCAATCCAACTTGACGAGAAGGAGAACTAAGTAGTAAATCTTAGTCAAAGTGGCTAAGTAGAAAACCTTAGTTAAGAAAACGATGATTCAGGAAACTAAGTGGTAAACCTTAGTTAAGAGAACTAAGTAGTAATCCTTAATGGAACAAAAAAAGGAGCGAATGTCCATCTGATCTTAAAGAAGGCTCCAACGAACTGGGTGACGAAGCACGCGGCTTTAAGGGGACGTGAGGGTACTCTTGGTATCCCTCTGTGAGGCTGTAGATGATCCTCCTGGGCTCACAGAGGTTAACGTCTGCGTTAGTAGAACCAAGGAAATGCCTTGGTTGCAATATAAGGCAACCTAAAGACTAGGATGGACCAGCGTGATTCGGCGAGACCAGTATCCCTGTGATAGCAACTCGTCGTCTACCTACCATCTTGAGTCAATCGAGATACGTGAAGCAGAAAGGTGGAGAACTCCAAGAGAACATATACTTGCTATCTAGTTATGGTTGCGGATGGCCATAGGTTAGTGGGGCATAGTGGGGCCTGCGTGTAGTTCTCATTTTTCAAGGTGTGCCTTTCATTAGTTGAGATAGGGGTCGAGTGGGACCATAGCCACTGGAAAACAGAACTTAGCATCTGCATCGGCAGATAACTTAAAGCTCCCGATTGAGTCCCGTGTTTCTTGATTTGCCCTGCCACGAGACTCGGGTTGCACATATAGAGGACATGTGCATCTAGACAACGATAACATTCCACGACACATATGTGGGGAAAGTCTAGGAACATGTACCACTCTGGGTAGTGTGTCCTAGATTTGGGGTGCCATTCGATTGGTATCATAATCCCTAGTTGGACCTAGGTCGCGTAAACCCTAAAATTCGGGAAACTTTCAAGAGGTAGCATAATCCCTAGTTGGACCTAGGTGGCGTAAACCCTCGTCGAATCTAGAATGCGTTCGATAGAAAACCCTAGATTAGATCCAGGTAATAAATAATAGATGTACACCTGAAACAACCACAATTTTGGGGATTGGGATCACGTTATTGTTTTATCAGTTTATATAGATTACTAGTTAGGTGGTGCAGAGATATAGAAATTAGAATAACAAGGTAGTAGCGAAGCAGAAAAAAGTATAGAAGTGCATCCAGTTTATCTTACCTTATCATATCTTGTGCTAACCTTATGATTCTCGTCATCATGGTGTTGTCTTGTATTCAGTTAAATTCATGTCATGTTGCTTTTACCTGTTCACATACTGAAAGTTACTGAACTTACCAGACATTATGTCTGACTCTGTTTTCTTTCGCTTTCTTGTCTTCCGTTTCCCCCCCAGGTTCACAGGGAGGGAATATTACTACTTAGTCCAGTTTTCTTTCCAAGCTGAAGGTTAGTCGAAGTTTTGCTTGGATTCTCTTTTCTATTGCTATGGCTGGCTCACGCTACATTGGGGTATATAAATGTTACTTTATGCTTCTCTATTTTGTAAGACAGATATTCTGGTATTGGAAAACAATTGTTGTACAAACTATTTTATCAATAAAATAAAGTTCTATTTTCCGTTGTTTTAAATTTGTCTGTCTTGTAATTTATCTGTATCTTTTACCTATAACTCTCCATCGAAGTTAATGCATTCCCTTTGTGAGTGTCCTTAATGGATGTGGGGTGTTATAGTGTAGCTGAGTTTGTCTCAAAATGCTTGATATGCCAGCAAGTCAAGTCAAAACAGAAGAAGCCTGGTGGTCTGCTTCATCCTCTGGAGGCCCCATAGTGGAAATGGGATAGAATTTCGATGGACTTTATTGATGGGTTGCCTAGGTCAAGAAAGTGCAATACAAGTATTTGGGTAATAGTGGATAGGCTCACTAAAAGCGCTTACTTTATACCTATAAAAATTAGGAGGATTGCCTCATTGTTAGCATCCATTTGTCTTAAAGAGGTGGTTCGACTGCATGGAATACCCTCTAGCATAGTAAGTGATCGAGATCCTATCTTTACGAACGAGTTTTGGAAGAGTTTGCAAGAGGCTTTAGGCACACAGGTATGCTTAAGCACTGCCTATCACCCTCAAACCGATGCTCAGACGGAAAGGGTGAATAGAGTATTAGAAGATCTCTTGAGATTGTGCATTATTTATTTTGAGGGAACATGGGAGGATCACCTTACTTTGGTGGAGTTCACCTACAACAATAGCTACCAAACCACCATAGGCATGGTGAAAGAGTCTAAACAGCGTTAGGATCTTATATTATGGAGTATAAGCAGGATATAATGTAGATAATAATAGTAGCAGTAAGTAAATTCACACAATCGATTTATACTGGTTCGGATCACCGTCCTACGTCCAGTCCCAGACTCCCTTCTGGAATTTCACTAACGCAACAACCCTCACTTCACCTGGAGGAATAGGTTCACAATTACCCGAACAGCCGAACGGGATTTCTTGCCTCAACTGCTGAAGAGGTCTTCACTAGTACAAAGATAAATGTTGACTTAGTGTGTTCTTGATAAAACAAATTGTCAAATAGTAAGTACAACCTTCCTATAGTCTTTTCTTGATGATTATCGGGAAGCTTGTGAAAGATTATGGAAGTTTAAGGTCACAAAATGTTTGTAAGTAGTATTCTTTGAGAAATCAGAATTCTTTTAGAATAATAGAGAGTTAGAATAAGGATTAGTAATCAAAACAATTGTGGAAACCTCTATTTATAATATTCAAAGAATTGCAACTGATCATGAAAGGATTCGATGAAGAGAAGTAAGTTGTATCTCTTCAATATAGATGCATCCTTTCAGAAACAGAAGTCTTAGTTAAAATTTTCAGAAGCCTCTTTTGATTTGAATTAAAAATAAGAAGAGTAGTATGTTTGTCTCCAGAAACAGACGTCTGGTAGAATTAGTCAGACGTCTGAAAATTCATACTGAATTTTCTTTGTTTCAGCAAACAGACGTCTGGTCTGATTATGTCAGACGTCTGTTTCTGTAAACAGACTACTTCTTGCTTTCTTATTCATTGTTGCTAACATATATTCATAAATACTTTGTGTGTGTATAATCATCAGGAAATACTTTAACATATCTTTTCTAAGACTAATCTAGACTCATACAAATAATATTTCCCTTGAGTTCTTGAATCCGATTGTCAACAAAGTTTCATCTTCCTGCAAAACAAAGTTAGTCGATAGCATATGAACATATATAGTTGTCATAGTCAAAATGCTATACTTAGCGATTCAACATTCTCCCCCTTTTTGACTAATGACAACTAAGTATACTCCCCCTGTCAATATGCATATATATTATTTTATGTTTTCTCCCCCTTTGGCATTTGACAAAAAGGAATACTTTATAGAACACAAACATAACATTCATGAAGTTAATATCAAAGCATACTACACCAAAACAAAACATCACAACGCAACATCACAACCACAGAAATGCACATATAAGTGTTTTGTGCATGGAGTACTAAAATACTACATTCCCAAAATATAATTGTTCAAAAGAAAAGATACCATACCCATACCATCATCAAATATTCGGAGATTCCTCCGAGTCATGATCATCTGGAGAAGCACTGCCTTCCGAATCTTCAACTACTTCTTGAGAGTTAGTAGACCAATGAAACGGTGATGACTCTTGAGCTTGTGTCGAAGTAGTTCCAGAACAAGACACCGCATTCCAAATTTGATTTAAAAACTTTTTAATCTAGTCAAACTTCTTATTAGTTTTTGTGTCAAAAGTGTTAAGTTGACGATGAAGTTTCGACTGTTTTTGCGAAAGAATGACGAGAGTTTGTTTTGAAGAAGCTTCCAAAGAAATAATTTGAATTCCTCCTTCGTCCCTATTTCATTGATGGTGTGAAGGTTCAGGAACAAGCGATTCGGGATTAGAAGCAACATGTTGAGTCCATTCTTCGAAAGATAGATGGTCCAAAGTCGATGGGTTGGGATCAATATCCATTAACTTCAATGTCTTGTAACCAATTTCTTTAATTGTCTTTGTTGGAATAGCATCGGGGATTTAAATTTCAGCAGTAGTTAAAATTCGAGTAATGTAGACCCAGTAATGCAAAGTCTTATATTTCCTTTTATAGGTGATGTCTAACCACTCGTGTAACACCCCGTAATTCTGTGACATTAAGATTCTCAAATTAAAGTATAGTTAATTTTTAAAAGAAAAATTAAAAGAAAAAGATCCATGCAGTTGTTTAATTTAAGTATTGTAACTAACATGAAAAAGAGAAGTAAGGAGAGAACAATAATTATTATTGTTCTAAGACTTATTAACAAAAGCCTCTGTAGCTCAGTTGGTTAAGGCATTGGATTTGTAGCATGGAGGTCGGCGGTTCGAACCCCGGCGGCGGCACAAATTTTTATCTTTGTTTTAGAGAGGGCCAACTGAACATGCAAATATATGTATGTATACAAATTCAAAATCTTAAAGAATAAGAACGTACATATAAGGAAATAAAGAAAATATATATATAAATATGAGAATATAAATATATATATATATATGCAAAAATATATGTATACGAAAGATAAAGTTCAAGATAAGGCTACAGTCAATGAAATATGGCAACATCATTTGAATTTTGAAAATAAAATGAAAGTTGTGCGTATATATATACGCGTAAATTGGTCGTTAGAGGAATTGTATACATATAAGAATATTTCATGTGAATAAAATAGTTAAATAAATTCCAGAAATTCAAAAGTTCGAAAATCAAACTTCTACGCCAAAACAATTCATTCGAAATTCAAATTTCTACGCCAAAATAGCTTGTGGGACCCAATGCTGACTTTCACTGCATGTATGATAAGGTTTGGCTAGATTCATCTACGTACCTGGACTATTTTCTTAACTGGGTTCAATGCTGACTCAGCGCTGCGTGTACGATAAGGTCTTGAGCAGCTATATAAACATCCCTAGTCTTCATTCTCTTTGCATCAATTCTCTTCTATCCTTATGCTGCTAAGATTCATGGCTTCTTACCCTCCTCTAAATTTTCTTAAATAATTAAAATAAAATATAAATTCAAGACATGGAGATGCTGCTCAAATCTGTTCAAGAGAAGATTCAAATCAAAGTGAAGAATTCAAAGGCTAAATCAACAAACCTCGAGCAACGACATACGAATCATAGCATCGCCGTTCTTCTATTCTAGATCTAATTTCTGTAAGTTGGTTATTTCTAGACTTGAACATTTTATTTTTATTTGTGACTTGAAATTAAAAGGATATAAGAAAAATGCCTAATCTTTTCACTTGGATCTGTGTTTATTTAAGTTTTTGGATCTAATTCTTGACTATGGCCCAGAACATACTATGAATTTGATTGACGGCCTATGACTATTGAACAAAGAGGATATGCCTATTCCTATGATCATGATTATGAGAACTATGACCATGAACCTATTGCCTTTGAATTACGAACATGAACCTTGATTTTGGACATACAACATATGACTATGACATTGCCTATGACAATGACTTATGACTATGGGAATTATTTTCCCTTTTGGACTATGAACATTGCCTATAACTATGAACTTTGCCTTTGATTCATAATTAGGAAAATTGTTGCTTAAGTTTTGTGGCTATGAAATTGGGTCTAAACTCGATTATCTATTTTATCTGTTCCTTGTTTTTCTTTGGTTTTAGACTGTGGGAATTTACCTATTCAGTTAGGTCTACCCATGTTCTTGAACCTATTCTATCTATTGGTTTTAGACCGTGGGAATTTACCTATTAAGTTAGGTCTACCCATATTCTTGAACCTACGTCGTTATCCAAACCTTTTATGCCAGATATTATCCCTTTTAATAGCATCTTTGGTTCATTCCCTATTTTCTACGAATCTAGATTTATTTACAATCTAGGTTAAATCACGATTATACGAACGGTGGGAATGCATTTTGGGGAAAATATGAAAATGAACATAAATGTAGTTATAAGCTTGGAAATTGGCATAAATTGGGAATATGTATAATGGCATGTTCATAGGAATGCAAATTGGATAAGTTTGACATATTAAATTTAGTATTAACAAGTAAGCTAAATTTTAGGCATGAAATGTAAACTAGAATAATAATTCTAGTCTTACCATAAACTGTGAATTAGGAATGTTAAATCAAAATTGTGTTAATTAAAGATTTGGAATAAATATATTAGCACAATTTTGAATTTAGCCATAATTGTGAGAAATTGTCATGTTTAGAATAAATTATGGTTAGTGACACTTAATTTGGTATAATTTATATACCAAAAAGTATAAATATGATAAATAAGAGGGAACGGGCCATAATAATAAATGTGACAATGTACATTAAAATTTTAATAATGAAATAAGTAAATTAGGAGTAAATTTACTTATAAAATTTGTCATAAATGATAAATTGTTAATTTACCACAAAATATGTAACTTGCATGTAGGTAAAGTTTTGGCCATAAATTATAAACTAGGATATTTAATCTAGTTTTGGCAATGAAATAGGAAATGGCATGAACTGCAAGTTGGGTTAGGACTTGGGCCTAGAATATAAGTATACTAGTAGGCAGGACAAAATGAAAATGGTATAGGCCAAGTTTATTTAAAAAGGGAAAATGGACTTTGAAGATAAATTGTTGACAATTTATATATGGACAAAAGAAAGGTTTTCTCTTTGAATAACACATACACCTGAAAGTTCTAGGGTGACAGAGAGGATAGTGTCTAGGCTTGGGTTTAGAAAATACAAGTTTCCTGCCCTCCCTGGCTATCGCTAACTGATCCGAAGGACAGGATGGTTGTTTTCAAAACCAAATTAGGAAATTAATTAAAAACCCTTTGAACTTAGAAAACATGAATATGCCTAACCCGAGGTTAGACTGAGTTGCGGTGTAAACCTGCCCAGAACCGACCGGCACATCCAGTAACCGTAGCAATATCTATCTAATGTGAGAGGTTGCGGCTTTAATTTATTAATTAAAGCTAGAACAAGAATGGGAGAGTTAAGTCCATAGAAACAATTAACCAATTTAACACAGTTAAGCAAGAATGGGTGGGTTAAGACCATAGAAACACTTAACCAACTTAACACAGTTAAGCTAGAATGGGAAGGTTAAGTCCATAGGAACACTTAACCAACTTAACACAGATAAGCTAGAATGGGAAGGTTAAGGAACACTTAACCAACTTAGCACAGTTAAAGCTAGAATGGGGGGGTTAAGTCCATGGGAATACTTAGCCAAATTAACATGTTGACTAGACTAGAAGGTGGGGTTAAGTAAAGTTAATACACTTAGCCAATTTAACATGTTAATTAGACTAGAGATTGGGGTTAAGTAATACACTTAGCCAATTTAATATGTTAGCTGGACTAGACCATAGGTTTAAGTAAACTTGAACGCTTAACCATCAGAATATGATAAATGAATAGGGTTAATTAAAAAGCATAAAGGGATAACACTTAACCAGTTTAACAGGATAAGGGAAGAGGGTTAAGATAGCTTGAATCGACTAAAGACACTTAACCAATCCAACCTGGCGAGAAAGAAAACTAAGTAGTAAACCTCAGTTGAAAAGGGGACTAAGTAGTAAAACTTAGTTAAGAAAACAAGGAATTTGGAAACTAAGTGGTAAACCTTAGTTAGTAGAACTAAGTAGTAATTCTTAGTATAAAACGAAGGAGCGGACATCCATCTGATTTTAAAGAAGGCTCCAACGAATTGGGTTACGAAGCCCGAGGCTTCGAGGGGACGTGAGGGTACTCTTGGTATCCCTCTGTGAGGCTGCAGATGATCCTCCTGGGCCCACAGAGGTTAAGGTCTGCGTAGAAGAACTAGGGGTATGCCTTGGTTGCTATACATGGCAACCTAAAGACTAGGATGGACCAGCGTGATTCGGCGAGCAAACGGTAGCCCTGTGATAGCGACTCGTCGTCTACCATCCATCTTCAGTCAAGCGAGACACGTGAAGCGGGAAGGCTGGAGGACTCATACGGACCACATACTTGCTATCTAGTTGTTGTTGCGGGGTGTTGTTGGCCATAGAATTAGTAGGGCAGATAGGGGCCTTCGTACAGTTTTCATTTTACAAGGGTGGCCATCCATTAGTTGAGGGAGGGGTCGAGTGGGACCATAGCCACTGGAAAAACAGACCTTAACATCTACATTGGCAGATATTGAAAGCTCCCGACCAAGTTCCGTATTTCTAGAGTAGCCCTGACACGGGACTCGGGTAGCACATTACAGGACATGTGCATCTAGACAAGCGATAACGATTTGCGATACATGCATGGGGAAAGTCTAGGAACATGTACCACTCTAGGTAGTGTATCCTAGACTAAAGGGCATCGTTCGACAGGTAACATAATTCCTAGTTGAACTAGGTGGCATAAATCCTGAATCCGAGAAGCATTCACTAGATAGCGTAAACTTTAGAGGAATCTAGAAAGTACTTAGTAGGAAACCCTTGATTAAATCTAGGTAACAAATAAATAAATGGATGCCTGAAGGCGATGGAAAATACAGGGATTGGGATCACGTTATCGTTACTAGTTGGGACAATAGTTAGGCGGTGCAGAGATATAGAAATCAGTATAACAAGGAAATAGCGAAGTGGCGAAAGTATTACAGCATATCCAGTTTATCTTAATTTAGCATATCTTGTGTTAATCTAACCTAATCTTGCCAACCCTATCATCATGGTGTAATCTTGTATTCAGTTAATTCATGTCGTTTTGTTTTTCCCTTGTTCACATGCTAGAAGTTACTGAACTTACTCAGGCATTATGTCTGAATCTGTTTTCCTTTTGTCTTCTTTTCTTCCGTTCCACCCCCCCCCCCCCCCCCCCCCAGGTAGTAGAGGAGGGAATAGTATAGCTCAGGTTAAGTTGGAATGTCACTCTTTCCCAGCTTGAAGATTTGTCGAAGTTTGCTTGGATTCTGTTTCCGGATGCTATGGGTGGCTCTTGCTAAAATTGGTGAATATAAATATTGTTTTATGCTTCTTTATTTTGTAAGACAGATGATACTTTGATATTGTAAAGAAATCTTTGTACAAACTATTTTATCAGTAAAGCAAAGTTTTATTTTCCGCTGTTTAATTTCTGTCTGTCTTGTAATTTATCTGCATCTTTTACCCTAAATACTCCATAGAACTTACTGCATTCCCTTTGTGAGTGACACTAATGGACGTGGGGTGTTACACGTGGTATCAGAGCTGAAGGTTACCGGATCAGATAAAAGATTTGAAAAATTATTTTCAAACGGTTTTTAAAGAAGCATTTTTAAAAGAAAGGATTTGTTTTAAAGGCATATTCCCCAAAGCCATTCGCATTGTCTCCTCTTCCTCTGTTTAAATTCTTGTCTCCTTCTTTCTTGAGTCTCTGGGGCTCCTGGCTTTCTGGGAGGTAACATCATCGAAAGGCAAAGTATTGCCCGTCTTCCATCTGTAGCCGTAGTTGTTTCACTTACGGCCAGTCTTCTTTCAAGGTTATAGGGTTTTCCGTACGATGGAAACAGCTTTCGAGAGATTTGCCAACATAGTTATACACGGAAAGGGATGAGAGTTTGGCAAAGGAACACAACCCTAGGATGAGGAAAATCATGGATGTAGACTTGGCTCACAAAGGAGGAAGGGATTATAAAACCTTAGACAAGAGGAAGTATCTTTACTCGGGTATGATAGGGCATATAATTAAGGATGAGGGCAAGAACAAAGGACAAGATTTTCAGAAGGGCAAGTACATGCTGAGCGTACCTAGGAGATAGGTGGTAAAAGTTTCTGTTGGAAGAATCTAGTTTTTCTGTTCGGATTTAGCGCTTCGCATTTCTTCATATTTGCTTCCATAATCGAGTCTCTGCACCTTAGTACTTGTATAGTAAGAAGATCCCAATCAGTCTCAAACTAGTGGGTGGTTCGACCCGTTTATTTTTGGTTAGTAGGGGTTTGAATAGCTATCGAGTTTGCTTATATCATATCACGTAGATTGTCTAAAGGAGATATTCCTTGGGTGCTTGTCTGATATTGGTTTAGGCCTTTGGGGCTTGAACTTGAGGAATGTCGAGTTCGACTAGGATGGTTTGCATGAGAGATGGATAGTTGTGGCAGGCGCTCTAAAAAGCGCGCAGTGATCTTTCAACCCTTATAGTTATGGCATGGTGGATAAGGGAGAGACCTCTAATCATACACTTGGTACCGGGATTGACATCTGTTTATTTTGGAAATGGAGGTTAGGAACTTCACAATCGTGAAGATAAATTGATTAAGATAAAGTGGAGTAAAGCTCAAGAAGGCTAGATACTAGCAACATGCCCTTTTTCCTTAAGGGTGCATCCTTGATTTCTCTGTTTAGGAGCTTTACGCATAGTTGTTTCTCTCTTTCCAAAGTATATCATCTAGGTCGTATCTGCGATCCTTAGGTAGAAGCCAAAGGAAGTAAACATGTATTTGAAACATGTTATGGTTGAATGGTTGCAAGTGGTTGCAAATGGTTGCTCGTGGATGCATACATATTAGGCACCAGATCAAGTTCAGACGCTCTCATATTACATTTACATATATGCATTTGTTTATAAGTTGAACTTGATATGATATCATATGGACGTTGCATATGGATGAATGGTTGTGCACGCATGTAGTATTTACATGACTAGGGATGTTTGCATGCATGATTGGACGCATGGCACTAACATGATTTGCATTAAGGAGGTCAACTGAATCAGTAGACCGCCTGATTTTGCATTAGATAGAGACATATACACACACTATGCATATGAACATGAAAGCATTAGAAATCTTTTAAGGACAATGAATGCCTGTGATTGAATGGTTGAGTAGATGGGTGATTGGATGGTAGGACACATTCTTCCTCACTTGAAGATTTCGGGGACGAAATCCTTTTAAGTGGGGGAGAATGTAACACCCCGTAATTCTGTGACATTAAGATTCTCAAAATAAAGTATAATTAATTTTTAAAAGAAAAATTAAAAGAAAAAGATCCATGCAGTTGTTTAATTTAAGTATTGTAACTAACATGAAAAAGAGAAGTAAGGAGAGAACAATAATTAGTATTGTTCTAAGACTTATTAACAAAAGCCTCTGTAGCTCAGTTGGTTAGGGCATTGGATTTGTAGCATGGAGGTCGGGGGTTCGAACCCCGGCGGCGGCATAAATTTTTATCTTTGTTTTAGAGAGGGCCAACTGAACATGCAAATATATGTAAGTATACAAATTAAAAATTTGAACGAATAAGAACGTACAAATAAGGAAATAAAGAAAATATATATATACATATGAGAATATAAATATATATATGCAAAACTATATGTATACGAAAGATAAAGTTCAAGATAAGGCTACAGTCAATGAAATATGGCAACATCATTTGAATTTTGAAAATAAAATGAAAGTTGTGCGTATATATATACGCGTAAAATGGTCGTTAGAGGAATTGTATACATATAAGAATATTTCATGTGAATAAAACAGTTAAATAAATTCCGGAAATTCAAAAGTTCGAAAATCAAACTTCTACGCCAAAACAATTCATTCGAAATTCAAATTTCTACGCCAAAATAGCTTATGGGACCCAATGCTGACTCAGCAATGCATGTATGATAAGGTTTGGCTAGATTCATCTACGTACCTGGATTATTTTCTAAACTGGGTTCAATGCTGACTCTGCGCTGCGTGTACGATAAGGTCTTGAGCAGCCATATAAACATCCCTAGTCTTCATTCTCTTTGCACCAATTCTCTTCTATCCTTATGCTGCTAAGATTCATGGCTTCTTCCCCTCCTCTAAATTTTCTTAAATAATTAAAATAAAATATAAATTCAAGACATGGAGATGCTGCTCAAATCTGTTCAAGAGAAGATTCAAATCAAAGTGAAGAATTCAAAGGCTATATCAACAAACCTCGAGCAACGACATACGAATCTTAGCATCGCCGTTCTTCTATTCTAGATCTAATTTCTGTAAGTTGGTTATTTCTAGACTTTAATGTTTTATTTTTATGTGTGACATGAAATTAAAAGGATACAAGAAAAATGCCTAATCTCTTCACTTGGATCTGTGCTTATTTAAGTTTTTGGATCTAATTCTTGACTATGGCCCAGAACATACTATGAATTTGATTGACGGTCTATGACAATTGAACAAAGATGATATGCCTATGCCTATGATCATGATTATGAGAACTATGACCATGAACCTATTGCCTTTGAATTACGAACATGAACCCTGATTTGGGACATACAACATATGACTATGATATTGCCTATGACAATGACTTATGACTATGGGAATTATTTTCCCTTTTGGACTATGAACATTGCCTATTACTATGAACTTTGCCTATGATTCATAATTAGGAAAATTGTTGCTTAAGATTTGTGGCTATGAAATTGGGTCTAAACCCGATTATCTATTTTATCTGTTCCTTGTTTTTCTTTGGTTTTAGACTGTGGGAATTTACCTATTCAGTTAGGTCTACCCATGTTCTTTAACCTATTCTATCTATTGGTTTTAGACCGTGGGAATTTACCTATTAAGTTAGGTCTACCCATATTCTTGAACCTACGTCGTTATCCAAACCTTTTATGCCAGTTATTATCCCTTTTCATAGCATCTTTGGTTCATTCCCTATTTTCTACGAATCTAGATTTATTTACAAACTAGGTTAAATCACGATTATACGAACGTGGGAATGCAATTTGGGGAAAATATGAAAATGAACATAAATGTAGTTATAAGCTTGGAAATTGTCATAAATTGGGAATATGTATTATGGCATGTTCATAGGAATGCAAATTGGATAAGTTTGACATATTAAATTTAGTATTAGCAAGTAAGCTAAATTTTAGGCATGAAATGTAAACTAGAATAATAATTCTAGTCTTACCATAAACTGTGAATTAGGAATGTTAAATCAAAATTGTGTTAATTAAAGATTTGGAATAATTATATTAGCACAATTTTGAATTTAGCCATAATTGTGAGAAATTGTCATGATTAGAACAAATTATGGTTAGTGACACTTAATTTGGTATAGTTTACATACCAAAAAGTATAAATATGATAAATAAGTGGGAACGGGCCATAATAATAAATGTGACAATGTACATTAAAAGTGTAATAATGAAATAAGTAAATTAGGAGTAAATTTACTTATAGAATTTGTCATAAATGATAAATTGTTCATTTACCACAAAATATGTAACTTGCATGTAGGTAAAGTTTTGGCCATAAATTATAAACTAGGATATTTAATCTAGTTATGGCAATGAAATAGGAAATGGCCTGAACTGCAAGTTGGGTTAGGACTTGGGCCTAGAATATAAGTATACTAGTGGGCAGGACAAAATGAAATTGGTATAGGCCAAGTTTATTTAAAAAGGGAAAATGGACTTTGAAGATAAATTTTTGAAAATTTATATATGGACAAAAGAAAGGTTTTCTCTTTGAATAACACATACACCTGAAAGTTCTAGGGTGACAGAGAGGATAGTGTCTAGGCTTGGGTTTGGAAAATACAAGTTTCCTGCCCTCCTTGGCTATCCCTAACTGATCGGAAGGACGGGATGGTTGTTTTCAAAACCAGATTTGGAAATTAATCAAAAACCCTTTGAACTTAGAAAACATGAATATGCCTAACCCGAGGTTAGACTGAGTTGCGGTGTAAACCTGCCCGGAACCGACCGGCACATCCAGTAACCGCAGCAATATCTGTCTAATGTGAGAGGTTGCGACTTTAATTTATTAATTAAAGCTAGAACAAGAATGGGAGAGTTAAGTCCATAGAAACACTTAACCAATTTAACACAGTTAAGCAAGAATGGGTGGGTTAAGTCCATAGAAACACTTAACCAACTTAACACAGTTAAGCTAGAATGGGAAGGTTAAGTCCATAGGAACACTTAACCAACTTAACACAGTTAAGCTAGAATGGGAAGGTTAAGTCCATAGGAACACTTAACCAACTTAGCACAGTTAAAGCTAGAATAGGAGGGTTAAGTCCATGGGAATACTTAGCCAAATTAACATGTTGACTAGACTAGAAGGTGGGGTTAAGTAAAGTTAATACACTTAGCCAGTTTAACATGTTAATTGGACTAGAGGTTGGTGTTAAGTAATACACTTAGCCAATTTAATATGTTAGCTGGACTAGACCATAGGGTTAAGTAAACTTGAACGCTTAACCATCAGAATATGATAAATGAATAGGGTTAAGTAAAAAGCATAAAGGGATAACACTTAACCAGTTTAACAGGATAAGGGAAGAGGGTTAAGATAGCTTGAATCGACTAAAGACACTTAACCAATCCAACCTGGCGAGAAAGAAAACTCAGTAGTAAACCTCAGTTGAAAAGGGAACTAAGTAGTAAAAATTAGTTAAGAAAACAAGGAATTTGGAAAATAAGTGGTAAACCTTAGTTAGTAGAACTAAGTAGTAATTCTTAGTATAACACGAAGGAGCGGACGTCCATCTGATTTTAAAGAAGGCTCCAACGAATTGGGTTACGAAGCCCGAGGCTTCGAGGGGACGTGAGGGTACTCTTGGTATCCCTCTGTGAGGCTGCAGATGATCCGCCTGGGCCCACAGAGGTTAAGGTCTACGTAGAAGAACCAGGGGTATGCCTTGGTTGCAATGCATGGCAACCTAAAGACTAGGATGGACCAGCGTGATTCGGCGAGCAAACGGTAGCCCTGTGATAGTGACTCGTTGTCTACCGTCCATCTTCAGTCAAGCGAGACACGTGAAGCGGGAAGGCTGGAGGACTCATACGGACCACATACTTGCTATCTAGTTGTGGTTGCAGGGTGTTGTTGGCCATAGAATTAGTGGGGCAGATAGGGGCCTTCGTACAGTTCTCATTTTACAAGGGTGGCCGTCCATTAGTTGAGGGAGGGGTCGAGTGGGACCATAACCACTGGAAAAACAGACCTTAACATCTGCATCGGCAGATATTGAAAGTTCCCGACCGAGTTCCGTATTTCTAGAGTAGCCCTGACACGGGACTCGGGTAGCACATTACAGGACATGTGCATCTAGACAAGCGATAACGATTCGCGATACATGCGTGGGGAAAGTCTAGGAACATGTACCACTCTAGGTAGTGTATCCTAGACTAAAGGGCATCGTTCGACAGGTAACATAATTCCTAGTTGAACTAGGTGGCATAAATCCTGAATCCGAGAAGCATTCAGAAGATAGCGTAAACTTTAGAGGAATCTAGAAAGTACTTGGTAAGAAATCCTTGATTAAATCTAGGTAACAAATAAATAAATGGATGCCTGAAGGCGATGGAAAATACAGGGATTGGGATCACGTTACCGTTACTAGTTGGCACACTAGTTAGGTGGTGCAGAAATATAGAAACCAGTATAACAAGGAAATAGCGAAGCGGGGAAAGTATTACAGCATATCCAGTTTATCTTAATTTAGCATATCTTGTGTTAATCTTACCTAATCTTGCCAACACTATCATCATGGTGTAATCTTGTATTCAGTTAATTCATGTCATTTTGTTTTTCCCTTGTTCACATGCTAGAAGTTACTGAAATTACTCAGACTTTATGTCTGACTCTGTTTTCCTTTCGTCTTCTTTTCTTCCGTTCCCCCCCCCCCCCCCAAGGTAGTAGAGGAGGGAATAGTATAGCTCAGGTTAAGTTGGAATGTCACTCTTTCCCAGCTTGAAGATTTGTCGAAGATTGCTTGGATTCTCTTTCCGGATACTATGGCTGGCTCTTGCTAAAACTGGGGAAAATAAATATTGTTTTATGCTTCTTTATTTTGTAAGATAGATGATACTTTGATATTGTAAAGAAATCTTTGTACAAACTATTCTATCAATAAAGCAAAGTTTTATTTTCCGCTGTTTAATTTCTGTCTGTCTTGTAATTTATCTGCATCTTTTACCCTAAATACTCCACAGAACTTAGTGCATTCCCTTTGTGAGTGACACTAACGGACGTGGTGTGTTACAACTTGTCCATAATTATTTTTGCCCAATTGATCTGTTTTCGAGAGTAGATGGCATACAATGCTTGGAAATCCCTTTTATAAAGCTTCTCATAACTTCCTTTTCGTGGATTTATTGTTCGGACTAAAACACGATTAAAAAGTCTAGCTTGTGGACGAAGATTGGTAGAAGTTAGTTTTCTCATATCAGTAAGATCGTCGGAAATAAATTTATGAGATACTTCATCTCTTTGAGTCCTATTAACTTCTATATCGTCAATATCCAAACCTTGCCAAGCACATTTTAAGGTTTGTCCTAATCTTTGAAGAGGAAGTAAAATCCTTTTTCCACAAACCATTGTCCAAATGCAATCGGTTGTGTTTTGAGGTTTCATATGGTCAAGAGTCATGTTGGCTAAGAACAACTTAACAAGCAAAGGGTATATTTTGACATTGTTTGTATTATATTCTTCCAAAGATTCAAAGTGGAAATGTCTAGCGAATTGGAGAAGTCTATAATTAGAAAAGGCATCAAATTTAACGAAAGCACCTTCGAAAAACTTGGAATTCTTCATTGCTTTGTACCTAGCCTTTGCAATGTCTCCATGAAGCCATTTTGGATTTGATCTTCTGATGGAGGTAGAGCTTCTTGTTCTCGTGTGCGTTTGCCTCTAGTAGTCATGATTATTATAAAAAGATTGAAGATTTTGAAGTAGTTTAAAATTGGGGATTTAGTTTTTTTTTTTGTTTATAGTGGGTGAAAAGGCGAAAGTAAAAAGTGAAAAGATAGAAGGTGTTTATGAGGAGATATACTCCTTTGGAACCGACGTGTCTTTTTTAAAAATAATGTCCTGTCATTAATTCAGACGTCTGGTTGAAATGAAGGAGACGTCTGTTGCTAACTAATTTTAAGCCAGCAAGCTTTTAGTTCATTTTGGAACCATTTCAGACATCCTTTTTTAACGAAACAGACGTCTGTTTTTGCATAAGTTTTAGTTGGTTCTTCGGAAACAGACGTCTGTTTATAAAAAGAAAGACGTTTGTTTTTAGTGATTTATGAGGCAACAAAGAATTAGTTCATTTTAGCCTTGTTTCAGACGTCTGATATATTCTTGTCAGACGTCTGTTTTACTTGTTAAAACAAATAGTTGTTTGAAGCAAGACGTCTGAGTTGATTTTTTTTTCAGACGTCTGTTTTACAACAGACATATATGTTTGAAAAATAAACAAACATTAATATCAAAAACACTATAAAGTTCAAATTATTTTAGGGATAAACGAAACCTTATTTTGAAGGAGGTGTTGTCTTCGGAATGGGGTAACTTGGCCCTTCATTTTTATTATAATTCTTGTCCCAAGAGTTTGGACTATACGGTGGATGTTGAGGAGAGAAGGTATAGTATTTCTCCTTTGCATAATTCACCGGATCATCTTTAGTTCGATATGCAGTTGATGGATCGATAGGATTTGTCGGGCTTGGTAAAGGTGAGACAACATATTTTCATTTGATCGGCAAAGCTTTGATATCATTTTTCGAAGTGTACTTAAGCGAGTTGAAGTTGCTTTTTGTTCGAAATACAATTCTCTCTGAAGTTCGATTTGCTGTCGCTGATAATGATGAATCTCATCGATTTTCCGTTTAGTATCCGGAGAGGTAAATAATGATCATTGGGTTTTCTTTGATTCCGGAGTATAGCCATTATGATATTCTCCCCACTTATAAGTTGGTTAATTTTCTGGAGTAGGAGTAGGAAGAACTGGAGTTTCAGCTGAGCTATTAGTTGATACAATAATGTTGATGGAAGGTGAAGAACTTTTTGAAGACATTGATTTCTTATGTTTTTAGTATTTGATTTGTTTTAGACAATTCTTTAAATAGGAGAATAACTAAGTTATATGAATGGTCAAAAACTTAAGTATATTTATTACCAGAAATAATAACTAGTTATGAGTAATCTTAGGTAAAGATTTATTTTTATTAAACCTTTTGTTAAAAAAAAAATAGTTTACGAGTGTTAAAACATGAGAAGCTAACTTTAGTTAATTATAAGTCTTTAGCAGATATAATTCCTAGTTCTCTTCTAAGTTTTATAAAGGATGATTCTATCAAAGGTTTAGTGAATATATCGGCAATTTGATTGTCGGTTGATACATATTTTAAATTAATTATTCCTTTTTCTATGTTATCACGTAGGGAATGATGTCTTATATCTATGTGTTTTGTTCGTGAATGTTTAATTTGATTTTTAGATAAATTTATAGCGCTTGTATTATCACAATAAATTGTAGAATTCATTAAATTTATTCCAAAATCTTTTAATGTTTGTTGCATGTAAATTACTTGAGCACATGCTAAAGCTGCTGATATATATTCAGCTTCACGTGTAGAAAGTGAAACGCAATTTTGTTTCTTGCTAACCAAGATACTAATGATGTTCCGATAAAATGACATGTTCCACTCGTACCTTTTCTATTCGTTCGGGATCCACCAAAATCAGCATCACTGTAAGATACTAATTCAAACATACATCCTTTTGGATAGAATAGTCCAAAATCTTTAGTATCATTAAGGTATCGTAAAATACGTTTAACAGCTCATAAGTGTGATTCTTTCGGATTGGCTTGAAATCTTGCACATAGACACACACTCATCATTATATCTGGTCTACTTGCTGTTAGATAAAGTAGTGATCCGATCATGCTCCTATATAGTTTTTTATCAACATTTTTTCCGTTTTCATCTTTTTCTAAATGAGTCGTTGTACTTATAGGTGTTGGTTTGCCCGATTTTTTATCTAAACCAAAACGTTTAACTAGATTATTGCAGTATTTTTCTTGATTAATAAAAGTTCCATTTTCTGTTTGTTTAATTTGTAATCCTAGAAAATATGATAGTTCACCCATGTGTGACATTTCAAATTCGCTTGTCACAATTTTAGAAAATTCTTTACATAATTTCTCATTTGTAGATCCAAAAATAATATCATCTACATATATTTGTATAATTAAAATATCTTTATTTTTATTTTTAATAAATAAAGTATGATCAGCTTTACCAATTTTAAATCTAGAATTTATGAAGTAGGTTTTAAGTCTTCCATACCAAGCACGAGGTGCTTGTTTTAGAACGTATAATGCCTTTTTAAGTTTGTAAACATAATATGGATATTTTTCATGTATAAATAATTGTGGTTGCTCTACATAAACATTTTCTTTAATGAAACCATTTAAGAAAGCACTTTTAACATCCATTTGATAAAGTTTAAAATTATGATAACTAGAAAATGCTAAAAGTATTCTTATTGTTTCTAATAGTGCTACAGGTGCAAATGTTTCATCCTAATCAATTCATTCTTCTTGATTATATCCTTGAGCAACTAATCTTGCTTTATTTCTTGTGATATTTCCAAGTTCATCATCTTTATTTTAATATACCCATTTGGTTCCAATAACTGATTGATCATTTGGTCGAGGTACTAATTCCCAGTGGTTATTGCATTCAAATTGATTTAATTCCTCTTGCATAGCTATTATCCAGTAATCATCTGTAGATGCTTCTTTCGGATTTTTAGGTTCAATAGTTGAAATAAATGCAAAATGTCCCATTTGATTTAACTGATTTCTAGTTTGTACATTTGAATTTATTGTTCCAATAATATTTTGTGTAGGATGATCTTTTAAAACTCTAGGAGGTGACCTAATATCTCCCGTTGTGTTATTTTCAATATTTTCAAAATTTCTATTTTCAGTAATTTCATCATCGTCATTATTTTGAATATTTTTAGTAAAATTTTCATCAAAAGATACATGTAATGATTCTTCTATACAATTAGTACGTTTATTGAAAATACGATAAGCTTTACTTCGTTTTGAATATCCAACGAAAATTCCATGATCAGCTTTTGCATCAAATTTCCCTGGTTGATCTTTCGTATTAAGAATAAAACATTTTGAACCAAAAATTTTAAAGTAAGAAATATTTGGTTTTCTTCCATTGAAAAGTTCGTATGGTGTATTTTTGGTTAGAGGACGAATAGAAATACGATTTAGAACATAACATGCTGTTGAAACAGCTTCTGCCCAAAATTGTTTTGGCAATGTACTTCCGTTTAATAACGTTCTAGCTCATTCTTGTAATGTTCTATTTTTCCTTTCAACAACTCCATTTTGTTGTGGAGTTCTAGGGAAAGAGAAGTTATGAATAATTCCTTTCTTCTTACAGAAATTTTCAAAAGATTCATTTTCGAATTCTCCTCCATAATCGCTTCGAATGTTTTTGACTTTTAAATCTTTAGAGTTTTGAATTCTTTTTATAAACTGTTTAAAATGATCGAACGTATCACTTTTATTTTTTATAAATATAGTCCATGTAAATCTTGAAAAATCATCAACTATTACAAAAACATATCGATTGTGATTTAATGATTGAATTTGAGTAGGACCAAATAGATCCATATGTAATAATTCTAGAGGTTGTAAAGTAGAAATAACCTTTTTAGATTTAAAAGAAGATTTTGTTAATTTTCCTATTTAACAATCTTCACAAAGATTTTTTACTTTAAAATTTATATTTGGTAAACCTCTTACTAAATCATTTTTAGAAATTTTCTGAATTGTTTTGAAATTTATTTGACAAAACCGTTTGTGCCATAGCCAAGAATCATTTTCACTAGCTATTAAACCCATTTGTCTATTATTGTTAATTTTCATATTTAATACATAAATATTTCTATCTCTATTTCCTTCAAATATAATATTTTGGTTTTCATCAAAAATACTACATTTATTTTCAGAAAACGTTATTTTAAATCCTTTGTCACATAATTGACTTATACTGAGTAAATTATGTTTTAAATTTTTAACTAAAGAAACATTTTTAATGATAGGTAAATTTGATGTACCGTAGTTGCATGCATCTCCTTTGCCAATGATAAAACCTTTTGAATTATCTCCGAAGGTAACAGAGCCACCATCAAAGTATGTAATATTTGTAAGCATATCTTTGTCTCCAGTCATGTGTTTTGAACAACCACTGTCTAAAATCCATTTTCTTTTCTTGAGTGGTACCTGCAAAAAATATTAATAATCACATTGGTACCCACTTTTGATAGGGTCCTAAGAGTTAGATCTTAGGAAGCCAAACCTATGTGGGTTTAGTTTCCCTTTTGTATAAATAATTTTTGTTATTATGTACAGATTCCATAAATGATTTGATATGTTTGTTCCTTATCAAATTATTATTTGTTTTTGGAACCCATATCTCAATTTTATTAATCCTTTTTGAATCAATTTTCTTCTTTTCGTTTGAAGAAAATTTTAATTTCTTTTTATACCCTAGACCACTTTTATTTGAAGAAGGTCGAGAATTTTCAATAATTTTTGATAAATTTTCTCTTCCTTTATTAAAGTTTGAAACATTTTTAGAAATATTTTCAAATTTAGTTTGAATACTTTGATTTTCTAATTCTAATTCCTTTATTCTAGTTTTCAACACATGATTTTCAGAATTTATATTATCATTTTTTACTTTTTGAGTTTCAATTTCTTGACTCAAAAGCAAAAGTTGACTATCAGTTTTTTTAAAATTTTCTTGAAGTTTTTCAAATTCTTCTTCTAAAATATTTTTTTTCATCCTTTATCATATCCCTTTCAAATTCTGCCTTATTCTGATTTTCACGTACTTCTTTAATTTTTTTTTCAGACTTTTGATAATATTTAAAAATTCAGCATTAACTTCTATTAATTCTTCGTAAGATAAATCACTTACTTCGGATTCTTGAGCCATGAAGCATACATTTGCTTGTTCGTTGTCACTATCACTATCACTGTCTGATGAATCTGAATTATACCATGTGACGGAGAATGCCTTCTTTTTGAATTTCTCTTTTTTGTTTTTGTTGAAGTTTTTATGATTTTCTTTTAGTTCTGGACAATCCTTAGCCATATGACCTTTCTTATGGCAATTGAAACATTCTAAATTAGAGGATGTAGGTTTGCTTGAATTGTTTTTCTTGAAATTTCCTTTTCGATATTTCATGAATTTCTTAAAACTTTTAGCAATAAATGCTAAGTCTTCATCTTCTGATTCCGATTCTTCTTTTTCAGCATGAAAAGCTACATTCTTCTTTTCTTGTGATTGTTCTTTTCTAACTTGAAGATTCACCTCATATTACATTAGATTTCCTATGAGTTCTTCTGGTTTCATAGCTGATAAGTCATTTGCTTCTTCAATAGCTAATACTTTTCTCTCCCAATCATCTGTTAGAGAATTTAGCACTTTTGATATAATATCAAAATCGCTATACTTTTCTCCTAATCCTATCAAAGCATGCAAAATATCTTGAAACCTTGAATATATTTCATTAATCGTCTCATTTTGTCTCATTTTGAAATTCTGGAACTGATTCATGAGCATTGAAATCTTTGTTTGTTTGACTTTGTTTGTTCCTTCATGATAGTTTTAAGTTTTTCCCAAATTTGATGAGCAGATGTAAATATGCTAACACGATTGAATTCATTTCTATCCAAAGCACAATATATCATATTCATTGCTTTTGCATTTGCATTTGCTTCATCTTTTTGAGTCACTGTCCAAGCCGAATATTCAGTAGTAGGTGCTGTGAATTCTTTTTGAGTAGCATTCCATGCACTAAAGCCATTTGCTTGCATACAAATTCTCATTCTAGTAGCCCAGTAGTTGTAGTGTAATCCGTTAAATAGTGGTGGTCTTTGAGTAGATTGTCCGTCGGCAAAAGTAGTTGAGCTAGCACTTGGGTTATTCTCCATTTTATCAAAATATCGAATAACGGTGTTACAGTTATAGGATGTCCTTGCTCTGATACCAATTGAAAGAGTCTAAACAGCGGTAGGATCTTATATTATGGAGTATAAGCAGGATATAATGTAGATAATAATAGTAGCAGCAAGTAAATTCATACGTTCGATTTATACTGGTTCGGATCACTGTCCTACATCCAGTCCCAGACTCCCTTCTGGAATTTCACTAACGCAACAACCCTCACTTCACCTGGAGGAATTTGTTCACAATTACCCGAACAACCGAACGGGATTTCTTGCCTCAATTGCTGCAGAGGTCTTCACTAGTACAAAGATAAATGTTGACTTATTGTGTTCTTGATAACACGAATTGTGAAATAGTAAGTACAACCTTCCTATAGTCTTTTCTTGATGATTATTGTGAAGCTTGTGAAGGATTATGGAAGTTTAAGATCTCAAAATGTTTGTAAGTAGTATGCTTTGAGAAATCAGAATTCTTTTAGAATAATAGAGAGTTAGAATAAGGATTAGTAATCAAAACAATTGTTGAAACCTCTATTTATAATATTCAAAGAATTGCAACTAGTCATGAAAGGATCCGATGAAGAGAATTAAGTTGTATCTCTTCAATATAGATGCATCCTTTCAGAAACAGACGTCTTAGTTAAAATTTTCAGAAGTCTCTTTTGATTTGAATTCAAAATAGGAAGTGTAGTATGTTTGTCTCCAGAAACAGACGTCTGGTAGAATTATGTCAGACGTCTGAAAATTCATACTGAATTTTCTTTGTTTCAGCAAACAGACGTCTGGTCTGATTATGTTAGACGTATGTTTCTGTAAACAGACTACTTCTTGCTTCCTTGTTCATTGTTGCTAACATATATTCATAAATACTTTGTGTGTGTATAATCATCAGGAAATACTTTAACATATCTTATCTAAGACTAATCTAGACTCATACAAATAATATTTCCCTTGAGTTCTTGAATCCGATTGTCAACAAAGTTTCATCTTCCTGCAAAACAAAGTTAGTCGATAACATATGAACGTATATTGTTGTCAAAGTCAAAACGCTATACTTAGCGATTCAACACATGGCACCCATGGAGGCTTTATATGGAAGACCATGTCGATCACCAACTTGTTGGTTGTAGTCTACAAAAAAGCTCGTACTTGGGCCCGACATGATCAGAGAAACTTCAGAGAAGGTGGACTTGATAAGAAGACGAACGAAGACCGCATAAGATAGACAGAAATCCTACGCTGATAAAATAATGACCGACCTTGAGTTTGAGGTTGGAGACAGGGTTTTCCTTAAATTATCTCCTTTGAGGAATGTCATTCGCTTTGGGTCTGCAGGAAAATTGGAACCAAGATTACTAGAGTTCATAAAGTAGAGCTGCCCGAAAGATAGGCTAGAGTTCATATTGTTTTTCAAATCTCTCATCTACGAAAGTTCTTACATGAGTCGGCAGAAGTTGTGGAGCCAAGCATACTAGAGGAAATAGAAGTGGAGCGAGAAGTGACGGCAGAAGAGTTCCAACTCGTATCTTGGGTACGGAAGTTAAAAGGCTATGCAATCGTGAAGTCAAGCTAGTTAAACTACAATGGAGTGATGCAAAGGAAGACGCGACCTGGTAGACTGAGGACAAGATACGCGCAGCCTACCCTTATCTTTTTGAGGGTACATCATTCATCTCTTGTTTTCCATAAAGTTTATGCATGCTTATATCTATACTTTTAAGTATATCTCCTCGGTCCTAGTCTTGATCCCCTGGTAAAAACCAATGGATGTAAACATGTATTTGAAACATGTTGTGATTGATGGTTGCAAGTGGTTGCTAGTGGTTGCTCGTGGATGCATATACACACACACACTAGGTACTAGATCGGCTCAGTCACTTTCATATTGCATATGCATATATGTATTTATATATGGATTAGAACTTGATGTGTTATCATGTGGACGTTGCGTTTGTATGAATGACTGTGCATTCATGTAGAAAGTACAATTAGGAATAATTTCATACATAATGGACTCAGGCACTGACATGATTTGCATCAAGGAGGTCAACTGAATTAGTAGACCGCCTAATTTAGCATTAGATAAGGACATATACACACATTATGTATATGATCATGAAAGCATTAGAAATCTTTTTAAGGACAATGGATTCCTATGATTGATGGTTGAGTAGATGGATGATGGATGTTAGGATACATTCTTCTTAACTTAGAGATTTCGGGGACGAAATCCTTTAAGGACGGGAGAATGTAACACCCCATATTTTCTATGAACATTAAAGTAACGAATTAAAGAAAACTTAATTTTAAAAGAGGGAATTAAGGGAAATGCGTTACGCCATTGCGTTCGTCTCGGAATTCGGCGTGAGATAGAGTCCGAGTTTGCGTGAATCGCACTCCGTATAAAGAAGTTATGTAGTTCATAAGTTTTCAAGTTTAAACAGTAATTAAATATAATAATAAAATAAATCAGAAAATAGTTTTCAAAATCTGGCAAGAGCGGCCTGGGCTGGAAATTTCCCGCCCAGGGGCGTCGAACCCCCCCCTGGGGGAGTCGACATAGGTGTCGACCCCCTCTGTAGGGAGTCGACATAGGTGACGACCCCCTCTGTAGGGAGTCGACCCCTCCCTGATCCAGCTCCTGTGACGTACTTTTATAGCCCTGTGATGGTGTGGCCTTCTCTGATTGGCCAATGACTGGTTTATTAGGTATTAGGGCATATGTGTCATGCTACGGTTGGCTGCATGACACACCTCTTTGGTTTGATGGCTCTGATTTCTCCTAGTCTAATCTAAAGTCCAGAATTAAACCTAGAATCCTATATTAGCACCCCAAACCTTAACCCTAGACCATACAATGAAGCCGTCATGCTATCCATGCCTAAGATAGCCTAGCCTCCATCTTCTCCAAATTAGAAATCAAGTTAGAAAGCTCCAAACAATATCAAAAATAGAGAATCAAACGTCTACATCAAAGGATAACTTTACAAATTAAGAAATCAGATCCCAGAAATCAAGATCCATCCTTTTTCTATAAGTACAGTTATTGTTTAGATGTGAACACCTAATAAGAAATCATGACTGTAATAACTGGATCTAGAAATATGCCTAATTCTATTCGTGACTATCCTTTTGTCAATTCTGAATTGCTTATGCCTATTAGACTGTTGTGACTGACATAGTAAAGCCTGTCATGCCTATTGGACTGTTGTGACTAACATAGTAAAGACTATCATGCCTATTGGACTGTTGTGACTGACATAGAAAAACCTAGCATGCCTATGTGAGTATTGGGACTGATACCATTGAACCTATCATGTTGTATTAAATTTCTGGTTCTTTTATGCATGTAATTTACATGCTAAATTATGTTCATACATGCTTACATGTTTAGATCCAAGCTAGTACCCATGTTTACGATCTATATAAGTTCATGCTTATACAATTAAACTTATGCTAGTTCGCATGATTGTATCTAATTTAAAAGCAAGATCACGCCCATTTGCTTAATTAAGTTTATGTCGTTTTATCCCAAATTTATACTACGCATGTTGATCTATATTTTTTATGTCTGTTGGAAAGTTACATGTCCCTTTCTTTTCCCTTTTGTTTATGAGTTAGTGTAATTTGCGAGCCTAACATTCTTTGTGAATTATGCAAATGAATAACGGGGGAGACGTTGGGAAAAATATTAAATTACATGTTACTAGCAAAGATTGGCTCATAACCATGTAAATGATTAGTAGCGTGAAATGGTATAATTTGTATACCTAGAACTATGGACATAATTTAGAGGGTAAATAGGACATGACTTGATTTGACAACACTTGTGGATAATTTGCATATAAACATGAATGGTAAGTATGTAAATTAATTAAAAGATAAATATGCCTAACTCGAGGTTAGATTGAGTTGCGGTGTAAGATTGCCCGGAACAGCTCGGCACATCCAGCGACTGCAACAATACAGATCTAATGTGAGAGGTTAGCGCATTAAGCCCGAAAAACCCAACGTTAGATTGAGTTGCGGTGTAAGACTGCCCGAAACCGCCCGACACATCCAGCGACCGCAACAATACATATCTAATGTGAGAGGTTGGTACTTTAATAAATGAATTAAAGCTAAGGAACAGACAGGCTAAGAATGGTAGGGTTAAGTTAATTAAGGCAACACTTAACCAATACAACATGTTAATCAAACAGATGGGTGGGGTTAGGTAAAATGGTTAACACTTAACCGTTATAACATTTTGATTAGGAAACTGTAACAACCCGGAAATTCTGAGCCAGTTTAATATTTTTATTTTGGCGAATTTAATGAATTTTGAAAATTTAAAATGGATCATTTTAAATAATAACGACGAGAAATTTAGTTTTAATTGAATTAGAACTTACATATTTATATAGATCGTCGTTATAATATAAATATTTATTTATAATTATAAAAGGAATTGAAAATGGCGCGGTAGTTAGAAAATTCAATTTCAAAATTCAAATGAATGTACATGATTCAAAATAAACCAGATTTTAGCGAAATAAAAAATATTAGAATCTAATTGAGAATATCTTTCCAACGAATCCAAAAAATCAAAATTTCATAGCGGGAATCAAAAGATATGTCCAGTTGAAAATTCAGAGTAGTCGCTATGGAATTCTAGCCCTTAAAAATGGAAATTTTGTAAACGACCTCGGATTTCGACGAAACCACTTTTGTTGGATCCGTGATGTCAAGTAATTGCTAGATTCCAATTTACATAATTTTTCGAATCAATATGTGAGTGTGGCGAAGTAAAATGCATTTGACCACTTTTAGTTGATTTTAATCGACTGGAAAATGGCTATTTTTCAAACGGTCTTGGAACTCGACGAAATTAGTTTTGTTAGAACCGTATCGTCAATACGAAGCTTGAAATTATTTTCCGGGAATTTTTAGAGTTTGTATGTGGCCCCGGTAAATCAAAATGTGCGTTTAAATTGAATATATATAGATTTATAATTTAATTTCAACGGAAACTTATCGTAACGATCAAATTGGCCTATGATACATATCCCATTGTGTTCGGAATGGGGGTAATTAGCTAGGGATGACAGTCGGTGGACTTGATTTCGAATTAATAGGAAAAGTCAACTTAAATGAAGAAGAAAAAAAATAATAAATTATATAAATAATACCCCCCCTTCTATTCCTTTCTCTCTCCCTCGTTAAAGTCAGAATCGAACAAAGAAAAAGAAAAACGACCGACTGGAGGAAATCGATCGCCGCCGCCCACCCTCCACACCGCGCCGCCTCCGCTCATCTTCCCCCCCTCCGTCGATCGCCTCCCTCTCCACACACCAGCAAGTCCGACCGCGCCCTAGCCATCCAGAACCCGACGCGACGCCCCAAAACCACTCCGCCCGAGCCGAATTCCCCCTTACTGAGCCCCTCAGCCCTGCCGTGCCACGCCACCATCGCCTTCCATCCGCCACTGACCGACGCTGAAGCCCTATGTCCCCAAGCCGAGCCTCCTTTTTCTCTCGTTTTTATTGTAAGTTCCTTCTTTCTTTCTTTTTTACCCATTTTATTTGTTTTGAATGACATGCTTTTTATAATAAAAATATATAATTTTTAAATAGAAAATATATGATTTTTAGGGGATTAAAGTTTGCATTTTTATAGTATACAAAGTCAACATTTTATCCGTATATAGTTTAGATCTGTAATTAACATAAAAATGTGATTTTTATGAGGTGGACATCTAGAAAAGGTCGGATTTTTAATATAGAAAAGGTCTAATTTTTATAATATAGAAAAGTTAAAAATATAATTTTTATACAAGTGGCATAATAAAAATATGATTTTTACTTAGGTAGAGTATTAAAAATATGGTTTTTATATACTAGACAATATAAAAATATGATCTTTCTTGTGAATTGAACAATTAAAAATGTGCTTTTTACTATCGACTACGTGAAACAGATCTCGATAGAAGCACGGTGAAGATTCCTACATATGAAGAGTTGCGGGGTTGGATTTAGCTTTCGGTGAGAACTTCTCACTTTAAATTTTCTCTTCTAGTTATAAATATATACTAGGATGCATACGGTGTTTAGTAGCACCCGACACCATCGTCCACAGACCATGGATTTGTTTGTTTGGTTGTTTGGTGATTGATTAGAATATTTGTTGGAATTTTGTGGTGTGAATAATGAAATTGATTTGACTGATATGTGTATGGCGTGGGCCATTATTAGACCGGGGATAAGGCTAGGCGTTGTCCCATTTCTAATATCGTGCCGTTATGCCACCGAAATTTTCTAAAATAAGTTAGAAAATTAAAACAATCATTTTATTGTGTAAATGAACTGAATAGAAATTCATGTGTTGAAATAAAATATTTTATCGTTAAAAATATAATTTTTAATGTGTGTGTGAATAAAATAAAATATTCATTTACAAACCAGACCGTTTGTTTATGTACACTGATTTGACTGATATTGATTAGGACGATAAATTTTACACATCGCCCAACTGCACAAATAATATTCAGTATATGTTGATGTGAAACCCCACACGGGTATTGGGATGATATTTGACGTACACTAGTCCCAATAATTAGTTGTTTGTCGACCGATAGGTTGACAGAAAGTTGTATTGTGCACTTTGGATGATGGTTGATTATTTATTGTTGCTATTATATACATGTGTTGTATGGAATCTATAAAATTAACATTATATGGCAATTGATTGGGCCAAATTCCAATTTAGAAAATAAATAATATAAAGAAATATATATTCATGTGTTGAAAAGAAACATATATTCATGTGTTGAAAAGAAATATATATATATATATATATTCATGTGTTGAAAAGAAATATATATTCATCTATTGAAAAGAAATATACATATTCATGTGTTGAAACGAAATACATATTCATGTGTTGAAAAGAAATAAAATTATCTGTTGAAAAATATATATATTCGTGTGTTGAAGAAAATATTCATTTGTTGAATAAAATAACGAAGTTATTGAAATATATAAAGACTTGTTGATTAGATTTGCGCCATTTTTACGTGAATTATATTTATATCGATTTTATTCGAATATCGAAAAAGAAGTGATTTCAAATATAACGTTTTGAGAATATTATCATTTATATATATGTCGATGATATGGAAAATTCAATATTGATTTAAAATTGAATATGAAGTTGAAATTGTTTTGAAAACAAATTTTAAAATACGTTTTGAAGTGAAATCGATGAAATATATATAATATATATATTATATATATTAAATGGCCTGAATAGAACGCGCCGCGCTACGGCAGTTCGTGAATTTCGACCATGGACTTCGAATTGACGTTACGGGAGATCCGACCGTCGGATTATCCTAGAACTAGAACCGTTGGGTTCGTATCGAAAAGAGATATCCAATGAATATTAGAAATTTGAAATCTAACGGTTGGATTTGGAGATACGTCCAAATTAAATTTAGAAAAGGTCGTTGTAAGTGCAGTTCGACGATCGTCGTTGGAAATCGACTGTACAGGCCTTGATAAAATTATTAAAAATATCTATAATTTGTGTAAAATCAAAATATATGAATCTGAAAGAACTGGGATGAAATATTCCCTATTTAAAAGATAAAAATATATTTTTATCGAAATGAACTAGTTTTGAACTAGAATTAAAATCCAATATTTTTAAATATATAAATTGGGTTTGAAGTGGTTTTAAAAATAATCAGAATTTGATATTGAATATAAGCAGATATATTTTCTATTCAGAGCGTTGTATTTAATATCAAATGGAATTTTGGGTTTGTCGTGAACCGTGTTTTAAATAACGTTGGTTCTTTAACCCAATTAAAGATTAGAACTAAGTGGAATTTTAAGGAATCTTTAACTAGATTGTAATGAACGAGAAAGGAGTATCACCAGTTTTGCTGCAAGCGATAGTTAAATCTTTAACTAGATTTGAACGTGAAATGGTAATTAATATTTAACGATAACACCGTGGTTTTAAATATGGGTTATTACTAGTTTTGCTCCATGGGATAAATAGGTTGGGATTGGGAAATAAAATAAATAATTACTTCGGTGTGGTTCGCTAATCCCGACTAGTTTGAAATGATATTCGAAGGAAGATTAAAGAATAAATTTCAAAGAATTTATCTTTGATAAAATTAATGGGAACATTTCCCTAAGAATGTGAAATTAACTGATGAATTGGAATGAGGCATATGTTGTGTTTGTGTAACAATTTATTATTTTATACGTGGTTTATTCAGAAAGGCCGGGTCTATACCCATTCTGAATAACCGATTCGACGATAAGTCGAAGATGAAGACGGTGATATGCGAGGAAAATGCCTCCGGTTTCGTTCAGACCTAGAACGAACTTGTAAATGGACTGTGTGTCTGACATTGGATTTTGTTCTGTGTGATTGATTTCTGTTAAATATATATCTGTTTGGCGGTGGAGAATTTATTCTCTTGCTTAACGCCCTTCTCTGAGACGTACGAGCTTAGATGTTATATATCGATAGATATCAATCGCTTGACATGAATTGCCTGTGTATCATGCCTAAGTGGTAAATGATCAAGGCTTCTGTTGAAAAGCAAAGTCTTGTGGTTGATGATCAAAGCACGACCTACGTGGCCAAGCTTTGTGTATAACGTGGATTCGCGAGCCTCACACCTCGGTATGAGTCAAAAACGGGATAAGGACTGCAGGGAGAGCACGACGTTTCTTTCTAGCTATGGGTGGTGTCAGTGCTTAAACTGGTTGACATTTATATAATTTTTACCCGTGTTGTTGGAATGTGAGACGCCTCAAATATATATGGCGATAATTGGCACTTTGTGAGCACCGGGAAACTTGTGCTTAGGAATACTAATCCTCTAAAGTTAGGTGAGGACCGGCCCTGAAGATCTAAGGATCATGGTGGGGTCCTGAGACATTTGCTAGAGTGTCTCGAATCGGAGAGGAGCTTTCCCCTTGCCTCAACTCAAAATGGAATCTAATTTCCAATAAGTGTCATTCGGTTTTATTTATAGAGCCTAGTATGGACACATAGTAGCATGGGATACTATGCCGTCTATGATTTATATATTATGATTGAAGTTGTTTTCTTCGCTTATAATAATATTAAATATGAAATTTCTCGTATCAAAGCATTCTTTGGCTGTTATAAGGTTAAACCCTATCCTCCGGCTTGCGTTGCGTTGTGTGATGGGACCTGGGACTTATAACTGCTTCATTGTTCTTTATTTAGCATTGCACTGTTTGTTAATGCACTGGTATTCTTAGGGTAAAAACCCATTCCGTGTTATACGGCGTGGTCCCTTGATTTACCAAGCTTTAAAATAAGAATTTATAACTGTTTTAGTTCTCACACCAGTCACATGACTGACCTGGAGTTTATTGTTTTGACCTAAACTCTGGGTGCCCTTATTTTCTGCACGGGCAGCTAGTAGTTGGGTTTTGCAGATTTATATTCACAGGACCTGGTTTATAGCTGAAGTGATATTTGGAAAGCTCTGTATTCGTGTATTTCTTCCAGTTATATTTTGTATTATTTTTCCACTGCAGTAATGTATTTAAATCTCTGAAATTTCCTGTTGTATAAAATTTATTCATAATCTGTATATTCTTATATTCTGATGGAATTGTTGTAATAAGAAATGAAATGTTCTTCTATCTGCGTTCCGATGTGTGTTGTTCTCAGAGAATTTGTGCTTCCTCACCGGGGAAGTTACGGGTCTTCGCAGTTGGTATCAGAGCCTTGGTTTACAGAGCTCGAGAAAAAGATACATTAGAACCATACGAAAGAATTCATCTGAAATTGGATTAGTAATATCCAATAAGAATTACTCGTTAGAGATGGGATCAGTAGTATTCTAGAACCAGTGTGAGGAGTATATTTTTTCATATAAAATTGAAAACAAACTTTGTTTTGAAAATTTAAACCATTTTATACGTATTTGATTATTCGTTTTATTTTGAATTTGGACAATCCAATATATAAAGATTTTGCATATACGCCTTGCAAACGTGTATTCGAAGTTTTAATATACTGGATAGATATAGAATCACACTCTAGTCGCCCGGAGACGAATATGATGATCGGTGCACCATCACCAGGGTTTGTGTTCGAGTTTCGAAAGTGAGATATCTATATATTCCATTAGACTGGTGTGAGAACCAAAACTAGACTGGATTTATTGTTGTGACTCGGCATCAAAAACATGATTTTCCGCATATATATCAAAATTACAAATTTGAAACATTAATTCACTAATTGATTGATGGTTGCATTGTATGATTATTGTTTTGATTATTTAAAATTTTGAATCATGTGGCAAAATGGTATCAAATTTTGAACTGTTTTGAAAACGATTACATTTGCATGCCTATACATGTATCTCCGCTGAACAGGTCATAGCAAGGAGGCTAAAGAAGAGGAAAACAATTGTTTGCCCGACAAATAGGTACATGTTTATTGTATTTCTTGAGTTTTGGGTGATTTTATGAGCCGCTTGGCTTTTTCTTTTTCTTTTGGATTGAAGAAGGCCATGGGAGGCTATATGAAATATCCTGAAGTCCCCGATGCAGGGGAGGTTATGGCGAATTTTTTCGGAAATTTAGGGTGTTAGCCGAATTTTTGAAAAATTTGTAAAGTTCTTAGAAACTGAAAAGTTGAAGAACTTAAGCCATAATGAAAATAAAGAAAGTTGAGTAGGTTTTTGTAAAAACAACTTTCGGCTTCGTTCCTTTTCAGGGACGAAAAGTTTTAAGTGGGGGAGATTGTAACAACCCGGAAATTCTGAGCCAGTTTAAAATTTTTATTTTGGCGAATTTAATGAATTTTGAATATTTAAAATGAATTATTTTAAATAATAATGACGAGAAATTTAGTTTTAATAGAATTAGAACGTATATATTTATATAGATCGTCGTTAGAATATAAATATTCATTTATAATTATAAAAGGAATTAAAAATGGCGCGGTAGTTCGACAATTCGATTTCAAAATTCAAATGAATGTACAGGATTCAAAATAAACCAGATTTTTAGCGAAACCAAAAATATTAGAATCTAATTGAGAATATCTTTCCAACGAATTCGAAAAATCAAAATTTCATAGCGGGAATCAAAAGATATGCCCAGTTGAAAATTCAGAATACTCACTATGGAATTCTGGCCCTTAAAAATGGAAAATTTTCAAACGACCTCAGATTTCAACATAACCACTTTTGTTGGATCCGTGATGTCAAGTAATTGCTAGATTCCAATTTTCATAATTTTTCGAATCAATATGTGAGCGTGGCGAAGTAAAACGCGTTTAACCAGTTTCAGTTGATTTTAATCATCTGGAAAATGGCTATTTTTCAAACGGTCTTGGAATTCGATGAAATTAGTTTTGTTAGAACCATATCGTCAATACGAAGCTAGAAAATATTTTCCGGGAATTTTTAGAGTTCGTATGTGGCCCCGGTAAATCGAAATGTGCGTTTAAATTGAATACATATAGATTTATAATTTAATTTCAACGGAAACTGATCGTAACGATCGAATTGGCCTACGATACATATGCCATTGTGTTCGGAATGGGGGCAATTAGCTAGGGACGACAGTTGGTAGACTTGATTTCGAACTAGTAGGAAAAGTCTACATAAATGAAGAAGAAAAAAATAATAAATTATATAAATAATACCCCCTTCTATTCCTTTCTCTCTCCTTCGTTAAAGTCAGAATCAAACAAAGAAAAAAAATGAACGACTGAAGGAAATCGATCGTCGCCGCCCACCATCCACAGTGCGCCGCCTCCGCTCATGTTTCCCCCTCCTTCGATCGCCTTCCTCTCTACCCCCTGCAAGTCCGACCGCGCCCTAGCCTCCCAGAACCAGATGCGACACCCCAAACCAATCTGCCCGAGCCGAAGTCCCCCTTCCTGAGCCCCTCAGCCCTGCCGCGCCACGCCACCATCGCCTCCTACCCACCACTGACCGACGCTGAAGCCCTATGTCCCCAAACCGAGCCCCCCTTTTCTCTCGTTTTTACTGTAAGTTCCTTCTTTCTTTTTTTAGCCCTTTTATTTTTTTTGAATGACATGCTTTTTATAATAAAAATATATAATTTTTAAACTGAAAATATATGATTTTTAGGGGATTAAAGTTTGCATTTTTATAGTATACGAAGTTAGGATTTTATCTGTATATAGTTTAGATCTGAAATTTACAAAAAAAAATTGATTTTTATGAGGTGAACATCTAGAAAAGGTCGAATTTTTAATATAGAAAAGGTCGGATTTTTAATATAGAAAAGGTCAAATTTTTATAATATAGAAAAGTTAATAATATAATTTTTATAGTAGTGGCATAATAAAAATATGATTTTT
Source organism: Allium sativum (assembly GCA_030737875.1). Taxonomy (NCBI): domain Eukaryota; kingdom Viridiplantae; phylum Streptophyta; class Magnoliopsida; order Asparagales; family Amaryllidaceae; genus Allium; species Allium sativum. The sequence goes on along the minus strand of CM060918.1, from coordinate 654,973,770 downwards.
ACTTAGGTAGAGTATTAAAAATATGGTTTTTATATACCAGACAATATAAAAATATGATCTTTCTTGTGAAGTGAACAATTAAAAATGTTATTTTTTCTATCGACTACGTGAAACAGATCTCGATAGAAGCACGGTGAAAATTCCTACATATGAAGAGACGCGGGGTTGGATTTAGCTTTCGGTGAGAACTTCTCGCTTTAAATTTTCTCTTCTAGTTATAAATATATACTAGGATGCAGATGGTGTTTAGTAGCACCCGACACCATCATCCACAGACCATGGACTTGTTTGTTTGGTTGTTTGGTGATCGATTAGAATATTTGTTGGAATTTTGTGGTGTGAATAATGAAATTGATTTGATTGATATGTGTATGGCGTGGGCCATTATTAGACCGCAGATAAGGCTAGGCCTTGTCCCGTTTCTAATATCGTGCCGTTATGCCGCCGAAATTTTCTAAAATAAGTTAGAAAAATAAAAATATCGTTTTATTTTCTAAATGAACTGAATATAAATTCATGTGTTGAAATAAAATATTTTATCGTTAAAATATAATTTTTAACGTGTGAGTGAATAAAATAAAATATTCATTTACAAACCAGACGGTTTGTTTATGTACACTGATTTGACTGATATTGAATGGGACGATAAATTTTACACATCGCCCAACTGCACAAATAATATTCAGTGTTTGTTGATGTGAAACCCCACACGGGTATTGGGATGATATTTGACGTACACTAGTCCCAATAATTAGTTGTTTGCCGACCGATAGGTTGACAGACAGTTGTGTTGTGCACTTTGGATGATGGTTGATTATTTATTATTGCTATTATATACATGTGTTGTATGGAATCAATATAATTAACATTATATGGTAATTGATTGGGCCTCATTCCAATTTAGAAAATAAAGAATATAAAGAAATATATATTCATGTGTTGAAAAGAAATATACATTCATGTGTTGAAAAGAAATATATATTCATGTGTTGAAAAGAAATATAAATATTCATGTGTTGAAAAGAAATATATAATCATGCGTTGAAAAGAAATATACATATTCATGTGTTGAAACAAAATATATATTCATGTGTTGAAAAGAAATATATATTCATGTGTTGAAAAATACATATATTCATATGTTGAAGAAAATATTCATTTGTTGATTAAAATAACGAAGTTATTGAAATATATAAAGCCGTGTTGATTAGATTTGCGCCATTTTGACGTGAACGATATTTATATCGATTTTATTCGAATATCGAAAAAGAAGTGATTTCAAATATAACGTTTTGAAAATATTATCATTTATATATATATCGATGATACAGAATATTCAATTTTGATTTAAAATTGAATATGAAGTTGAAATCATTTTGAAAACGAATTTAAAATGAATTTTAAAATACATTTAGAAGTGAAATCGATGAAATATATATATTATATATATTATATATATTATATATATTAAATGGCCTGAATAGAATGCGCCGCGCCACGGCAGTTCGTGAATTTCGACCATGGACTTCGAATTGACGTTACGGGAGATCCGACGGTCGGATTATCCTGGAACCGGAACCGTTGGGTTCGTATCGAAATGAGCTTTCCAATGAATATTAGAAATTTGAAATCTAAAGGTTGGATTTGGAGATACGTCCAAATCAAATTTAGAAAAGTTCCTTGTAAGTGCAGTTCGACGACCGTCATTGGAAATCGACTGTACGGGCCTTGATAAAATTACTGAAAATATCTATAATTTGTGTAAAATCAAAATATATGAATTGGAAAGAACTGAGATGAAAAATTCCCTATTTGAAAAGTTAAAATTATATTTTTATTGAAATGAACTAGTTTTGAACCAGAATAAAAATCCAATATTTTTAAATAAATAAATTGGGTTTGAAGTGGTTTTAAAAATAATCAGAATTCGATATTGAATATAAGCCGATATATTTTCTATTCAGAGCCTTGTATTTAATATCCAATGGAATTTTGGGTTTGTCATGAACCGTGTTTTAAATAACGTTGGTTCTTTAACCCAATTAAAGATTAGAACTAAGTGGAGTTTTAAGGAATCTTTAACTAGATTGAAATGATCGAGAAAGGAATATCACCAGTTTTGCTCCAAACGATAGTTAAATCTTTAACTAGATTTGAACGTGAAATGGTAATTAATATTTACCGATAACACCGTGGTGTTAGATATAGGGTATTACCAGTTCTGCTCCATGGGATAAATAGGTTGGGATTGGGAAATAAAATAAATAATTACTTCAGTGTGGTTCGCTAATCCCAACTAGTTTGAAATGATATTCAAAGGAAGATTAAAGAATAAATTTCAAAGAATTTATCTTTGATAAAATTAATGGGAACCTTTCCCTAAGAATGTGAAATTGACTGATGAATTGGAATGAGGCGTATGTTGTGTCTGTGTAACAATTGTTTATTTTATACGTGGGTTATTCAGAAAGGCCGGGTCTATACCCATTCTGAGTAACCGATTCGACGATAAGTCGAAGATAAAGACGGTGATATGCGAGGAAAATGCCTCCGGTTTCGTTCAGACCTAGAACGAACTTGTAAATGGACTGTGTGTCTGACATTGGATTTTGTTCTGTGTGATTGATTTCTATTAAATATATATCTGTTTGGCGGCGGAGAATTTATTCTCTTGCTTAACGCCTTTCTTTGAGACGCACGAGCTTAGAGGTTATATATCGATAGATATCAATCACATGGCATGAATTGCCTGTGTGGCATGCCTAAGTGGCAAACGATCAAGGCTTCTATTGAAAAGCAAACTCTTGTGGTTGATTATCAAAGCACGGCCTATGTGGCCAAGCTTTGTGTATAACGTGGATTCGCGAGCCTCACACATCGGTATGAGTCAAAAACGGGATAAGGACTGTAGGGAGAGCACAACGTTTCTTTCTAGCTATGGGTGGTGTCAGTGCTTAAACTGGCTGACATTTATATACTTTTGACCCGTATTGTTGGAATGTGAGGCGCCTCGAATATATATGGCAATAACTGGCACTTTGTGACCCGACGTACTGACCATTATATATATAGGTAGGACCGGGAAACATGTTCTCAGGAATACTAATCCTCCAAAGTTAGGTGAGGACCGGCCCTAAAGATCCAAGGATCATAGTGGGCTCCTGAGACATTTGCTAGAGTGTCTCGAATCGGAGAGGACCTTGGCCCTTGCCTCGACTCATGATGGAATCCAATTTCCAATACGTGTCATTCGGTTTTATTTATAGAGCCTAGTATGGCGACATAGTATCATGGGATACTATGCCGTTTATGATTTATATATTATGATTGAAGTTGTTTTCTTCACTTGTAATAATAATAAAAGATGAAATTTCGCGTATCAAAGCATTCTTTGGCTGTTATAAGGTAAAACCCTATCCTCCGGCTTGCGTTGCATTGTGTGATGGGACCTAGGTCTTATAACAGCTTCATTGTTCTTTATTTAGCATTGCGCTGTTTGTTTATGCACTGGTATTCTTGAGGTAAAAACCCGTTCCGTGTTATACGGCGTGGTCCCTTGATTTAACTAATTTTAAAATAAGAATTTATAACTGTTTTAGTTCTCACACTAGTCACATGACTGACCTGAAGTTTATTGTTTTGACCTAAACTGTGGGTGTCCTTATTTTCTGCATGGGCAGCTAGTAGTTGGGTTTTCCAGATTTATATTCACAGGACCTGGTTTATAGTTGAAGTGATATTCGGAAAGCTTTGTATCCGTGTATTTCTTCCATTTATATTTTGTATTATTTTTCCACTGCAGTAATGTATATAAATCTCTGATATTTCCTATTGTATAAAATTTATTCGTACTCTATATATTCTTGTATTATGATGGAATTGTTGTAATAAGCAATGAAATGTTCTTCTGTCTGCGTTCCGATGTGTGTTGTTCTCTGAGAATTCGTGATTTCCTCACCGGGGAAGGTACGGGTCTTCACAGAAACCCTAGAACGAGGACCCATTTCAGCAGTAACCCACATAGATGTATCATGGTACCCTGAACTAGGCAGGGTGGGGCACGATTACTGGGCTAATTATAAGCGGTCAAAATAGCGGCGGGTGGTGCGGCAGTGTAGGTCTCGACGGAGTACGGGCATGCACGTGCTCTGGAGCGTGAAAAGCAGGCATTGGGCATCAGTAGTGTACACGGTGTATCTAGAATTCGTCTCGGGTTGCCACCATAGGATACACCCTATGGTGAGACCAACACAGGTATCTATAATCAAGCGGGGCAGAATGGCACAAGTAAAAAATGCATGTGAGTAGAAGTCGATCGGGAAGGGGATCACTTTGTTATGAACACATGATGGTAGTAGAAGCCTTCGTAGTATGTGCAGAGAAATAAAAATGAGTGCGACAGCATATTCAGTATATCTTATCTTGTGTTATCTTATTTCTATGGTATTGTCTTATGTTAAGTTTATTCATGTCATGATCCATTTACCTGTTTACATGCTGAATAATCACTGAACTTAGCAGACTTATGTTTGACCCGTTTTCTTTCGCCTTCTTTTCTTCTGTCCCCCCCCCCCAGGTCAGTAGGGAGGGAATGCTTCAGCTTAGTGCAGACCTTTTCAAGCTTAAAGAGAGTAGATGAATTGCTCAGATTCTCTATCTTGGGCTATGGATGTGGTTACACTTTTTTTGGGGATTTATGCTGCTTTACTTCTGTTTTATGCTTCTTTAGGTACTTGGAGATTTAAATCAAGGCAGATGTTTTGTTGTAATAATTTAGAAGTTGGGTTTTGAGGCAATGCTTGTAATGTTTTGACTAAACCACGCTATTTAATAAATGTTTTTCGGTTTTCCGCTGTTCATATGTCTGTCTTGTAAATTATCTGTGCCTTTTACCTAAAATGCTTCACCAAAGTTAATGCTTTCGCTTAGTGAGTGACCTTAACGTAGTTGGGGTGTTTCAATACACTATATCGCCATACTCTACAATCAAAACCGCATGGTGTCGTATTGGAAGTTGGATTTCCAACATGTGTCAAGGCTAGGAACGATCTCCTTACCAATTCGAGACACTCTAGAAATGTCTCAGGATCCCCGATAGTGAACCCTTGGATACTGCAGGGCCGGTCCACAAATATAACTTAGTGGATTGGCAATTCCTGAACACATGTTTCCCGGTCCTATTGAACTTATAAAATGGTCACAATCGACGAATATAACCGAGGCGCCTCATTCCATCAACCACATAAGTAAAATGTCAGGGCTTGCAAAACCCTGATACAACATCTAGCTAGAAAGAAACGTGTGCACTCCCTGCGTTCCCTTGTCAAGTTTCTGACTCTTATCAGGGTGTGAGGCTCGCGAGGTAACGCTACACACAATACTATGCCGACATCGGCTATGCTTTGATCATCAACCACAAGGCTCTGCTTTTCAACAAAGCCTTGATCATTTTCATTTTGGCATGCCAAATTGACAATTCACACCATATGATCGATAACTACCAATATATAACGTCTGAACTCATACATCTCAGAGAAGGGAGTTAAGTAAGAGAATAAATTCTCCACCACCAACAGATATATATTAAATAGAAATCAATTCACATAGAATAAAATTCAACGTCAGACACACATCCATTTACAAGTCCGTTTTGGGTCTGAACGAAACCGGAGACACCTTATTCCACTTCCCGTATGTCCAATACGGAAGAGAGGTGCTCACTTTTCTGGACAATCAACAAGTACATCTGGACAACTACCACTTTAACCCTTTCCGAGGAGCGATCCAGTGCTGGGCATCATTAGTCATCCATTCGATGTGAAGATCGCCGGTCTTCAATCACCTTCTTCAATGTCTTCGTCTTTAAATCGTCGAAGTAATTATTCAGAATGTGTTAAACCCAGTATAACGACCCGAAGTCCCCCGTGAAGGAAAGCCTGGATGGAGATGAGGACAACACACATCGGAACGCAGACGGAAGAACATTTCACTGTTATTACAACAGTTCCATCAGATACAAGAATATACAGAGTATAACTGAATAAATTAAATTCAAAAAATATCAGAGATTTAAATTACATTTAAATACATCGCAGCGGAAAATAATCCAAAAGCACAGCAGAAAGTAATGCACGGATACAGAGCTTTCCGAGCATCGTTCCAGCTGTAAATCAGGAACCTGTGGATATAAATCTGCAAAAGCAAAACTTCTAGCTGCCCGTGTAGAAAATTAGGGGCACCCAGAGTTTAGGTTAAAACAATAAACTCCAGGTCAGTCATGTGACTGGTGTGAGAACTAGAACAGTTATTAATCTTTATTTTTAAAGTTAGGTAAATCAAGGGACCACGCCGTATAATACGGAACGGATTTCCTCCCAAGAATACCAATGCATAAAACAAACATCGCAATGCTAAATAAAGAAAATGAAGCTGTTATAAGACCCAGGTCCCCATCACACAATGCAACGCAAGCCAGAGGATAGGGTTTTTACCTTATAACAGCCAAAGCATGCTTGATACGTTTAAAACACATTATTTGATACTATAATAAGTGTATAGTGCCAAAACAAATTCAATCATAAATATCAATCATAGGCGTCATGAATGACCCATACAACTATGTCGCCATACTAGGTTCTACAAATAAAACTGAAACATCACGTATTGGAAATTGGATGTCCGTCATGAGCCGAGGCAAGGTTCAAGCTCCTCTCCGCGTTCGAGACAATCTAGCAAATGTCTCAGGACCCCACTATGATCCTTGGATCTTCAGGGTCGGCCCTCTCTTACTTTTGAGGATTGGCAATTCTTGAACACACGTTTCCCGGTCCTTACAGACCTATATCTGACGCGCCTCGCATTCCAATAACCACACAGGTGAAAAGTATATAAATGTCAGGGCTGGTAGGTCACTAACACCACCCAAGCTAGAAAGAAACGTCGTGGTCTCCCTGCAGTCACTATCCCGTTTTTGACTCATACCGAGGTGTGAGGCTCGCGAATTCACGTTATGCACAAAGCTATGCCACACAGGCCGTGCTTTGATCATCAACCACAAGACTTTGCTTTACAACAGAAGCCTTGATCAATTGCCACTTACGCGTGCCACACTGGCAATTCACTCCATGCGACTGATGTCCATCGATATACAGCCTCTGAGCTCGTACGTCTCAGAGAAGGGCATTAAGCAAGAGAATAAATTCTCCGCCGCCAAACAGATGTATATTTAATAGAGATCAATCAGCATAGAATAAAATCCAATGTCAGATACACAATCCATTTACAAGTTCGTTCTGGGTTTGAACAAAACCGGAGGCACTTTCCTCGCATATCCATCCATCTCCAAGTATGTCTGGACGATCACCAACTGTTTCCCTCATCCTGGGTGTACAGCCTAATCAAGATCATCAGTAATCACCCAAACAATGTGAAGACTTCCGGTCTTCAACCACCGTCTTCATCTTCGACATCTCGTCGAATCGGTTATTCAGAATGGTTATAAACCCGGACTTTCTGAACAACCCACATATATAATAAACAAATGTCACACAAACATAACAAAGGCCTCATTACAATTCATAACATTCTTTTATTCACAAAATCGCATTCTGAGGGAGTAGGTTCCAATTAATTTTAACCAAGATAAATTCTTCTAAATTTATTCTTTAATCTTCCTTAGGATATCATTTCAAACTAGTCGGGATTAGCGAACCACACCGAAGTAATTATTTATTTTATTTCCCAATCCCAACCTATTCATCCCCTAGAGCAGATCTGGTAATACTCCATACCTAACACAACGGTGTTATCGGTAAAATTAATTACCATTTCACATTCAAATCTAATTAAAGATTTAACTATCGCTTTGGAGCAAAACTGGTGATACTCCACTCTCGATCACTTTTCGGATTTGATAATTTAAACTATCAATTCACATTTTAATCTAATTAAACATTCATTAAAACTCCACTTAGTTTTAATCTTCTCAAAAATCAACATCCTGCCTTTAACTGGGTTAAAGAACCAATGTCATATAAAACACGATTCACGATAAACTTAAATCACATTTGATATTAAATACAAGGCTCTGAATAGAAAATATACCGGCTTATATTCAATATCCAATTCTGAAACGAACAAACATCGTATTGGAAATAACGATATAAAATATATCTTTCAAATTCCCATAACAATATCTGTATAGTCACGATATCCAACATCGAAATATTCCGAAGATAATTTCGATTCAACTCCAGTCCAATCCACGTATTGGGAATATTGATTATTTTTAAAATCACTTTCAAATTAAATTTATTTATTTCAAAAATAAATTGATTTTAATTCTAGTTCAAAACTAGTTCGTTTCGATAAAAATTTACTTTTATTTTTTGAAATATGGAATTTTTCAGCCCAATTTTTCGTCATTTCATTTCTTATGATTTTACACAAATTATCAATATTTTTATTAATTTTATCAAGGCCTTTACTGTCGATTTCCATCAATGGCCATCGAACTGCACTTACAGCGACATTTTCCAAATTTGATTTGGACATAATTCCAAATCCAACCGTTAGATTTCAAATTTCTAATATTCATTGGAAAGCTCTTTTCGATACAAACCCAACGGTTCCGGTTTTAGGAGAATCCGTTGGTGGGATCTCCCGCAACGTCAATTTGAAGCCAATGGTCGAAATTCACGAACTGCCGCGGCGTGGCGCATTCTATTCAGGCCATTATATATATAATATATATATATATATATATGATATATATCTCGTCGATTTCCCTTTTAAAACGTATTTTATAAATCGTTTTAAATTCATTTTCAAAACCATTTCAACAATATATTCAATTTCAAATCGATTTGATTTCAATTCAATTCGAATTCATTTCAATTTTATTTAATTCGAATTCAAATTCGTTTTAATTCAATTCGAATTCATTTCAATTTTATTTAATTCGAATTCAAATTCGTTTCAGTTCAATTCAAATTCTAATTCGTTTCAATTCAATTCAATTTGAATTTACCTTCTATTTAATCCAATTCGAATTCATTTCAAATTGATTTCAATTCAATTTCAGTTCGTTTTAAATTTCATTCAAAACGATTTCAATTTGTTTTTAATTCAATTTCAATTTAATTCAATTTAAATTCATTTTTATTCAATTCGAATTCAAATTCACTTTCTATTCAATTCGAATCGAATTCATTTTCTATTCGATTCGAATACATTTCAAATTGATTCAATAAAATTTCAATTTGAATTTTAATCCAATTTAATTTGAATTTCATTTCAAAATATCAAATTTTGAAATCACTTTTTAATATTCATTTTAAAACGAATAAAATCGATATGAATATCGTTCGCGTCAAAATAACGCATCTCTAATCCACACGGCTTTATATTTTTTAAAAACTTCGTTATTCTATTCAACAAATGAATATATATACTATTCAACACATGAATCTATATTTCTTTCAACACATGACTATTTTTTTATTATGTAAAATATTTTATAAAATTATGGTATCTATCGTTTGATTTTTAATTAGACTCCACCGTGAAGTAGTTCTAATTTTAAATATGATGAAGATATAAATTTTAGTATTAAAATATTTTACTCAACACACGAATATTTTCAATACATGAACATCGTCAACACATGACTATTTTCATATTCAATACATGAATTTTCCCTTTATAATATTCATTATTTTCCCGATTGGAATGAGGCCCAATCAATCACCATATAATGTTAATTATATGGATTCCATACAACACATGTATGTAATAGCAACGATAACTAATCAACCATCATCCAAAGTGCACCACACAACTGCATAAGCATCAAATATAAATAATCAACGCTTGCACAGTCTGTCGACCAATCGATCGACATACAATTAAATAATTGGGATTAGTGTACTCAAATATCATCCCAACACCCGTGTGGGGTTTCAAATCAACCAACACAGATTTTTATTTGTGCAGTTGGGCGATGTGTAAAATTTATTATCCCAATCAATATCAGTCAAATCAGTGTATATAAACAAATCGGCTGATTTGTTTATTAATATTTATTTATTCACTTTCACGTTAAAAATTATATTTTTAACGATAATTAATTTATTTCAACCATCTATAATTTATTATCGATTTCACATCAACAACACAAACAAATTTTCACAACATATCAATCCAACAAACAAGCCATCCATGGTCTGTGGATGACGGGTGTCGGTTGCTGCTAAGCACCGTCTGCATCCGTGTATATATATATATATATATATATATATATAACTAGAAAAAGGAAATTTAGAGTGAGGATTTCTCACCGATAGCTATCCCAACTCCACGACACTTCATTTATAGAAATCTTCGTCGTTCTCGCCTTTTTGTCACCTTCGTTGCCCGTATTCTCTACGTATGTAAAAATCGAATTTTTACTTTGCTATTCAATACATAAAAATCGAATTTTTACTTTGCTGTTCAATACATAAAAATCGAATTTTTACTTCGCTATTCAATACATAAAAATCAAATTTTTACTTCGCTATTCAATATATAAAAATCACATTTTTACTTCGCTATTCAATATATAAAAATCACATTTTTACTTCGCTATGTATATAAAAATCATATTTTTATATCGTTACTATATAGATAAAAATTCTATTTTTATATCGCTACTATATAGATAAAAATACTGTTTTTACACCGCTACTATATGGATAAAAATTCTATTTTTAAACTACTACTCTCTATATAAAGATTTCGCCTTTTCAAATATAAAGATTATATTTTCTTATTCTCTATTATACAGAAATTTTATTTTCAATACACTACTTATATAAAAATAGTATTTTTATATCTACTGTAACACCCCACATCCGTCAGTGTCACTCACAAATGGAATGCACTAAGTTCTGTGGAGCATTTAGGGTAAAAGATGCAGATAAATTACAAGATAGACAGAAATTAAAGAGCGGAAAATAAAACTTTGCTTTATTGATAAAATAGTTTGTACAATGATTTATTTACAATATCAGAGTTTCATCTGTCTTACAAAATGAAGAAGCGTGAAACAACATTTATATTCCCCAATTATTTAGCAAGAGCCAGCCATAACATCTGAAAAGAGAATCCAAGCGAACTTCGACAAATCTTCAAGCTGGAAAGAGTGGCGGTCCAACTTAACCTGAGCTAAACTATTCCCTCCTTTACTACCTGGGGGGGAAACGGAAGAGAAGAAGACGAAAGAAAAACAGAGTCAGACATAAAGCCTGAGTAAGTTCAGTAACTTCTAGCATGTGAACTTGGAAAAACAAAACGACATGAATTAACTGAATACAAGATTACACCATGACGATAGGGTCAACAAGATTAGACAAGATAATCACAAGATATGCTAAGATAAGATAAACTGAATATGCTCTAATACTTTTGCCGCTTCGCTATTACCTTTATATTGGTTTCTATATCTCTGCACCGCCTATCTAGTGTCCCAACTAGTAACGATAACGTGATCCAAATCTCTGTATTTTCCATTGCCTTCCGGCATACAGTCATTATTTATTACCTAGATCAAATCTAGGGTTTTCTATCAAGTGCTTTCTAGATTTAACTAAAGTTTAAGCTATCTGCTGAACGCTTCTCGGATTCAGGATTTATGCCACCTAGTCCAACTAGGGATTATGCTACCTGTCGAACGATGCCCCCAAGTCTAGGACACATTACCAAGAGTGGTATATGTTCCTATATTTCCCCACGCACGTATCGCGAATCGTTATCGCTTGTCTAGATGCACATGTCCTGTAATGTGCGGTCTGAGTCCTGTGACAGGGTAAATCAAGGAATACAGAACTCGGTGGGGAGCTATCAGATATCTGCCGATGCAGATGCTAAGGTCTGTTTTTATTCCAGTGGCTATGGTCCCACTTGACCCGTCCCTCAACTAATGAAAGGCACATCTTGGAAAATGAGAACTATATGCCGGCCCTTGGTGCCCCAATATCCTATGGCCATCCTCACCCATAACTAGATAGCAAGTATATGGTCTTTTGGAGTTCTCCGCCTTTCCGCTTCACGTATCTCGACTGATTGAAGATGGATGGTAGACGACGAGTTGCTATCACAGGGCTACCGTTTTCTTGCCGAATCACACCGGTCCATCCTGCTCTTCAGGTTGCCATGTATTGCAGCCAAGGCATACCCCTGGTTCTTCTACGCAGATCTTAACCTCTGTGAGCCCAGGAGGATCATCTGCAGCCTCACAGAGGGATACCAAGAGTACCCTCACGTCCCATCGAAGCCTCGGGCTTCGTAACCCAATTCGTTGGAGCCTTCTTTCTACTCAGACGGACATTCGCTCCTTCCCGTGTTATACTAAGAATTACTACTTAATTTTACTAACTAAGATTTACCACTAAGTTTCCAGAATCGTTGTTTTCTTAAGTAAGGTTTACTACTTAGTTCCCTTTCCCGTCAATTTGGATTGGTTAAGTGTCATTAGTCAATTCAAGCCAACTTAACCCTCTTCATTCATCCTGTTATACTGGTTAAGTGTTATCAGTAATTCATGTTGACTTAACCCCACCACAAACCAAGTTATATTAGTTAAGTATTTCTTATTACTTAACCCCACCCATTCACCCTGTATTGGTTTAGTGTTCCTTTTTAACTTAACCTTGCCCGTCTGTCTTAACTAACATGTTATTAATGGTTAAGTATTATCCCTTCATGTTTAGACTTAACCCTATTCTTTTATCACAATCTTATGGTTAAGTGTTCAAGTTTACTTAACCCTACGGTCTAGCCCAGATAACATATCAAATTGGCTAAGTGTATTTACTTAACCCCAACCTCTAGTCTAGTTAACATGTTAATTTGGCTAAGTGTATCAACTTTACATAACCCCACCTTCTAGTCTAGTTAACATGTTAGTTTGGCTAAGTGTTTTCTTAGTTACTTAACCCCTACAAATCTGGTCTTGTTACCATAAGTTTGGTTAAGTGTCCCTATGGACTTAGCCCTCCCATTCTAGATCGACTGTGTTAAGTTGGTTAAGTGTTCCTATAGACTTAACCCTCCCATTCTAGCTTAACTGTGTCTGTATGAACCTGACCCCACCCATCGGTTTGGTTATCTTGTTGAATTGGTTAAGTGTCTTAGTTAACCTAACCCTACCATTCTTTTTCTAGCTTTAACTAAATAAATTAAAGCCGCTACCACTCACATTAGACAGATATTGTTGCGATTACTGGATGTGCCGGTTGGTTCCGGGCAGGTTTACATCGCAACTCAGTCTAACCTCGGGTTAGGCATATTCGTGTTTTCTAAGTTCAAAAGGGTTTTGGTTAATTTTCAAATCAGGTTTTGAAAGTAACCATCCCGTCCGTCGGATCGGTTAGGGATAGCCAGGGAGAGCAGGAAACTTGTATTTTCCAAACCTAAGCCTAGACGCTATCCTCTCTGTCACCCTAGAACTTTCTGGTGTACCATTAAAAGAGATGTCGTTAATAAACCTTTAATTTGTCTAAATTTACATTTCCTTATTTAGGCCAAATTCTATAAGTAAATTATTCCTGATTTACTTATTTCCTAATTACCCTTTTAATGTAAAATGTCAACATTTATTCTTATGGCCCATTTTCCCCTCTATATCATATTTATGCCTTTTGGCATGTAAACTATACCAATTAAGTGTCACTAACCATGATTTTGCTAAACCTGACGGTTATTCCCAATTATAGCCAATCTCAAATTTATACCAATATACTTATTACGCCAAATTAGCTAATCTAATCCTGATTTAACATTCTAATTGCAGTTCGCGTCAAACTAGACTTATTATTCTAGTTCCTAACTCATGTAAATGCAAGATTTACAAGTCAATACTAGATTCAAACTATACATCCTATAATTCATGTTAAATTTATCCAATTTGTATTTCTATGAACATGCCATAATTCATGTTCCCAATTTATGCAAATTCCAAGTTTATAACTATGTTTTTAGTACATTTCACATTATGCCCAAATCGTATTCCCACCGTTCGTATAATTGCGATTCAATCTAGATTATGGATAAACCTAGACTCGTAGAAAATAGGGAATGAACCAAAGATGCTCTGAAAAAGGATGGACATAATAACTGGCATAAAAGGTTTGAATAACGACGTAGGTTCAAGAACATGGGTAGACCTAACTTAATAGGTAAATTCCCAAGGTCTAAAACCAAGGATAGATAGAATAGAGACGCAGGTTCAAGAACATGGGTAGAACCAACTTAATAGGTAAATTCCCATGGTCTGAAACCCAAGAAAACCAAGGACAGGCAGAATAAATAATCTGGTTTAGACCCAATCTCATAATCACAGAACTTAAGCAACACTTTCCTAGTCATGAATCATATGTGTTTAATCACAGATGTCCTTGTTATGTCATAGGCAATAGTTTATGTTTTCTAATCAAAGGCATAGGTTTAGTCAAGGAAATAATCCTCATAGTCGCAGTCACAGTCATAGGCAATGTTCGTAGTCATAGGCAATGTCCATAGTCATGGGCAATGTTCATAGTCATAGGCAATGTTCATAGTCATAGGCAATGTTTATAGTCATAGGCAATGTTCATAGTTATAGGCAATGCCTAATTGGTCATTGAATCATAACAGTTCTTAATTAGGTCCAAAGATATAGGCACAGGTTCGAATAGAAAGATTTGGCATATTCTTTTATTTCTTTAATTTCATGTCACGAACAGAGAGAAACATTCAAATCTAAAAATAACTGACTTACAGATATCCAGATTAGAAAAGAAAGATGGCGTTGCTATGATTCGTGCGAGGTTAGCCTTTGATCCTTATCTTGAAGCTTTAATCTTGATTTGAATCTCTTCTGGACAATTTGAGCAGCATAACCTTGTCTTGGATTTTCATAGTATTTTCTTATATTTATTTATTTATATATATTTTCTCAGAGGCAGCATAAGGATAGAAAAGAATTGTGAAAAGAGAAGGAGACTAGGGCTGTTTATATAGTGTAGAAGTCAACGAATCTGGTCAGAATGGCGTCCTGATACAGAGAAACGAATCAGGTTCAGAAAGCTGGAAAAAGCGGCGTGGGGGGGGGGGGGGTGGTCGACTACCCAGTCGACCTAGGGGTGTCGACTACCTAGTCAAATCCCCAGTCGACCTGGGGGGTGGGTCGACTACCCAGTTTACTCCCAAGTCGACCTGGGTCCTGGGCGGGAAATTTCCCGCCCAGCCCGCTTCTGAGTCTGTTTTGAAATTTGAACTTTGCTGAAACTTCCGGAGGCCATATCTTCCTAATACGAACTCCGATTTACGCAAACTCGGACTCGTTTTCATGCAGAATTCTGAGATGAACGCAATGGTGTAGCCCGTTTCCCTGGATTTTGATTTTAACTTTTAATTCTGCCTTGATTTGTGAATCTTATTATTGCAGAATTACGGGATGTTACATTCTCCCCCACTTAAAAGGATTTCGTCCCCGAAATCTTCAAGTTAGGAAGAATGTGTCCTACCATACACTCACCCATCTACTCAACCATTCACTCACATGCATCCACTGTCCTTAGAAGATTTCTAATGCTTTCATGTTCATATGCATAGTGTGTGTATATGTCTTTATCTGCTGTAAAATCAGGCGGTCTACTGATTCAGTCGACCTCCTTAATGCGAGTCATGTCAGTGCCATGCGTCCAACCATTTATGCAAGCATCCCTAGTTATGTAAATACTATATGCGTGCACGTCCATTCATCCATATGCAACACCCATATGATAACATATCAAGTTCAATTTACAAACAAATACATATCTGTAAATGCAATATGAAAGCGTCTGAACTGATCAAGTGCCTAATACGTACGCATATGCATCTTCGAGCAACCATTAGCAACCACTTGCAACCACCAACCATAACATGTTTCAAACACATGTTTACATTCATTGGCTTCTACCTAAAGGATCGAAGATACGACCTAGAGGATATACTTTGGAAAGAGAGAAACAAATATGCGTAAAGCTCCTAAACAAAGAAATCAAGGATGCACCCTTAAGGAAAAAGGGTATGATGCTAGTGTCTAGCCTTCTTGAGCTTTACTCCACTATATCTTAACTAATTTAACTTCACGATTGTGAAGTTCCAGATCTCCATTTCCAAAATAAACGGATGTCAATCAAGGTACCAAGTATATGTACTAAGATGATTAGAGGTTTCCCTTTTATCCGCCATGCCATAACTATAAGAGTCGAAACGTCACTACGTGCTCTTTGGGGTGCCTGCCACAACTATTCATCTCTCACGCAAACCATCCAAACCGAAATGGACATTCCTTAAGTACAAGCCCCAAAGGCCTAAACCAATATCAGACAAGCACCCAAGGAATATCACCTCCGAATTTAGACGATCTACGTGAGATGATATAAGCAAACTCGATAGCTATTCTCAAATCCCTACTAACCAAAAATAAACTGGTCGGACCACCAATTGGATTTGAGACTCTAGTGGGATCTTTCTACTATACAAGTACTATGGTGCAGAGACCCAACTATTGAAGTGGATATGAACAAATAAGAAGCGCTAGAACCAAAGGAAATAGTACGAACAGAAAACTAGACTCTTCCAACCGGACTACCTTTCTCCTAGGTACGCTTGGTGGTGAAAGCATGTACTTGTCCTTCTAAAAATCTCGTCCTCGTTCTTGCCCTTGTCCTTAAGTATATGCCCTATCATACCCTAGTAAAGATACTTCCTCTTGTCTTAGGTTTTATAATTTCTTCCTCCTTCGTGTGCTAAGTCTACATCCATGAATTGCTCATCCTAGGGTTATGCTCCTTAGCCAAACTCCTCATCCCTTCCGTTTGTAGTCATGTTGACAAATCTCTCTAAAACTGCCACCATCGTCCGGAAACCCCTATAAGCTTCGAAAGAAAACTGCCCGTAGATGAAACACCTACGTCTATGGATGGAAGCCGGGCACTACTTTGCCCTTTGATGAGGTTAACTCCCAGAAAGCCAGGAGCCCCAGAGACTCAAGAAAGAAGGAGACAAGAATTTAAACAGAGGAAGAGAAGATAGTGCGTAGGGCTTTGGGGAATATATCTTTAAAACAAATCTTTTCTCTTGAAATTGCTTCCTTAAAAACCGTTTTGAAAATAATTTTTCAAATTCTTTATCTGATCTGGTAACCTTCAGCTCTGATACCACGTGTAACACCCCACATCCATTAGTGTCACTCACAAAGGGAATGCACTAAGTTCTGCGGAGCATTTAGGGTAAAAGATGCAGACAAATTACAAGACAGACAGAAATTAAACAGCGGAAAATAAAACTTTGCTTTACTGATAAAATAGTTTGTACAATGATTTCTTTACAATATCAGAGTATCATCTGTCTTACAAAATGAAGAAGCATAAAACAACATTTATATTCCCCAATTATTTAGCAAGAGCCAGCCATAGCATCTGAAAAGAGAATCCAAGCGAACTTCGACAAATCTTCAAGCTAGAAAGAGTTGCAGTCCAACTTAACCTGAGCTAAACTATTCCCTCCTTTATTACCTGGGGGGAAACGGAAGAAAAGAAGACGAAAGAAAAACAGAGTCAGACATAAAGCCTGAGTAAGTTCAGTAACTTCTAGAATGTGAACATGGAAAAACAAAATGACATGAATTAACTGAATACAAGATTACACCATGACGATAGGGTCAACAAGATTAGACAAGATAATCACAAGATATGCTAAGATAAGATAAACTGGATATGCTCTAATACTTTCGCCGCTTCGCTATTACCTTTATACTGGTTTCTATATCTCTGCACCGCCTATCTAGTGTCCCAACTAGTAACGATAACGTGGTCCCAATCCATGTATTTTCCATTGCCTTCCGGCATACATTCATTATTTATTACCTAGATCAAATCTAGAGTTTTCTATCAAGTGCTTTCTAGATTTAACTAGAGTTTACGCTATCTGCTGAACGCTTCTCGGATTCAGGATTTATGCCACCTAGTCCAACTAGGGATTATGCTACCTATCGAACGATGCCCCCAAGTCTAGGACACACTACCTAGAGTGGTATATGTTCCTATACTTCCCCACGCATGTATCGTGAATCATTATCGCTTGTCTAGATGCACATGTCCTGTAATGTGCGGTCTGAGTCCTGTGACAGGGCAAATCAAGGAATACAGAACTCAGTCGGGAGCTTTCAGATATATGCCGATGCAGATGCTAAGGTTTGTTTTTATTCCAGTGGCTATGGTCCCACTTGACCCCTCCCTCAACTAATGGAAGGCACACCTTGGAAAATGAGAACTATACGCCGGCCCTTGGTGCCCCACTATCCTATGGCCATCCTCACCCATAACTAGATAGCAAGTATATGGTCTTTTGGAGTTCTCCGCCTTTCCAGTTCACGTATCTCGACTGACTGACGATGGATGGTAGACGACGAGTTGCTATCACAGGGCTACCGTTTTCTCGCCGAATCACATCGGTCCATCCTGGTCTTTAGGTTGCCATGTATTGCAACCAAGGCATACCCCTGGTTCTTCTACGCAAACCTTAACCTCAGTGATCCCAGGAGGATCATCTGCAGCCTCACAGAGGGATACCAAGATTACCCTCACGTCCGCTCAAAGCCTCGGGCTTCGTAACCCAATTCGTTGGAGCCTTCTTTCTACTCAGACGGACATTCGCTCCTTCCCGTGTTGTACAAAAATTACTACTTAGTTTAACTAACTAAGATTTACCACTTAGTTTCTAGAATCGTTGTTTTCTTAACTAAGGTTTACTACTTAGTTCCCTTTCCCGTCAATTTGGATTGGTTAAGTGTCATTAGTCAATTCAAGCCAACTTAACCCTCTTCATTCATCATGTTATACTAGTTAAGTGTTATCAGTAATTCATGTTGACTTAACCCCACCATAAACCATGTTATATTAGTTAAGTATTTCTTATTATTTAACCCTACCCATTCACCCTGTATTGGTTAAGTGTTCCTTTTTAACTTAACCTTGCCCGTCTGTCTTAAATAACATGTTATTAGTGGTTAAGTATTATCCCTTCATGTTTAGACTTAACCCAATTCTTTTATCACAATCTGATGGTTAAGTGTTCAAGTTTACTTAACCCTACGGTCTAGCCTAGATAGCATATCAAATTCGCTAAGTGTATTTACTTAACCCCAACCTCTAGTCTAGTTAACATGTTAATTTGGCTAAGTGTATCAACTTTACTTAACCCCACCTTCTAGTCTAGTTAACATGTTAGTTTGGCTAAGTGTTTTCTTAGTTACTTAACCCCTACAAATCTGGTCTTGTTACCATAAGTTTGGTTAAGTTTCCCTATGGACTTAGCCCTTCCATTCTAGCTCGACTGTGTTAAGTTGGTTAAGTGTTCCTACAGACTTAACCCTCCCATTCTAGCTTAACTGTGTCTGTATGAACCTGACCCCACCCATCGGTTTTGTTATCTTGTTGAATTGGTTAAGTGTCTTAGTTAACTTAACCCTACCATTCTTGTTTTAGCTTTAACTAAATAAATTAAAGTCGCTACCACTCACATTAGACAGATATTGTTGCAATTACTGGATGTGCCGGTTGGTTCCGGGCAGGTTTACATCGCAACTCAGTCGAACCTCAGGTTAAGCATATTCTTGTTTTCTAAGTTCAAAAGGGTTTTGGTTAGTTTTCAAATCAGGTTTTGAAAGTAACCATCCCGTCCGTCGGATCAGTTAGGGATAGCCAGGGAGAGCAAGAAACTTGTATTTTCCAAACCTAAGCCTAGACTCTATCCTCTCTGTCACCCTAGAACTTTCTGGTGTACCATTAAAAGAGATGTCGCTAATAAACCTTTAATTTGTCTAAATTTACATTTCCTTATTTAGGCCAAATTCTATAAGTAAATTATTCCTGATTTACTTATTTCCTAATTACCCTTTTAATGTAAAATGTCAACATTTATTCTTATGGCCCATTTTCCCCTCTATATCATATTTATGCCTTTTGGCATGTAAACTATACCAATTAAGTGTCACTAACCATGATTTTGCTAAACCTGACAGTTATTCCCAATTATGGCCAATCTCAAATTTATACCAATATACTTATTATGCCAAATTAGCTAATCTAATCCTGATTTAACATTCTAATTACAGTTCACGTCAAACTAGACTTATTATTCTAGTTCCTAACTCATGTAAATGCAAGATTTACAAGTCAATACTTGATTCAAATTACACATCCTATAATTCATGTTAAATTTATCCAATTTGTATTTCTATGAACATGCCATAATTCATGTTCCCAATTTATACCGAATTACAAGTTTATAACTATGTTTTTAGTACATTTCACATTATGCCCAAATCGTATTCCCACCGTTCGTATAATTGTGATTCAATCTAGATTATGGATAAATCTGGACTCGTAGAAAATAGGGAATGAACCAAAGATGCTATGAAAAAGGATGGACATAATAACTGGCATAAAAGTTTTGAATAACGATGTAGGTTCAAGAACATGGGTAGACCTAACTTAATAGGTAAATTCCCATGGTCTAAAACCAAGGATAGACAGAATATAGACGCAGGTTCAAGAACATGGGTAGACCCGACTTAATAGGTAAATTACCATGGTCTAAAACCAAAGAAAACCAAGGACAGGCAAAATAAATAATCGGGTTTAGACCCAATCTCATAATCACAGAACTTAAGCAACACTTTCCTAGTCATGAATCATAGGTTTTTAATCACAGATGTCCTTGTTATGTCATAGGCAATAGTTTATGTTTTCTAATCAAAGGCATAGGTTTAGTCAAGGAAATAATCCTCATAGTCACAGTCATATGCAATGTTCGTAGTCATAGGCAATGTCCGTAGTCATAGGCAATGTTCATAGTCATAGGCAATGTTCATAGTCATAGGCAATGTTTATAGTCATAGGCAATTTTCATAGTTATAGGCAATGCCTAATTGGTCATCGAATCATAACAATTCTTAATTAGGTCCAAAGATATAGGCACAGGTTCGAATAGAAAGGTTTGGCATATTCTTTTATTCCTTTAATTTCATGTCACGAACAACGAGAAACGTTCTGTAACACCCCATGTATTTTATAACAGTGAAATTCACTAATTAAAGTAAAGAATTAAGGGAAACGGGAGACGCCATTGCGTTGGTCTCGGAATTCTGCTTGGGATAGAGTCCGAGTTTGCGTAAAACGGACTACGTATGAAGAAGATATGGCCTCCGGAAGTTTTAGAATTCAGTTTAAAATTCAAACAGCTCAGAAAAACCAATTTAAAATTCAAAATCGAGCCCAATTGGCCAGGGCGGGAATTTTCCCACCGAATGCACCCAGGTCGACTTGGTAGTCGACCTGGGGCTATCCAGGTCGACTGGGCAGTCGACCTGGGTCACCCGTGTCGACTGCCAAGTCGACACGGTGTCGACTGGCGTGTCGACCTGGCCCCTGAGCCAGGTCGAACCCAGCCCTCCCCTGGCTGGCCTGGTCTGTGTTTGGTCGATTTTATGAGCCTTGCCTTGTCACTAGGGCTAGGTGTCAGCTCCTGGTTGGTCTCTCCTTCAAATGAACGGCTATTACTAAACCAAGCTCCATCGACGGTCTTAATCAACTCACAAACTCCATAAAAAGGACCTAAGACTCACTCTAATTCACACAAACAAAAATGGAGATGAGACCGTCACGCTGCTGAGGAGAGACTAGGAATAGCCATCAGAAATTGAGAGACAATTAGGAGATAATTCGAAAGCTTAAAGCAACGTCGATTGAATCAAAACGCCTACAACAAAGGATAGCATCTCCAAATTCAGAATTCAGATTCCAGAATTGAAGATTCGTCTATTCTGATGTGAATAAATAATTGTGTTTTGGTTTGTGTAAAGTGAGAAATGGAATTGTGGCGATAATAATCTATATTTGTATGTTGCTTTGATTCTAAAACGATTTGGAAATGTCAAGGTATACGATTGGATATTTGCAAGTCTGTGGTTTATGTTGACAACCATATGTTGTGGTATTTTATTTGGGGTTCATACAAGTATATGATAACAACCATATGTTGTGGTATTTTATTTGGGATTCATACAAGTATATGATTCATGTTAACAACCATATGTTATGGTATTTTATTTGGGATTCATACAAGTATATGATTCATGTTAACAACCATTTGTTATGGTATTTTATTTCGGATTCATACAAGTATATGATTCATGTTAACAACCATATGTTATGGTATTTTATTTGGGATTCATGCAAGTATATGATTCACTATTATGCCTATATGACGTACATACTTTTACGATCGCTTTTAGTGTGAAATTGGACTCGACTAGGTGCTATGGTTTATATGAATCTATGTTGGAATTGGCAAATCATACTTTTGTATTAGAAACAAAAGAAAGCATTTTTACGAACATGATCAAACTATGTTTGGTGTTATGCCTAGTTGAAACCATGTTTAGGCCTATGTTGTTATAAAAATCATATGGTAATATAGGTAGCACATAAATTAAGTAAGATTTACATTCCAATTTGCAAGTTTACATGAATAGATTAAAAACCATGATTCATGTCTAGGTATGTTTATGCTATGATTATATGAATAGAATGATTCATGCTTAAGTATTGTTTATGCCATGATTATATGCTATTACAATGCAATTTCACATGTGCCTAATTCATGTAAATTGAACCGTTACGTTGCAAGTTCATGCGTTCACACTCCCCTTTTATGTTACCTTATAAACACCATGTTATAAGCCTCCCCTTTTTTATGTGGCTAAGTTGGGTTTAAATGTTAAACCCAACATATGTTATATTTTAGTGAACGTATAAAGCGGGGATAATGACGTTTGGATTAAAATATAGAACATATGTGTTGGCATGTTTGACGCATGCCAAAACAATTAAGTGGCATAAAAATATTTTACCCAATAAAGATGAATTTGAATAATGGGCCGCAAATATTTACATATAAAAAGAAAAGAGACAAAATATGTAAATTTAGAAAATACAATGTGTTTAACCCGAGGTTGGATTGAGTTGTGATGAAAACCTGCCCGGAACCGCCCGGCTGTCTAGTAGTCACAACAATACCTATCGAATCTGGGTGGTTAAACACGTAGCCCAATAAAGACACGAGGTTAGATTGAGTTGTGGCGTAAGACTGCCCGGACCGAACCGGCAACAGGGAGCGACAACAATACCTGTCTAATGTGAGAGGTCAAGGCTTTAATAAGACAATTAAGGCTAAGTCAGGATTGATAGGATTAAGTAAATTAAATTAATACTTAATCAAAATGGAACATGCTAAACTATGCAGACTGATTGGGGGTTAGGTTTACAAAACACTTAACCAACTTAGCATGGTTTGTAAGACAATTATGGCATGGTTTGTGTAACACTTATTTTAATGAAATAAAAGCTTTAATCTTGATTTGAATCTCTTCTGGACAATTTGAGCAGCATAACCTTGTCTTGGATTTTCGTAGTATTTTCTTATATTTATTTATATATATATATTTTCTCAGAGGCAGCATAAGGATAGAAAAGAATTGTGAATAGAGAAGGAGACTAGGGCTGTTTATATAGTGTAGAAGTCAATGAATCTGGTCAGAATTGTGTCCGGATACAGAGAAACGAATTAGGTTCAGAAAGCTGGAAAAAGCCGCGAGGGGGGGGGGGGGGAGGGTCGACTACCCAGTCGACTCCCCAGTCGACCTGGGTCCTGGGCGGGAAATTTCCCCTCAGCCCGCTTCTGAGTCTGTTTTGAAATTTGAACTTTGCTGAAACTTCCGGAGGCCATATCTTCTTCATACGGACTCCGATTTATGCAAACTCGGACTCGTTTTCATGAAGAATTCCGAGACAAACGCAATGGCGCAACCCGTTTCCCTTGATTTTGATTTTAACTTATAATTCTGCCTTGATTTGTGAATCTTAGTGTTGCATAATTACGGGGTGTTACATCTACTATATAAAGGTCATATTTTTAACAATTCTATAATGTAAAAGTAGAATTTTCATCACTACTTCTATATGAAAATCATATATTTACTTTTCTAACTTCTGTATAAAAATCATATCTTTTTATTGCTAACTATAGGGTAAAAATCATGTTTTGATAACAGTGTTCGTATCGATAAAGATTATATTTTTATAATTCCTTTCAAACTGTAAAAATCCGATCTTTCTACTTATAAAAATCCGTTCTTTTCTATCACAAAAATCTTGCCTTTCACTTATAAAAATATGGTCTTTTCATATAGAAAAATCAAATCTTTTGCCTAATAAAAATGCAAACTTTTTCCTAGTAAAAATCAAATCTTTTGCCTAATAAAAATGCAAACTTTTTCCTAGTAAAAATCAAATCTTTTGCCTAACAAAAATGCAAACTTTTTCGCTGTTATTTCATATAAAAAAACTGATTTTATAAATAAAAATAAAATTAAAACTTACAGGTTTTGTTGTTGGTGGAGGGGGCTCGGCAGGGGGTGTCGGCTGGTTTCAAATCACAAGGGGAGGAGGAGAGAGCAGCAGGGGCCGACGAGATGGGGGGTTCAGATTTTTAACAGAGGAGAGGGGGAGAAGATTGGAGGGGGATTGGGGAGGTCGACGGCGCCCCGTGGGGTAGGGCGCGGTGGCGCTGGCAAGGCGGTGGAGGCTCGCCTCCGGTGGCGCGGGCGGTGGGGAATCGCATCGAGCGATTTAGTTAGTTTTTTTTTCTGCAAATGAAAAGGAGGGGGGCAGAGGGTATAGAAGGAGGGAGTTTTACTTTTAATTAATTAATTTTTTTAATTAATTTATTTTCAAAATTTTCCTTTTTCATATGACCTCTAAACGAGGCCCACGGCCTATCGTACCTAGCGTTTTACCCCCATTCCGAATACAATTGGATATGTATCGTAGGCTGATTCGATCGTTTCGATCAGTTTTCGTCAAAATCAACATATAACTCTATATATTGAATTTGAACGCGCATTTCAATTTACCGGGGTCACATACGAACTCTAAAAATTCCATAAAAATATTTTCTAGCTTCGTATTGACGATACGTTCCTATCAAAACTAGTTTCGTCGAACTCTGAGACCGTTGGAAAAATGGCCATTTTCCAGTTGATTAAAATCAACTGAAACTGGTTAAACACGTTTTCCTTTTCCACGCTCACATATTGATTCGGAAAATTATGAAATTTGGAATCTAACAATAATTTGATATCATGGATCCAACAAAAGTGGTTTCGTCGAAATCCGAGGTCGTTTGCAAAATTCCAATTTTTAAGGGCCTAAATTCCATAGCGACTATTCAGAATTTTCAACTGGACATATCTTTTGATTCCAGCTATGAAATTTCGATTTTTCGGATTCGTTGGAAAGATATTCACAATTAGATTCTATTATTTTTTGTTTCACTAAAATCCGGTTTGTTTTGCACCTGGTACATTCAATTGAAGCTTGAAATCGAATTATCGAACTACCGCGCCATTTTCAATTCCTTTTACAATTATATATAATTATTTATATTCTAACGACGACGTATATAATATATACGTTTGAATTCAATTGAAAATACATTTCTCGTCGATATTATTTAAAACAATTCATTTTAAATATTCAAAATTCATTAAAATTGCCAAAATAAAATTTTTAAACTGGCCTAAATTTTCTGGTTGTTACACCCAGTCTTTCCGAATAATTCGCGTATTTTATAATCAAAAATCAAGTGCTAAAAAGACACATCATACGCCTCATTCCAATTCAGAATATTCTTTTAATAAAATATTCATATTAAAAGGGAAAGATTCCCATCAATTTTATCAAAGATAAATTCTTTTAAATTTAATCTTTAATCTTCTTTTTAAAGAACTATTAAAACTCCAATTTTATTTTAATATCAAAAATCGTTACTTTATGATTATTCAACTTTTAAGAAATTAATCCTGTCTTTAACTGGGTTAAAGAACCAATGTTATTTAAACATTGTTCACGATAAACCCAAAATCATCTTCCATTAAATATGGAATATTCACGGAAATCAAATCAATATATAATCGATACAAATTTCTGTATCAGACTGCTAATATAAATGGAATAACGGCAAGCTTTTTAAATTCCATATATAGTAATAGTCTTCTTTTACAGAAGCCTATCTCGATTATTATCAAATCGAATTTCCACTCAATTCCAATTTAATATATTAAATTGAAAAACTTGCCTTTGGAAAATTCCTTTTTAATTCTTAAATAAAAGATTTATAAATTCAAAATCATAATTTTACAATTAATTGGGCTAAAGAACAAATGTCGTTTAAAACACAGTTCACAATAAGCCCAATTCACATATCATTTTATTCTTCGTTGAGTATTATTTTAAATTTAGTCATTATTTAAAAATATTATTTATAAAAAGATTCTTTATGTAAAAATGTTCTTTATATTATAATGTTCTTTATTTTAAAATATTCTTTATATAAAAAATATTCTTAATCGAAATGCAACTCAATCATTTACCATATAATTTTGGTTATATGGATTTCACACATCACATGAACACGACAATAATGATAAATAATCATTAAACAACCTATTCTCATCCAGAGTGAAATTTACAATTGTGCAAGCATTAAATTGAATAAATAACGCTCATCGCAGCCTGTCAATCCATCGATTGACATACAACTAAATGTTGGTATTAGTGTATGTCAAATATTATCTCAATACCCTTGTGGGGTTTTCAGCCAACAACAGTTCATCTAAATAAATCATTTGTTAATGAACTTAACCAATTTTAATTCCGCTAACATGTTGATGATAATAAACCAAACATGTTATTATATTCCTAATGCCAAATGAAAATGTATTTCACTCGCAAAATTTCCTACGTGTATCTAATGTATAAATTGACAATACAAGCATCACTTTGATTTGCATACAAATTCTATTGTAAGTTTTGCAAATAAAAATGATACTTATATTTGCATATAAATTCTAATATATGTTTTTCAAATAAAAATGATACTTATATTTGCATATAAATTCCTCTGTATGTTTTAACAATAAAAATGATTCTTATTTAACATAATTTCTATTAAAAAGTGATTCTCTCATTTTTGTTGACGATTCTATTTCAGAAAAGTGTTCTTTTCATTTTGGTTGAAAATTCTATTTCAATAAAATGATTAAAAGTGATAATTCCATATTGTTAACAAATCTAATTTAACAAAATAAACACAAATGATTCATTCATTTTTGTTGACAATCCTAGTTTCAACAAAAATGACAATTCATTTTTGACAATTTTAATTTCATAAAATGGCATATTTATTTACTTCAATTTTTCTATGTATTCTAATGACAAATAAAAGAACAATTTATTTGTATACATTATTCTATTCAACATAACAAATAAAAATGATAATTTTATTTGTTTACAATTTCCATATAACAAAAATGATGTTTGTTTTATCACAAATCTATTTAACAAAAATGTTAATTTTTTTTGGTTTAACCCAAAACAAAAATGTTATTTTTTTTTGGTTTAACTCAAATCTCCATAACAAAATGTTATTTTTGTTTTTAACTCTTATCTAATTAACAAAAATGTAATTTTTGTTTTAACTCTGTTCAAAATGTTAATTATGGTTTCAACCATTCTAATTAACAAAAATGATAATTTTTGTTTCAATAACTCTATTTTGACAAAATGCATATTTTTGTTTCAACCTTTTTACATGATAAAAATGTTTATTTTTGTTTAATCCTTTTTAATGAATAGAGATGTTTATTTTTCTTAATGAACAAAAAAGTATATTTTTACAAAAATGTGTATTTTTTTTTCAGTAATTCAAATTTGACAAAAATGTTCATTTTTGTTTCAACTGTTATATTTTAACAAAAAGGCAAATTTTGTCTCAACTCTTACATTTGACAAAAGTGACAAATTTGGTTTCAATTATTACTTTTGACAAAAGTGACAAATTTGGTTTCAACTATTATATTTGACAAAAGTGACAAAATTGGTTTCAACTAATCTTTTTGACACAAATGTTTATTTTATTTCAACTAACATGTTTGACAAACTGACTATTTTTATTTCAACTAACATGTTTGACAAATGACTATTTTTATTCCAACTAACATGTTTGACAGAATGACTATTTTTATTTCAACTAACATGTTTGACAAAATGACTATTTTTATTTCAACTAACATGTTTGATAAAATGATTATTTTTATTTCAACTAAAAATTTTGACAAAAATATGTATTTCATTTAAATTAAATAAATTTCAACAAAGATGATAATTTTGATTTGTCTAAGCTAATATAACAGAAATAACATTTTTATTCATGTCAATTCTAAATGAAATAAAAGTGACATATCTACTTTTTCAATTCTAATTTAACACAAATGACAATTATAATCTAATAAAACATTTTATAACAAAATGTTATTTTATTTCTAATGCAACATTTTATAACAAAAATGTTGTTTTATTCTAATGTGACATTTTATAACAAAAATGATATTTTATTCCAATGTACATTTTATAACAAAAATGATTTTTTTTCCATGTTAATATAACTGATCTAACAAACAAAATGTTCTATGTTAACATGACTGATCTAACAAGCAAAATGATATTTCTATGTTAACATGTAAAGATTATATTTCTATCAAATAACAATATAATTTAGCAAACCATCATTACCAACAATCAATATAAATATAAATATATATATACACACATTCCTATATATATATGTTTATATTTAATTTTAAATTTTAAAATCTCACATTGCTTTTAGTCTGAATTTTCAAAGTGCTCCGTTTCAGATCTGGTCTGTTTCGTTGTGTGATGTTCGCTGTTTTGAATCCAACGCAAGTCGTTTCATTCGATTCTGAATTATGTGCAAAAGTTACGAGGGTTTAATGGTTAATTTCATTAATTAAATAATTAAATAATAATAAAATTATTTAATTACTTTGGAGAAAAACGTGGCCGCTTGTTTCTTCTTCTTCTTCGTTCCAATTTTAATGCCAAAACCGAACCCATTCCATCGTTGCAAACTTCCACCTGCGCGCCTCCAACCAGACTACCGTACTTCGATCAAGACCCACCACGCCAAAGCCGTACGTGAGCTCTACCATCCGCCATGACCCAGGCGAACTCGCCGGTCCCTAGAGCCCAGAATTTGACCGCGAACGTGGTGACTTTGGAGAAGGAATTCGAAATAAATACTGTTCTATATAAAATGAAAACCGTTGAAGTTATAAATCTCACATAGATCTTCGATTTGGCTTCAGAAATTTTCGATTTTCATTATTTGGATTATTCAAAAATTAAGGAGGAAGGATTGAAGATTTTATCCGTCCATTGTTGAAGAGGGCGGCTACTATTGGGCTTGTGGATTAGGGTTTGTTCATTATTTATAATATAATAATATTAAATCTCTAATTTTGCAAGTAGATCCATAAATTCTCTATAACTCCAATTTCAGCCTAACGAGAGTTGCCCCTAGGAAAATATCCACGTTCCAGACACAATGGACTAGGTCATGTCATACCGTTTGATCGTCTCATCACTGTTTTCTTTAATTTAAAATATAATTCATTTATTTATTTAATCTGATCGTACACTTAAATTTACCGAGGCCAAATACAAACTCTAAAAATTACGAAAAAATTATTTCTAGTTATGTTCTGATGATACAGTTTTAACAAAATTAATTTCGTTGAATTTGGAGAAAGTTTGAAAAATGGCCATTTTCTGGTCGAGCCAAATTGACTAAAATTGACAAAACACGTTTTCTTTTGCCACGCTCACGTATTAATTCCAAAAATTATGAAAATTGGAATCTTGCAATAAATTGACATTCCGGTTTCAACAAAAGTGGATTCGTCGAAAACGGCGGTCGTTTGTAAAATGGCTATTTTTAAGATTAAAATATATATATATAAATTCAATAGCGACTATTCAGAATATTAAACTGGGCATAACATTTTGTTCCCGCTATGAAATTTCAATTTTTCAGATTTGTTGGAAAGATATTTTTAAATAGATTCTAATATTTTTGGTTTTACCAAAATTCGGTTTATTTTGCATCCTGTGCAGTCAGTCAAAGTTCAAATTCAAATTTTCAAACTATCGCACTATTTCTAACTCCTTTTATAATTAAAATAAATATACTTTTTCTAACTTCGATTTAAATAAATTTTTAGTCATTATTATTTAAAATAAATCATTTTTAATATTTAAAATCCACTGAAATTTCTAAAATAAATTTTTTAAATTGGTTCGAAAACTCCGGGTTGTTACAAGCTCCCCCACTTAAAAACTTTTCATTCTCGAAAAGGAACGGAGTTGAAAGTTGTTTCATTAACTAACTCAACTTTCGTTTTTTATAAGTTTCAATAATTTTATTAGTTGATTAACCTTTTAAATATATATAACTTTTATATATAAAAAATCATATTTTCTAAGATCTTATTATATATATATAATTACATGTACGATAATTATAAACTTGTCACTCTCAACTCTTTCTAGGGCATTCCTAACCCTATCTCTAATGAGTTTCTCATTCTAGGATACTACTGATCCTATCTCTAATGACTATTCTTTTATAGGATATTACTAATCCTACCTCTGATGAGTCCTTTGTTCAGTTCTAACGAGTTGTACCCCAAAATTTTGAGCAAACCAAAGCTCTGATGCCGACTGTAACTTCAGATTTCGCCCATACCTAATCGATCGCAAAATCGACTAACACCGTTCAAAAACCCGAATACCCTAACTTTGGGCATACAACAAATTAGAACAGATAATAAAAGACTTTTATAAACATTACAATAATGTCACATCAGAGTACATCGAATATAATAATACAATGGGAGAAAAATTTACTATGAACATAATACAGTTCAGCGGAAATAAATAAACTAGCACAACGGAAGACTATCAATGCTCTGGCCAAAGCTTTAAGCTTCGATCGAGAATCCTACTCAATATATCTACAAAATAAGCTACTCGACTTCCTATGTGGAAAAGAGGGCACCCGAGTTTGCAAAGTGAAACAAACTACGGTTCAGTCATGGGACTGGTATAAGAAATCTTTCCTAACTTATATAACAATATGGCTAATCACAGGACCACGTCGTTAACGTGGAACGGGTTTACTCCATTGGATTAAAGTGCATAGTATAAAGTAAAATTTTAAACATTACATTGCTTTTTTGAAAAATGAAACCATTATAAGACTCAAGTCCCATCACACAATGCAACGCAAACCGGAGGATAGAGTTTTACCTTATAATGGTCAAAAATGCTTGATACGATAAAACGGATTTGATAACATTATTATTGTATATATGTTTCAAAAACATTTCAGTCATAATATATTAGTCGTAGACGGCATAGCTCCCATATACTATGTTGCCATACTAGTTCTACGATCAAAACCGCATGGTGTCATATTGGAAGTTGGATTTCCATCATGAGTCAAGCCTAGAAACGATCACCTTACTGATTCGAGACACTCTAGCAATGTCTCAGGATCCCCCGCAATGAACCCTTGGATACTGCGGGGCTGGTCCACAAATATACCTTAGTGGATTGGCAATTCCTGAACACATGTTTCCTGGTCCTATTGAACGTATAAAATGGTCACAATCGACCAATATAACCAAGGCGCCTCATTCCATCAACCACATAAGTGAAATGTCAGGGCTTGCAAAACCCTGATACTACTTCTAGGTAGAAAGAAACGTGTGCACTCACTACGTTCGCTTGTCCCGTTTCTGACTCTTACTGGGTTGGGAGGCTCGCGAGGTAACGCTATATACAAAACTATGCCGACATAGGTTATGCTTTGATCATCAACCACATGGCTCTGCTTTTCAACAAATGCCTTGATCATTTGCATCTTGGCATGCAACATTGACAATTCATGCCATGTGATCGATAACTACCAATATATAACCTCTGATCTCATACGTCTCGGAGAAGGGTGTTAAGCAAGAGAATAAATTCTCCGCCACCAATAGATATATAATAAATAGAAATCAATTCACATAGAATGAAATTCAATGTCAGACACACATCTGTTTACAAGTCCGTTCTGGGTCTGAATGAAACCAGAGACACCTTATTCCTCGTCACGTATGTCCAATATGGAAGAGAGGTGCTCGCTTATCCAGACAATCAACAAGTACGTCTGGACAACTACCACTTTAACCCTTTCCTAGGAGCGACCCAGTGCCGGGCATTAGTAGTCATATATTCGATATAAAGATCATCGTTCTTCAATCGACGTCCTCAATCTCTTTGACTTTAAATCGTCACAGTAATTATTCAGAATGGGTTAAACCCGGTCTTTCCGAATAACTTGTGTATTTTATAATAAAAAATCAAGTGCTATAAAGACACATCATACGCCTCATTCCAATTCAAAATATTCTTTTAATAAAATATTCATATTAAAAGGGAAAGATTCCCATCAATTTTATCAAAGAGAAATTCTTTTAAATTTAATCTTTAATCTTCTTTTTAAAGATCCATTAAAACTCCAATTTGATTTTAATATAAAAGATCATTACTTTATGATTATTCAACTTTTAAGAAACTAATGTTATCTTTAACTGGGTTAAAGAACCAATGTCATTTAAACACATTTCACGATAAACCCAAAATCATCTTTCATTAAATATGGAATTTTCACAGAAATCAAATCAATATATAATCGATATAAATTTTTGTATCAGACCGCTAATATAAATGGAATAACGACAAGCCTTTTATATTCCATATATAGTAACAGTCTTCTTTTACATAAGCCTATCTCGATTATTATCAAATTAAATTTCCACTCAATTCCAATTTAATATATTAAATTGGAAAACATGACTTTGGAAATTTTCTTTTAAAGTCTTAAGTAAAAGATTTATAAATTCTAAATCATAATTTTATTGTTAATTGGGCTAAAGAACAAATGTCATTTAAAACACAGTTCACAATAAGCCCAATTCACATATCATTTTATTCTTCGTTGAATATTATTTTAAAAATATTTGTTATTTAAAAATATTCTTTATAAAAAGATTCTTTACGTAAAATTGTTCTTTCTATTACAATGTTCTTTATTTTACAATATTCTTTATTTAAAAGATATTTTGAATCGAAATGCGAATCAATCATAACATATAATTTTGGTTATATGGATTTCGCACATCACATAAACACGACAATAATGATAAATAATCATTAAACAACCAATTCTCATCCAGAGTGAAATTTACAACTGTGCAAGCATTAAAATGAATAAAAAACTCTTATTGCAGCCTGACAATGTAACGACCCAGGAAATCTGAACCAATTTAAAAAATTTTAATTGGCTAAAATAAAGGATTTTAAATATTTAAAATAAATATTTTAAATAATGGCAATGAAAACTGAGTTTGAATCGACAATTGAAAACGAATATAATTAATTATAATTATAAACAAGGCCTGAAATGGCGCTGTAATTTCAAAAATTAAATTCAAACTTTGTCGGACTGTACCGGGTGCAAAACAAAACGGATTTTATTGAAACCAAAAATATTTAAATCTGTTAGTGAATACCTTTCTAACGAATGTGAAAAATTGAATTTTCATAGCGGAAAACAAAAGTTATGGCCAAATGAATTTTCAGACAGGTCGCTATGGAATTTATATAGCCCGTGAAATTGGCCATTTTGCATACGACCTCGGAATTCGACGAAACCACTTTTGTTGGGTCCGGGATGTGAATTTATTGCTAAGTTTAAAATTTCATAATGTTTGAAGCTAGTATGTGAGTGTGGAAAAGGAAAATGTGTTTTGGTCAATTACAGTTAAATTGGATCGACCAAAAATGGGCCTTTTTGCAAACGGTCTCAGAATTCGACGAAACTAGTTTTGTTGGGACCGTATCGTCAAAACATAGCTAGATTTATTTTTCTGGAATTTTTCGAATCAGTTTGTGGCCCTGGCAAATTGAAATGTACGTTCAAATTAAATATTGAATGTTTTACATTTTGATTTGAATGGAAACTGACTGAAACAGTCGAATGGGCCTACGAAACATATCCCATTGTGTTCAGAATGGGGGTAAAACGCTAGGGACGACAGTCGTTGGGTTTGATTTCGAGTTCGTCCAAGAAAACCCCAATTTTTGAATTTAATATAACATCGGCCAATAGGATTTTTATTTCATTAATTTAAAAATATAAAAAAAACAAAAAAACCCGTAAACCCATATTTCGAATGGGGGCCACCGTTCCAATCTTTTCGACCATTTTCCGGCGAAACCACGCCTCGATACACCTCCCTCCAGTTGAACTTTTTAGAGTACTCTCCTCCCTCTTCCCATCCATACCAGTGGCGCCTCCTACCATCGCCTGTACGACGAGGTCCATCGCCTCAAACTTCCGCCGTTCGAGCCACCAGAACTTCCTCCAGCCGCCGCCGAGCTTGACCTCGTGGGTAGCGCCAGGTGCGCCTCTCGACACTCTATGCGGTGGTGCTGGCCGATTGCTCCCTAGCTTCGCGGATTGAACGCAGGATCGAAACCTAGTTTCGAATAAAATAACTGAGGTGCAGTTTATATTTTATAAACTGTTTTCAACTTCTAAAAGTGTCTTAAATTCATGTTGTCGAAGAAAAATCATATCTTTTTGCTATGTTTACGAAATACGATGAAACAGGAAACATCGTGACCGTGTGGACGCCTTCTACATTTTAGAAGAGACCGCATATTTTTCTGAGCCTTCTGCTATTTTTGGTGGAGTGGAACCCAATGTGAGATTTCTAATTTATAAACAATATGGAAAACGACGATGTATAAATTATATAGTCGATGTATGAGTTATATAAGCGTTATACACCTCATGTATAAGCGTTGTATATGTTGTACGTTCGATGTATAAGTTGTATATGCGTTGTAAAAATAATATATGTGTTGAAATAAAAGTGAATTGCTATATATATATATATATATGTATATATATATATATATATATATATATATATATATATATATATATATATATACGCCCCTCGTCCACAAACCATGGACGATATTTATTGATTGTGATTGGTATGAAAATTGATTGATAGCGAATGGTTGTTTGGGATTGTTTGTGGTTGATATTGATTGATTGTGGTTGAAAAATACCCATTTGTGATTGAGAAATAATTGGTTGAAACCACATAGGATTAGTTTGTGGAAATGAAATAAATATATACATGCCGTCTGCGTGCGAACTAGATGCATGATCCCCATTGTCAAAAACCGCGAGGTTTTAAGGTAGAGCGAGGAGCCGTACTAGGGACGGTCCTGGTTTTAACTACCCTGCCGTTATGCTGTCGAAATTTTGAATAATATTCATGTGTTTGAATTATTTTCATTTGCTAAAACTATATTTATTCATTGAATAGAAAACCTTCATGTGTTGAATCGATATTCATTCGTTGATTTGAAATTCATGTGTTGAATGGTATTCATATTTTGAAATAAATCATTGGATAATAAAAATCACCTTTTATTGACCATATGAACTTTGTAAAATAATCTCGTTTTGAAAGAAATTGTTTTATAAGAAAAATCCTATTTTTATCACCGATATAAACTATATAAAATAATAGTGTTTTGAAATGAATTGTTTTATAATAAAAATCACATTTTTATTATATGCATGAATCGTTGAAATGTGAAGTGTTAAAAATAGCCACTCATTCAAATAAATATATGTGAGTTGAAATATCCATTAATTAGCCAATGATATGATTTTTGCCTATACATGCAACGTTAGGATGAATGGTGTTTTTAAACCAAATGGAATCAAATATGAAGTTGAATGAAAAATGAAAAATGATAAGAACTGTATATATGTACACGCATATTTATTGAACAGGTTATAGCAAAGGGGCTAGAGAAGAGGAATAAAATTTTGTGCCCGACAAATAGGTACACATTTACTGTTTTGTTTGGGTGATGATTTTATGAGCCTGTTGGCTAGCCGCTTGGCTTTTTCTTTTTCTTTTTGATATGAGACGCCCG
Source organism: Allium sativum (assembly GCA_030737875.1). NCBI lineage: Eukaryota > Viridiplantae > Streptophyta > Magnoliopsida > Asparagales > Amaryllidaceae > Allium > Allium sativum. The sequence goes on along the minus strand of CM060918.1, from coordinate 654,937,639 downwards.
TGTGGCTATTTGGGAATTTTCCCAGCCCTCCCGTACAAAGGAGGTTATGGCGAAATTTTCCAAAATTTTAAGGCGTTAGTGAAATATTTGAAGTAAAAACGATATAGGAATTTTTGAATGAACTATATTTATATAAATATATAAATATAAATAAAATTAAAACGAAACGTGGCCGTGCAGTTCGCATTTTGAAACCTTGATTTCAAACAACTAGTGTGGGAAACCCGACCATTGGATTTTCCCGAAAACGCAACCGTTGGGTTCGCCTTGGAATAATCTTTCCAATGGCACCAACCTTGTAAAAATCCAACGGTTGGATTGTCTGGAATGTTTAATTCAAATCTGAAGAAAAACAGTGCCAGAAACGATTATATTTATATATATATATATATAAATATATTTATATTTAATCGAATAACGACGCTGCAGTTCGTATTTTGAAATCGAAACTTCAAACGATTGTACCGGGAGATCAGACCGTCGGATTTTCCCGAAACTGGAACCGTTGGATTCGTTTTGAAAAGACCTTTCTAATGATGTAAATTTTGTGAAGATCCAACGGTTAGATTTTCAGATATGTGTAAATCAAATCTGAAGGAAAACAGCGCCACGACCGCGCTATGGCCCAAAGCGTCGTTTTGAATAAATAGGCTATTTTAAAATAAATAAAAATAGCGATAAATTGTTATAAAATATTATAAACGATATGGAATGGAAATAAACTGAATTTGCTCGATTTATGTGGTGTTTGATGGTTGAATATGTTTGGTGTGAAAATTACATTAAAAGAACAAAATTGGTGTTGACGAATGATTTAACCATTGAAATAAATTGATTTGAAATTCTAAATATACATGAATTATTTGAGAAGGCCGTGTTAATTCTCATTTCAAATAATTGACCGACGATTGAAAGTCGAAGATGAAGACGGTGGTCGAAGACCGAAGATCTTCACCTCGTTTGGATGGTAACCGAGGTCCTGATTGGGAGGCATCCCGAAATATGGATAATGAGTGGTGACCGTCCAGACGTACGTAGTGATCGATGGGTTTGCGAGGTATTTAGTGCCTCCAGTTTCGTTCAGACCCAGAACGGACTTGTAAATGGACTGTGTGTCTAACATTGGATTTTATTCTGTGGTGATTGATCTCTATTAAATATACATCTGTTTGGCGGCGGAGAATTTATTCTTTTGCTTAACGCCCTTCTCTGAGACGCACGAGCTCATAGGTTGTATATCGATGGACATCAGTCGCACTGCATGAACTGCCTGTGTGGCATGCTAAGATGCAGTGATCAGGGCTTCTGTTGAAAAGCAAAGTCTTGTGGTGATGATCAAAGCACCGCCTGTGTGGCGTAGCTTCGTGCATAACGTAAATTCGCGAGCCTCACACCCCGGTATGAACCAGAAACCGGAGAAGGACCTCAGGGAGGGCATGCGTTTCTTCCTAGCTAGGGTGGTGTCAGTGACATACCAGCCCTGACATTTATATACTTTTCACCTATGTGGTTGTTGCTGTTGCGAGGCGCCTCGGTTTGATCGGACGATCCGGGTCCGATGGAGTCATTCGTTGGCTCGTTTACGCCCCAAAGGGCGGGGAAACGTATTGTTCAGGCATAATAATCCACATCGGTGGACCGGCCCTGTCGCTCCAAGGGGCAGTTGCGGCTGTTCCTGAGGCTCGGGCAAGTCAGTCTCGAATTCGGTAAGGACTATCTTTTGCCTTGGTTCATGACGGAAATCCAACTTCCAAATATGTGACGATGCGGTTTTGATTGTATATATATATGGCGACATGATATATGGTACCCATGCCGTCTATGATTGATAGTTATGATTTGAAATTGTTTTCAAAACATATAAACACTAGCAATAATATCAAATGCCTTTGTTTTATTCGTATCAAGCATATTTTGGCCGTTATAAGGTAAAAACTCTATCCTTCGGTTTGCGTTGCATTGTGTGATGGGAACTCAGTCTTATAATGGCTTCATTTTTATAAAAAGCATAGCGATGTTTAAAAGAAAGATTTGTTTTAAAGCACTGGCAATCCAATGGAGTAAACCCGTTCCACGAAAGTGGCGTGGTCCTGTGATTAGCCAAATATATATGTGTTGAGTAGATTTCTCATACCAGTCCCATGACTGACTCGTAGTTTGTTTCACTTTCAAACTCGGGTGCCCCTTTTTCTGCACGGGCAGCCTTGTATTCAGGTTTAGTTGGTTCTTTCTGGATAGCTGGAGCTGAAGATGGATTCTATCATTTATCTCTTTTTATGCTGTTCAGCTCCTATTGTACATATTATGTTTGTTTTCCGCTGTACACATTTATGTATAGCTAAACTGTATTTGTACTAAGTAAGATCCTGTATACTGTGTAACTCTGATGATTACTTTTATCCAGTATGTTCTATTGTTCATTATCCGGTGTATTTATTTAATTCTGTTCTGCTATTATCTGTTTCTGTGTTATATTCCAAAGATAACCCTTGTCTCCGTCAGAACGGGATTTGGGGTCGTCTCAACGTGGTATCAGAGCTTTGGTTAAGTTTAATTCTGGAATATAACGTTTGAACGAACTCGTCAGAAATAGAACCAGTAGTGTTCTAGGACGGGTAACTCTGTACAGGTAGGATCAGCAATATCCTAGTATGAGTAAAGCAGAATGAAATTACACCTCGATAGAAGCATATACGTTTGAAGTATTTGTCTCTATATTTTAAAATCTTCTTTTCTGTGACCTGACACTTGATTTGCTAATTGCAGAAGTACTAATGAGTGTCAGAAACAGGAGAAATGCAGAACCCGATCTAGAGGCTCTATTTAAGAGATATCGAAATCTGGGTGGAGCACAATTCTTGGGCAATGAATCTATTATTCAAACTCAAGCTTGGGTCAGCTCTGCAGAAAGAATATTTGTGCGTTTCCAGCTGAGAGGCGACCAGAAAAGATTAGTAGCATCTTGGGCGCTCAATGGAGAAGCTTTATTATGGTGGGAAACAATCATAAAAGATAATCCAGAAGGTGATATCACCTGAGATAGATTCAAAGAGATTTTCCTAGGAAGATTTACTCCTCCTGAAGCAACCGAGAGATTATGTGATGAATTTTATTATTTGATACAAGGTGATATGACTATCCCAGAATATCATAATAAATTCAACGAACTTGCTCACTTTGCTCCTCATCTGATTCAAGATCCAAAGAGGAAAAATTTGAGATTTATTCATGGCCTACAAAGGAGATATCAGAATAGTGCAATGATGAATGTGAAGCTTCCTTTTTCTGAAATGATTTATATGGCTTATCAGTATGAAGATCTCTATAAGAAAGGAATGTTGCGCGACGAAGAAGCTGCCGACAAAGTCGATTTTATCAAAAAGCGATTACTCGCCGCTCAAAGCCGACAAAAGAGCTATGCCGATAGGAGAAGAAGAGATATATCCTTTGCTATTGGCGACTATGTATATTTGAAAGTATCGCCGATGAGAGGAGTAATCTGGTTCAGTAACGTTGGCACCCAAATTCATTGGTCCGTTTCCTATTCTAGAACGGATCGGAACTCTCGCTTATAGGGTCAAACTGCCTGACTGGTTGCCTGGAGTTCATGATGTATTTCACATATCTCAACTTCGAAAGCACGTTCATGATCCCGACTTGATCGTGGAAGCAGCAGCTCAACATGACATTGAAATTACCCCAGAATTAGCTGTGAGAAGAGAGCCGCTAAAGATAATAGGCAAAGAAACCAAAGAGCTGAGGAACAAGAAGGTTCACTTAGTCAAAGTGCAATGGAGTGGATATCCGCGAGATTGTACTTGGGAAACTGAGGAGAGCATTCAGAAAGCTTATCCTAGATGCCGAGTGGATATCTCTGATTAACTCTGGTGCAAGGTACATTTACCCTACTTTGCACTACCATTCAATTCTCTACTCTATTGTTATTTTCTTTTCATGGATGTGCACTTTTAATTCTATAGTCTGAATGATGTGAAAAGAGTATGGAGGTTGATCAATATATTTTTGAAAGGTTAAAACGATTTGATTGTTGGTTGTGTTGTGTGATTGTAGATTTGTCAAACCACTTTCGACTTTGTTCCTTTTCGGGGACGAAAAGTTTTAAGTGGGGGAGATTGTAACGACCCAGAAAATCTGAACCAATTTAAAATTTTTAAATTGGCTAAAATATTGGATTTTAAATATTTAAAATAAATATTTTAAATAATGGCGATGAAAACTGAGTTTGAATCGACAATTAAAAACGAATATAATTAATTATAATTATAAACAAGGCCTGAAATGGCGCTGTAGTTTCAAAAATTGAATTCAAACTTTGTCGGACTGTACCGGGTGCAAAACAAAACGGATTTTAGTGAAACCAAAAATATTTAAATCTGTTAGTGAATACCTTTCTAACGAATCTGAAAAATCGAATTTTCATAGCGGAAAACAAAAGTTATGGCCAAATGAATTTTCAGACAGGTCGCTATGGAATTTATATAGCCCGTGAAATTGGCCATTTTGCATACGACCTCGGAATTCGACGAAACCACTTTTGTTGGGTCCGGGATGTGAAGTTATTGCTAAGTTTCAAATTTCATAATTTGTGAAGCTAGTATGTGAGCGTGGCAAAGGAAAATGTGTTTTAGTCAATTATAGTTAAATTGGATCGACCAAAAATGGGCCTTTTTGCAAACGGTCTCAGAATTCGACGAAACTAGTTTTGTTGGGACCGTATCATCAAAACATTACTAGATTTATTTTTCTAGAATTTTTCGAATTAGTTTGTGGCCCTAGCAAATTGAAATGTACGTTCAAATTAAATATTGAATGTTTTATATTTTGATTTGAATGGAAACTGACTGAAACAGTCGAATGGGCCTACGAAACATATCCCATTGTGTTCAGAATGGGGGTAAAACGCTAGGGACGATAGTCGTTGGGTTTGATTTCGAGTTCATCCAAGAAAACCCCAATTTTTGAATTTAACATAACATCGGCCAATAGGATTTTTTATTTCATTAATTTAAAAATATAAAAAAAAACAAAAAAAACCCATAAACCCTTATTTCGAACGGCGGCCACCGTTCCAAACTTCTCGACCATTTTCCGGCGAAACCAGCCTCGATAGACCTCCCTCCAGTTGAACTTTTTAGAGTACTCTCCTCCCTCTTCCCATCCATACCAGTGGCGCCTCCTACCATCGCCTGTACGATGAGGTCCATCACCTCAAACTTCCGCCGTTCGAGCTGCCAGAACTTCCTCCAGCCGCCGCCGAGCTTGACCTCGTGGGTAGCGCCAGGTGCACCTCTCGACGCTCTATGCGGTGGTGCTGGCCGATTGCTCCCTAGCTTCGCGGATTGAACGCAGGATCGAAACCTAGTTTCGAATCAAATAACTGTGGTGCGGTTTATATTTTATAAACTGTTTTCAACTTATAAACGTGTCGCAAATTCATGTTATCGAAGAAAAATCATATCTTTTTGCTATGTTAACGAAATTCGATGAAACAGGAAACATCGTGACCGTGTGGACGCCTTCTACATTTTAGAAGAGACCGCATATTTTTCTGAGCCTTCTGCTATTTTTGGTGGAGTGGAACCCAATGTGAGATTTCTAATTTATAAACAATATGGAAAACGACGATGTATAAATTATATAGTCGATGTATGAGTTATATAAGCGTTGTACACCTCATGTATAAGCGTTGTATAAGTTGTACGTTCGATGTATAAGTTGTATATGCGTTGTAAAAATTATATATGTGTTGAAATAAAAGTGAATTGCTATATATATATATATACATACATATATACGCCCCTCGTCCACAAACCATGGACGATATTTATTGATTGTGATTGGTGTGAAAATTGATTGATAGCGAATGGTTGTTTGGGATTGTTTGTGGTTGATACTGATTGGTTGTGGTTGAAAAATACCCATTTTTGATTGAGAAATATTTGGTTGAAACCACATAGGATTAGTTTGTGGAAATGAAATAAATATATACATGCCACCTGCGTGCGAACTAGACGCATGGTCCCCATTGTCAAAAACCGCGAGGTTTTAAGGTAGAGCGAGGAGCCGTACTAGGGACGGTCCCGGTTTTAACTACCCTGCCGTTATGCTGCCAAAATTTTGAATAATATTCATGTGTTTGAATTATTTTCATTTGCTAAAACTATATTTATTCATTGAATAGAAAACCTTCATGTGTTGAATCGATATTCATTCGTTGATTTGAAATTCATGTGTTGAATGGTATTCATATTTCGAAATAAATCATTGGATAATAAAAGTCACCTTTTATAGACCATATGAACTTTGTAAAATAATCTCGTTTTGAAAGAAATTGTTTTATAAGAAAAATCCTATTTTTATCACCGATATAAACTATATAAAATAATAGTATTTTGATATGAATTGTTTTACAATAAAAATCACATTTTTATTATATGCATGAATCGTTGAAATGTGAAGTGTTAAAAATAGCCACTCATTCAAATAAATATATGTGAGTTGAAATATCCATTAATTAGCCAATGATATGATTTTTGCCTATACATGCAACGTTAGGATGAATGGTGTTTTTATACCAAATGGAATCAAATATGAAGTTGAATGGAAAATGAAAAATGATAAGAACTGTATATATGTACATGCATATTTATTGAACAGGTTATAGGAAATGGGCTAGAGAAGAGGAATAAAATTTTGTGCCCGACAAATAGGTACACATTTACTGTTTTGTTTGGGTGATGATTTTATGAGCCTTTTGGCTAGCCGCTTGGCTTTTTCTTTTTCTTTTTGATATGAGACGCCCGTGTGGCTATTTGGGAATTTTCCCAGCCCTCCCGTACAAAGGAGGTTATGGCGAAATTTTCCAAAATTTTAAGGCGTTAGTGAAATATTTGAAGTAAAAACGATATAGGAATTTTTGAATGAGCTATATTTATATAAATATATAAATATAAATAAAATTAAAACGAAACATGGCCGTGCAGTTCGCATTTTGAAACCGTGATTTCAAACAACTAATGTGGGAAATCCGACCATTGGATTTTCCCTAAAACGCAACTGTTGGGTTCGCCTTGGAATAATCTTTCCAACGGCACCAACCTTGTAAAAATCCAACAGTTGGATTGTCTGGAATGTTTAATTCAAATCTGAAGAAAAACAGTGTCAGAAACAATTATATTTATATATATATATATATAATTATATTTTATCGAATAACGACGCTGTAGTTCGTATTTTGAAATCGAAACTTCAAACGATTGTATCGGGAGATCTGACCGTCGGATTTTCCCGAAACTGGAACCGTTGGATTCGTTTTGAAAAGACCTTTCTAATGATGTAAATTTTGTGAAGATCCAACGGTTAGATTTTCAGATATGTGTAAATCAAATCTGAAGGAAAACAGCGCCACGACCGCGCTATGGCCCGAAGCGTCGTTTTGAATAAATAGGCTATTTTAAAATAAATAAAAATAGCGATAAATTGTTATAAAATATTATAAACGATATGGAATGGAAATAAACTGAATTTGCTCGATTTATGTGGTGTTTGATGGTTGAATGTGTTTGGTGCGAAAATTACATTAAAAGAACAAAATTGGTGTTGACGAATGATTTAACCATTGGAATAAATTGATTTGAAATTCTAAATATACGTGAATTATTTGAGAAGCCGAGTTAATTCTCATTTCAAATAATTGACCGACGATTGAAAGTCGAAGATGAAGACGGTGGTCGAAGACCGAAGATCTTCACCTCGTTTGGATGGTAACCGAGGTCCTGATTGGGAGGCATCCCGAAATATGGATAATGAGTGGTGACCGTCCAGACGTACGTGGTGATCGATGGGTTTGCGAGGTATTTAGTGCCTCCAGTTTCGTTCAGACCCAGAACGGACTTGTAAATGGACTGTGTGTCTGACATTGGATTTTATTCTGTGGTGATTGATCTCTATTAAATATACATTTGTTTGGCGGCAGAGAATTTATTTTTTTGCTTAACGCCCTTCTCTGAGACTCACGAGCTCAGAGGTTGTATATCGATGGACATCAGTCGCATGGCATGAACTGCCTGTGTGGCATTCTAAGATGCAGTGATCAGGGCTTCTGTTGAAAAGCAAAGTCTTATGGTGATGATCAAAGCACCGCCTGTGTGGCGTAGCTTTGTGCATAACGTAAATTCGCGAGCCTCACACCCCGGTATGAACCAGAAACCGGAGAAGGGCCTCAGGGAGGGCATGCGTTTCTTCCTAGCTAGGGTGGTGTTAGTGACATGCCAGCCCTGACATTTATATACTTTTCACCTATGTGGTTGTTGCTGTTGCGAGGCGCCTCGGTTTGATCGGACGATCCGAGTCCAATGGAGTCATTCGTTGGCTCGTTTACGCCCCAAAGGGCGGGGAAACGTATTGTTCAGGCATAATAATCCACATCGGTGGACCGGCCCTGTCGCTCCAAGGGGCAGTTGCGGCTGTTCCTGAGGCTTGGGCTAGTCAGTCTCGAATTCGGTAAGGACTATCTTTTGCCTTGGTTCATGACGGAAATCCAACTTCCAAATACGTGACGATGCAGTTTTGATTGTATATATATATATGGCGACATGATATATGGTACCCATGCCGTCTTTGATTGATAGTTATGATTTGAAATTGTTTTCAAAACATATAAACACTAGCAATAATATCAAATGCCTTTGTTTTATTCGTATCAATCATATTTTGGCCGTTATAAGGTAAAAACTCTATTCTCCGGTTTGCGTTGCATTGTGTGATGGGAACTCAGTCTTATAATGGCTTCATTTTTATAAAAAGCATAGCAATGTTTAAAAGAAAGAATTGTTTTAAAGCACTGGCAATCCAATGGAGTAAACCCGTTCCACGAAAGTGGCGTGGTCCTGTGATTAGCCAAATTATATATGTGTTGAGTAGATTTCTCATACCAGTCCCATGACTGACTCGTAGTTTGTTTCACTTTCAAACTCGGGTGCCCCTTTTTCTGCATGGGCAGCCTTGTATTCAGGTTTAGTTGGTTCTTTCAGGATAGCTGGAGCTGAAGATGGATTCTATCATTTATCTCTTTTTATGCTGTTCAGCTCCTATTGTACATATTATGTTTGTTTTCCGCTGTACACATTTATGTATAGCTGAACTGTATTTGTACTAAGTAAGATCCTGTATACTGTGTAACTCTGATGATTACTTTTATCCAGTATATTCTATTGTTCATTATCCGGTGTATTTATTTAATTCTGTTCTGCTATTATCTGTTTCTGTGTTATATTCCAAAGATAACCCTTGTCTCCGTCAGAACGGGATTTGGGGTCGTCTCAACGTGGTATCAGAGCTTTGGTTAAGCTTAATTCTGGAATATAACATTTGAACGAACTCGTCAGAAATAGAACCAGTAGTGTTCTAGGATGGGTAACTCTGTATAGGTAGGATCAGCAATATCCTAGTATGAGTAAAGCAGAATGAAATTACACCTCGATAGACGCATTTACGTTTGAAGTATTTGTCTCTATATTTTAAAATTTTCTTTTCTGTGACCTGACACTTGATCTGCTAATTGCAGAAGTACTAATGAGTGTTAGAAACAGGAGAAATGCAGAACCCGATCTAGAGGCTCTATTTAAGAGATATCGAAATCTGGGTGGAGCACAATTCTCGGGCAATGAATCTATTATTCAAACACAAGCTTGGGTGAGCTCTGCAGAAAGAATATTTGTGCGTTTCCAGCTGAGAGGCGACCAGAAAAGATTAGTAGCATCTTGGGCACTCAATGGAGAAGCTTTAATATGGTGGGAAACAATCATAAAAGATAATCCAGAAGGTGATATCACCTGGGATAGATTCAAAGATATTTTCCTAGGAAGATTTACTCCTCCCGAAGCAACCGAGAGATTATGTGATGAATTTTATTATTTGATACAAGGTGATATGACTATCCCAGAATATCATAAGAAATTCAACAAACTTGCTCACTTTGCTCCTCATCTGATTCAAGATCCAAGGAGGAAAAATTTGAGATTTATTCATGGCCTCCAAAGGAGATATCAGAATAGTGTAATGATGAATGTGAAGCTTCCTTTTTCTGAAATGATTTATATGGCTTATCAGTATGAAGATCTCTATAAGAAAGGAATGTTGCGCGACGAAGAAGCTGCCGACAAAGTCGATTTTATCAAAAAGCGATTACTCGCCGCTCGAAGCCGACAAAAGAGCTATGCCGATAGGAGAAGAAGAGATATATCCTTTGCTATTGGCGACTATGTATATTTGAAAGTATCGTCGATGAGAGGAGTAATCTGGTTCAGTAAAACTGGAACGTTGGCACCCAAATTCATTGGTCCGTTTCCTATTCTGGAACGGATCGGAACTCTCACTTATAGGGTCAAACTGCCTGACTGGTTGCCTGGAGTTCATGATGTATTTCACATATCTCAACTTCGAAAGCACGTTCATGATCCCGACTTGATCGTAGAAGAAGCAGCTCAACATGACATTGAAATTACCCCAGAATTAGCTGTGAGAAGAGAGCCACTAAAGATAATAGGCAAAGAAACCAAAGAGCTGAGGAACAAGAAGGTTCACTTAGTCAAAGTGCAATGGAGTGGAGATCCACGAGATTGTACTTGGGAAACTGAGGAGAGCATTCAGAAAGCTTATCCTAGATGCCAAGTGGATATCTCTGATTAACTCTGGTGTAAGGTACATTTACCCTACTTTGCACTACCATTCAATTCTCTACTCTATTGTTATTTTCTTTTCATGGATGTGCACTTTTAATTCTATAGTCTGAATGATGTGAAAAGAGTATGGAGGTTGATCAATATATTTTTGAAAGTTTAAAAAGATTTGATTGTTGGTTGTGTTGTGTGATTGTAGATTTGTCAAACCACTTTCGACTTTGTTTTTTTTCGGGGACGAAAAGTTTTAAGTGGGGGAGATTGTAACGACCCAGAAAATCTGAACCAATTTAAAATTTTTAAATTGGCTAAAATATTGGATTTTAAATATTTAAAATAAATATTTAAAATAATGGCGATGAAAACTGAGTTTGAATCGACAATTAAAAACGAATATAATTAATTATAATTATAAACAAGGCCTGAAATGGCGCTGTAGTTTCAAAAATTGAATTCAAACTTTGTCGGACTGTACCGGGTGCAAAACAAAACGGATTTTAGTGAAACCAAAAATATTTAAATCTGTTAGTGAATACCTTTCTAACGAATCTGAAAAATCGAATTTTCATAGCGGAAAACAAAAGTTATGGCCAAATGAATTTTCAGACAGGTCGCTATGGAATTTATATAGCCTGTGAAATTGGCCATTTTGCATACGACCTCGGAATTCGACGAAACCACTTTTGTTGGGTCCGGGATGTGATGTTATTGCTATGTTTCAAATTTCATAATTTTTGAAGCTAGTATGTGAGCGTGGCAAAGGAAAATGTGTTTTAGTCAATTACAGTTAAATTGGATCGACCAAAAATGGGCCTTTTTGCAAACGGTCTCAGAATTCGACGAAACTAGTTTTGTTGGGACCGTATCGTCAAAACATAGCTAGATTTATTTTTCTGGAATTTTTCGAATCAGTTTGTGGCCCTGGCAAATTGAAATGTACGTTCAAATTAAATATTGAATGTTTAATATTTTGATTTGAATGGAAACTGACTGAAACAGTCGTATGGGCCTACGAAACATATCCCATTGTGTTCGAAATGGGGGTAAAACGCTAGGGACGATAGTCGTTGGGTTTGATTTCGAGTTCGTCCAAGAAAACCCCAATTTTTGAATTTAATATAATATCGGCCAATAGGATTTTTTATTTGATTTATTTAAAAATATAAAAAAAACAAAAAAACCCGTAAACCCTTATTTCGAACGGCGGCCACCGTTCCAATCTTCTCGACCATTTTCCGGCGAAACTACGCCTCGATAGACCTCCCTCCATTTGAACTTTTTAGAGTACTCTCCTCCCTCTTCTCATCCATACCAGTGGCGCCTCCTACCATCGCCTGTACGACGAGGTCCATCGCCTCAAACTTCCGCCGTTCGAGCCGCCAGAACTTCCTCCAGCCGCCGCCGAGCTTGACCTCGTGGGTAGCGCCAGGTGCGCCTCTCGACGCTCTACGCGGTGGTGCTGGCCGATTGCTCCCTAGCTTCGCGGATTGAACGCAGGATCGAAACCTAGTTTCGAATCAAATAACTGAGGTGCGGTTTATATTTTATAAACTGTTTTCAACTTTTAAAAGTGTCGCAAATTCATGTTATCGAAGAAAAATCATATCTTTTTGCTATGTTAACCAAATTCGATGAAACATGAAACATCGTGACCGTGTGGACGCCTTCTACATTTTAGAAGAGACCGCATATTTTTCTGAGCCTTCTGCTATTTTTGGTGGAGTGGAACCCAATGTGAGATTTCTAATTTATAAAAAATATGGAAAACGACGATGTATAAATTATATAGTCGATGTATGAGTTATATAAGCGTTGTACACCTCATGTATAAGCGTTGTATAAGTTGTACGTTCGATGTATAAGTTGTATATGCGTTGTAAAAATTATATATGTGTTGAAATAAAAGAGAATTGCTATATATATATATATGTATATATATATATATATATATATATATATATATATATATACGCCCCTCGTCCAGAAACCATGGACGATATTTATTGATTGTGATTGGTGTGAAAATTGATTGATAGCGAATGGTTGTTTGGGATTGTTTGTGGTTGATATTGATTGATTGTGGTTGAAAAATAGCCATTTGTGATTGACAAATATTTGGTTGAAACCACATAGGAATAGTTTGTAGAAATGAAATAAATATATACATGCCACCTGCGTGCGAACTAGATGCATGATCCCCATTGTCAAAAACCACGAGGTTTTAAGGTAGAGCGAGGAGCCGTATTAGGGACGGTCCCGGTTTTAACTACCCTGCCGTTATGCTGCCGAAATTTTGAATAATATTCATGTGTTTGAATTATTTTCATTTGCTAAAACTATATTTATTCATTGAATAGAAAACCTTCATGTGTTGAATCGATATTCATTCGTTGATTTGAAATTCATGTGTTGAATGGTATTCATATTTTGAAAAAAATCATTGGATAATAAAAGTCACCTTTTATAGACCATATGAACTTTGTAAAATAATCTCGTTTTGAAAGAAATTGTTTTATAAGAAAAATCCTATTTTTATCACCGATATAAACTATATAAAATAATAGTGTTTTGATATGAATTGTTTTACAATAAAAATCACATTTTTATTATATGCATGAATCGTTGAAATGTGAAGTGTTAAAAATAGCCACTCATTCAAATAAATATATGTGAGTTGAAATATCCATTAATTAGCCAATGATATGATTTTTGCCTATACATGCAACGTTAGGATGAATGGTGTTTTTAAACCAAATGGAATCAAATATGAAGTTGAATGGAAAATGAAAAATGATAAGAACTGTATATATGTACATGCATATTTATTGAACAGGTTATAGCAAATGGGCTAGAGAAGAGGAATAAAATTTTGTGCCCGACAAATAGGTACACATTTACTGTTTTGTTTGGGTGATGATTTTATGAGCCTTTTGGCTAGTCACTTGGCTTTTTCTTTTTCTTTTTGATATGAGACGCCCGTGTGGCTATTTGGGAATTTTCCCAGCCCTCCCGTACAAAGGAGGTTATGGCGAAATTTTCCAAAATTTTAAGGCGTTAGTGAAATATTTGAAGTAAAAATGATATAGGAATTTTTGAATGAACTATATTTATATAAATATATAAATATAAATAAAATTAAAATGAAATGTGGCCGTGCAGTTCGCATTTTAAAACCGTGATTTCAAATAACTAATGTGGGAAATCTGACCATTGGATTTTCCCGAAAACGCAACCGTTGGGTTCGTCTTGGAATAATCTTTCCAACGGCACCAACCTTGTAAAAATCCAACGGTTGGATTGTCTGGAATGTTTAATTCAAATCTGAAGAAAAACAGTGCCAGAAACGATTATATTTATATATGTATATATAAATATAATTATATTTAATCGAATAACGACGTTGCAGTTCGTATTTTGAAATCGAAACTTCAAACGATTGTACCAGGAGATCCGACCGTCGGATTTTCCCGAAACTGGAACCGTTGGATTCGTTTTGAAAAGACCTTTCTAATGATGTAAATTTTATGAAGATCCAACAGTTAGATTTTTAGATATGTGTAAATCAAATCTAAAGGAAAACAACGCCACGGCCGCGCTATGGCCCGAAGCGTCGTTATGAATAAATAGGCTATTTTAAAATAAATAAAAATAGCGATAAATTGTTATAAAATATTATAAACGATATGGAATGGAAATAAACTAAATTTGCTTGATTTATGTGGTGTTTGATGGTTGAATGTGTTTGGTTTGAAAATTACATTAAAAGAACAAAATTGGTGTTGACGAATGATTTAACCATTGAAATAAATTGATTTGAAATTCTAAATATACGTGAATTATTTGAGAAGGCCGAGTTAATTCTCATTTCAAATAATTGACTGACGATTGAAAGTCGAAGATGAAGACGGTGGTCGAAGACCGGAGATCTTCACCTCGTTTGGATGGTAACCGAGGTTCTGATTGGGAGGCAGCCCAAAATATGGATAATGAGTGGTGACCGTCCAGATGTACGTGGTGATCGATGGGTTTGCGAGGTATTTAGTGCCTCCAGTTTCGTTCAGACCCAGAACGGACTTGTAAATGGACTGTGTGTCTGACATTGGATTTTATTCTGTGGTGATTGATCTCTATTAAATATACATCTGTTTGGCGGTGGAGAATTTATTCTTTTGCTTAACGCCCTTCTCTGAGACGCACGAGCTCAGAGGTTGTATATCGATGGACATCAGTCGCACGGCATGAACTGCTTGTGTGGCATGCTAAGATGCACTGATCAGGGCTTCTGTTGAAAAGCAATGTCTTGTGGTGATGATCAAAGCACCGCCTGTGTGGCGTAGCTTTGTGCATAACGTAAATTCGCGAGCCTCACACCTCGGTATGAACCAGAAATGGGAGAAGGACCTCAGGGAGGGCAAGCGTTTCTTCCTAGCTAGGGTTGTGTCAGTTACCTACCAGCCCTGACATTTATATACTTTTCACCTATGTGGTTGTTGCTGTTGCAAGGCGCCTCGGTTTGATCGGACGATACGGGTCCGATGGAGTCATTCGTTGGCTCGTTTACGGCCCAAAGGGCGGGGAAACGTATTGTTCAGGCATAATAATCCACATCGGTGGACCGGCCCTGTCGCTCCAAGGGGCAGTTGCGGCTGTTCCTGAGGCTCGGGCTAGGCAGTCTCGAATTCGGTAAGGACTATCTTTTGCCTTGGTTCATGACGGAAATCCAACTTCCAAATACGTGACGATGCGGTTTTGATTGTATATATATATATGGCGACATGATATATGGTACCCATGCCGTCTATGATTGATAGTTATGATTTGAAATTGTTTTCAAAACATATAAACACTAGCAATAATATTAAATGCCTTTGTTTTATTCGTATCAAGCATATTTTGGCCGTTATAAGGTAAAAACTCTATCCTCCGGTTTGCGTTGCATTGTGTGATGGGAACTGAGTCTTATAATGGCTTCATTTTTATAAAAAGCATAGCGATGTTTAAAAGAAAGATTTGTTTTAAAGCACTGGCAATCCAATGGAGTAAACCCGTTCCACGAAAGTGGCGTGGTCCTATGATTAGCCAAATTATATATGTGATGAGTAGATTTCTCATACCAGTCCCATGACTGACTCGTAGTTTGTTTCACTTTCAAACTCGGGTGCCCCTTTTTCTGCATGGGCAGCCTTGTATTCAGGTTTAGTTGGTTCTTTCTGGGTAGCTGGAGCTGAAGATGGATTCTATCATTTATCTCTTTTTATGCTGTTCAGCTCCTATTGTACATATTATGTTTGTTTTCCGCTGTAAACATTTATGTATAGCTGAACTGTATTTGTACTAAGTAAGATCCTGTATACTTTGTAACTCTGATGATTACTTTTATCAAGTATATTCTATTGTTCATTATCCGGTGTATTTATTTAATTCTGTTCTGCTATTATCTGTTTCTGTGTTATATTCCAAAGATAACCCTTGTCTCCGTCAGAACGGGATTTGGGGTCGTCTCAGACAATCCATGGATTGACATATAACAAAATATTGGGACTAGTGTATGTCAAATATTATCCCAATACCTTTGTGGGGTTTTCAGGCAACAGCAGTTCATCTAAATAAATCATTTGTTAATGAATTTAACCGATTTTAATTCCGTTAACATGTTGATGATAATGAACTAAACATGTTCTTATATTCCTGATGCCAAATGAAAATATATTTTACTAGCAAAATTTCCTACATGTATCTAATATATAATTTGACAATACAAGCGTCACTTTGATTTGCATACAAATTCTATTGTAAGTTTTGCAAATAAAAATGATACTTATATTTGCATATAAATTCTAATGTATGTTTTGCAAATAAATATGATACTTATATTTGCATATAATTTCCGTTGTATGTTTTAACAATAAAAATGATTCTTTATTTAACATACAAATCCTAATAAAAAGTGATTCTCGCATTTTTGTTGATGATTCTATTTCAACAAAATGATTAAAAACATGATCTTTTCATTTTGGTTGAAAATTCTATTTCAATAAAATGATTAAAAGTGATAATTCCATATTGTTAACAAATCTAATTTAACAAAATGAACACAAATGATTCATTCATTTTTGTTGACAATTCTAGTTTCAATAAAAATGACAATTCATTTTTGACAATTTTAATTTAATAAAATGACATATTTATTTACTTACATTTTTCTATGTATTCTAATGACAAATAAAAGAACAATTTATTTGTATACATTATTCTATTCAACATAACAAATAAAAATGATAATTTTATTTGTTTACAATTTCCACATAACAAAAATGAAGTTTTTGTCTGATCACAAATCTATTTAACAAAAATGTTAATTTGTTTTGGTTTAACTCAAAACAAAAATGTTATTTTGTTTTGGTTTAACTCAAATCTCCTTAACAAAATGTTATTTTTTTTAGCTCTTATCTTATTAACAAATATGTAATTTTTGCTTTAACTCTTTTAAAATTGTTAATCACGGTTTCAACCATTCTAATTAACAAAAATGATAATTTGTGTTTCAATAATTCTATTTTGACAAAATGTATATTTTTGTTTCAACTTTTTTAATTGAAAAAAATGATTATTTTTGTTCAATCCTTTTTAATGAACAGATATGTTTATTTTACTTAATGAACAAAAATGTATATTTTTACAAAAATATGTATTTTGTTCAACGATTCTAATTTGACAAAAATGTTCATCTTTGTTTCAACCGTTATATTTTGACAAAAAGGCAAATTGTGTCTCAACTCTTACATTTGACAAAAGTGACAAATTTGGCTTCAACTATTACTTTGACAAAAGTGACAAATTTAGTTTCAACTATTATATTTGACAAAAGTGACAAATTTGGTTCCAACTAATCTTTTTGACACAAATGTTAATTTTATTTCAACTAATATGTTTGGCCAAATAACTATTTTTATTTCAACTAACATGTTTGACAAAATGACTATTTTATTTCAACTAACATGGTTGACAAAATGACTATTTTTATTTCAACTAATATGTTTGACAGAATGACTATTTTTATTTCAACTAACATGTTTGACAAAATGACTATTTTTATTTCAACTAACATGTTTGACAAAATGACTATTTTTATTTCAACTAACAAATGTGACAAAAATGTGTATTTCATTTATATTAAACAAATTTCAACAAAGATGATAATTTTGATTTGTCAATGCTAATATAACAAAAATGACATTTTTATTCATGTCAATTCTAAATGAAATAAAAAGTGACGTTTCTACTTTGTCAATTCTAATTTAACACAAATGACTATTATAATCTAATAAAACATTTTCTAACAAAATGTTACATTTCTAATGCAACATTTTATAACAAAAAAGTTATTTTATTCCAATGTGACATTTTATAACAAAAATGATATTTTATTCCAATGCAAATTTTAAAACAAAAATGATATTTTATTTCGATGTACATTTTATTAAAATGATATTTTATTCTCTGTTAATATAACTGATATAACAAACAAAATGATATTTCTATGTTAACATGACTGATCTAGCAAACAAAATGATATTTTTATGTTAACATGACTGATCTAACAAACAAAATGATATTTCTATGTTAACATGTAAAGATTATATTTCTATCAAATAATAATATAATTTGCAAACCATCATTACCAACAATCAATATAAATGTGTGTGTGTGTGTGTATACACACACATTTCTATATATATATTTGTATTTCATTTTTAATTTTAAATCGAGAAATCTCACATTCCTTTTTGTTTGAATTTTCATAGTACTCTGTTTCAGATCTGGTCTGTTCCGTTGTGTAATGATCGTTGTTGTGAATCCAACGCAAGTCGTTTCGTTCGATTCTGAATTTATATGCAAAATTTATGAGGGTTTAATTGTAAATTCCATTAGTTAAATAATTAAATAATAATAAAATCCTTTAATTAATTTGGACAAAAACGTGGCCGCTTGTTTCTTCTTCATCTTTGTTCAAGGTTACATGCCAAAATCGAAACCATTTCATCATTGCAAACTTCCACCTGCGTGCCTCCAACCGGACCACCGTACTTCGATCAAGACCCACATCGCCAAAGCCCTACGTGAGCTCTACCATCTGCCATGACCTAGGTGAACTCGCGGGTCCCTAGAGCCTAGAATTTGACCACAAACTTGATGACTTTGGAGAAGGAATTCGAACAAAATACTGATCTATATAAGATCGTAAACGTTGAAGTTATAAATCTCACATAGATCTTCGATTTAGCTTCAGAAATTTTTGATTTTCAATGATTGGAATATTCGAAAATTAAGGAGGAAGGATTGAAGATTTTATCCGCCCATTGTAGAAGACGGTGGCTACTATTGGGCTTGTGGATTAGGGTTTGTTCATTATTTATAATATAATAATATTAAATCTCTAATTTTGCAAGTAAGTCCATAAATTCTCAGTAACTCTAATTTTAGCCCAACGAGAGTTATCCCTAGGCAAATACACACGTTCCGGACATAATGAACTAGGTTTCGTCAGCCCATTTGATTTTCTCAGTCCTCTTTTCTTTAATTTAAAGTATAATTCATTTATTTATTTAATTTCATCGTACACTTAAATTTAGTGGGGCCACATACGGACTTTAAAAATAATGGAAAAATTATTTCTAGTTATGTTTGGACGATACGGTTCTAACAAAATTAATTTCGTTGAATTTGGAGACCGTTTGGAAAATGGCCATTTTCTGGTCTATCCAAATTGAATGAAATTGACAAAACACGTTTTCTTTTGCCTCGCTCACGTATTAATTCCAAAAATTATGAAAATTGGAATCTTGCAATAAATTGACATTTCGGTTCCAATAAAAGTTGTTTCGTAGAAAACAGAGGTCGTTTGTAAAATTGCTATTTTTAATATTAAAAAATATATAAAAATCTATAGCGACTATTCCTAATATTAAATTGGGCATAAATTTTTAATCCTGCAATGAAATTTCAATTTTTCCGATTCTTTGGAAAAATATTTTTAAATAGATTCTAATATTTTTGGTTTTACCAAAATCCAAATTATTTTGCATCCTGTACAGTCGGTCAAAGTTCAAATTCAAAATTTCAAACTACCGCGCTATTTCTAACTCCTTTTATAATTAAAATAAATATATTCGTTCTAACTTCGATTTAAATAAATTTTTAGATGTTATTACTTAAAATAAATCATTTTTAATATTTAAAATCTAATAAAATTTCTAAAATAAATTTTGTAAATTGGTTCCAAAATTCCGGGTTGTTACACATTTATCACATTTCGGAGGTACAAATTCATATTCAATAACAATTTCCTTTCTAACTCCAATATGCAAATCATTAATAGGCAAATTAATTTTAGTATCAGTAGATGGTTGCACCCTAGCATATCTAGTGGCATGTTTTCTAGCAGCCTTCTCATCAATTTGAATTGGTTCACCAATATAAAATGCAATTATGGATTGAGCTTCAGTAGACCACATATCCATGTAATGATTGTACAATTTTATCCAAACCTGAATAGTTGAGACATTAATTTTTATGAATCCATATCCAGGGTATCAAACATCAATCATTAGTAGCTTACGAAAGCAAGAGTATGTAGAAGACTTGGTTATGCGCGCAAAATCAGTATGATCTTCGAATTGTATGGAGAATTTGTAATATTGAGCGATATGAATGTGATGTATGCCCATTGGTTTCCAAACTTCTGATGTGTAATCATTGATTTTTTTAATGGAAAGCCTAAATTCAACTGGGTGGAAGATAATTTTATTGATCCATGGGGCATTGGATTCATTGAAAGTTCTCTCAGGAAGATAAACATAGGCATTAGTTTGCTTAAGGTATGTAAGTTTTTGTTATGGTAATGTAGCTAAGCAAGGAGAGTTTTTTTTTTACTACTTTGGCTTACGATTTGGATGCTGTCCGAGGAGTCAATTACGATGTAGGAACTACGGTGGAAGAGGATTGTGATTTACAGAGTTGTCCATGAACAAGACGTGGGTTAGTTAAGGAATGCATGTGCACCAAGAAGGTTTGCTTACTGTCAATTGGCCATAATCAACTTTTCCGAAGCCAAAAGATCATGGAATATGTCTATAACATATCTTCTTGGATCCTTTCAACTTAATTGTCTTCACTTTTCTTTCTTAGATCTCTCTAATTTTAAATAACCAAATATATTAGTTTTTTTATGTTCGACTAAGATTAATCAAAAAAAATATTTTGTTTCTTAAACTTTGCAATAGAATGGTCGGTTCTCCACAATTATGCGGTTGTACGAGTATGATTTATAATAAACATAGTCATTTGTCTCACATTTTCATTATTAGTCAGTAGTTTGGTGATTGAGCAGTTCGATTCTAGAGGCATTTACAGATTTATAGGGCACATATTTATCTTATGATTAAGCAGCAAAAACAAATATATATATATATATATATATTATCATGTTATTTGTTCATGGTTATGATATTTCACGTCATGCCATAACTTATGGGTTGTCTCAAAGAACATTCATGCATGAGGCACAGAAATGTATAATGGAAGCAGCAATTGCATTAACCATGAATTATTTAAGCATGTCATGCTTCAAATTACATATACGATAATCATTTGTTAATCATGAAGACAATGAAAGTAAGTATTAAAAGCACCACCCATCACCATCTTGACAGCAGTAACATATGCTATGTTCGCAAAATCCACTATGTGCCCCTAAAATATCACAAAATTCATCGCATTCCTTACGACATTGCAATTCTGATGAACGCTGTTACCTTCAGATTTGACCATTTCTAGATAATCAAACAAAAATGTTGCATATAAGAATAGCTATACACATAACTAGTGATTTAAATATTTATAAGTTATAACTTTTAAGAAACTATCTTTGTAAGTTGTATGTGGAAACATGAATCACAACTAGCGATTTCAATATCTATAATATCGAAAACGAGTTGATAATATTTATTATTAGTAAAGAATATACACATAAGATCTCGAACTATAAAAGTATATGTTCAAAGGTGTTAAGTACCAGGAGCAGAAATGATCATAGACAGAATGACAATAATGCACAAAACAAAACTCTTCATCATTATTTAGATAGTACTATATATTCTCAGTGCTATTGGACATCCTTTATAATTTTCAACCCTATATTTATAGTTAAAAAAAGAAAAGAAAAAAATATGCAGAATAATTAAATCAATTGGCTTGACAAAGCCTGGAATTTCTATACCTGACAGTGCATGTATCCTGATTTTATTTTTTACTAAATTGCTTCAAATTAATCTTGAAATTTCTAGACATGATAGTGCATGAATCTTGATCTTATTTTATTTACTAAAATGCTTTAAATTATTAGTTGTAGTTTTAAACAAAAAATAAAAATAATTTAATGGGTTATTAAATTATTTGACTTGACAAATATGGGGTTTCTAGATAAAATATTATAAGAAACATAATCTGCAGAATAATTAAATCAACGGATTTGACAAATATTGGAATCTATGGACATTATAGTGCATGAATCCTAATTTTATTTTATTTAATAAACTGCTTTAAATTAATCTTGGAATTTCTAGACATGATAGTGCATGAATCCTGATTTTATTTTATTTACTAGACTGCTTTAAATTATTTGGTTGTTAATTTAAACAAAAAAAATTAATTTAATAAATAATTAAATTAATCGACTTGACAAGTATGGTATTTCAAAATAAAATAGTACATGCATCCCGACTTCATTTTATTTAATAAATAGCTTTAAATTATTTGGTTTTTATTTTAAACAAAATATACAAATAATTAAATTAATTGACTTGACAAATATGGGGTTTCCAAAAAAAAATTAGTACATGAATCCTGATTTTAATTTATTTATTTACATGCTTTAAATATGTTATTATATTTACTAAACCTCTTTAAATTATTTGGTTGTGATTTTAAATGAAAAAATAATAATTTAATAAATAATGAAATTAGTTGACTTGACAAATATGGGGTTTCCAAATAAAACAGTACATGAATCCTGATTTTAATTTATTTATTAACATGCTTTAAATATTTTGGTTACTATCTTAAAATATCCAATAATTAATATTTTACTTCATGGTTGATAAGCAAAAATTAGGTTAAAAAAAATATCTTTTTAACTTATATATTAAAGTGATATTGTAACAACCCTGAATTTCAAGACCAATTTAAATTTTTTATTTTAGCTATTTTAATGGGTTTTGAATACTTAAAATGATTTATTTTAAGTATTAACGAATAAAAAATTATTTAAGTCGAAGTTAGATTGTATAACTTTAAAATTTAATTAAAATGAACTTGAAATGGCGCGGTAGTTAGAAAATTTAGTTTTAAACTTCAATTGAATATACAAAATCCAAAATAAATTAGAATTGGATAAAAAAGAAACGTTAGAATCTATTTAACTATATCTTTCTCATGAATGTAAGGCACTGAGTTTTCACTTTATAAATTGTTAGTTATGTCCCGTTTAAAATTTTGAATAGTCGCTATAGAATTTATATTTTTTTAATATAATATATAGCCCTTAAAAATAGCCATTTTTCAAACAACCTCCGTTTTTGACAAAACCACTTTTGTTGGATCCGGAATTTTAAATTATTGTTGGGTTTCAAATTTCATAATTTTTTGAATTAATATGTGAGCTTGGTAAATTTAAACGTGTTTTGTAATTTCAGTTTAAATTTAATCGACTAAAAAGGCCATTTTCCAAACAGTCTGCAAATTCGACGAAATAAATTTTGTTAGGACCGTATCGTTAAAACATAGCTAGATTTATTTTTCTGTAATTTTTGTAGTCAGTATGTGGCCCCGGTAAATTAAAATGTATGTTCAGATTCACTGTTGACTGTCATGTTAATTTATATTTGATTTTGATACAAGATGATCGAACCAATCGAATTGTCATACGAAACATATCCCATTGTGTTCAAAATGTGGGTATTTAGCTAGTAACGACAGTCGTTGTGTTCAATTTGGAGTTCGTAGCAATAAACGAGTAAATTCTTGAATTAAGATATTTTTTTAAAAAAAATATAACCTTAGTCAAACTGGTCAAACCCTAAACCCAAGCAGTTTGGGTCGTGCTCCCTAGAGTGGTTCAGATCGGTCTGTACTTCTTCCACCAGGTCGGGTCGGAGTTGCATGGTTCTCCACGGTTCGGGGCAAGCGGTTCATGTAACACCCCACGTCCGTTAAGGTCACTCACAAAGGTAATGCCTTAACTTTGATGGAGCATTTTAGTAAACAAAACAGAATATTACAAGACAGATATAAAAACAGTACTTGAAAAACTTTATAACTTTATTGCAGCGGACAGAAATCAGTTTGGTTATGACTTTACCAAAAACTCAAGTACATATATATCAGCCTTGTTCAAAAGCCATCAGAGTACAAAATTTTAAAATCATAATCCCCACCGAAGATGCCAGAAAAAGACAAGCCATACTTTAAGCACTTCAAGCACTCCAAGCAGGAAGAAAGATCTGGATCAAGCTAGAGTATTCCCACCTTGAAAACCTAGGGGGGAATGGAAGAAAAGAGGCGAAACAACAAGGGTCAGACATAAAATCTGGCAAGTCTAGTGACTTTCAGTTATGAACAGATAATAATGTCATGGCATGCAAATAAAACTGGATGAGATATAATAGGAAACAGGAATAACAGATATACTTAGGTTAAACCGAAGAAACAGGATGATATTACTTTTCACTTCTCTGCACTAATACTAGTATAACAGGATTAGGTTTTACCCTAATGTCTAAACAGAAACAGAATAACGGGCCTTTACCACCCTAACAGAAGGTACAGAAACATAATGCTAATAATGGGCCTTTACCAACCGAACAGAAAGTACAGAAACAGAATGCTAGTAATGGGCGTTTACCACCCGAACAGAGACAGAAACGGAAATTGAATAATCCCTACGGAAACAGAATGTTTGAATTAGGTGTACACTAGTAATGGGCCTTTACCACCCCAACAGATGGTACCATGCAGAAACAGACAGGTGTTACCACCCAACAGAAACAGACGGTACCAACAGAAACGGACAGAACTAAGTGTACCCTAAATCCTACACCAAGCGATCGGCTCCCTAATACATAAATACCCTGTGTCAGCCCCACAGTAGGGTGTATCACTCCCTAAAGTGGCAACCTATTGGCACAGACCTATTTACATATGTCACGGTGTCTTATATCCACAGAGAAGACCGGATCCATTCACGCACATGACCCGGTTGGAACGCACCATCAACACCCCTCGCCATTATCAGAATGAACCGCTTATAATTAGTTCAGTAAGCGTGCCCGGGCCCTACCTACTGTTGGATCATAATTTTGATACCAGAAAGGGTTACTGACTATTATGGGTCCTACGCAACAGATGACACAAGTGATTATCCATCCTAACCTTGTATCCCTAAACTAACAGATTTCAGATTTCAGATTTCAGATTTCAGATTAACTTGTTTACAAGTTTCAGATATACAGAGTTCAGATTTACTAGTACACAGATCAGACAATCAAGTTAACAAGTTTTCAGACTAAAGGGTCAGATGTACAGATTTAACAGACTTACAGATTGTCTAACTTTGTATTGGGCCTACAGATTCACGAAATGGGTTTGTTAAATTCATTAGTCCAGTTGGTTTAACCCTATCCACCCAACATGTTTTGAACATCATATTTATCTCAGATTTGGATTAATTAAATATTAATGCACAGACCTCTCACATTAGGTCGGTAGATTGTGGCCGCTGGATATGCCGGGCTGTTCCGGGCAGACTTCTGCCACAAGTCAGATCTATACTCAGGTCTAAGCATATTTTAGTTATGCCTATGACCTCTCACATTAGACCGATAGTTTGCGGTCGCTGGTTAAGCCGGTTGGTTCCTGGTAGGCTTCTACCGTAAACGGAGTCTAACCATGTGTCATAGCCACTTTATTCCATTATAGAAAATATCAAACTAATTATGTCCATTTAGCAGATTTAACTTCTTTACAAGTTACGGCAGATTATCCAAAGTTCTATTAACGTGTTTTGCTCAATTTTAGATCGAGCCTCCAAATTACAATTATTCAGCTTTCAATAGATTAAGCAATTCAACAGATTTAGCAGATAACAGATCTAGCAGTTTAGGCAATACAACAGATCTAGCAGATTAGGCAATATAACAGATCTAGCAGATTAGACAATGTAACAGATCTGGCAGATTAGGCAATATAACAGATTTTAAACATTCCTTAAAGTTTCATTGACATATCTTGCCAATTATAAATTATGTCTAAATTCAAATGCCTAAATCAAGGTCATGATTCGTAATATAACATATGCCCAAATTTTAGTTAATTTTGCATGGTACAGAATATTCCCCAAAAACCCCAATCATGGTTCACATATAAGTTATGCCAAACATAGCCATTGATTTCAATGCATGTCACATATCAAAAATTCCCCATTTAGGTGTATTCACACTTAATAGTCATCAAATCTTAATATAGATTTTTACACCTAAGTCATGTGCAAATTAATTCTCCTACTTCCAAATGACAGAATATCAGATTTAATATGCCTAGGTCTAGATCTTAAATTTACAACATATGTTCTTTATGTTCTAAGTCACAATAATCCTCTTCTTCCAAGTCATAAATCATCTTATGCAATATGCCTCAAACTTATGTCCTGAAATACAACATGCGTTGTGTCCTCAATTCAGTTACAAATCAATTATGCCTAAATATTCCTTATTCAATAGTCTTCCCAAATTTAGCGTTTATGCGTTCATCTCTAATGAGATTTGGCTCAGGCTCGTGGTAGCCTGGCTATCAATCAAAAAGAAAGAAAGGAGGAAGAAATACAGAACAAACAGAATAATGACAATACAACAGAGGAACAGATCTGATAAATAGAAAATGGGCATAATCTCAGATACAAATTTATAATTATGTGAAGATCATGATTAAATTTCATATCGGAAAATAACTGTACTTGCCTTGGTTGGATTCTAGAAGAAGAGTTGCAATTGTTCTCTTTTAATCTAAATCAGAATTGGAAGAAGAAGAAGAAGCACAAGTTTTAGCTTAGGTTTCAGCAGAGCAGAGACGCCATTAATATATTTTAATTAAGGTGGAGGCAGCATAACATTGCAATGACTTGGTGTGGAGAGAAATCTAGGTTTAGGGGTGTTTAAATCGGAGAATAGGGTAAATTAGAGCCTTCAGATCAGTCCAGAAGTCATCAGAACCACCCAACTCGAAGATAGGTCATCCAGTCACTCAGAAGAAAACACGTCATCACAGAACACTCCAGAATTCTGTGGTGGATCGGTATGGGCGCACTTGGCAGGTGCGCCAGTGTATTTTTGTATTGGCACACTTCACAAGTGCGCCAGTGTATTCTGCCATGTTCCCAGTTTTTCTGCCTGACTTCATTCGTCCATATCTTCTTCATACGGTATCCGTTTTACACAAACTCGGACTCTATCTCAAGCAGAATTTCGAGACTTTGTTACTTATACGTTCATAGAAAATACGGGGTGTTACAGTTCGGGTCGGAGAACTTAAAGCTTCGTGGTTCCACCAGCGGTTCGTGGGAAGGGGTGCTTCACGCGTGGGTCGGGTCGTACTTCCTCCCTCCGATCCGATCCTGTTCCTATACAATTTTCTGCAACTTTTCCAACAACTGTCTTATGCCATACGACGGCGTTTTCGACCATTTTAACTTTTCTAATCAATCACAAAGCATACCATAAAGTCATAGCAACATGTAGAATCAACAATAAACACAAAAATGATGAATAATCATGCCAATATGAATCAAGCAAACCCAAAATCCATGGTTTTCACATTAATCATGTTTAACTATAACTAAAGATAGGATTAGCAAAACATATCCAAATTAACGCAATTTTTTATCAAAGCCGTAAAATAATATTTCAGAATTTTACAAATTTATCCAGATTTTTATAAAGCATAATTTCGCTAATTATCAATAACCACCCCTAATTAGCCATAATAAGTGAAAAAACAATGCAAATCACTCACCTTATCCACAAATAAAACTTTAGATCAGAAAATCTACTGTTTTGGGGCCTTTTTCTATGCAACACAGCAGCTCCAACTCTGATTTGGTGTTGATTTGCCTTGATTTGATGTAGATCTTCTTAATTAGTGTTTAGAAGGTGATTTGGGATGATTTTAGAAGGTGGAGGCCATTGTAAGGGTTAGAGAAATGTTTTAGGCAGCAGAGAAAATGAAGTAAAATCGTTTCCCAACTGATTTCAGCCTCCCCATAGGCCTAATCTCGAAATGGGTTATGGGCCTAGTTGTTAATCACCCTAATTAGGCCCAATTAAGCTGTTTTCCTCCTTCTAAACCTTATTTCAGTCATATCTCCCAAACGGTAAGTCCGTTTGATCTACGTGACTTATCTACGGAAAGGTAAACCATCATCCGAATCCAATGGAAGTGGTTTTAGGTCAAAACTCCTAAACAATAAAAGGTTAGAGGCGAAACAAGAGTCGCTAGGGGTCAAACGATCATTTAAAAATCGGCAAAAATCATAAACATGGGAAACGACCCCAATAGTCATTCCCCAAAGTGACACGACCATACGACCTCATTTGAAAAAGAAATAAATATTCTACGATCTTCGATATGTAGAATGCGGGTCGTTACACTCTCCCCCCTTAAGAAATTTCACCCCCGAAATTCCTTAACCAAAAACATACAAAGGTGTTCCGCATGCCTATCAGTCATTCACAAACAATCAAACATACACAACAAGAACAACATGCCTACCCTAACATGTGGTTTACTAACAAGGGAAGAAACTATCACTATTAAAATCTTACCAGACAAAGTGTTCTGGATGTGATTCCCTTATGCTCTCCTCTGTTTCCCAAGTATAGTAACTCTCATTCTCGTCCCACTGAACCTTGACCAGTTTCACCGCCTTCCTTCAACGTTGCTTCTCACTGCTCTCAACAATACGGATCGGCTTGCGGTTCCCAACCGCCTCGGGTTCTACTTCGATATCATCCAACTAATCCGGTGAAATATTCATATAGGGGTCGTGCATGAACTTCCTTAGCTGGAAAACATGAAATACGTTATGAACTCCTGTCATCTTGTCAGGTAACTCAACTTTATATGCCAAATTCCCAACTTGCTCAAGAACTGGGAATGGACCAACAAATCTTAGTGTTAACTTGCCTCTCCTACCAAATCGAATCACGCTCTTTAATGGAATTTTTTGACAAACACCAAGTCGCCAACGGTGAATTTCAACTCTCTTTGTCTCTTATCAGCATAACTCTTCTACATATCTTGGACAGCCTTCATTCGCTATTGGATAACCTTGATCTTGACTGAAGTTTCTCTTATCACATCTGGCCCAAGTGCAATCTTCTCACTGATTTTTAACCAACATGATGGTGAGTTGAACGGTCTTCCGTATAAAGCTTCAAATGGAGCCACACCAATACTGGATTGATAACTATTATTATATGCGAATTTATTTAGATGCAAGTGGTCATCCCATGACCCTCCAAAATCTAATATACAAGCTATCAAGAGATCATCCAACATACGATTCACAGTTTCAGTCTGACTGAAACACCCCACCTCCGTTAAGGTCACACACAAAGGGAATCCCTTAATTTTGGTGGAGCACTATAGGTTAAAGACATAGATAATTTACAATACAGACATATAAGCAGCGAAAAAAAACTAAATTTATTTCATACGTGGTTCATAATAAAAATATTACAGCAAACAGTCTCAAAACAACTTCCAAATCATTACATCAAAATCTCTGTCTTGATTTAAAACATAAAGAAGCATAGAACGATAATAAAATAGCATAAATCCCCATTGAGAGTGTATCCAAAGCTATAGCCCAAGAGAAGAGAATCTAAGCAATACATCTACTCACTTCAAGCTTGCAAAAGGTCTGAACTAAGCTGGAGTGTTCCCTCCCTGTGGACCGTGGGGGGAGGGGGGAACGGAAGAAAAGAAGACAAAAGAAAAATGGGTCAGACATGAGTCTGGTAAGTCCAGTGATTATTTAGCATGAAAACAAGAAAAGAATTATGACACGATTAAACTGAATCTAGGACAACACCCTAGAAATAAGGTAACAAGACTGAATATGCTATCTCACTCATTTCAACTTCTCTGCACCCCATTACTAGTGTTTCAACTAGCACCATGTGTTCAAGATAAATGACCCCCTTTTTTTTCTTGATCGGCTCCTACTCCTATACGTTTACCACTTGTGTCATTCGACCCCGCTTGATTGTAGATACCTGTGCTGGTCCCACCATGGGGTGTATCAAATCCTATGGTGGCAACCCGACACAATTCAAGATGCACAGTGTATAGCTACTGATGCCCAGTGCCTGTTTTTTTCCACTTCGGAGTACGTGCACGGCCGCACTCCGTTGGAACCTACACTGATGCACGACCCGCCGCTGTTTTTGACCGCTTATAGTTAGCCCAGTAATCGTGCCCCACCCTGCCTAGTTCAGGGTACCATGATACATCTATGTTGGTTACTGCTGAAATGGGTCCCCATTACTAGGGTTTCCGAATCATCATGATAAATTGGTTAAGTGTCCAAGTTAACTTAACCCCACCCATCAGTTTAGTTAAGTTGTTATATTGGTTAAGTGTTGCCTTACTTAACTTAACCCTACCATTCCTAACTTAGCTTTAATTCATTCATTAAAGCACCAACCACTCACATTAGACAGGTATTATTGTGGTCACTGGATGTGCCGGTCAGGTCCGTACAGTTTTACACCGCAACTCAGTCTAACCTCGGGTTCTTTTGGGCTCAATGCACTAACCTCTCACATTAGATATATATTGCTATGGCTGCTGGATGTGCCGGGCGGTTCCGTGCAGTCTTACACCGTAACTCAATCTAACCTCGGGTTATGCATATTCGTCTTTTCTATATTTACATATTTACCTTTTTTGTTTATATGTAAATTATTGTCATTTAAGTCATGCCCAATTTCTCTAAATCATGTTCATAATTTTAGGTATATAAATTATACCATATTTATGCCACTAATCTTTCATATATTTATAGGCCAAATTATGCCATTAATATAAATTTAATGTTTTTTCCCAACGTTACCCCCGCCTTATGTTCGCAAAATTCACATAGAATGTTAGGCTCGTAACTTAGCCTAACTTACATACAGAAGGGGAAAGAAGGGAACATGTACTATGCATACAACATAATAAGATCTAACTAAACATATGTCATGTAAATTTGGCATATAATAATGAACTTGCATTTTTGGATCCAATTAACATGAGTCTTAAACATATGGAATTACCCAAATCCGACTAGGCATGTAAATGTAAAATTTATTTTGGATCCTTGAATCTCAAGCATATAGAAGTATACAAGTTCAACAAGGCATGTAAATGTGAAATTTTATTTTGGATCCAATAAATATGAATCTTAAGCATATAGAATTACACAAGTTCAACTAGGCATATTAATGTAAACTTTCATTTTGGATCCAATGCTCATAGATCTAAATGTAGATCTTAACATAAAACATGTCTTAGCCTAACAACTTGCATGTTACATAACATGAAAAGTCACCAAACTTACATAATACATGATTGGTTTAACATCAACATAATTATCATAATAGTCTCAAAATCATATATGATAGAATTGTTACAGGAGTAGACATAAATCATCATCATCATTATCTCACAACTAAGAATTTCCATATTTTTCTCTTTATTACAAATCATAACTTTTAATCGTTCACGAAGACTATCAATTCCTTGTTTTCTGGGATCTGTTTTCTGAAACTGAAAAGCAATCCCTTGACGAAGACATCAATTCCCTAAGTTAGTTTTGATTCGTAGCTTTAATCTTGCTTTCTAGTTTGAGACGAAATGGTGGCTAGGTTAGGACGATCACTGACAGCATGGTGGCTCCTTGGAATGAGTTTGTGTGATTTATGTTTGAGGAATAGGGTTACTTTTATAGAGGTTTAATCTTATGTGAGCCGTTAGATCATCCTAGGTGCAATCACAACCGTCCAGACTTGATAGATTTATCCAGAATTGCCACGTATGCCTTAGTGACTCAGCAACAGGTTAGAAAAGACTCAGCAACAAGTCAGAATCGTCACTGTTTTGGATCTGGGCGAGGGGGGTAGGTCGACCCCCAGGTCGACCTATATAGGGGAGGTCGACCCCCTGGTCGACCTCCTGGTCGACCTGGCCTTGGGCGGAAAATTTCCCGCCCGACCCACTTCTATGTTTGAATTCGAATTTTTGAATTTAGTTTGGGAAGTTTTTATTTATATAATTTCCTGAAGCTTCTAAAGGCCCTAACTTCTTCATATGGAGTCCAATTCACGCAAACTCGGACTCTATCTCAAGCAGAATTCCAAGACGAACGCAATGGCATAACCCATTTTCCTAATTTCTCACATTTAGAATTAATTATTCTTTAATTCATTACTTTAATGTTTACAGAAAATACGGGGTGTTACATTCTCCTCTCCTTAAAGGATTTCGTCCCCGAAATCTTCAAGTCAAGAAGAACGTATATCCTACCATCCAATCAACCATCTACTAATCCATCAAACATAGGCGTCCATTGTCCTTAAAAAGACTTCTAATGTTTCATGATCATATGCATAGTGTGTGTACATGTCCTTATCTAATGCAAAAATCAGGCGGTCTACTGATTCAGTTGACCTCCTTAATGCAAATCATGTTTGTGTCATGAGTCCATTATGTATTCAATCATCCCTAATCATACTTTCCACATGAGTGCACAATAATTCATACAAATGCAATGTCCATTTGATAACACATCAAGTTTCAATCCATATACAAATGTATACATGCATATGCGATATGAAAGTGATTAAGCCGATCTAACACCTAATGTGTGTGTATATGCATCCACAAGCAACACTAGAAACCACTTGCAACCACTTGCAACCATCAATCATAACATGTTTCAAATACATGTTTACATCCATTGGTTTCTACCTAAGGATCAAGAATAGCATTGAGGAAATATACTTAAAAAGGATAGATACGAGCATGAAAAAACTTAAGTAAAAAAAGAGATCAAAGATGTACCCTTGAAAAAGAAAAGGGTAGGCTATGCGTATCTTGGCCTCAGTCTCCCCAGTCGCGTCTTCCTCATCGTCACTCCATTAAACTTTAACAAGTTTGACTTCACGGTTGCGAAGCTTTTTGACATCTGTACACAAGATACGAGTTGGAACTCTTCTCACAGTTGCCTCTCGTTCTATTTCTACTTCCTTTGGTATGCTTGGTTCCACCACTTCCACAGACTCATGTAAGCACTTTCGTAGGTGAGAAACATGAAAGAAATTATGAACCCCAGCCAATCTTTCAGGCAGCTCTACTCTGTAAGCCATCTTTACAATCTTTTCAATGATAGAAAACGGCCCTACAAATCTTAGTGCCAACTTTCCTGCGGATCCAAAGCGAACGTCATTCCTTAAAGGAGATACTTTAAGGAAAACCCTATCTCCAACCTCAAACTCTAGGTCGGTCCTTCTTTAATCTGCGTAGGACTTCTGTCTATCTTGGACAGTCTTTATTCTTCTCCGTATTGAGTCCACTTTCTCTAAAGTTTATCTAATCATATCAAGTCCAAGTATGAGCTTGACTGTAGACTCCCACAACCAAGTTGGTGATCGACATGGTCTTCCATATAAAGCTTCAAAGGGTACCATGCCTATGGTGGCTTGGTAGCTATTGTTGTAGGCAAACTCTACCAAAGGGAGATGATCCTCCCATGTTCCTCCTAAGTCAACAACGCACAATCTCAAGAGGTCTTCTAATACTCTGTTCACCCTTTCCGTCTAACCAACGGTTTGGGGGTGATAGGCTATGCTTAAGAAAAGTTGTGTGCCTACAGCCTCTCGTAAACTCTTCCAGAACTCGCTCGTAAAGATAGGATCTCGATCACTCACTATGCTGGAGGGTATCCCATGGAGTCGAACTATCTCTTTAACATAAATTGAGGCTAAAGATGAGGCAGTCCTTCTAATTTTAATGGGTATAAAGTGAGAGCTTTTTGTGAGATTGTCCCCTATTACCCAAATACTGGTATTGCCCCTTCTTGACCTACGCAACCCATCAACAAAGTCCATCGAAATGCTATCCCATTTCCACTGTGGGACCTCTAGAGGATGAAGTAGACCACTAGGCTTCTTCTGCTCCGCCTTGACTTGCTGTCATATCATGCACTTAGAAACGAATTCAGCTACATCCCTTTTCATGCCACTCCAAAAGAAAACCCTTTTTACGTCTTTATACATCTTGTCTCCACCTGGGTGAATGGTAAACTTGGAATGGTGTGCCTCTTCGAGAAACTTCTTCACCAAATCCCTTGCTTATGGGACGCATAGTCCTCCATCCCACCTCAACCAACCCTTATCATCGATGGAGTATCTATTGAGGCGACTAGAAGTCTCACCTCTAATTAGCTTATCCATCACATCAACTAGATGAGGGTCTTCATGTTGTGTGGTTCATATTGTGTCAAAAAGTGTAGGCCGTACCTCTAGCGATGCTAACAAACCATCCACATAATCGATAGAGGGTCTAAAGTCAAAAGCCGCTATGCACCCTAAGCTCTGCTTTTCTACAAAGAGAGGACTTAAGGTAAGCTTCTTTCTACTCAAGGCGTCTACTACTACATTGCCCTTTCCAGGGGTATAGAAAATCTCAAAATCATAGGATGTCAAGAATTCCATCCACCTTTGTTGCCTCAAGTTAAGATCTTTCTACGAGAAAAGGTACTTCAACGATTTGTGGTCAGTATACAATTCAAACTTCTCACCTAGGAGATAATGGCACCAAGACTTAAGTGAAAAAAACATGGAAGCCAACTCTAGATCGTGGGTCGGGTAGTTTTTCTCATGTACTTTCAACTGTCTCCCTTGATAAGCTACTACCTTCCCTTCTTGCATCAAGACAACACCTAGTCCCATACCGCATGCATCCATTTATAGGTTAAACATCTTGCTCCCATCAGGCAATGTCAGAAATGGGGCTGTTGTTAGAGCCCTCTTCAAACGTTGGAAAGCAACATTGCAATCCGAATCCCAAGTGAAAGTTAGGTTCTTCTTCGTCAAACTTGTAAGTGGGGCCGAGATTTTCGCAAAGTCTTTAATGAACTTTCGATAGAAGCCCGCTAGCCCGAGAAAGATTCGGACTTCGGTTGCATTCCGTGGAACCTTCAAATCTTGCACCGCAATTTCTTTTGTGGGATCCACAGCTAACCCTTCTTTGGACACCACATGTCCAAGAAACCTTACTTCCTCTCTCCAGAAGTGGCATTTGGAGAATTTGGCTTTCAACTGATGTGCACGAAGAGTATCCATGACTTCTTTTAAATGCTGAGCATGCTCTTCCTCACTCTTCGAGAAAATCAAAATGTCGTCCACGAAGACCACCACAAACTTATTAAAGAACTCCCTGAACACCCTACTCATCAAGTCAACGAAATAAGCGGGTGCGTTTTCCAAGCCGAAAGGCATGACAAGCCACTCGAAGAAGCCGTCTGGTGTTCTGAACACGGTCTTATCGATACTATCTTCAGCCACTTTTAACTGATGAAACCCGGTAGCTAGATCTAGTTGGGAGAAAACCGAGGCACCTACAAGCTGATCGAACAAGTCATCTATTCTTGTAAGTGGGTGCCTATTCTTCTTGGTCAACTTGTTTAGCTCCCTATAATCGACGCATAGGCGAAGCGAACCATCTTCTTTGGTTGCGAATACTACTGGAGCACCCCATTCAGAAATACTCCGCCTTATAAACCCCTTCTCAAGCAACTCTTTAACTTGCTTGCTGAGTTATTTACTCTCCCTTGGAGCCATGTGTCTAACGGGTAAAGCAATGGGTTTTACATCATCAACGAGGTATATGAGAAAGTCTATCTCCCGCTTCGGAGGAAACCACTTTACTTCTTCAAAGACATCCAAGTTTTCACGCACTACTCTAACAGACTGCAAATTCTCAACATACACATCAAGAGATTCTAGATAGCTAAGCATAACAGAGTTCATGGGATTACAAGAAATCTTGAGACTTTTACCTAGTCGAGTCATGAGTCTAACCACTCTCTTTTCATAATCGAGGATGGCACCATTACTGGATAGCCAATCCATGCCTAGAATCAACCCATAGCCCGTGAAACCCAAAACTTAGGCATTACATCTAAACCCAACGCTTAGTATAGAAATTTCCAAATCCAAACAAATCATTGGTAAATAAGACGAACCCCCTGTTGGATTTGAAACAACCAAGGGATCCTCTACTATACTAGTGTCAAGGTGCAGAGATTCAACTAGAGCAGTAGATATAAAAGAGTACGATGCGCCAGAATCAAAGAGTGTACGAACAGGATGATCAAAAAGATAAACTAAATTCTCAACAGAAATATTTTTACCTCATTCTTACGGAGGTGCAATGAGAGCGTGAACCTGCCCTCCAGAAGTAGACCTAGTCCTCTTCCCTTGACCATGCTTTCTTGGGCAGTCCTTAGCCATGTGTCATGTCTCGCCGCAATGGAAACAACCACCCATCTTCCTTTTCTTCTTTTTGCAGCCCTTAACTAGATGTCCATGAATGTCACAAAAATTACACTTCCTCTTGTCACGGGGTTTGTTATTCTTCCTGTCCTTCTAGGAATCTGTCTTCTTGCTCTGTGATCCCTCCACTTTCTTATCTTGAGGTACATCCACCTTTGTCTCTTTCTTACCAACCTTATCTTCTTCTTGTAACAGTGCCATGTCCACCAGTCTCTCATGAGTCGCACCTGTAGGTATATGGGACATAGCTACGCTGTGCAGTGGCTCATTCAATCCTTTAACAAAATGGAGATCCTTCTTATGTGGAGTGTTCACTAACTCCAATCCGAACCTAGCCTGCTGGTTGAATTGGTTAACGTATTCTTTGACCGACATACTTCCCTGTTTGAGAGCTAAGAACTTCTCCATCTGTAGGCTTCATTCAGCTTGTGAGAGGAATTTTATTTCAAACCTCATTCTAAAATCCATCCAAGTTTCAACTAGTCTTTCTGCATTACAAACTTCCCACCAATAGGAGGCTTCATCTTTAAGCAACCATACAACCAATCGTATCTTCTACCTATCGTCCACTTTGAAGATAACCAACAAATCCTCAGTTTCTTTGAGCCAGTTTCTTGCTTCCACGAAGGATTCATTTCAATTGAAGTTCTTTCCACCCATGGCTCGAAAGTCCCAACATATTTTTGAGAAAGCATTTTCACGCGGAGGAGGAGGAGGAGGAACCGTTGCACTTGGGGGAGGAGGAATGTTTTCCAGGCCCACATCATTAGCCCTAGCCTCTAGGTACCTTCTGAACCAGCCAGGTACTGGCATGCCCTCTGGAAGGTTAAGATCCCCAGGCATGCTGAAACAGAAAAGGAAAGATTCAAAATAAAGGATAGAAGGATAGTGCATTTGACTTTGGGGATTATGCCTTTTTATATCAAAAGAAGTGTAACGACCCGCATTCTACGCATCATAGGATCGTAGAATATTTATTTCTTTCACATACGGAATCGTATAGCCATGTAACTTTGGGAGACAACTACTGGGGTCATTTCACATGTTCATGATTTTTGCCGATTTTTAAATGACCATTTTTCCCATAGTTGGTCTTGTTTTGGCCATAACTTTTGATTGGAAAGGAATTTTGACCTGAAACCACATCCATTAGCTCCGAATAATGGTTTACAATTTCGTAAACTGGTCAATTAGCCTAACGGACTCAACATTTGGGAGATATGGCTGAAACAAGTTTCAAATGGTGAAAAACAGCTTAATTGGTCTTATCCGGGTGATTAACAGCTAGGGCCAAAGGGAAATTTCAGGATTAGGAGTTTAAAAGGGCTGTTAGGGTTCGGAGAATATCTTTTTCTCATTTTTCAACCGTCACTATTCATTCCTCTTAACCTAGCCATGGCTTCCACTCTCTAAATCTCTTCAAAACACTTCTAAACCACTTTCTAATTGAAGATTAGCCTAATCAACATCAAATTAAGGAGGGAAAGCACCAAAGCAAGGTTAGAGCTGCTGTGTTACATTGGGAATAGCGCCAAATCAAAGAGTATTTCAGTTTTTGGGTTTTATTTGTGGCTAAGGTGAGTGATTTGCATAGTTCCTCACTAATTATGGTAAATAAAGGGTAATTTGTGAAAATTAGCGAATTTATACATTAATAAATTCTTGGAAAATATATATAAATTCATAAATAATGTTTTAAGCCTCTGTTAGAAATTGGGTTTGATTTGGTTAAGTTTTACTAATCATGTCATTAGTTTTTCTTAAACATGCTTAAGGGAAAATACGAGATTTTGGCTATGTTTGATCCATTCTAACCAATCATATTGATGTTATTGCTGTTTGTGGTCAATTATACATGTTGCCATGACTGTTTGGAATGACTTGTGGTTGTTTAGAAAAGTTAGATTGGTCGAAAACGCCGTCGAATGGCGTAAACAAGTCGCTGGAAAGGTTGCAGGAAATGTGCAGAGTTTCGGATCAGATCGGATCGGATTATGGGCTCGGATCAGATAAGGGGATCGGGGAGGAGGATACGAACCAGATCATAACTTGGCACAAGCTGAGCCTTGGCAAGAAGGAGGGCCAATTGCAAAAGCTGGAGTTGGGTTGGGATCCGATTGGAGCTCAGCGTAGGGATCGGATCGGACCAGAAATGGGAGCAAAGGCAGAGGCGAGTTGAACTAAAGCATCGGATCGGATGAAGGACCACCGAAACAAACTCTAGCAAAATCACCCAAACCGAATGAAGAGCCGAGCCAAACCATGATGGGACACCCGAACCGAAGCAAGGGTGAGCTCCGAACCAAACCGGGTGACCAGAAGGTGGAGCAAGCCGAACCGAACCAGGAGAGGACAACCGAACCAAACTAGATTAGAGCTACTACCACGCGATGACTCTTCTGAAGATCAGCTCCAATTCGACCAAAACCAGAGATGCAACGGTAGTCCAAATGAGAAGTAGATATCTGGATCTAGATGGGAACCATTGAGTTCACTTCATGGTTGGGCTTTGCTGCGGGACGTGCGCTAAGGGGTTATTGATGTCTGTAACTTTGAATCACTACGTGTAGGGAGTACGTGAACGGATTCAAGGCCACAGTGACCTAGGTACGACTAAAGAGCTATAGACCAATGAGGTGGGGTCATTTGTAAAGATTTAGTCATGAATCCATGAGGTAAGCTTGGTGGTGGAAGTAGTTGTACAAGTCGAACTCCATCACTACTTCGATGGGTCTATTGATTGACAGTGGTGGACATCGTATGCTTTACGCACTGAGTGAGAGATGTGAGGATGGTTGCTATGTTTGATTTGTTTGCCATCATTATGACACGCACACCCCCACCCCCGTATTCTTTACACCATCTGTTTAGTGGCACCTTAGAGTATTGTACGGTATGTATTGCTAACTCTTGGGTTGTAGGTCCAGGTTCAGGTATGGTTTAGTATACCTATTATTGTTCTGTTTAGCTTCTTATCGCTCATACCAGACTATTTGCCTGACCCAGATTTTTATGTCTCTTCTTATTACTCTGGGTGCTCTCACGAGCAGACTAGAGACAGGTTAGCTGGTGATGCACGAGTAGCTATAACGGAGATGAGCTGGAGGCTTCCACGCATGATATATAGATATTCTCCCTGTTTCGCTGCTGGTCCCAACTTTGGGCATTAGTAGTGTACCCTTTCTTTCTTTTGTTTAGAGACAGTAATTTGGAAAGTTGTAATATGCTATATTTGGATTTCCGCTACTCCGATGATGATGTTGATGTTGGTTTTAGTTGTCAGCTTATGCATTGTCTCGCCTATTTTATGTCAAGTATATTATTATTATATCTTGTTCCATGCACTGTGCGATAATCTACAGGTTCCTTGTTATTTCTTGCCTTCTTATCTTTTCTTTAGACATCCGTTCCGTACTGGTTGGACATCGGTACAGCGCACTTTCCTTGGAAATGTCTGCTGGTGCGGGGCGGGTCATCACATTTGGTATTAGAGCTCTAGGTTGCATAGTTAACCTAGGGAAGACACCAGTAAGAGATAGTACACATATATGAGAGCGTGTATTTGTTATATTTTGGTTTTCAAAAGCTATATATATATATATATATATACTATTAGTATAGCAAAGGATGAAGTCGCATTGCACTGGCACCACTATGGAGATGGCTAATCGTTTCTCTTTACAGATTGAACGATGAGCCGATATAAGAGGGGTACTCGTAGTGGAGCCAATAATGAGAATGCTGCTGATATGAGGACAATGTTTACTAACCTCATGAGAGAGATGCTTAGGGATGTGCAGAGGCCAGCTCCTAATGCTGGGAATGGTGGTGGTCCAATAGTGCAGGCGCCTAGGGCCGATTTCACCAAGCTGAACAAGGATTATACTAGTCTTGGTGGGAAGCCATTCAACGTAACGTAGTCGGCTATGGATGTTTTGGATTGGTTGGATAGCTGCCAGCGTATCTTCGAAGATTTGGGTATTGAGGATGATATGAAGAGAAGGCTAGCATCCCGTCAGCTGCAAGGACGGGCAATGAATTGTGGAAATGCTATAAAGGAAGCTACTCCCGAGGATCAGATTACTTGGGATCAGTTTAAGGTTCGATTTAGCGATAAGTTCATTCCAGCTGCTCAGAAGTCTGTGTTGTTTAAGAAATTTTTGGAACTCAAGTAGAATGGCAGAGTTGTCTCGGAGTATATTGCCGAATTCGACACTTTGTTGAAATATGGGTTATCCCTGATTGATATTTCCGAGAAGAAGAACGAGAAGTTCATAACTGGCTTGGATGGATACTTGGGGGAAAGGCTTATTAACCACATCGATGGGACGTTTGAGTCGATTGTGGGGAAAGCATTAAGGTCCCAGAGTCTTTACCCTAAGTCGAAGACTGAGGTTGCATCTGCAGAGGAGCCAAAGCCGAAAGCAAGTGGTGGAGGCAAGAGTGGTCCTCAGAATAAGAGGAAGCAGAACCAGAATAAGGATGGCCATAAAAAGAACAAGAAAGATGTCGAGTGCTTCAGCTGTGGTAAGAAAGGCCATTATGCTAGTAATTTTCGAGCCAAGCCAGCGGATAGGAAGTGCTTCAACTGTGGCCAAGTGGGACATCACAAGGACAAGTGTCTGCAACCCCCTAAAGAAAAGCAGATGGTGAAAGCATATGCCTTTAATGCTATTCCTTCTTCGTCGAATGCCCCAACTGCGGCAGAGAAGTGAAAGAATGTCGTTATTTAAGGTATGCTTTCTATTTATGATGTTCCTGTTAGAATTTTGTTTGATACCGGAGCTTTCGGTTCTTTCATATCTAGTGACCTGGTAGATAGGTTGGGATTGGAGCCCGAGATTGTCGATAAGCCTTTAGTAGTGACCAACCCGATTGGTGGTTCGAATAACCTTAGCATGATTTTTCGTAATTTGGTCTTGTCGAGTCATGGATGTATGTTTTTGATTGCTTTGTTTTGGGCTTTACTGGGTTTGGCATTATTTTGGGTGTCGATTGGCTCCAAAGATACGAGGTGGTGGTAGACTATGAGGGCTTTTTGGTGACAGCTAGAGCGGATGATGGGCAGAGGGTAGTGTTTGGTGGTCTCCTTAGTGATGGGGTAATGGCTAGTTTTCTAAATTCCCTCGACATCCCGCAAGGTAAATTGTCAGGTTTGCCCATGGTTGGCCAGTATCCTGACGTCTTCGAGGAAGTGACCGGGCTTCCACCACACCAAGAGATTGAGTTCCGTATTGATTTGGTGAAAGATGCCAGACCTATAGTGATGCCACTTCGTCATATGGCACCAAGGGAGCAACGAGAGCTCGGGGTGCAAGTCAGCGATCTTTTGAAGACGGGATTTATCAGAAGGAGTGTTTCTGAGTGGGGAGCACCAGTAGTGTTAGCTACCAAGGCAGATGGTTCCCTTCGATTGTGTGTAGACTATCACGAATTGAATAAAGTGATGAGGAAGAATAAGTATCCTCTACCACGGATAGATGATTTGTTTGATCAGTTGAGTGGCGTGAGAGTATTCTACCAGTTGGATCTCGCGACAGGTTTTCATCAGCTTAGAGTGGAAGCTGAGAGTATAGCTAAAACGACATTTCGGACGCCGTATGGATTTTATGAATGGTTGGTAATGCCATTTGGGTTGACCAATACACCAGCATATTTTGGGGATCTTATGAATAGGGTAATCAGAGATCAGTTGAATAAGTTTGTTCGTGTGTTCGTGGACGATATACTTGTCTATTCGGGGACAGAGGGAGAACACAAGGAACATTTTAGGATAGTGATTGAGGTGTTGAGGAAACTCCAATTGAAAGAAAAGTTCTCGAAGTGGCATTTCTGGAGAAGGGAAGAGAGATTCTTGGGCCATGTCGTTTCAAATAATGATATTGCCGTGGATCCTGCGAAGGTG
Organism: Allium sativum; assembly: GCA_030737875.1. Taxonomy (NCBI): domain Eukaryota; kingdom Viridiplantae; phylum Streptophyta; class Magnoliopsida; order Asparagales; family Amaryllidaceae; genus Allium; species Allium sativum. The sequence goes on along the minus strand of CM060918.1, from coordinate 654,895,325 downwards.
GCTATGGTACAAGATTGGTCTATGCCCAAGAATGCAACAGATATAAGAATTTTCTTGGGGTTAGCCGGATATTATTGTAAGTTTATCAAGGAATTCTCTAAGATAATAGCACCATTGACTCAGTTGACCAAGAAGAATCAAGCTTTCATCTGGGATGAAAATTGCGAGAATGCATTCAAGAGTCTAAAGGAAAAGTTGACATGTGCACCAGTGTTAGTCATTCCTAAAGCGAATGAAGAGATGACGATATACACGAATGCATGTGGTACCGGACTAGGTGCTGTATTGATGCAAGGAGGTAGGGTTGTAGCTTATGCAAGTCGGCAATTGAAACCGCACGAGAGAAGATACCCTACCCATGATTTTGAATTAGCAGCGATCGTATTCGCATTGAAAATGTGGAGACATTATCTCTTGGGAGAAAGATTCGAGTTGTTTACCTATCATAAATCGTTAGAGTATCTCTTGTCCCAGAAGTATCTAAATCTCCGACAGCAAAGATGGTTAGAATTCTTAGCTTCCTATGACTTCGATATCGCATATACACCAGGAAAGGGCAATGCGGTAGCTGATGCATTGAGTAGGAGACATGGCAGTCTAGGGGCTATGTTTCTTGAATGGAAGCAACTGGAGTACATCGCTGGATATGATTTTAGACCAAAGTGCGAGTTGAATCTAGAAATGTTAGCAAGTTTGACGATCAGACCCACTTTGATTGAGCAGATTGGTACCAGCTAGAGGGACGATCCTAACTTGTTGGAAATCATCTCCAAGTTAGAGACGAGAATCGATGAGGAGATGAACAAGTATGGGCTTAATCGAGAAGGATGGCTTGGAAAGAATGGAAGACTAGTTGTACCCAATGTCAATGGCTTGAGAGATGAAGTGCTTAGAAAATGTCATTAATCAAAACTGACTATACACCCTGGTGGTAGCAAGATGTATCAAGACATGAAGAAGACCTACTACTGTGAAGGGATGAAAAGAGATGTTGGGAAGTTTATATCCAAATGCATGAATTGCCAGCTAGTTAAAGCTGAGCAAAAGAAGCCTAGTGGTTTGTTGCAACCTTTAGAAATTCTAGAATGGAAATGGGAACAAGTCTCAATGGATTTTATTGATGGGTTACCAAGAACTAGGTCAGGCCATGAGAGCATTTGGGTGATTATGGACTGATTGACCTAAAGTGCAAGATTTATACCCGTCAAGTCGAACAGGAGGGCAACTAAGTTAGCGGAACTATATATAAAATGGGTAGTAAGATTTCATGGAATACCCTAAGGCATTGTAAGTAACCGAGATCCGTTGTTCACTAGTGGATTTTGGAAGAGCTTAAAAGAGGTGTTAGGATCAGAATTACATCTCAGTACCGCGTATCATCCTCAAACCGACTGTTAGACAGAGAGGGTGAATTGAGTGTTAGAAGATCTTTTGAGAGCTTGCATATTGGATTTTGGTGGATAATGGGATGACCATTTGCATCAAGTATTGGTATATCCCCATTTGAAGCTTTGTACGGAAGACCGTGCAACTCACCGTCATGTTGGTTAGAAACTGGTGAGAAGTTTGTGCCTGGATCAAATGTGATAAGAGAAACTTCAGACAAGATCAAGATCATTCAATAACGAATGAAGGCTACCCATGATAGGTAGAAAAGTTATGCTGATAAGAGGAGGAGAGAATTAAAGTTCTCTATTGGCGACTTGGTGTTTGTCAAGATTTCTCTGTTGAAGAGCGTGATACGATTTTGCAGGAGAGGCAAGTTAGCACCAAGATTTGTTGGTCCATTCCCAGTTCTTGAGAAATTGGGAATTTGGCATATAAAGTTGAATTACCAGAGAATATGGAAGGAGTTCATAACGTATTTCATGTTTCCCAATTAAGGAAGTTCGTGCACGACCCAGATGTGACTATTTCACCTGAACAGTTGGATGATATCGAAGTTGAACTAGAGGCGGTTGGGAACCGCAAGCCTATTTGTATTGTTGGGAATGATAAGAAGCAACTTCGAAGGAAAGAGGTTGTAACACCCCACGTCCGTTAGTGTCACTCACAAAGGGAATGCACTAAGTTCTATGGAGCATTTTGGGTAAAAGATGCAGATAAATTACAAGACAGACAGAAATTAAACTACGGAAAATAAAACTTTGCTTTATTGATAAAATAGTTTGTACAATGATTTCTTTACAATATCAGAGTATCATCTGTCTTACAAAATAAAGAAGCATAAAACAACATTTATATTCCCCAATTTTAGCAAGAGCCAGCCACAGCATCTGAAAAGAGAATCCAAGAAAAACTTCGGCAAATCTTCAAGCTGGGGAAAGAGTGACAGTCCAACTTAACCTGAGCTGTACTATTCCCTCCTTTACTACCTGGGGGGGGGGGGGGCGGAAGAAAATAGGATGAAAGAAAAATAGAGTCAGACATAAAGCCTGAGTAAGTTCAGTAACTTCTAGCATGTGAACATGGAAAACAAAACGACATGAATTAACTGAATACAAGATAACACCATGATGATAGGGTCAGCAAGATTAGACAAGATTGACACAAGATATACTAAGATAAGATGAACTGGATATGCTCTAATACTTTTGCCGCTTCGCTATTTCCTTATTATACTGGTTTCTATATCTCTGCACCACCTAACTAGTGTCCCAACTAGTAACGCTAACGTGATCCCAATCCCTGTATTTTCCATCGCCTTCAGGCATCCATTTATTTATTTGTTACCTAGATTTAATCTAGGGTTTTCTATCAAGTGCTTTCTAGTTTCAACTAGAGTTTACGCTATCTGCTGCACGCTTCTCGGATTCAAGATTTATGCCCCCTAGTCCAATCGATGCCCCCAAGTCTAGGACACACTACCTAGAGTGGTATGTGTTCCTATACTTCTCCACGCATGTATCGCAAACCGTTGTCGCTTGTCTAGATGCACATGTCCTGTAATGTGCAGTCTGAGTCCTGTGTCAGGGCAAGTCAAGGAATACAGAACTCTGTCGGGAGCATTCAAATACCTGCCGATGCAGATGCTAAGGTCTGTTTTTATTCTAGTGGCTATGGTCCCACTTGACCCCTCCCTCAACTAATGAAAGGCATACCTTGAAAAATGAGAACTATACGCCGGCCCCGGTGCCCCACTATCCTATGGCCATCCTCACCCATAACAAGATAGCAAGTATATGGTCTTTTGGAGTTCTCCGCCTTTCCGCTGCACGTATCTCGATTGACTGAAGATGGATGGTAGACGACGAGTTGCTATCACAAGGCTACTGTTTTCTCGCCAAATCACGCCGGTCCATCCTAGTCTTTAGGTTGCCATATATTGCAACCAAGGCATACCCCTGGTTCTTCTACGCAGACCTTAACCTCTGTGGGCCCAGGCGGATCATCTGCAGCCTCACAGAGGGATACCAAGAGTACCCTCACGTCCCCTCGAAGCCTCGGGCTTCGTAACCCAATTCGTTGGAGCCTTCTTTTTAATCAGACGGACGTTCGCTCCTCCTCATGTTATACTACTTAGTTTTGTCAATTAAGGTTTACTACTTAGTTTCCAGAGTCGTTGTGTTCTTAACTAAGGTTTACTTAGTTCTCTTTCACATCAATTTGGATTGGTTAAGTGTCATAGTCAATTCAAGCTAACTTAACCCTCCTCATTTACCCTGTTAAACTGGTTAAGTGTTATCAGTAACTCATGTTGACTTAACCCTACCATAAACCAAGTAATACTGGTTAAGTATTTATTACTTAAACCTACCCATTCACCCTGTGTTGGTAAAGTGTTCTTTTTTTTAACTTAACCTTGCCCGTCTGTTTTAACTAACATGTTATTAATGATTAAGTATTATCCCTTCACGTTTTAGACTTAACCCTATTCCTTTATCACAATCTGATGGCTAAGTGTTCAAGTTACTTAACCCTACGGTGTACCCCAGCTAACATATCAAATTTGGCTAAGTGTATTAACTTTACTTAACACCCCACCTTCTAATCTGGTTAACATGTTAATTTGGCTAAGTGTTTTCTTAGTTACTTAACCGCTACAAATCTTGTCTTGTTACCATGTTAAGTTGGTTAAGTGTCCCTATGGACTTAGCCCTCTCATCCTAGCTTAACTGTGTTAAATTGGTTAAGTGTTCCTATGGACCTAACCCTCCCATTCTAGCTTAACTATATGGCCCTAACCCAACCCACCAGTCTGGTTATCATGTTGAATTGGTTAAGTTCTTAATGAACTTAACCCTACCATTCTTGTTCTAGCTTTAATTAAATAGATTAAAGCCACGACCACTCACACTAGACAGATATTGTTGCAATTACTGGATGTGCCGGTTGGTTCCGGGCAGATTTACATCGTAACTCAGTCTAACCTCCGGTTAGGCCTATTCGTGTTTCCTAGTTCAAAGGGTTTTGACTAATTTTCAAATCAAGTTTCGAAAGTAACCATCCCGTCCGTCGGATCAGTTAGGGATAGCCAGGGAGAGCAGAAAACTTGTATTTTCCAAACCCAAGCCTAGACACTATCCCCTCTGTCACACTACAACTTTCTGGTGTACCATTAAAAGAGATGTTGTTATTAAACCTTTAATTTGTCTAAATTTACATAACCTCATTAGGCCAAATTCTATAAGTAAATTATTCCTAATTTACTTATTTCCTTATTACCCTTTTAATGTAAACTATCAACATTTATTCTTATGGCCCATTTCCCCTTCTATATCATTTTTATCCCTTTTGGTATGTAAACTATACCAATTAAGTGTCTCTAACCATGAATTTGCTAAACCAGACGGTTATTCCCAATTATAGCCAATCTCAAATTTATACCAATATACTTATTACGCCAAATTAGCTAATCCAATCCTGATTTAACATTCTAATTGCAGTTCACGTCAAACTAGACTTATTATTCTAGTTCATAACACATGTAAAAGCTAGATTCAAATTACACATCCTATAATTCATGTCAAATTTATCCAATTTGCATTTCTATAAACATTCCACAAAACATGTTCCCAATTTATGCCAATTTCCTAGTTTATAACTACGTTTCTAGTAAATTTCATATTTTCCCCAAATTTTATTCCCACCGTTCGTATAATCGTGACTCAGTCTAGATTATAGATAAATATAGATTCGTAGAAAATAGGGAATTAACCAAAGATGCTATGAAAAAGGATGGTCATAACAACTGGCATAAAAAGTTTGAATAACGACGTAGGTTCAAGAACATGGGTAGACCTAACTTAATAGGTAAATTCCCAAGGTCTAAAACCAAGAATAGACAGAGTAGGTTTAAGAACAAGGGTAGACCTAACTTAATAGGTAAATTCCCAAGGTCTAAAACCAAAGAAAACTAAGAACAAACAGAATTGATAATCGGGTTTTAGACCCAATTTCATAGTCACAAAACTTAAGCAACACTTTCCTAGTCATGAATCACAGTTTTTCTTGTTATGTCATAGGCAATAGTTTATTTTTCCTAATCAAAGGCATAGGCTTGTGTTCATGGTCAAGCGAATAATCCTCATAGTCACAATCAAAGTCATAGGCAATGTTCATAAGCAATGTTCATAGTCATAGGCATTGTCCATAGTCATAGGCAATGTTTATAGTCATATGCAATGTTTATAGTCATAGGCAATGTCCAAAGTCATAGGCAAGGCCTAATTGGTCATCGAATCATAACAGTTCTTAATTAGTTCCAAAGATATAGGCATAGATTCGAATAGAAAGATTTGGCATATTCTTTTATTCCTTTAATTTCATGTCACGAACAGAGAAAACGTTCAAATCTAGAAATAACTGACTTACAGAGATTAGATTAGAATAGAAAGATGGCATTGCTATGATTCGTAGAAAAACAGTCGTTTCAGTCGTTTGAATCTTCACTTGAATTCTAGCTTAAATCTCCTCTTTGAAAGTCTTTGAGCAACACCTCCTCGTCTTAATTTATTTTATATATATTATTTTATTTATTATTTTATTTTAGGAGGAGGAGAGGAAGCCATGTTCACTCAGAATCTTTGCAGCATAAGGGTAGAGAAGAATTGTGAATAGAGAAGGAGTCTAGGGCTGTTTATATAGTGTAGAAGTCAACGAATCTGGTGAGGATGGCGTCCGAATACAGAAGAACGAACCAGGTGCAGAAAACAGGAAAAAGCAGGGGGGTCGACTCCCAGGTCGACTACCCAGTCGACCTGGGTGCCCCAGGTCGACTACCCAGTCGACCTGGGTGCCCCAGGTCGACTACCCAGTCGACCTGGGTGCCTTGGGCGGGAAAATTCCCGCCCAGCCCAATCTGGGTCCGATTTGAATTTTGAGCTTGACCTGTTTTGAATTTTGAACTTCGCTGAATCTTACGGAGGCCATATCTTCCTCGTACGGACTCCGATTTATGCAAACTCGGACCCTTTTTCATGCAGAATTCTGAGACGAACGCAACGGCGCAGCCTGTTTCCCTTGATTTTGAATTTAACTTTTAATTCTGCCTTGATTTGTGAATCTTAGCGTTACAGAATTACGGGGTGCTACATTCTACCCCACTTAGAAGGATTTCGTCCCGAAATCTTCAAGTTAGGAAGAATGTGTCCTACCATCCAATCACCCATCTACACAACCATTCAACCACAGGCATTCATTGTCCTTAAAAGATATCTAATGCTTTCATGTTCATATGCATAGTGTGCGTATATGCCTTTATCTAATGCAAAATCAGGCGGTCTACTGATTCAGTTGACCTTCTTAATGCGAATCATGTCAGTGCCATGCATCCAATCATGTATGCAAGCATCCCTAGTTATGTAAATACTACATGCGTGCACAACCATTCATCCATATGCAACATCCATATGATAACATATCAGGCTCTACTTACAAACCAATACATATCTGTAAATGCATTATGAAAGCGTCCGAACTGATCTAGAGCCTAATACGTATGCATATGCATTCACGAGCAACCATTAGCAACCACTTGCAACCATCAACCGTAACATGTTTCAAATACATGTTTACATCCATTGGCTTCTCCTAAGGATCGAAGATACGACCTAGAGGATATACTTTGGAAAGAGAGAAACAATTATGCGTAAAGCTCCTAAAACAAATAAATCAAGGTTATACCCTCAAGGAAAAGGGTATGATGCTAGTATCTAGCCTTCTAGAGCTTTACTCCACTGTATCTTAACTAATTTAACTTCACGATTGTGATGTTCTGGATCTCCGTTTCCAAAATAAAAAGATTTCAATCACGGTACCAGGTATACGTACTAAGATGATTAGAGGTTTCCCTGTTATCCGCCATGCCATAATTATAAGAGTCGAAAGGTCACTACGTGCTCTTTGGTGTGCCTGCCACAACTATTCATCTCTCACGCATACCAACCAAACCGAACTCGACATTCCTCAAGTACAAGCCCCAAAGGCCTAAACCAATATAAGACAAGTACCCAAGGAATATCTCCCCCGAATTTAGACGATCTACGTGAGATGATGTAAGCAAACTCGATAGCTATTCTCAAATCCCTACTAACCAAAAATAAACTGGTCAGACCACCAATTGGATTTGAGACTCTAGTGGGATCTTTTTACTATACATGTACTATGGTGCAGAGACTCAACTATGGAAGTGGATATGAACAAATGAGAAGCGCTAAAGCCAAAAGAAATAGTACGAATAGCAAAACTAGACTCTTCCATCAGAACTTTACTACCTTTCTCCTAGGTACGCTTGGTGGTGAAAGTATGTACTTGCCATTCTGAAAATCTTGTTCCTCGTTCTTACCCTATCATACCCTAGTAAAGATACTTCCTCTAGTCTTAGGTTTTATAATTTCTTCCTCCTTCGTGTGCTCAGTCTACATCCATGAATTCCTCATCCTAGGGTTATGCTCCTTAGCCAAACTCCTCATCCCCTTCCGTGTGTAGTCTTGTTGACAAATCTCTCGAAAACTGCCTCCATCGTCCATAAAACCCTATAAGCTTTGAAAGAAACTGTCCGTAGATGAAACAACTACAGCTATGGATGGAATCCGGGCACTACTTTTCTCTTCGATGAGGTTACCTCCCAGAAAGCCAGGAGCCCCAGAGACTCAAGAAAGAAGGAGACAAGAATTTAAACAGAGGAGGAGAAGATAGTGCGTATGGCTTTGGGGAATATGTCTTTAAAACAATTCTTTTCTCCTATAAATGCTTCTTTAAAAACCGTATTGAAAATAATTTTTCAAATCCTTTATCTGATCTGGTAACCTTCAGCTCTGATACCACGTGTAACTCCCCACGTTTGTTAGTGTCACTCACAAAAGGAATGCACTAAGTTCCGCGGAGCATTTTGGGTAAAAGATGCAGATAAATTACAAGACAGACAGAAATTAAACAGCGGAAAATAAAACTTTGCTTTATTGATAAAATAGTTTGTACAATGATTTCTTTACAATATCAGAGTATCACCTGTCTTACAAAATAAAGAAGCATAAAACAACATTTATATTCCCCAATTTTAGCAAGAGCCAGCCACAGCATCTGAAAAGAGAATCCAAGAAAAACTTCGGCAAATCTTCAAGCTGGGGAAAGAGTGACAGTCCAACATAACCTGAGTTGTACTATTCCCTCCTTTACTACCTGGGGGGGAACGGAAGAAAAGAGGACGAAAGAAAAATAGAGTCAGACATAAAGCCTGAGTAAGTTCAGTAACTTCTAGCATGTGAACATGGAAAACAAAATGACATGAATTAACTGAATACAAGATAACACCATGATGATACGGTCAGCAAGATTAGACAAGATTGACACAAGATATACTAAGATAAGATGAACTAGATATGCTTTAATACTTTCGCCGCTTCGTTATTTCCTTATTAAATTGGTTTCTATATCTCTGCACCACCTAACTAGTGTCCCAACTAGTAACGCTAACGTGATCCCAATCCCTGTATTTTCCATCGCCTTCAGGCATCCATTTATTTATTTGTTACCTAGATTTAATCTAGGGTTTTCTATCAAGTGCTTTCTAGTTTCAACTAGAGTTTACGCTATCTGCTGAACGCTTCTCGGATTCAGGGTTTATGCCCCCTAGTCCAATCGATGCCCCCAAGTCTAGGACACACTACCTAGAGTGGTATATGTTCCTATACTTCCCCACGTATGTATCGCAAACCGTTATCGCTTGTCCAGATGCACATGTCCTGTAATGTGAAGTTCGAGTCCTGTATCAGGGCAAGTCAAGGAATACAGAACTCAGTCGGGAGCTTTCCGATATCTGCCGATGCAGATGCTAAGGTCTGTTTTTATTCTAGTGGCTATGGTCCCACTTGACCCCTCCCTCAACTAATGAAAGGCATACCTTGAAAAATGAGAACTATTCGCCGGCCCCGGTGCCCCACTATCCTATGGCCATCCTCACCCATAACTAGATAGCAAGTTTATGGTCTTTTGGAGTTCTCCGCCTTTCCGCTTCACGTATCTCGATTGACTGAAGATGGATGGTAGACGACGAGTTGCTATCATAAGGCTACCGTTTTCTCGCCAAATAACGCCGGTCCATCCTAGTCTTTAGGTTGCCATATATTTCAACCAAGGCATAACCCTGGTTCTTCTACGTAGACCTTAACCTTTTTGGGCCCAGGCGGATCATCTGCAGCCTCACAGAGGGATACCAAGAGTACCCTCACATCCCCTCGAAGCCTCGGGCTTCGTAACCCAATTCGTTGGAGCCTTCTTTTTAATCAGACGGACGTTCGCTCCTCCTCGTGTTATACTACTTAGTTTTGACAACTAAGGTTTATTACTTAGTTTCCAGAATCATTGTCTTCTTAACTATGGTTTACTTAGTTCTCTTTCCCATAAATTTGGATTGGTTAAGTGTCATAGTCAATTCAGGCTAACTCAACCCTCCTCATTTACGCTGTTAAACTGGTTAAGTGTTATCAGTAACTCATGTTGACTTAACCCTGCCACAAACCAAGTTATATTGTTTAAGTATTTATTACTTAACCCTACCCATTCACCCTGTGTTGGTTAAGTGTTACTTTTTTTTAACTTAACCTTCCCCGTCTGTTTTAACTAACATGTTATTAATGGTTAAGTATTATCCCTGCACGTTTTAGAGTTAACCCTATTCCTTTATCGCAATATGATGGCTAAGTGTTCACGTTACTTAACCCTACGGTTTAGCCCAGCTAACATATCAAATTTGGCTAAGTGTATTAACTTTACTTAACCCCCACCTTCTAATCTAGTTAACATGTTAATTTGGCTAAGTGTTTTCTTAGTTACTTAACCCCTACAAATCTTGTCTTGTTACCATGTTATGTTGGTCAAGTGTTCCTATGGACTTAGCCCTCCCATCCTAGCTTAACTGTGTTAAATTGGTTAAGTGTTCCTATGGAATTAACCCTCCCATTCTAGCTTAACTATATGGCCCTAACCCCACCCACCAGTCTGGTTATCATGTTGTATTCGTTAAGTGTCTTAATGAAGTTAACCCTACCATTCCGGTTCTAGCTTTAATTAAATAGATTAAAGCCACGACCACTCACATTAGACAGATATTGTTGCGATTACTGGATGTGCCGGTTGGTTTCGGGCAGATTTACATCGTAACTCGGTCAAACCTCGGGTAAGGCCTATTCGTATTTCCTAGTTCAAAGGGTTTTGACTAATTTTCAAATCAGGTTTTGAAAGTAACCATCCTGTCCGTCGGATCAGTTAGGGATAGCCAGGGAGAAGATGAAACTTGTATTTTCCAAACCCAAGACTAGACACTATCCCCTCTGTCACCCTAGAACTTTCTGGTGTACCATTAAAAGAGATGTTGTTAATAAACCTTTAATTTGTCTAAATTTACTTAACCTCATTAGGCCAAATTCTATAAGTAAATTATTCCTAATTTACTTATTTCCTAATTACCCTTTTAATGTAAACTGTCAACATTTATTCTTATGGCCCATTTGCCCCTCTATATCATTTTTATGCCTTTTGGTATGTAAACTATACCAATTAAGTGTCTCTAACCATGATTTTGATAAACCTGACGGTTATTCCCAATTATGTCCAATCACAAATTTATACCAATATACTTATCATGCCAAATTAGCTAATCCAATCCTGGCTTAACATTCTAATTATAGTTCACGTAAAACTAGACTTATTATTCTAGTTCATAATTCATGTAAATGCTAGATTCAAATTACACATCTTATAATTCATGTCAAATTTATCCAATTTGCATTTCTATAAACATGCCACAAAAAATGTTCCTAATTTATGCCAATTTCCTAGTTTATAACTATGTTTCTAGTAAATTTCATATTTTCCCCATATCGTATTCCCACCGTTCGTATAATCGTGACTCAGTCTAGATTATAGATAAATATAGATTCGTAGAAAATAGGGAATGAACCAAAGACGCTATGAAAAAGGATGTTCATAACAACTGGCATAAAAAGGTTTGAATAACGACGTAGGTTCAAGAACATGGGTAGACCTAACTTAATAGGTAAATTCCCAAGGTCTATAACCAAGAATAGACAGAGTAGGTTCAAGAACAAGGTAGACCTAACTTAATTGGTAAATTCCCAAGGTCTAAAACCAAAGAAAACTAAGATCAAATAGAATTGATAATCGGGTTTTAGACCCAATTTCATAGTCACAAAACTTAAGCAACACTTTCCTAGTCATGAATCACAGTTGTTCTTGTTATGTCATAGGCAATAGTTTATTTTTACTAATCAAATTCATAGGCTTGTGTTCATGCTCAAGGGAATAATCCTCATAGTCACAATCACAGTCATAGGCAATGTTCATAGTCATAGGCACTGTCCATAGTCATAGGCAATGTTTATAGTCATAGGCAATGTCCAAAGTCATAGGAAAGGCCTAATTGGTCATCGAATCATAACAGTTCTTAATTAGGTCCAAAGATATAGGCATAGATTCGAATAGAAAGATTTGGCATATTCTTTTATTCCTTCAATTTCATGTCACGAACAGAGAAAATGTTCAAATCTAGAAATAACTGACTTACACAGATTAGATTAGAATAGAAAGATGGCGTTGCTATGATTCGTAGAAAAACAGTCGTTGCAGTCGTTCGAATCTTCACTTGAATTCTAGCTTGAATCTCCTCTTTGGAAGTCTTTGAGCAGCACCTCCTCGTTTTGATTTATTTTATATATATTATTTTATTTATTATTTGATTTTAAGAGGAGGAGAGGAAGCCATGTTCACTAAGAATCTTTGCAGCATAAGGGTAGAGGAGAATTGTGAATAGACAAGGAGTCTAGTGCTGTTTATATAGTGTAGAAGTCAACGAATCTGGTCAGGATTGCGTCCGAATACAGAAGAACGAACCAGATGCAGAAAACAGGAAAAATCAGGGTGGGGTCGACTCCCAGGTCAACTACCCAGTCGACCTGGGTGACCCAGGTCGACTACCCAGTCGACCTGTGTGCCTTGGGCGGGAAAATTCCCGCCCAGCCCAATCTGGGTCCGATTTGAATTTTGAACTTGACCTGTTTTGAATTTTGAACTTCGCTGAATCTTCCGGAGGCCATATCTTCCTCATATGGACTCCGATTTACGCAAACTTGGACTCGTTTTCACGCAGAATTCTGAGACGAACACAATGGCGCAGCCCGTTTCCCTTGATTTTGACTTTAACTTTTAATTCTGCCTTGATTTGTGAATCTTAGCGTTACAGAATTACGGGGTGTTACAGCGGTGAATCTAGTCAAAGTCCAGTGCGGCGAGAATGAGAATGACTGTACTCGGGAGACATAGGAGAGCATTAGGAAGACGTATCCAGAACGCTTTGCCTGGTAAGATTTTCATACCGATATAGTACTCCCTTATGCTAGGATAGACTTGTTTTGTTTGTTTTGCATGTTTGATTGTTGTATATGATTGGTAGGCATGTGGGATCCTTTGTATGTTTTGGGTAAAGGAATTTCGGGGACAAAATTTCTTAAGGGGGGGAGAGTGTAACGACCCACATTCTACACATCGTAGGATCATAGAATATTTATTTCTTTCACATACGGAGTCGTATAGCAATGTAACTTTGGGAGACAACTATTAGGGTCATTTACCATGTTCATGATTTTTGCCGATTTTTAAATGACAATTTTACCCCCAGCTGATCCTGTTTTCTCCATAACTTTTGAATGGAAAGGAATTTTGACCTGAACCCACTTCCATTGGGTCTGAATGATGGTTTACAATTCCATAGTTTGGTCACAGTAGCCAAAAGGACTCACCGTTTGGGAGATATGGCTGAAACAAGTTTCAGATGGTGAAAAACAGCTTAATTGGGCTTAACCGGGTGATTAACAGCTAGGCCCAAATGGAAATTTCGGGATTAGAGTTTAAAAGGGCTGTTAGGGTTTGGAGAATATCCTTTTCTCATTTTTTAGCCATCACTATTCATTCCTCTTAACCTAGCCATGACCTCCACTCTCTAAATCTCTTCAAAACACCTCTAAACCACTTTCTAATTGAAGGTTAGCCTAATCAACATAAAATTAAGGAGAGAAAGCACCAAAGCAAGGTTAGAGCTGCTGTGTTACATTGGGAACAACGCCAAATCAAAGAGTATTTCAGTTTTGGGGTTTTATTTGTGGCTAAGTTGAGTGATTTGCATAGTTCCTCACTAATTATGGTTAATTAAGGGTAATTAGTGAAGATTAGCGAATTTATACATTAATAAATTCTAGAAATATATTTATAAATTCATAAATAATGTTTTAAGCCCTTGTTAGAAATTGGGTTTGATTTGGTTAAGTTTTACTAATCATGTCATTAGTTTTTCTTAAACATTCTTAAGGGAAAATATGAGATTTTGGCTATGTTTGATCCATTCTAACCTATCATATTGATGTTCTTGGTGTTTGTGGTCAATTATACATGTTGTCATGACTGTTTGGAATGACTTGTGGTTGTTTAGAAAAGATATATTGGTTGGAAACACTGTCAAAAACGCCGTCGAATGGCGTAAACAAGTCGCTGGAAAGGTTGCAGGAAATGTGCAGAGTTTCGGATCGGATCGGATTATGGGCTCGGATCGGATAAGGGGATCGGGCAAGGAGGATACGAACCGGATCGGAACTTGGCACTAGCTGAGCGTTGGCAAGAAGGAGGGCCAATTGCAAAAGCTGTAGTTGGGTTGGGATCAGATTGGAGCTCAGCGCAGGGATCAGATCGGACCAGAAATGGGAGCAAAGACAGGGCTAAGTTGAACTGAAGCATCGGATCGAATGAAGGACCACCGAAACGAACTCAAGCAGAAGCACCCGAACCGAATGAAGAGTCAAGCCAAACCATGATGGGACACACGAACCGAACCAAGGGGAAGCTCTGAACCGAATCAGATGACCAGAAGGTGGAGCAAGCCGAACCGAACCAGGAGAGGATAACCGAACCGAACCAGATTAGAGCTGCAACTACGCGATGACTCTTCTGAAGACCAGCTCCAATTCGACCAAAACCTAAGATGCAAAGGTAGTCCGAATGGGAAGTAGAACTCAGGATCCAGATGGGAACCAATGAGTTCACTTCATGGTTGGGCTTTGCTGCGGGACGTGTGCTAAGGGGTTGTCGATGTCTGTAACTATGAATCACTATGTGTAGGGAGTACGTGAATGAATTCAGGGCCACAAAGGCCTAGGTACGACTAAAGAGCTATAGACCAATGAGGTGGGGTCATTTGTAAAGATCTAGTCATGACTCCATGGGGTAAGCTTGGTGGTGGCAGAAGTTGTACAAGTCGAACTCTGTCACTACTTCGATGGGTCTAGTGATTGACAGTGGTGGACATCGTATGCTTTACGCACTGAGTGAGAGACGTGAGGATGGTTGCTATGTTTGATTTGTTTTCCATCATTATGACATGCACACCCCCACCCCCGTATTCATTACACCATCTGTTTAGTGGAACCTTAGAGTATTGTACGGTATGTAGTGCTAACTCTTTGGTTGCAGGTCCAGGTTCAGATATGGTTTAGTATACCTGTTATTGTTCGGTTTAGCTGCTTATCGCTCATACCAGACTTTTTGTCTGACCCAGAGTCTTATGTCTCTTCTTATTACTCTGGGTGCTCTCACGAGCAGACTAGAGACAGGTTATCTGGTGATGCACGAGTAGCTGTACCGGAGACAAGCAGGAGGCTCCACGTATGATATATAGATATTCTCCCTATGTCGCTGCTGGTCACTACTTTGGGCATTAATAGTGCACCCTTTCTTTCTTTTGTTTAGAGACAGTAATTTGGAAAGTTGTAACAAGCTATATTTGGATTTCCGCTACTCTAATGATGATGTTGATGTTGGTTTTAGCTGTCAGCTTATGCACTATCTCGCCTATTTTAAGTCAAGTATATTATTATTATATCTTGTTCCATGCGCTGTGAGACATTCAACAGGTTCCTTATTAGTTCTTGTCTTCTTATATTTTCTTCAGACATCCGTTCCGTACTAGTTGGACATCGGTACAACGCACTTTCCTTGGAAATGTCAGCTGGTGCGGGGCGGGTCGACACAATAATACTTTTTCTTGAAAAATTCTTCTTTAAACTTCTCTTTGAAAAACAGTTTTCAAAAACTTTTATCTGATCTTGTAAACCTTTGCTCTGATAACAAGTGAAACACCCCACTTCCGTTAAGGTCACTCACAAAGGGAATGCCTTAATTTTGGTGGAGCATTATAGGTAAAAGACACAGATAATTTAAAAGACAGACATATAAGCAGCGGAAAAAAAATATATTTCATACGCGGTTCATAACAAAAACATTACAATAAACTGTCTCAAAACAACTTCCAAATCGTTACATCAAAATCTCTGTCTTGATTTCAAACATAAAGAAGCATAGAACAATAATAAAATTGCATAAATTCCCATTAAGAGTGTATCCAAAGCCATAGCCCAAGAGAAGAGAATCTAAGCAATACATCTACTCTCTTCAAGCTTGCAAAAGGTCTGAACTAAGCTGCAGTGTTCCCTCCCTGTGGACCTTGGGGGGGCGGGGGAACGAAAGAAAAATGGGTCAGACATGAGTCTGGTAAGTCCAATGATTATTTAGCATGAAAACAAGAAAATGATTATGACATGAATAAACTGAATCTGGGACAACACCCTAGAAATAAGGTAATAAGACGGAATATGCTATCGCACTCATTTCAACTTCTCTACACCCCTTTACAAGTGTTTCAACTAGCATCATGTGTTCAAGATAAATGATCCCCTTTTTTCTCTCGATCGGCTCCTACTCGTATACGTTTACCACTTGTGTCATTCGAACCCCCTTTATTGTAGATACCTGTGCTAGTCCTACCATGGCTGTATCAAATCTTATGGTGGCAACACGACACAATTCAAGATGCATAATGTATAGCTACTGATGCCCAGTGCCTATTTTTTTCCACCCTGGAGTACGTGCACGCCCACACTCCGTCAGAACCTACACTGATGCACCACCCACCGTTGTTTTTGACTGCTTATAGCCAGCCCAGTAATCGTGCCCCACCCTGCCTAGTTCAGGGTACCATGATACATCAGTGTGGGTTACTGCTGAAATGGGTCCCCGTTACTAGGGTTTCCTAATCAACATGTTAAATTGGTTGAGTGTCCAAGTTAACTTAACCCCACCCACCAGTTTATTCAACATGTTGAATTGGTTAAGTGTTGCCTTAATTAACATGAACCTACGATTCCTGACTTAGCTTTAATTCATTCATTAAAGCACCAACTACTCACATTAGACAGGTATTGTTGCGGACACTGGATGTACAGGTCGGTTCCGGGCAGTTTTACACCGCAACTCAGTCTAACCTTGTGTTCTTTTGGGCTCCATGCACTAACCTTTCACATTAGATATATATTGCTACGGTTGCTGGATGTGCCGGGAGGTTTCGGGCAGTCTTACACCGTAACTCAATCTAACCTCGGGTTAGGCATATTCGTCTATTCTAAATTTACATATTTACCTTTTATATTTATATGTAAATTATTGTCATTCAAGTCATGCCCAATTTCTCTATATCATGATCATAATTTTAGGTATATAAATTATACCATTTTTATGCCACTAATCTTTCATATATTTATAGGCCAAATTATGCCATTAATATAAATTTAAGGTTTTTTTCCAATGTTACCTCCGCCTTATGTTCGCAAAATTAACATAGAATGTTAGGCTTGTAACTTAGCCTAACTTACATACAGAAGGGGAAAGAAGGGAGCATGTACTATTCATACAACATAATAAGGATCTAACTAAACAAATGTCATGTAAATTTGGCATAAACTAACGAACTTGCATTTTTGGAGCCAATTAACATGAGTCTTAAACATGTGGAATTACCCAAATCCGACAAGACATGTAAATGTAAACTTTTATTTCGGATCCATGAGTCTCAAGCATATAGAATTATACAAGTTCAACTAGCTTGTAAATGTGGACTTTTATTTTGGATCCAATAAATATGAATCTTAAGCATATAGAATTACATAAGTTCAACTAGGCAAATAAATGTAAACTTTCATTTTGGATCCAATGCTCATAGATTTAAATGTAGATCTAAACATAACACATATCTTAGCCTAACAACTTGCATGTTACATAACATGAAAAGTCTCCAAATTTACATAATACACGAATCGTTTAACATCAACATAATAATCACAATAGTCTCAAAATCATATACGATAGAATCGTTACAAGAATAGACATAAATCAGCATCATCATTATCTCACAACTAGGAATTTCCCTAGTTTTCACTTTATTACAAATCATAACTTTTAATCGTTCACATATAAACAATAACAGGACTTAAAATCAAAAGAAAGTCTTATTATCTGGGATCTGTTTTCTGAAACTGAAAAGCAATCCCTTGACGAAGACTATCAATTCTCTAAGTTAGTTTTGATTCGTAGCTTTAATCTTGCTTTCTAGTTTGAGACAAAATGGTGGCTAGGTTCGGATGATCATTGACAGCATGGTGGCTCCTTGGAATGAGTTTGTGTGATTTAGGGTTGAGGAGTAGGGTTTCTTTTATAGAGGTTTAATCTTATATGAGCCATTAGATCATCCTAGGAGCAATCACAACCGTCCAAACTAGATAGAGTTATCCAGAATTGCCACCTATGCCCTAGTGACTCAGCAACAGGTCAGAAAAGAATCAGCAAAAAGACATAATCGTCACTTTTTTGGATCTGGGCGAGGGATGTAGGTCGACCCCAAGGTCAACACCTATGTCGACCTATATAGGCGAGGTCGACCCCCTGGTTGACCCACTGGTCGACCTGACCTTGGGCGGAAAATTTCCCGCATAGCCCACTTCTGCGTTTGAATTCTAATTTTTGAATTTTTGAATTTAGTTTGAGTTGTTTTTATTTATATAATTTCCTGAAGCTTCTGAAGGCCATAACTTCTTCATACAGAGTCCAATTCACGCAAACTCGGACTTTATCTCAAGAAGAATTTCGAGACGAACGCAATGGTCTAACCCATTTCCCTTAATTCTCAATTTAGAATTAATTATTCTTTAATGCGTTACTTTAATGTTTATAGAAAATACGGGGTGTTACACTGACTGTCGGTTTGAGGATGGGATGCGGTACTGAGATGTAATTCTGGTCCTAAAGACTCTTATAAACTCTTCCAAAAATCACTAGTGAACAACGGATCTCGATCACTTAGAATGCCTTTGGGTACTCCATGAAATCTCACTACCCACTTCATATACAGTTCTGCTAACTTAGTTGTTGTTCTATTTGACTTGACGGGTATAAACTATGCACTCTTGGTCAATCGGTCCACAATCACCCAAATACTATCATGACCCAATCTAGTACTTGGTAGCCCATCAATGAAATCCATTGAGACTTGTTCCCATTTCCATTCTGGAATTTCTAATGGTTGCAACAAACCACTAGGTTTCTTTTGCTCAGCTTTAACTAGCTGGAAGTTTGTGCATTTGGATATAAACTTCCCAACATCTCTTTTCACCCCTTCCCAGTAGTAGGTCTGCTTCATGTCTCGATATATTTTATTACCACCGGGATGAATAGTCAGTTTTGAGTGATGACATTCTCTAAGCACTTCATCTCTTAATCCATTGACATTGGGTACAACCAGTCTACCATTCTTTCAAAGCCATCCTTCTCGATCAATCCCATACTTTTTCATCTCCTCACCGCCGATACCCATTTCTAACATGGAGATGATTTCTAATAGGTTAAGATCGTCCCTTTGACTGGAACCAATCCGCTCAATCAATGTAGGTCTGATCATCAAACTTGCCAACATTACTGGATCCAATTCGCACTTTGGTCTCAAATCATACCCTACGATATACTCCAATTGCTTTCATTCATGGAACATATCCCCTAAACTGGCATGTCTTCTACTCAATGCATCAGCTACCGCATTGCCCTTTCCCAGTGTATATGCGATATCAAAATCATAGGAAGCCAAGAATTCTAACCATCTTTGCTATTGAAGATTTAGATCTTTCTAAGAGAATAGATAATTTAATGATTTATGATTGGCAAACAACTCAAATATTTCTCCCAAGAGATAATGTCTCCACATCTTCAACGCGAACACGATCACTGCCAATTCCAAATCGTGGGTATTGTATCTTTTCTAATGTGATTTCAGTTGCCGACTTGCATAAGCTACAACCCAACCTCCTTTAATCAATACAGCACCTAGTCCGGTACCACATGCATCCATCTATACTATCATCTCTTCATTCCCTTTGGGAATGACTAACACTGGTGCATAGGTCAACATTTCCTTTAGGCTTTTGAATGCCTTTTCACAACTTTCGTACCAAACGAAAGCTTGATTCTTCTTGGTCAACTGAGTTAACAGTGCCATTATCTTCGAGAAGTCTTTAATGAACTTACGATAACATCCATCTAATCCCAAGAAACTTCTCACATCTATTGCATTCATGGGCAAAGAACAATCTTGTACCATATCCACCTTCGCAGGATCCATGGCAATACCATTTTTTGAAACAACATGGCCCAAGAATCTCACTTACCTCCTCCAGAAGTGACACATAGAAAACTTTGCTTTCAATTGGTGTTTTCTCAACACCTCCATCACTACACTGAAATGTTCCTTGTGTTCTTCCTCTGTCCTCAAATAAACAAGTATATTGTCCACGACCAAAAGAACTAACTTATTCAATTAATCTCGTAGTACTCTATTCATAAGATCCACAAAATATGTTGGTGCGTTGGTCAACCAAAATGGCATGACCAACCACTCTTCGAATCCAAACGGCGTTCGAAATGTCGTTTTAGGAATACTTTCAACTACTACTCGGAGCTGATGAAATCCTGTCGCGAGGTCCATTTGGGAGAACACTCTTGCTCCCTCCAGTTGATCAAACAAATCATCTATCCGCGGAAGAGGATACTTATTTTTCCTAGTCACTTTATTCAACTTACGATAGTCCACACATAAACAAAGGGAACCGTCTGCCATGGTACCAAATACAACTGGTCCTCCCCATTCGAAAACACTTCTTCTGAAAAATCCCTTCTCCAAAAGATCACTTACTTACACCCGTAGCTCTCGCTGCTCCGTTGGTGCCATACGTCGAAGTGGCATCACTATAAGCTTGGCATCTTTCACTAAGTCAATATGAACTCAATCTCTTGGTGTGTTGGAAGTCCAGTCAGTTCCTCGAAGATATCCGGATACTGGCCAGCAATGGGAACCCTTGATAACACGTTTTCTGGGATTTCGAGGGAATTTAGAAAACTAGCCATCACCTCATCACTATGTAGGCCACCAAACACTACCCTCTTGTAACACCTAGTAATTTTAAATATTAAAATTAACAAATTAAGTACACTTAATTTTTAGAAGTAGAATTAAGGGAAGCGGGTTATGCCATTGCATTCGTCTCAGAATTCTGCTTGAGACAAAGTCCGAGTTCCCGTGAATCGGACTACGTATGAAGAAGATTTGGAGGTTAGAAGATTTAAGTTTAAATCAGAATTAAATAAATATTTAATAAATCAAAATTCGAATTCAAGGCAGCGAAAAGAAGTGGGCGGGAAAATTCCCGCCAGAGGTTGTCGACCCCCCTAGAGGGGTTTCGACATAGGTGTTGACCCCCTTGTAGGGGTCGACCACTACTAACTGTTCTAGACAGTGATGATTTTTTGAGTCGTAGAGCTGTGTGGCGACTTCTGATTGGCCTGATGACGAATTTACTTGGATTGGATGGTTTGAATGGATCCTAGGTTGATCTAAAGGCTACAATTAATCCTATACATTCATATAATCACATCAAACCTAAACCCTAATCAAAACTAAATTGATTCTTGAGCCACCATGCTACAGCATCGCAAACATATCTAGCCTCCACCTTAACAAATTAAATTCAAGATTAAAGATAAAGATCAAGGCCTACATCAACGATTTTATATTATCAACTTCAGAAATCAGAACCGAGAATTATTCTCATCTTTAATCCATTATTTGTGGGTACAGTTTTAACAAGATAACTAATTAAATTAATTATGATAAGTTGTGATCTAGATTGTATAAATATGCCTGTTGAATCTTATGCTATCTGCCAATTCTGTTATCATATGTTTTTATATGTCAATTTTGTTATCATATGTAAGTGGATTCATTTCATGATGTTAGTTCATATGCCTAATTACATATGCAAGTTGCGTTCATCTATGCAAGTTTGCTCGATCTATGCAAGTTATGAAAGTTTATATGCAAACCATGTTCATATATGCAAGTTCATATTTTATATGTTTAGATCTGTGCAGGTTCATATTTTATATGTTTAGATCTATGCAAGCTCATATTTTATATGTTTAGATCTATACAAGTTTATTTTCTATGCAATTTGTTGTTTATGCAATTATGATCATTTGGACCTATGCAATTTTATTATCTGTGCTAGTCCATTTTCATGTGCTAAGTTAGATCTATATTGTTTTATGCCAATTTGAATGTTGTACGTCTCTTTCTTTTCTTTTCTCTTATGAGTTAGGCTAACTACGAGCCTAACGTATTACATGAATTACACGTACGAACGACGTGGGGACGTTTGAAAAAATGTTAACTACGGGATATTGTGAGATTGTCATAAATTGGCTAGAAAACATATAATTAACTTTGGCCATAAATTGGTATAGTTTATATAATTGAAAATTATGGACATAATTTAGATAATAATTACGAACATAGCTTGAATTGGAAATTATGGACAATTTGAAATAAGGGTTTTAATTCAAATTGGTTTTGAATAATAGAACGAGTTAATGAACGCCTAAGACACGAGGTTAGACTTGGTTTGCGGTATAAGACTGCCCGGAACCGCCAGGGATATCCAGCAACCGGAAACAGCAGTCTAACGTGAGAGGTCAAAGGCATAAAGTAGATGTTTAGACACGAGGTTAAGTCTGGCTTGTGGTGGAAGTCTGCTCGGAACCGCCCGGCATATCCAACGGCCACAAGTGATCGACTTAATGTGAGGGGTCTGTACATTAATAACTAATTAATGCTGAATATGACACCTAAATGAGTTAGGTGGGTGGGGTTAAGTTAACATGGGTAAGAAGACAATTTAACCTGTATTACATAAACAAAGTGGATTGGGTTAAGGCAAGCATAACCAATAATACATATGGACCTGATAAGTGAAAGGGTTAAGTAAACCTTGGGTAGGTGGGTAATATTTGTATATATAGGCCCACAAACTTAACCATTAAATAAACATGCGTGAATCAGTGGAAAGGTTAAGTGACATATGGATAGGTGACACTTAACCAATTCAACATGTTAATTAAACAAACGGGTGGGGTTAGGTTAAATTGAGAACACTTAACCGTTATAACATGTTGGTTCGGAAACCCTAGTAACCGGGACCCATTTCAGCAGTAATACACATAGATGTATCATGGTACCCTGAACTAGGCAGGGTGCGGCACGATTACTGGGATGATTATAAGCGGTCAAAATAGCGGTGGGTAGTGCGTTAGTATAGGTTCCGACGGAGTACGAGCGTGCACGTACTCCAAAGTGGAAAAAGCAGGCACTACGCATCAGTAGTCATACACTATGCATCTTGAATTGTGTTGGGTTGCCGTCATTGGGATTGATACACCCCGTGGTGGGACCAGCCTAGGTATCTATAAACAAGCGGAGGCGAATGACACAAGGAATGAATACATACGAGTTAAGGAGCCGATTGATTAAGCGATAAGAGGGTTGTGTGGGGACATCCAGTATCTAGTATGGGCAAGTAAGGATTGTATGGAGCAGACACCTCTTACTAGATGTCACACCTGAGGACTACCAATTACAAGATGGGGATCATCTTTCAGTATGGGACTAGTAATGGTGTGGTGTATTTAGTATTGGTTCAGTGTATTTAGTATTGGTGTGGTGTATTTAGCATTAGTGCGGTGTAGTAATTATCTTATAGTGATTAGAAGCGCAATCAACATCATATCATGTTCATCTTGTCTGCCTTGTCAAGCCAGTGTGTTTTTCAGTCATTTCTTACTTTCTAGTCACCGGACTCACCAGACTTATGTCTGACCTAGTTTGTTTTGCCTCTTTTTTTCCGTCCCTCCCCCCAAGGTTCTCAGGGAGGAAATACTCTAGCTTAGTTCAAATATCTCTTTCTTCCAGCTTGAAGTTGAAAGATGTATTGCTTGGCTTTGACTATTCTTATGGCATTTTCTGTTGGGGATTATGGCTTTAAATTTTTATCCTCTAAAGGGTTTTGTACAAGACTGATATTATGTACTTGGTTTTGTTGTTTTGAAGGTTTAGCCAAACCCATTTCTGTTTCCGCTGCAATAAAGTTATAATTTTTTTCAAGTACTACTTTATCCGTCTTGTAATATTCTGTTCTGTTTACTTATAACGCTCCATGTAACTTAATGCATTCCCTTTGTGAGTAACATTAACGGACGTGGGGTGTTACACTTGGTATCAGAGCTGAAGGTTACTATAACAGATAAAAGATTTTGAAAACCGTTCTCAAAAGAATTTTTATAAAGAAGTATTTAAAAAAAAGACTTGTTTTAAAGAAGGATTTTTCAAGAGAAAGGTTTATTATGAAAAACATAATCCCCAAAAGCCATATATCTTTCTTTCGATTCTTTGTTTCGAATCTCTTCTTTTTCTTTCTTGAGTCTCTTTCCCTGTGTATAGATGCTTTTTCTAAGATATGTAAGGACTTTCATGCGATGGGCGGAAAACCGTTTCATAAGACTGAGACATTTGTCGAAGCTAGAATTGGCTCGGGGAAGTGGAGGACTCATTAGGTATCTTTGATATAGACGATGGAAAGAAGGTTCAGCTAGCTGCTTGGTCGATGAGGGAATTTAGGCTAAGGAGCACAACCCAAGGATGAGGAATGTGTTGATATGACTATAATCCACGAAGAAGGTAAAGGAGAAAAGTAACCCCATGACAAAAGAAGGTGTCTTTATTGTGGTATAGTAGGCCATGTAATTAAGGACTGTAGGAAGAAGAAGAAGCCTGGTTGTTTTCATTGCAATGAGGTAGGACATCTGATTAAAGACTACCCAAGGAGGCAAGGACAAGGACAAGGGCTGAGGACTGGACCTACTTCCGTAGGACAGGTTCAAGCTCTCATAGCACCAGGACAGGAGAGAGATAGAAATGTTTTTGTTGAAAGTTTGATTTTCCTTTTTGATCATCCTGTTCAAACTTTGTTTGACTCTTGTGCTTCGCAATCATTTGTATCTGCTTCATTAGTTGAAACACTACACCTAAATACTAGTCTATTTATGTATCCCATTGTTGTCTCTAATCCTATTGGTGGTTCGGCTCACTTATCTATGTTTTGTTGGGTTTTGAGAATGTCTATCTTGGGCGTTCGGTTTGGATGCAACGCCTTCTTTCTTGGTTTCACGGACTACAACTTGATTCTAGGGATGGATTGGTTAGCCAGGTATGGTGCCATCCTAGACTGTGAAAGGAGGGTAGTTAGATTGTTGATTCGTCGTGAAAGAACCCTTGATATTTCTTTTGACCGTAGAGGTCCGGTGATGCTTAGCTACCTAGAATTTCTTGATGCGTCCATCGATGATTTGGAATCTGTTCGTGTAGTCCGTTAGTATGGTGACATCTTTGATGTGGTTCGGGGTTTAACCCCAAGGTGCGAGATAGACCTCCGTATATACTTAGTAGGTAATGCCAAGCTAGTTGCATTACCAGTGCGCCACATGGCTCCGAGAGAGAGAAGGGAACTCAGTAAGCAAGTAGGGAAGAAGAAGTATTTCCAAATGGAGTGCTCCAGTTGTTTTAGCTACAAAGGTTGATCGTTCGCTTAGATTGTGCATGGACTATAGGGGGCTAAACAAGCTCATGAAGAAGAACAGACACCCATTGCCGAGGATAAATGATTGTTCGATTAGTTGGTTGGAGCTTTGGTTTTCTCGCAGTTGAATTTAGATACAGGATTTCATCAGCTAATGGTGGCTGAGGATAGCATAGTTAGGACCGCGTTTAGGACTCCAGAAGGTTTCTTCGAGTGGCTTGTAATGCCTTTTGCTTTTAACAAATGCACTCGCATATTTCGTAGACTTGATGAGTAATGTGTTTAGGGAGATTCTAAACAAGTTTATGGTAGTCTTTGTAGATGGTATTTTGAATTTCTCTAGAAGTGAGGAAGAGCATGCCCTACATCTAAGGATGTCTTGGAGACCCTACGAGCTCATCAACTCAAAGCTAAGTTCTCCAAATGTCATTTTTGGAGGAAAGAACTGAGGTTCTTAGGACACGTGGTCTCCAAGGAAGGGATAGCAGTGGACCCTGCGAAGGTGGTGGCAATCCAAGAGTGGAAGGTTCTAGAAAAGCAACGGAAGTAAGAAGTTTTCTATGGTTGGCGGGCTACTATAGGAAGTTCGTTTAGGACTTTGCGAAGATATTAGCCCCATTTTTACTTTGCTAGATGGTAGAAAACCGTTCACAGTATATACCAGTGCTTGCGGGACAAGGCTTGGAGCAGTTTTCGATGCAATAGGAAAAGGTGACATGGAAAAGGTGGTACGTACGTAGTTATGTTTGAGCATCGTGTATCGTCTACAAACGGATGGACGGACAGAAAGGGTGAATAGAATCCTTGAAGATCTTTTTGAGGTTATGTATCCTTGGTTTTGGAGGGACATGAGAAGAACACCTTCCATTTATGAAGTTCGCTTATAACAACAGTTATTAAGCTAGTATTAGGGTTTTTATGGACGAACTTGTCGATCACCAACTTGTTGGTGGGAGTCTACGGATAAGATTTTGCTTAGACCCGAGCTGATTAGAAAGAACTTTGGAAAAGATGGACTTGATTCGAAGATGAATGAAGATGGCACAGTACCACTAAAAGTCAAACGCTGACAAGAGACGGACCGATCTTGAGTTTGATGTTGGGACATGGTTTTTGTCAAAGTGTCGCCATTGAGGAACGTTGTTTGCTCTGGAGCTGCAGGGGAATTAGCTCTAAGGTTTGTAGGACCTTTTCCCATTACAGAGAGGATTGGAAAGATGGCGTACAGAGTGAATTTTCCGGAGAAGCTTAGTAGTGTTCATGACGTGTTTCACATGTTGTATTTGCAGAAGTGTTTAGATGATACCGCGGAAGTAGTGGATTCGAGCATGCTTAGAGAAGTGGAAGTAGATCAAGATGCCACGATTAGACGAGCTCCTACATGCATCCTTGGATCGGAGATCAAGAAGTTACGCAACAGAGAGGTCAAGTCGTTTAAAATCCAATAGGGAGATGATCAAGGAGACGCGACTTTGGAGACGGAAGACGTGATACGTGCGTCGTACCCTTTCCTTTTGTGAGGATATGTTCTTAACTTCTCCCTTTTCAACCGATTTGTTTATACTTGTTCTATCGTTTAGTATGTCCTCTCGTTTACATCCTCGATCTTTAGATAGGAAAATCCTATGGTTGTAAACATGTGTTTGAAACATGTTACGTTTGGTGGATGCAAGTGGATGCAAGTGTTTTCTAGTGGTTGCTCGTGGATGTATTTACACACAAATTAGGCACTAGATCGGCTCAGTCAGTTTCATATTGCATATGCATATATGTATTTGTATATGGATTGAAACTTGATGTGTTATCATATGGTTGTTGCATTTTAATGAATATTTGTGCACTCATGTAGAAATGATATGTATAATTAGGATTCGTTTTCATGCATAATGGACGCATGACACTATCATTATTTGCATTAAGGAGCTCAATTGAATCAGTAGACCGCCTGATTTTGCATTAGATAAGGACATATACACACGCTATGCATATATTCATGAAAAGCATTAGAAACCTTTTTAAGGACAATGGGTGCTTGCGATTGAATGGTTGAGTAGATGGATGTTGGATGGTAGGATATACATTCTTCTTGACTTGGAGATTTCGGGTACGAAAAAGTTCAGAACAACAAATTGGGAGGGGGAATAACCGAACCGGCGCATTTTTGAGGTCGACCCGAGTCTCGCTGGGTCGACTAGGGGTTAGTCCAGGGTGTTTGGCTGTCAACCCGTGGGCCGATTCGCTCAAATGCGGATTTTGCATTTGATTGGTTCTTATGGTTCAGGGTTAATCTAATAGTCCTAAATAACTTCCTACACCTATAAATACATCCTAATGCTAACTCTAAACCTAATTAAAATAGAATAGTTACCGTCATACCATAGCCATGGAAATCAATGGAGCCGCCGCCAACTAAGAAAGAAGAAAAGCAAATTCAATTCTAATTCTCTCAACCCTAAAGCAAAGCAAAACTCTCTCTTTTCTTCTATAAATTGTGAGTATGATTATTATCATTTTAATTAGGTTGAGTTATGAATGGATTATGAGTAGATGATGTGAATTATCATATATGTTGTTGTAAACCCCTTTTGCTATCATGTATGTTATAAATCCAATCTTATGTGATGATGATATCTTATATGTTGTAAATCATGCTATGATGATGTTATGTATGTTGAAAGTTTCTATGCTATGTTGTGATGAATCATACATGTTAAAAAGGCCATGATGTTACCATCTATGCTAGTTAGTTCATATTAATTAAATCATCATGTTTGGGTTATGTTGATCTATATGACAAGTCACATATGCAAGTTAGATTGGTTAGAAAAGTTATGAACATATATCAAGACATCTATTATGACATCTAGAATTATGCTATGACATATGTGATATCCTATGCTAGTTCACACCATCATTATGTTGCCTAAAAACCCCATATGCAAGTTTATGTATAGATTTGGGCTATGATCATATCATATAAATTGAGACATTTAACAAGTTGACACCTTTTGATCCTTAACATGTGTAGTTTATGCAAGTTTCACCCCTATTATGATTAGATTTATTTTAATTGTCTATATGTTGTGATAATTTATCTTTGTGCTAGGTGTTAGACTATACAAGTCTAGCCTATATTATGCGTTGAATAAGCGAACGTATAAACGTGGGGTAGGGGTAATTTTAAAGATTTAATATTAAAAAGTTGGGGTGCAATTGATATGATTTTGCATGCCATAAGTGGATGGCCATAATTGAGTCAATTACGGACATCATTAAAAGTTGACTTAATTAATAATTTGAATAGGGAATTATTAAAACTAGGGTAAAAGATTTGAAGTGTTAATCAATGCTTAGGACATGAGGTTGGACTCGTTTGTGACGTAAACCTGCCCGGACCCGCCCGGCAAATCCAGTGGTCACAAATGTCAGCCCAATGTGAGAGGTCCTAGGCCTAAACTAAAGCATAATTGTTGTAAACACACGAGGTTAGACTCTTTTATGGTGTAAGACTGCCCGGATCCGCCCGGCAAATCCAGCTGCCATAAATGCCAGTCTAATGTGAGAGGTCTTTATGAGGTTATGGCCTAAATGAATTAAGAAACACTTAACCAGATAAACATGTAAGGTGGGACATGGGGGTTAAGTAGGTGCCTTGGGCGGCATGAGGAATCTAGGGGGTACCCTTTGTGGCATGTGAAATACGATTAGTAAGACTTAACCAAACACACATGTAAATGAACATGACTAAGAGGGTTAAGAGGGATATACTAGTGACAAGCTTAGGTGGGTAGCTTGTGGGGGCCCATTTCAACTAGTATCCCAAACGTATCTTTGTGGGCTCGACCCAAGTCGAGGACGGGACACGCATGCTGGATTCGATTGTAAGAGGCCAAAATAGGCAGCGGTGGCAACGCAAGTCCAACGGGTTTCGTATGCGTGTGTGGACCCAGGCTCGTTGGTAAGACGTTGTTGCATCATGTAGGTATAAGCTGTGCATTCTCAAGTTGTATCGGGTTGCCACTTTTGGGGAGTGATACACCCCACTGTGGGGCCCGCACGGGTATCTACGAATAAGGAGCCGATCGAAAGTGGGTAGTGGGGTACACCTAGTGGAGATAGGGGCAGACGACACCTATGTAGTCAACTAGGGGTACGTAAGGCTATTTATAAAGTTTCTGTGTGAAGCAAGTGGGATCAAACAATAGGGTGACTGGTGTGGTGCAGTGTAGTAATGTGCGGTGCAGTGTAGTAATCATTCGTTAGTAATTAGGTGTGCCTTTACCGTTATCTTTAACGTCATCTTAAACGCTATCTTTATCTTCCTAAGAGTTCATAGACATTTACTTGTCTTCCAGCTTATGCCTTAGTCTAGTTATTTTGATTATAGTGTTGTTAGAATTATCATACTCGCCAGACTTTATGTCTGACCCCCTCTATTTCTATCCTTTTTCCCCCCTCCAGGTCCTCAGGTTGGGCCCAACTCTAGTGGAGTATGATTGAATTGCTTCATCTCTCTTTGAAAAGCTTGGACCGTTAAAGTAAAGTCCAGCTTGTTATCTTTTTAATGGCTATTTATGTAATGGGATTATGTATTTTGTTTTTATGAAGATGGATATTGTACTTGGTTATGATCTATGGTTTTATGATGTGACAAACATGTTTAATTTCCGCTGCAATAAAATGAAGTTTTAGATTTCCATGTACTATTTATTATCTGTCTTGTTGTAATTTTTCTGTTCTATATTCACTTATAACCTCCATGGAAGTTAATGCATTCCCTTTGTGAGTGACATTAATGGACGTGGGGTGTTACACGTGGTATCAGGGCTTAAGGTTACCAGAACATATAAAAATACTTTATAAAAATAGTTATTTTTGGAAGAAGTGCTTTCAAAAACATGTTTTAATGAGAAATTTAAAGAGAAAAGTTTTTAAGAAAAAAAAGCATAATCCACAATAGCCCATATCTTTATCTTTCGAATTCTCCATTTTGAATCTTTCCTTTTTCGTTTCAGCATGGCTGAAGATCTTAATCTACCCGACGGTGTAACGATACCAGGATGGTATAGGAGGTTATTAGAGGCTAGGGCCGCTGCATGTCCAGCAAATGTTCCTCCACCACCAGTTGCACCCGTTCCTCCTCCTCCTCGCCTAGATACTTTTGCAAAGACGTGCAAGGAATTCATGGCTATGGGTGGAAAACCATTTCAAGGGTCAGAAACGTTTGTGAAGCTAGAGATTGGCTTAAGGAGGTGGAATAATTGCTAGAAATCTTTGAAGTGGAAGAAGGTAGGAGAGTTCGTTTAGCAGCTTGGTTGATGAAGGGAGAGACCTCGTTTTGGTGGGAGGTCACTAATGGGGAGAGTCCTGTTGACTCTTGGGCAGATTTCAGACGTAGGTGCGAGGCGAAGTTTCTCTCAAGGGCGGAAGAAAATCTATATATGGAAAGGTTCTTGACATTGAAGCAAGGAAGCTCATCAGTGAAAGAATATGTCAATAAATTTAATCAGTTAGCAAGGTTTGGCTTGGACTTAGTAAACACGCCGGAGAAGAAGGCTCTAAGGTTCGTGAATGGCTTGAATGAACCATTGCAAGGGTTGGCTATGACCCACATCCCGATGAGGGCCACCTTTCAGAAGTTAGTAGAAATGGCGCTTATGCATGAGGAGAAAAGCGCTAAAGCTGGTAAGGCACCCGATAAGAAGGGGGATCAGAATAAACCACAACAATAAAACAAGAAGGGTGGTAAAGACAATAACGGCAAGGGAAAGAAGAAATGTTTTAACTGTGGGACACCAGGCCATCGCAGCAAGGATTGCCGAAAGAAAAAGAAGACAAGCTGTTTTCATTGTGGCGATGCGGGACATTTAGTGAAGGACTGCCCAAAGAAGGGGCAGAGGGCAGGAGCTACCTCGGGAGGACAGGTGCAGGCTCTTTTGGCACCAGGGCAGGCAAGGGGACAAGTTCAGGCTCTCGCGGTCCCACCGCTGCAAGAACGAGGTATAACCATTTCTGTTGAAAGCTTAGTTTTTCTGTTTGATCATCCTGTCCGTACCTTATTCGATTCGGACGCATCACATTATTTATCTCTACATCATTAGTTGAATCACTGCACTTAAACACCAGTTTAGTAGAGGATCCCTTAGTTGTTTCGAATCCTATAGGGGGCTCAGCTTATTTGTCCATGATGTGTTTGGATTTGAATATTTCCATACTTAGCATTGAATTTAGATGTGATTCTTATGTGTTGGGCTTCACGGGCTATGGGCTAATTTTAGGAATGGATTGGTAATCCAGAAATGGGGTGGTTCTTTATTGTGAAAGGAGAGTAGTTAGGCTCGTGAATCGCCTTGGCAACACTCTCGAAATCTTCTGTAATCCCATAAATTCGGTTATGCTAAGTTATCTAGAATTGCTTGACGCGTCTGAGGAAAATCTACGATCTGTTAGAGTGGTCCGAGAATATTCGGATGTGTTTGAGGAGGTGAAGGGCTTGCCTCCGAAGCGGGAGATAGATTTTCGAATATATCTTGTGGATAATGCAAAACCAGTATCTTTGCCAGTACGCCACATGGCTCCACGTGAAAGGAGGGAACTCGATAAGCAAGTGAAGGAGTTGCTTGAGAAGGGGATCATAAGAAGAAGTATATCGGAGTGGGGTGCTCCAGTAGTATTTGCCACGAAGGCGGATGGGTCCCTTAGACTTTGTGTGGAATATAGAGAACTTAATAAACTTACTAAGAAGAACAGACACCCACTGTCGAGGATTGACGATCTCTTCGATCAGTTAGTTGGCGCCTCAGTGTTTTCGCAGTTGGACTTAGCCACTGGTTTCCATCAGTTGAGAGTGGCTGAGGATAGCATTGACAAGACTGCCTTTAGGACTCTGGACGGTTTCTATGAATGGCTAGTGATGCCCTTCAGTTTGACAAACGCCCCCGCATACTTTATTGATTTGATGAGTAGGGTGTTTAGGGAGTACCTTAACAAATTTGTGGTAGTCTTTGTAGATGACATCTTGATCTTTTCTATGGATGAAGAAGAGCATGCCCTACATCTTAGGGAAATGTTGGAGACTCTTCGAGCGCATAAGCTTAAAGCTAAATTTTCTAAGTGTCACTTTTGGAGGAAGGAAGTACGGTTCTTAGGACACGTGGTTTCCAAAGAAGGGATAGATGTAGATCCCACGAAGGTGGTGGCCATCCAAGATTGGAAGGTTCCCAAAAATGCTACCGAAGTGAGAAGTTTCTTGGGGTTAGCTGGCTACTATAGGATGTTTATCAAAGGCTTCGCAAAGAAATCAGCTCCATTGACACGCTTGACGAAGAAGAACCTAGTTTTCACATGGGACGTAGATTGTGATGATGCGTTCCAAAGTTTGAAGAGAGCTTTGACTTCAGCCCCAGTCTTAGTATTGCCAGACGGGAGTAAGCCGTTTACCATTTATACTGATGCTTGTGGGATAGGGCTAGGCGCAGTCTTAATGCAAGAGGGTAGGGTAATAGCCTATGGTGGAAGGCAGTTGAGAGAGCATGAGAAAAATTATCCTACACATGACCTAGAATTGGCCTCTATTGTTTTCGCGCTTAAGTCTTGGCGTCATTATCTTCTTGGCGGGAAATTCGAATTATTTACTGACCACTAGTCTTTAAAATACCTATTCTCTCAAAAGGACTTGAACTTAAGGCAGCAAAGGTGGATGGAGTTCTTAACGTCCTACAACTTTGAGATAGCATATACCCCTGGCAAGGGTAACGTGGTGGCCGATGCCTTAAGTAGAAAAAGATTATCCTTAAGCCCTTTGTTTGTTGAGCGGCGAAGTTTAGAATTCATTTTGATGTTTGACTTTTGACCTTCCGTTGACTTCTTACCCGGTTTGCTAGCATCCTTGGAGGTCAGACCTACGCTTTTGGGATGGACTGGCGAGGCACAGCGAGACGATCCACAGTTAGTTGAGTTAGTAGAAAAGCTCAAAGGAGGTGAGTCATCAAGCTATCTCCGTTGGTATAACCTAGATGATAAGGGTTGGTTACGTTGGGACGGTAGACTTTGTGTACCAAAAGACGATGACCTAAGGAAGACTATTCTTGACGAAGCACATCGTTCGAAGATGACCATTCATCCCGGCTGGGACAAGATGTATAAAGACATGAAGAGAGTTTACTTTTGGGTCGGCATGAAGAAAGACGTGGCCGAGTATGTCGCTAGATGCTTGGTGTGCCAACAAGTAAAATCGAAGCAAAAGAAACTCGGTGGGCTGCTTCACCCATTGGAGGTTCCACTATGGAAATGGGAAAGCATCTCGATGGATTTTGTGGATGGATTACCGCGATCGAGGAAGGGTAATACGGGAATTTGGGTTATAGTAGATACACTTACTAAAAGCGCCCATTTCATTCCCGTAAAGATTAAGAGGACTGCTCCATGGTTAGCCTCCGTATACGTTAGAAAAATAGTTCGTTTGCACGGTGTTCCTTCTAGCATAGTGAGCGACCGCGATCCTATTTTCACTAGCTAATTTTGGATAAGCTTACAAGAGGCGGTAGGGACTCAGTTATGTTTGAGCATAGCATATCATCCTCAGACGGACGGCCAGACTGAGAGGGTGAATCGCATTCCAGAGGATCTGTTGAGGCTATGTATCCTAGACTTTGGGGATACATGGGAACAACATCTTCCATTTGTTGAGTTTGCATATATTAATAGCTTTCAGTCCAGCATTGGTATGGCACCATTCGAAGCTCTATATGGACGACCTTGTCGTTCACCTACATGTTGGTGGGAATCTACGGATAAGATCTTACTTGGGCCCGATATGATTAGGGAGACTTCGGAGAAGATCGATTTGATTCGAAGGAGGATGAAAGCAGTGCAAGATAGGCAGAAATCTTATGCAGATAAGAGGAGGACAGATCTCGAATTTGAAGTTGGGGAAATGGTCTTTGTCAAAGTGTCTCCATTATGGAACGTTGTTCGCTTTGGTTCCGTTGGGAAATTAGCACCATGGTTTGTAGGGCCGTTTCCTATTAAGGAGAAAATTGGACAGATGGCGTATAGAGTGGAGTTGCCCGAGAGACTTAGTGGTGTACACGACGTATTCCATGTGTCACATTTGAGGAAGTGCTTGCACGAGACCGTGGAAGTGGTAGAGCCGAGCTTTCGTAGAGAGGTGGAGATAGAGCGTGATGCGACAATTCGACGAGCTCCTACGCGCATTCTTGGGTCGGAGATCAAGAGGTTGAAGAATCGAGATGTCAGACTAGTCAAAGTGCAATGGGGAGATGATGAGAGCAACGCTACTTGGGAGACAGAAGAGAAGATGCGTTCACGATACCCTTTTCTTTTTGAGGGTATGTCTTTTAATTTCTCCTTTATCGCTTTGCTTGTACTTATCTTATCTTTAGTATATCCTCTCGATAGTATCTTTGACCTTTAGCTTGGATAATCCTATGGTTGAAACATGTGTTTGAGACATGTTATGTACGGTGGATGCAAAGTGGATGCAAGTCTTTGCTAGTGGTTGTTCGTGGATGCATATACACAAACTATTATGCACCAGATCGGCTCAGTCACTTCATATTGCATATTGCATATATATGGATGTATTTAGTAAAATGGATGTATAATGGTTGTATTATCATATAGTTGCTGCATTCGGGTGGATGGTTGTGCACGCATATAGAATTAATATGTATCATTAGGAATCTTTTGCATATATATTGGACGCATGGCACTATCATGAATTGCACTAAGGAGGTCGACTGAATCAGTAGACCGCCTAATTTTGCATTACAAATGGACATATACACACACTGTGCATATAAACATTACAGCATTAGAAGTGTTTTAAGGACAATGGATGCTGGTGTTTGATGGTTGATTAGATGGACGATTAGATGGTAGGATATACATTCTTCTGAACTTGGAGATTTCGGGGACGAAATTCTTTAAGGAGGGGAGAATGTAACACCCCGTAATTTTATGACATTAAAATTCACAAATTAAAGTATACTTAATTTTTAGAAAAGAATTAAGTGAAATGGGTTGCGCAGAGAAATATATATATATATATTGATATATATATATATAAAAATTAAAAATTAAATAAATAAATATGCGAAAAAGTTCAAAACAGCGAATTGGGAGGGGGAATAACCGAACCGACCCATTTTTGAGGTCGACCCGAGCCTAGCTGGGTCGACTAGGGGTTAATCCAGTGTGTTTGGCTATCAAACCGTGGGCCGATTCGCTCAAACGCAGATTTTGCATTTGATTGGTTCTCATGGTTCAGGGTTAATCTAGTGGTCCTAAATAACTTCCTACACCTATAAATACATTCTAATGCTAACCCTAAACCTAATTAAAATAGAATAGTTACTGTCATACCATCGCCATGGAAATCAATGGAGCCGCCGCCAACTAAGAAATAAGAAAAGCAAATTCAATTCTAATTCTCTCAACCCTAAAGCAAAGCAAAACTCTCTCTTTTCTTCTCTAAATTGTGAGTATGATGATCTTAACAAGATTATTATCATTTTAACTAGGTTGAGTTATGAATGGATTATGAGTAGATGATGTGAATTATCATATATGTTGTTGTAAACCCCTTTTGCTATCATGTATATTGTAAATCCAATGTTATGTGATGATGATATCTTATATGTTTCAAATCATGCTATGATGATGTTATGTATGTTGAAAGTTTCTATGCTAAGTTGTGATGAATCATACATGTTAAAAAGGCCATGATGTTACCATCTATGCTAGTTAGTTCATATTAATTAAGTCATCATGTTTGGGTTATATTGATCTATATGACAAGTTACATATGCAAGTTAGATTGATTAGAAAAGTTATGAACATATACCAAGACATCTATTATGACATCTAGAATTATGCTATGACATATGTGATATCCTATACTAGTTCACACCATCATTTTGTTGCCTAAAAACCCCATATGCAAGTTTATATATAGATTTGGGCTATGATCATATCATATAAATTGAGACATTTAACAAGTTGACACCTTTTGATCCTTAACATGTGTAGTTTATGCAAGTTTCACCCCTATTATGATTAGATTTATTTTAATTGTCTATATGTTGTGATAATTTATCTTTGTGCTAGGTGTTAGACTATACAAGTCCAGCCTATATTATGAGTTGAATAAGCGAACGTATAAACGTGGGGTAGGGGTAATATTAAGGATTTAATATTCAAAAGTTGGGGTGCAATTGATATGATTTTGCATGCCATAAGTGGATGGCCATAATTGAGTCAATTATGGACATCATTAAGAGTTGAGTTAATTAATAATTTGAATAGGGAATTATTAAAACTGGGGTAAAAGATTTTAAGTGTTAATCAATGCTTAGGACACGAGGTTGGACTCGTTTGTGATGTAAACCTGCCCGGACCCGCCCGGTAAATCTAGTGGTCACAAATGTCAGCCCAATGTGAGAGGTCCTAGGCCTAAACTAAAGCGTAACGGTTGTAAAGACACGTGGTTAGACTCTTTTATGGTGTAAGACTGCTCGGACCCGCCCGGCAAATCCAGCTGCCATAAATGCCAGTCTAATGTGAGAGGTCTTTATGAGGTTATGGCCTGAATGAATTAAAAAATACTTAACCAGATAAACATGTAAGGTGGGACATGGGGGTTAAGTAGGTACCTTGGGTAGCATGAGGAATCTAGGGAGTGCCCTTAGTTGCATGTGAAATATGATTAGTAAGACTTAACCAAACACACATGTAAATGAACATGACTAAGAGGGTTAAGTCGGATATACTAGTGACAAGCTTAGGTGGGTAGCTTGTGGGGGCCCATTTCGACCTGTATCCCAAACGCATCTTTGTGGGCTCGACCCAAGTCGAGTACGGGACACGCATGCTGGGTTCGACTGTAAGAGGCCAAAACGGGGAGCGGTGGCAACACAAGTCCAACGGGTTTCGTATGCGTGTGTGGACCAGGGCTGGTAGGTAAGACGTTGTTGCATCGTGTAGGTATAAGCCATGCATTCTCAAGTTGTATCGAGTTGCCACTTTAGGGGAGTGATACACCCCACTGTGGGGCCAGAACAGGTATCTACGAGTAGGGAGCCGACCGAAAGTGGGTAGTGGGGTACACCTAGTGGAGATAGGGGAAGACGACACCTATGTAGTCAGCTAGGGGTACGTAAGGCTATTTATAAAGTTTCTGTGTGAAGCAAGTGGGATCAAACAACAGGGTGACTGGTGTGGTGCAGTATAGTAATGTGCGGTGCAGTGTAGTAATCATTCGTTAGTAATTAGGTGTGCCTTTACCGTTATCTTGAACGCTATCTTTATCTTCCTAAGAGTTCATAGACATTTACTTGTCTTCCAGCTTATGCCTTAGTCTAGTTATTTTGATAATAGTATTGTTAGAATTATCATACTCGCCAGACTTTATGTATGACCCCCTCTATTTCTATCCTTTTTCCCCCTCCAGGTCCTCAGGTTGGGCCCAGCTCTAGTGGAGTTTGACTGAATTGCTTCATCTCTCTTTGGAAAGCTTGGACCATTGAAGTAAAGTCCAGCTTGTTATATTTTTAATGGCTATTTATGTAATGGGATTATGTATTTTGTTTTTATGAAGATGGATATTGTACTTGGTTATGATCTATGGTTTTATGATGTAACAAACATGTTTAATTTCCGCTGCAATAAAATGAAGTTTTAGATTTCCAATACTATTTATTATATGTCTTGCTGTAATTTTTCTGTTCTATATTCACTTATAACCTCCATGGAAGTTAATGCATTCCCTTTGTGAGTGACATTAATGGACGTGGGGTGTTACATAAACCCTAATCAAAACCAAATTGATTCTTGAGCCATCATGCTGCTGAATCCCAAACTAATCTAGCCTCCACCATAACTAATCAAATTCAAGATTAATGATAAAGATCAAGGCCTACCTCAATGATTTTAGCTTATCAACTTCAGAAATCATAACCCAAAATTATTCTCTTCTTTAATCCGTTCTCTTTAAGTACGGTTGCTTTCACAAGATAATTAATTAAATTAATTATGATAAGTTGTGATCATGATTGTACAAATGTGCCAGTCGAATCTTATGCTATCAGCCAGTTCTGTTATCATCTGTTTTTATATGTCATTTTTGTTATCGTATGTAAGTGGATTCCTTTCATGATGTTAGTTCATATGCTTAATTACATATTCAAGTTATATTCATCTATGCAAATTTGCTCGATTTATGCAAGTTATGTTTATCTATGCAAATTTGCTCGATTTATCCAAGTTATGAAAGTTTATATGCAAGTCATGTTCATATAAGCAAGTTCATATATTATATGTTTAGATCTGTGCAAGTTCATATTTTACATGTTTAGATCTATGCAAGTTCATATTTTATATGTTTAGATCTATGCAAGTTTATTTTCTATGCAAGTTATAATCATTTAGACCTATGCAATTTTACGATCTATGCTAGTCTATTTTCATGTGCTAAGTTAGATCTATATTGTTTTATGCCAATTTGAATGTTGTATGTCTCTTTCTTTTCCTTTCCCTTATGAGTTGGGCTAATTGCAAGCCTAACGTATTACATGAATTACACGTACGAACGACGTGCGGACGTTCGGAAAAATGTTAAATATTGGCTATTGTGAGATTGGCATAAATTGGCTAGAAAACATATAATTAACTTTGGCCATGAATTGGTATAGTTTACATACATGGAAATTATGGACATAATTTAGATAATAATTATGAACATAGCTTGAATTGGAAATGATGGACAATTTGAAATAAGGGTTTTAATTCAAATTGGGTTTGAATAATAGAATGAGTTAATGAACGCCTAAGACACGAGGTTAGACTTGGTTTGCGGTATAAGATTGCCCGGAAATGCCCGGCATATCCAGCAACCGCAAACGACAGTCTAATGTGAGAGGTCAAAGGCATAAATTAGATGCTTAGACATGAGGCTATGTCTAGCTTGTGGTGGAAGTCTACCCGTAACCGCCCGACATATCCAGCGGCCACAAGTGATCGACCTAATGTGAGAGGTCTATGCATTAATAACTAATTAATGCTGAATAGGATACTTAAACAGGTTAGGTGGGTGGGGTTAAGTTAACATGGGTAAGAAGACAACTTAACCAATATTGCATAGGGTTAAGGCAAGCTTAACCAATAATACATATGGACTTGATAAGTGAAAGGGTTAAGTAAATCCTGGGTAGGTGGGTAATATTAGTATATATAGGCCCACAAACCTAACTATTAAATAAACATGCGTGAATCAGTGGGAAGGTTAAGTGACATATGGATAGGCGACACTTAACCAATACAACATGTTAATTAAACAAATGAGTGGGGTTAGGTTAAATTGAGAACACTTAACCATTATAACATGTTGGTTAGGAAACCCTAGTAACGGGGACCCATTTTAGCAGTAACCCACATAGATGTATCACAGTACCCTGAACAAGGCAGGGTGGGCATGATTACTTGGCTGATTATAAGCAGTCAAAATTGCGGCGGGTGGTGCATTAGTGTAGGTTCTGACGGAGTACTGGCGTGCACGTACTCCGGAGTGGAAAAAGCAGGAACTGGGCATCAGTAGTCCTACAATGTGCATCTTGAATTGTGTCTGGTTGCCATCATAGGGATTGATACACCCCATGGTGGGACCAGCACAGGTATCTACAAACAAGCGGGGCCGAATGACACAAGTAATGAATATATACGAGTTAAGGAGCCGATCGATTAAGCGATAAGGGGGTAGTGTGGGGACATCTAATATTTAGTATGGGCAAGTAAGGATTGTATGGGGTGGACACCTCTTACTAGATGTTACGCCTGAGGACTACCAATTACAAGATGGGGATCAACTTTCAGTATGGGACCAGTATTGGTGCGGTGTTTTTAGCATTGGTGCGGTGTATTTGGCATTGGTGCAATGTAGTAATTATCCTACAGTGATTAGAAGCTCAATCAAAATTATATCATGTTCATCTTGTCTGCCTTGTCAAGCTTGTGTGTTTTTCAGTCATTTCATAATTCCTAGTTTATGTCCTTATCCTATTACTTTAATGATTATATTGTTAAAGTCAGTGGACTCACCAGACTTATGTCTGACCTAGTTTGTTTCGCCTCTTTTCTACCGTTCCCCCTCTAGGTTCTCAGGGAGGAAATGCTCAAGCTTAGTTCAGTTATATCTTTCTTCCAGCTTGAAGTTGAAAGATGTATTGCTTGGCTTTGACCCTGCTTATGCCATTTTCTATTGGGGATTATGGTTTTAAAATTTTGTACTTTGAAGGCTTTTGTACAAGACAAATATTATGTACTTGGTTTTGTTGTTTTGAAGGTGTAACCAAACCTATTTCTGTTTCCGCTGCAATCAAGTTATAAAATTTTCAAGTACTGCTTTATCTGTCTTGTAATATTCCGTTCTGTTTACTTATAATTCTCCACGAAACTTAATGCATTTCCTTTGTGAGTGACAATAACGGACGTGGGGTGTTACATCTCCACCCATCATCCGCCCTAATGGTCACCGAAAATGCCTCACAGTCTACCACCACCTCATATCTTTGGAGCTAATCGACTCCCAAAATAATACCAAACCCAGTAATGCCCAAAACAAAGCGATCACAAGCAAACATACATTTATGACTCGATAAGACCACATTACAACAAATCATACTAAGGCTAGTCGAACCACCAATCGAGTTCGTCATCGCTAAAGGTCTATCGACTGTCTCGGGTTCTAATCCCAACCTATCTGCAAGGTCACTAGATATGAAGGAACGGGAAGCTCCAGTATCAAACAATACTTGAACAGGAACATCATAAACATAATGCATACCCTGAATGATGACATTCTTTCCTTTCTCCACCGAAGTTGGGGCGTTCGACGAAGAAGGAACCGCATTAATAGCATATGCTTTCACAATCTGCTTCCCTTTTGGGGTTGCGGACATTTATCCTTGTGATATCCCACTTGGCCGCAGTTGAAGCACTTCCTGTCCGCTGGCTTTGCTCGACATTCTTTGGCATAGTGGCCTTTCTTGCCATAGCTAATGCACTCAACTTCTTACTTATTCTTTTTCTGACCATTCTTGGTTTGACTCTTCTTCCTTTTGTTCTAAGAATTATTGTTGTCTCGACCGCTTGCTTGTGGCTTTGGCCCCTCTGTAGATGCAACAACGACTTCAGTCTTGGGCTTAGGATAAAGGCTCTCTGACCTCAATGCTTTCCCAACAATTGATTCAAAAGTCTCATCAATACGGTTTATAAGCCTTTCCACCAAGTACTGATCTAAACCAGTTATGAACTTCACGTTCTTCTTCACGGCATTATCGATAAGAGATAATCCATACTTCGATAAAGTATCAAACTCAGCAATATATTCCGACATTGCCCTACCATTCTGGTTAAGCTCCAAGAACTTCCTAAACAACTCTGACTTCTGGGTAGTTGGGATAAACTTGTCACTGAAGTGAGCTTTAAGTTGATTCCATGTAACTTGATCCTCGGGAGTAGCTGCCTTAATAGCATTTCATCTATTCATAGCCCGTCCTTGTAGTTGACGTGATGCTAGCTTTCTCTTCATTGGATCATCGATCCCTAAGTCCTCGAAGATGCGCTCACAACTATTGAGCCAATCTTGAACTTCTGTAGCCGATTCCATTCCGTGGAACGGCTTCCCACCAAGACTAGTGTAGTCCTTACAGAGCTTGGCGAAATCGGCCCTAGCCGCCTACACTGTTGCACTAACAACATTTGCAGCATTAGGAGCTGCTCGCTGAACATCCCTAAGAATCTCTCTCATGAAGTCAGTGGACATCATTCTCATATAAGGAGCATTCCTATTATTGGCCCCTGAACCAGTATTCCTCATATATTGGCTCATCGTTCAATCTGTAAGGATAAACGATTAACCATCCCTTCAGTGGTGCAAGTGCAGTGCGACTCCATCCTCAGATATATTAATAGTATATATATAGCTTTTGAAAACCAAAATATCACAAATGAGCGCTCTCATATACGTATAATATCTCTCCCTGTTGTCTTTCCCTAGGTTAACTACGCAACCTAGAGCTCTGATACCAAGTGTGACGGCCCGTCTCGCACGAGCCGACATTTCCAATGAAAGTGCATTGTGCCAATGCCCGACTAGCACGGGATGGTCGCCAAAGAAAGGAAAAGGAGGGAATTTGAACTAAAATGGAACCTGTCGAATGTCTCATAGAGCATGGGATAAAATATGATAATAACATAACTTTGACATAAAACAGGCGAGACTGTGCATAAGCTGAAAACTAAACCGTCATAGCAGCCGAATCTAAAATACAGCTTATGATCCAACATAATTGTTACAACTTCAAAATACTGTCTCTAAAGCAAAAGAAAGAGGTACATTATTAATGCCCAAAGTAGTGACCAACAACAACTCAGGGAGTTTATATATATATCATACGTGGAAGCCTCCTTCTCGTCTCCGGTACAGCTACTCATGCATAATCGCCTGAGCTGTCTTTAGTCTGCCCGTTTAAGAGAACCTAGAGTAATAAGAAGAGACATATAACTCTGGGTCAGACAAAAGTCTGGTATGAGCGATAAGCAGCAAAACAGAACAATAACGGGTATACATAACCATACCTAAACCTAGACCTGCAACCAAAGAGTTAGCACAACAGGATGTACAATACTCTAAGGTGACACTAATACATGGTGTGAAAATAATAGGGAGGGGTGTGCATGTCATGGTGGTAGCAAAACATCAAATATAGCAATCATCCTCACATCTCTCACTCAGTGCGTAAAGAATACGGTATCCACCACTTTGATTACCCAATTCTTTGTTATGATCACTCTGCCCCAAGGAGTCATGACGGCTCCACTACACTGATCCATAGACAATATCCGTCTCTCTGTGGTGAGTCAAAGCTATAAACATCGATAACCCCTTTGCAAACGTCCCGCCGCAAAGTCCATTTCATGAGGTTAACTCATTGGTTCCCATCTGCATCTTGAGTTCTACTTCCCATTTGGACTACCTTTGCATCTCGGGTTTTGGTTTCGTTCGGATCAGTTTGGAGACAAGCCTCCATTCTGATCGGTCCTCTTCTCCATGTTCGGGTCGGGTCATGATTTCCTTCAATGTTGGGTCAGTTCGTGGTGCTGCTCCAGGGCATCGGATCGGTCCTGGTGTGCAAGCATGGTTCGTGGTCCACCAAGCGGTTCAGGTAGTGCTCCATAGAGTGGTTCAGATCGGTCTGTACATCTTCCACCAGGTGGGGTCGAAGTTACATGGTGCTCCACGGTTTGGGGGAAGTGGTTTGGGTCGGAGAACCTCAAGCTTCGTGGCTCCACCAGCGGTTCGTGGGAAGGGGTGCTTCACGAGCGGGTCGGCTCATACTTCCACCCTCTGATCCAATCTGGTTCCTGCATAGTTTTCTGCAACTTTTCCAGTGACTGTTTTATGCCATACGACGGTGTTTTCGACCATTCTAACTTTTCTTATTAATCACAAAGTGTACCATAAAGTTATAGTAACATGTACAATCAACCATAAACACCAAAACGATGAATAATCATGCCAATATGAATCAAACATACCCTAAACCCATGGTTTTCCCCTTAATCATGTTTAACTATAACTAACGATAGGATTAGCAAAACATATCCAAATTAACCAAATTTTTTATCAGAGCCCCAAAATAATATTTTAGAATTTTACAAATTTTTCCAGATTTTAATAAAGCATAATTTCGCTAATTTTCACTAATTACCCCTGATTAGCCGTAATTAGTGGAAAAACTATGCAAATCACT
Source organism: Allium sativum (assembly GCA_030737875.1). Classification (NCBI taxonomy): domain Eukaryota; kingdom Viridiplantae; phylum Streptophyta; class Magnoliopsida; order Asparagales; family Amaryllidaceae; genus Allium; species Allium sativum. The sequence goes on along the minus strand of CM060918.1, from coordinate 654,851,152 downwards.
CACCTTATCCACAAATAAAACTTTAGATCTGAAACTCTACTGTTTTGGGGCATTTTCCTATGCAAAACAGCAACTCCAACTCTAAGTTGGTGTTGATTTGGCTTGATTTGATGTAGATCTTCTTAATTAGTGATTAGAAAGTGATTTTGGATGATTTTACAAGGTGGAGGCCATTGTTAGGTTTAAAGAAATGTTTTAGGCGGCTGAGAAAATGAAATAAAATCGTTTTCAAACAGATTTCATCCTCCCCATAACCCTAATCCCGAAATGGGTTATGGGCCTAGCTGTTAATCACCCTAATTAGGCCCGGTTAGGCTGTTTTTCACCTTCCAAACCTTATTTCAGCCATATCTACCAAACGGTAAGTCTGTTTGATTAGTGTGACCATTCTACGGAAAGGTAAACCATCATCTAAATCTAATGGAAGTAGTTTCAGGTCAAAACTCCTTACCAATCAAAAGTTATAGGCGAAACAAGATTCACCTATGGTAAAACGGTCATTTTAAAATCGGCCAAAAATACGAACATGGGAAATGACCCCAATAGTCATTCCCCAAAGTTACACGACCATACGAACTCATATGAAAAAAAAATATTCTACGATCCTTCGATACGTAGAATGCGGGTCGTTACATAGATATCGTTAATCCCAATACGATATCCATTGGTTTCAGATTTTGATATTGAATATAAGCCGATATTAATTTCTATTCAGAGCCTTTTATTTAATATCAAATTGTGTTTTGGGTTTGTCATGAATGGTGTCTTAAATAACAATGTTCTTAAACCCAGTTGAGGAAAGAATAAATCTTGTAACCCGGATTTGTTGAAGTTTTCCAATTATGTTTATTAATTAGAATTAAATAGAAGATGATTTTGGGTTCGACGTGAAAAATATTTTAAATGACATTTGTTCTTAAAACCCAATTTATAGTGAAGATATGATTTGGAATTTATAAATCTTTTTATGAGGATTTAATGAAAATTTTCGAAAGTATGGTTTTCCCATTTAATATATTAAATCGGTATTGAATGGAATTCGATTTGGTAATAATCAAGATGAGCTTCTATGAAGGAAGACCGCTGCTATATATGGGATTTTAAAGGCTTCACCATTATTCCATTTGTATTATTGGTCTGATATGGAAATTCATATTGATTACATCTGATATGATTTCCGTGAAAATTCCATTTCGATGGAAGATGATTTTGGGTTTATCGTGAACAATTTTTTAAAATGACATTGGTTCTTTAACTAAGTTAAATGCAGGACTAATTTCCTAAAATTAGGATAATCATTAAGTAATGATTTTTGATACTAAAACTGAACTAGATTTTTAATGAATCTTTAATTAGATTGGAATGTTAATGAGCTAAATAAATTCATCGAATTCATGAAATGATCAAGAATGGAGTACCGCCAGTTTTACTCCGGACGATGGTTAAATCTTTAATTAGATTTGAACGTGAAAAGGATATTAAATTTACCGATAACACAGTGGGTGTTAGATATGGTGTACTACCAGTTTTGCTCCATGGGATGAATTGGTCGGTAATGGGATTTATAAATAAATCATTACTTTGGTGAGGTTTGCTAATCCCGATTAGTTGATAAACCCTAATTTGGTTTAGAATTGTGAAAAGATATAATAAAATCTTTTGAAATGATATCCAAAGAAAGATTAAAGAACTAAATTAAAAGAATTTATCTTTGATAAAATTAATTGGAACCTTTCCCTAAAATGTGAATATTTGAATAAAAGAATATTTTGAATTGGAATGTGGCGTATGATGCGTTTTTATAACACCTGATTATTAATTATAAAATACGCTAGTTATTCGAGGAGATCTGGTTTAACCCATTATGAATAACTAATAAGGCGACTAAAATTTGACGATGAAGATGGTGGTTGAAGACTGGAGATCTTCACAACGTATGGATGATTACTGATGTCTTGATTGGGATGTACACCCAAAAAAAGGTAATAAGTGGTGATCGTCCAGACGTACTTGGAGATCGATCGGATATGAAAGGACCTCTCTCCTGTATTGGACATACGGGACAAGGAATAAGGTACCTCCGGTTTCATTCAGAACCAGAACGGACTTGTAAATGGATGTGTGTCTAACATTGGATTTCATTCTATATTGATTGATTTGTATTAAATATATATCTTTTTGGTGGCATAGAATTTATTCTCTTGCTTAACACCCTTCTCAGAGAAGTACGAGCTTAGAGGTTATATATTGATAGACATCAGTCGTATGACATGGATTTTCAATATGTCATGCTAAGATGCAAAGGAACAAGGCATTTGTTGAAAAGCACTGTCTTGTGGATGATGACCAAAGTACAGCTTTAATTAGCACAGCTTTGTGTATAGCGTTAATTCGCGAGCCTCACACCCAGTATGAGTCTGAAACGGGATAAGGAACGCAAGGAGTGCATATGTTTCTTTCCAGCTAGAAGTGGTGTAATGTTATGGAGCCCAGACATTTTTACTTATGTGGATGATGGATATGCGAGGCCTGGGATATAGGGCTATATGCTCATAGGGTCGACGTACTGACTTGTTTGTAGGTCCGATAGGAATGGGAAACGTATTGTTCAAGAATAACCAATCCACTAAAGTAATTGTGGACCGGTCCTACTGGATCTAGGGTTTCCCATAGGTGTGATCCTAAGATATTTGCTAGACTGTCTCGAATCGGAAGGAGCCATCCCAAGCCTTGGCTCATGATGGAAATCAAATTTCCAATACGATATTACGGATTTGATGGTAAACCTATATGGCGGCATAGTGGCATGGGACGCTCATGTCACCTAGGATTGATACATTGATATTGAAATCGTTTTATGAGACATATATACACTAATAATAATATCAAATGATTTTGTTTTATGCATACCAAGCATGTTTGGCTATTTTAAGGTAAAACTCTATCCTTCGGCTTGCATTGCATTGTGTGATGGGACTTGTGTAACACCCCGAAAATTCTATAACTATGAAATTCATGAATTAAAGTATAATCAAATTCAAATCAAAGAACTAAGGGAAACGGGATACGCCATTGCGTTCGTCTCGGAAAAATACGCGAAATAGAGTCCGAGTTTTCGAAAAACGGAGTCCGTATGAAGAAGATATGGCCTTCGGAAGTTTTGAATTAAATTTAAAATTCAAACAGAATAAAATAATAATTAAAAATGGGGCCCAATGGGCCAGGCGGATAAAACACCCGCCTAGCCATCCAGGTCGACTGGGCTGTCGACCTGGGCTACCCATGTCGACAGGGCTGTCGACAGCCCTGTCGACAGGGGTGTCGACCTGGTCGAGCCCAGTCAACCTGGCTGGCCAGGTCTGTGTTTGGTCGAATTTCTGTGGTCTGCTTTGTCATTAGGGCTAGGTGGCGGGTTTTTATTGGTCTCTCTTCCTAATGAATGGCTATGATCTAACCTAGCAACATCAAGGGTCCTAATCAATTCCTAACCTCTATATAAACAACCATAGACTAAACCCTAATCTATTCATTCAAATTAAGAACATAGCCGCCATGTTGCTGAGGAACGACAAAGAGTAGCCGCCAACTAAAGAGAGGATTAGGGAGAAAGTTCTAAGGCCTAAAGCAATTCAAGCAACCTAAAGCTAATCAATTCAACAAAGGAATTTGCGTCTTCAATCCCTAAACTAGAGAATTCATCAAACCATTGTAAGTAGAGTATTACTTTGGTATTAATAAACAACTGTGTTGATGTGTATGCTTGAATTGTGGCAATGGAAGTAATTCATATTTGTGCAAAATTATGTTATTCATTATAAAGAACTACATGCGGTAGTTCTATGCAAGTATACGTTTGGAATATTGCGCAAATTGTGTAATCTATATTGAAGCTACATGTATGTAGTTAATTGAAATTCATGCAAGTTTGGGGCTTTGATATTATGCCATCATATTTTTGTGCATAAACCATTTTGCAAGTAATTGAAACAAGTTTGGTTGTTATAGTTCATATGAAAACTATGTTGGAATTTTGACACCATAAGCCATGCATTAAGTCATGCATTTACAAACTTATGAATATGGCTAGGAATGATATTTGGCATAATTGAAATCCGTTATTAAGTCTATCTTGTTTTAAAGGATTATATGACGACATGGCTAGGTTGGACTCAAAAATCCCCTTTTTGCAAGTTTAAAGCAAACACAATGTTTAGGAATATTTATGCATAAGTATGTTTATACCATCGTTATGTGATTAGGCTTAAATCATGATTAAGTTGAGTTATGCTATGTTCATGCTAGAAGTATTTAGGCCATGCTTATGTTTGACATTATGCCATGTTTATGCTAGCAGTATTTAGGCCATGCTTATGTTTGACATTATGCCATGTTTATGCTAGCAGTATTTATGCCAGGCTTATGTTTGACATTATGCCATGTTTATGCTAGCAGTATTTATGCCATGCTTATGTTTGACATTATGCCTAAATAAGAATATAGGTTCATGTTATAGTTAAACCTATGCAAGTTCACATGCTTTGATTCATGTCACCTATGTTACCACTATGCAAGTACACCAATTTCTATTATGTATTTTCCAACGTCATATGCAAGTTCATGCGCTCACTTTCCCCTCTTTGTGTATACGCCATAAGCCTCCCCTTTTCGCATGGCTAAATTGGGCTTTAAAAGGCTAAGCCCAATATATATAAACGGACGTGTAAAACGGGGGAAAATAACGTTGGGTTAAAAATTAATTAATGAATGAAAATATGAAATAGAAGGGCCCAAAGTCAAGTATGGGTTGGGCCCATGGTTGGTGTAACCTTTACACCATTAACATAATAATGGGCCGCAAATATTTACATATAAGAAATAAAGAAGAATGACAAAATATGTAAATGTAGAAAAGACGATGTGTTTAACCCGAGGTTGGATTGAGTTGTGATGTAAACCTGCCCGGAACCGCCCGGCTGTCCAGTAGTCACAACAATACCTATCCAATGTGGGAGGTTAAACATGGAGCCCAGCAAGGACCCGAGGTTAGACTGAGTTGTGGCGTAAGACTGCCCGGAACCAACCGGCAACAGGCAGCCACAACAATACCTGTCTAATGTGAGAGGTCAGGGCCTTAATAAGACAATTAAGGCTGAGTCAGGATTGTTAGGATTAAGTGGACAAAAGACTTAATCAAAATGGAACATGCTAAACTAAACGGACTGGTGGGGGTTAGGTTAGGAAACGCTTAACCAACTTAGCATGTTGGCTAGAGATAGAAAACCTAGTAACGGGGGACCCTTTTCAGCAGTAACCCTAGAAGGTGTATCAGGATACCCTGAAACTAGGCAGGGTGGGGCACGATTACTGGGCTGATTGTAAGAGGTCAAAGCGACGGCGGTGGTGTAGCAGTGTAGGTTCTAACGGTGTGCGGGCGTGCACGCACTCCGGCGCAGAAAAATAAAGCACTGGACACCAGTAGCATACCTTTGCACTCTAAGGTTGTGTCGGGTTGCCACTGTGGGACTTGATACACCCCATGGTGGGACCAGCATAGGTAACTACAGACATCGGGGGCCGTAAGACACATGTAACTATGCGAGTAGGAGCCGATCATCGTAGAATGGACCACATCACCCTGATTTTGGGGTGCAAATTGGAAACTAGTTTATATGGGTTCAGAGATTAACATGGGGTACGATAGTATATTCGACCCTAGACAACTTAACCAAGTTTATTGTGCTTGCCCACTTCCTGTTTATACTTATCATACCCAGTTCTTTATTCATAGACAAAATAGTATTTGACTTACTCAGGCTTTATGTCTGACTCTACTTTTCTTTCGTCTTCTTTCTTCCGTTCCCCCCCCCCCCAGGTCCTCAGGGAGGGAACACAGTAGCTTGACCTACCTCAACATCCAGCTTGAAGAAGAGAAATGTATTGCTTGGACTTTCTTGTTTTGAACTATGGCTTTGGACAATCCACTATGGGGCTTTTGCAGTTTATCTGTGTTTTATTTATGCTTCTTTAAAAATAATGTACTCAAGACAGATTATGAAAGTGTTATGTTATGTTTTTGGAAAGGTTGTTGTTGTAACACGTATTTGACTTGATGAAATAAAGTTTGTTGTTCTTCCGCTGTTTACAAATATGTGTTCTTATATCTGTCTTGTATATCTGTGACTTGTACTTATAAACCTCCACCAAAATTAGAGGATTCCCTTTGAGAGTGACCCTAACGGAGGTGGGGTGTTTCACTTGGTATCAGAGCATAGGTTTACCGGATAAGATAAAAAGTTTTGAAAAATTATTTTCAAAAAGGAAATTTAAAGAAGCATTTTTAAAAGAAAAATATTATTTTATTTTAAAAGGCAAAGTCCACTCCCCAAAGCCATAGGTATTATCTCTTATCCTTCGTTTTGAATCTATCCTTTTTTGTTTCAGCATGTCCCAAGAACTTAACTTGCCTGAAGGGGTACCCATACCTGGTTGGTTTAGACGTTTCTTAGAAGCAAGGGCCACTCAGCCAGGTCCTACCGTTCCTCCTCCTCCAGCTGAAGGGAATCATCCAGCCGCAGCAGCACCTTTTCCTCCACCTCCTCCTCGGGGAAACACATTCGCTAAAATATGTAAAGATTTTAAAGCTATGGGAGGAAGGGATTTCCATGGAACTGAGTCCTTCGTAGCAGCTAGTAATTGGCTGAAAGAAACGGAGGACCTATTCATCATCTTTGAGGTAGAAGATAGACAAAAGGTACAGTTGGCAGTGTGGCTATTGAAGGGCGAGGCTTCCTACTGGTGGGAAGTCACTAATGCTGAAAGACCAGTGGAGACATGGGAGGACTTTAGGGCAAGGTTTGAGACCAAGTTTCTCTCAGATGCAGAAAGAAGTTTGCAGTTGGAAAAATTCTTATTTCTTAAGCAAGGAGACAAGACTGTCAGAGAGTATGTGAATCAGTTTGACGAGCTGGCTAGGTTTGGACTTGACCTAGTCAATACCCCGCACAAGAAGGCTCTCCGTTTCGTCAAAGGGTTAAATGAGCCATTACACAGTTTGGCCATGACCCATATACCCATGGGAGCCACGTATGAAAGATTGGTGCAAATGGCATTGCTGAACGAAGAGGACAAGGGCAAGAAGGAGACCAAGGCAGAAAGCTCTCAAGGGAAGAAAGAGGGTTTGCAGCCTAAGAAGACAGACTTCAAGAAGGGCGGAAAGGGCAACAAAGAGAAGAGGAAGTGTAATTTCTGTGGCAAAGTGGGGCACTTAGTAAAGGACTGCCGAAAGAAGAAGGCTAAGGAGAATGGTGGGTGCTTTTCGTGCGGTCAGACAGGCCACAGGGCTAAGGACTGCCCAAGGAAACGAGGACAGGGGCAGGGCACTGGATCCACCCCAGGGGCACAGGTTCATGTGCTAGAAGCGCCACCATTGCAACAGCGAGGTATAAATACTTCTGTAGAAAGTGTAGTTTATCTTTATGATCACCCTGTTCGCACTTTGTTTGATTCTGGCGCATCACACTCCTTTATCTCGTCTGCTTTAGTAGAATCTCAGCACCTAAAAACTAGTATGGTAGAGGACCCCTTAATTGTTTCAAACCCAATTGGGGGCCCAGCTCATTTGTCTATGATCTGTTTGGATTTGAAAATTTCTATCCTAAGTGTTGAATTTCTATGTAGTGCCTTTGTTTTGGGCTTTTCGGGGTATGGTTTGATTTTGGGTATGGATTGGCTATCCAGTAATGGGGCCGTCCTTGATTGTGAGAAAAGGGTTGTTAGGCTCCTAACCCAGCTCGGTAATACTTTAGAAATTTCTTGTAATCCCTCGTATGCGGTTATGCTTAGTTATCTTGAATCGCTAGATGCCTCTGTTGAAAATTTGAAATCAGTTAGATTGGTCCGGGAATATCCGGATGTCTTTGAAGAGGTGAAGGGCTTGCCTCCGAAGCGGGAAATAGACTTCCGCATATATCTTGTAGATAATGCAAAGCCCGTTGCGTTGCCCGTTAGACATATGGCTCCACGAGAAAGGAAAGAGCTCAGTAAATAGATTAAAGAGCTTCTAGAAAAGGGGTTCATTAGGAGGAGTATTTCAGAATGGGGCGCTCCAGTGGTGTTTGCTACAAAGGCGGATGGTTCACTCCGTCTATGTGTTGACTATAGGGAGCCCAACAAGCTAACGAAAAAGAATAGGCACCCTCTCCCTAGAATTGACGATTTATTTGACCAGCTTGTAGGAGCGTCTGTTTTCTCCTAACTCAATTTAGCAACCGGTTTTCATCAGCTAAGGGTGGCTGAAGATAGCATCGATTAAACGGCTTTCAGAACCCCAGACGGCTTCTTTGAATGGCTTGTCATGCCTTTCGGCTTGACAAATGCACCTGCGTACTTCGTGGACCTGATGAGTAGGGTATTTAGAGATTTCCTCAACAAATTTGTAGTGGTCTTCGTAGATGATATCCTTATCTTCTCAAAGAATGAAGAGGAACATGCTCAACACTTAAAGGCAATCATGGAAACTTTGCGAGTCCATCAACTAAAAGCCAAGTTCTCCAAATGCCACTTTTGGAGAGAAGAGGTGAGGTTCCTTGGGCACATAGTATCCAAACAAGGGTTAGCGGTGGACCCTGCTAAAGTAGTGGCGGTACAGGATTGGAAGACAACAAGGAACGCGACTGAGGTCCGAAGCTTTCTAGGACTAGCAGGTTTCTATCGAAAGTTCATAAGGGATTTTGCGAAAATTTCAGCTCCGCTCACGAAATTGACCAAGAAGAATCTAGTGTTTAATTAGGATTTGGATTGCGAGTTTGCTTTCCAACGACTGAAAAGGGCTCTCACAACAGCCCCAGTTTTGACGCTGCCAGATGGGAGCAAGATGTTCACTGTTTATACGGATGCATGTGGGACAGGGCTAGGCGCCGTCTTAATGCAAGAAGGAAGGGTAGTAGCTTATGGCGGGAGGCAGTTGAAGGTGCACGAAAAGAACTACCCAACCCACGATCTAGAGCTAGCCGCCATCGTCTTTGCACTCAAGTCTTGGAGACACTATCTCCTAGGTGAGAAGTTCGAACTTTACACTGACCATAAATCGTTGAAATATCTTTTCTCGTAGAAAGATCTTAACTTGAGGCAACAAAGTTGGATGGAGTTTCTTGCCTCGTACGATTTCGAAATCTGCTACACTCCGGGCAAAGGCAACGTAGTGGCAGACGCGTTGAGCCGAAAGAAATTGACCCTAAGCCCGTTGTTTGTTGAAAGACAAAGCCTAGAGTTTATAGCCAGCTTCGACTTTAGGCCCTCCTCCGATTTCGTACCGGGCTTGCTTGCATCTCTCGAAGTGCGCCCAACTTTAGTAGATTCAGTAGGGGCAGCACAACGCGAAGACTCTCAACTTGTGGAAATAATTGATAGGCTAATTAGGGGTGAGACTTCAAGTCACCTCAACAGATACTCCATTGACGATAAGGGTGTACTAAGGCGAGATGGAAGACTATGCGTCCCACAGACAAACGATTTAATTAAGAAGGTTCTCGAGGAAGCACATCACTCCAAGATGACGATACACCCAGGCAGAGATAAAATGTACAAAGACATAAAAAGTACTTTCTTCTGGAACGGCATGAAAAAGGACGTGGCAGAATTCGTTTCTAAGTGTATGGTGTGCCAACAGGTTAAGGCGGAACAGAAAAAGCCTGGCGGACTGCTACATCCTCTGGAGGTCCCGCAGTGGAAGTGGGATAGCATCTCAATGGACTTCATCGATGGGCTGCCTAGGTCTAGGAGAGGCAACACTAGTATTTGGGTAATAGTGGATAGGCTTACTAAAAGCGCCCACTTTTTACCTGTCAAAAGTAAGAGAACTGCCTCATCCCTAGCATCACTTTACCTTAAGGAAATCGTGCGACTCCATGGAATACCATCTAGCATTGTTAGTGATCGAGACACCATCTTCACCAGCGAGTTTTGGCGGAGTCTGCAAGAAGCAGTAGGAACGCAGTTATGCTTAAGCACAGCCTATCATCCCCAAACCGAAGGCCAAACAGAGAGAGTGAACAGAGTTTTGGAAGACCTCTTAAGGCTATGCGTCCTTGACTTCGGAGGGACATGGGAAGACCACCTTACTTTGGTGGAATTTGCCTACAACAACAGCTATCAAGCAACCATCGGAATGGCGCCCTTCGAAGCTTTATATGGAAGACCGTGCCGATCGCCCACTTGTTGGTGGGAGTCCACGGATAAGCTCGTGCTTGGACCAGATATGATCCGAGAGACCTCAGAGAAGGTAGACTTAATACGAAGAAGGATGAAGACAGCCCAAGACAGACAAAAGTCCTATGCCGACAAGAGGAGGACCGACCTTGAATTTGAAGTTGGAGACAGAGTTTTTCTCAAGGTATCATCGTTAAGGAACGTTGTTCGTTTTGGAACCACAGGAAAGCTAGCACCAAGGTTCGTAGGGCCATTCCCTATCATCGAGAAGATTGGGAAAATGGCCTATAGATTAGAGCTACCCGAGAAGTTGGCTGGAGTCCACAACGTTTTTCACGTTTCACATCTCCGAAAATGTCTGCATGAGTCAGCTGAAGTGGTAGAGCCAAACATCCTCGAAGAGGCCGAAGTGGAACGCGAAGCAACCATAAGGAGAGTTCCAACCCGCATATTAGGAACGGAAGTGAAGAAGCTACGCAACCGCGAACTCAAGCTCGTCAAAGTTCAGTGGAGCGACGCCGAGGGAGACGCGACTTGGGAAACTGAAGCTAGAATCCGTACAGCCTACCCTTTTCTGTTCGAGGGTACATCCTTGATCTTTCTTTTCCTTAAGTTGCGCTTTTATCTATCTATCTTTTTAGGTATATTTCCTCGACCGTATCTTTTAGGTAGAAAACCTTTGGATGAAAACATGTAGTTGAAACATGTTATGTATGAATGGTTGCAAGTGGTTGCAAGTGATTGCTAGTGGTTGCTCGTGGTTGCATATACACACACAATCTAGGTTTTAGATCGGCTCAGTCACTTCATATTGCATATGCATATATGTTTGTATTCGTATGTGGTTGAACTATAATGTGTTGTCATGTGGATGTTGCATTTGTATTGAATGATTGTGCACTCATGTAGAATCATGAATAGGAAAATTTGCATACATAATGGATTCATGGCACTTACATAATTCGCATTAAGGAGGTCAACTGAATCAGTAGACCGCCTGATTTTGCATTAGATAAGTACATGTACCCACACACTTTGCATGTGATCATGAAGCATTAGAAGTCTTTTAAGGACAATGGATGCTCGTGTTTGATGGATGAGTAGATGGATGATTGGATGTTAGGATGTACATTCCTCCTAGCTTGAAGATTTCGGGGACGAAATCCTTTTAAGTAGGGGAGAATGTAACACCCCGAAAATTCTATAACTGTGAAATTCATGAATTAAAGTATAATCAAATTCAAATCAAAGAACTAAGGGAAACGGGATACGCCATTGCGTTCGTCTCGGAAAAATACGCGAAATAGAGTCCGAGTTTTCGAAAAACGGAGTCCGTATGAAGAAGATATGGCCTTCGGAAGTTTTGAATTAAATTTAAAATTCAAACAGAATAAAATAATAATTTAAAATGGGGCCCAATGGGCCAGGCGGATAAAACACCCGCCTAGCCACCCAGGTCGACTGGGCTGTCGACCTGGGCTACCCATGTCGACAGGGCTGTCGACAGCCCTATCGACAGGGGTGTCGACCTGGTCGAGCCCAGTCAACCTGGCTGGCCAGGTCCGTGTTTGGTCGAATTTCTGTGGTCTGCTTTGTCATTAGGGCTAGGTGGCGGGTTTTTATTGGTCTCTCTTCCTAATGAATGGCTATGATCTAACCTAGCAACATCAAGGGTCCTAATCAATTCCTAACCTCTATATAAACAACCCTAGACTAAACCCTAATCTATTCATTCAAATTAAGAACATAGCCGCCATGTTGCTGAGGAACGACAAAGAGTAGCCGCCAACTAAAGAGAGGATTAGGGAGAAAGTTCTAAGGCCTAAAGCAATTCAAGCAACCTAAAGCTAATCAATTCAACAAAGGAATTTGCGTCTTCAATCCCTAAACTAGAGAATTCATCAAACCATTGTAAGTAGAGTATTACTTTGGTATTAATAAACAACTGTGTTGATGTGTATGCTTGAATTGTGGCAATGGAAGTAATTCATATTTGTGCAAAATTATGTTATTCATTATAAAGAACTACATGCGGTAGTTCTATGCAAGTATACGTTTGGAATATTGCGCAAATTGTGTAATCTATATTGAAGCTACATGTATGTAGTTAATTGAAATTCATGCAAGTTTGGGGCTTTGATATTATGCCATCATATTTTTGTGCATAAACCATTTTGCAAGTAATTGAAACAAGTTTGGTTGTTATAGTTCATATGAAAACTATGTTGGAATTTTGACACCATAAGCCATGCATTAAGTCATGCTTTTACAAACTTATGAATATGGCTAGGAATGATATTTGGCATAATTGAAATCCATTATTAAGTCTATCTTGTTTTAAAGGATTATATGACGACATGGCTAGGTTGGACTCAAAAATCCCCTTTTTGCAAGTTTAAAGCAAACACCATGTTTAGGAATATTTATGCATAAGTATGTTTATACCATCGTTATGTGATTAGGCTTAAATCATGATTAAGTTGAGTTATGCTATGTTCATGCTAGAAGTATTTAGGCCATGCTTATGTTTGACATTATGCCATGTTTATGCTAGCAGTATTTAGGCCATGCTTATGTTTGACATTATGCCATGTTTATGCTAGCAGTATTTATGCCATGCTTATGTTTGACATTATGCCATGTTTATGCTAGCAGTATTTATGCCATGCTTATGTTTGACATTATGCCTAAATAAGAATATAGGTTCATGTTATAGTTAAACCTATGCAAGTTCACATGCTTTGATTCATGTCACCTATGTTACCACTATGCAAGTACACCAATTTCTATTATGTATTTTCCAACGTCATATGCAAGTTCATGCGCTCACTTTCCCCTCTTTGTGTATACGCCATAAGCCTCCCCTTTTCGCATGGCTAAATTGGGCTTTAAAAGGCTAAGCCCAATATATATAAACGGACGTGTAAAACGGGGGAAAATAACGTTGGGTTAAAAATTAATTAATGAATGAAAATATGAAATAGAAGGGCCCAAAGTCAAGTATGGGTTGGGCCCATGGTTGGTGTAACCTTTACACCATTAACATAATAATGAGCCGCAAATATTTACATATAAGAAATAAAGAAGAATGACAAAATATGTAAATGTAGAAAAGACGATGTGTTTAACCCGAGGTTGGATTGAGTTGTGATGTAAACCTGCCCGGAACCGCCCGGCTGTCCAGTAGTCACAACAATACCTATCCAATGTGGGAGGTTAGACATGGAGCCCAGCAAGGACCCGAGGTTAGACTGAGTTGTGGCGTAAGACTGCCCGGAACCAACCGGCAACAGGCAGCCACAACAATACCTGTCTAATGTGAGAGGTCAGGGCCTTAATAAGACAATTAAGGCTGAGTCAGGATTGTTAGGATTAAGTGGACAAAAGACTTAATCAAAATGGAACATGCTAAACTAAACGGACTGGTGGGGGTTAGGTTAGGAAACGCTTAACCAACTTAGCATGTTGGCTAGAGATAGAAAACCTAGTAACGGGGGACCGTTTTCAGCAGTAACCCTAGAAGGTGTATCAGGATACCCTGAAACTAGGCAGGGTGGGGCACGATTACTGGGCTGATTGTAAGAGGTCAAAGCTACGGCGGTGGTGTAGCAGTGTAGGTTCTAACGGTGTGCGGGCGTGCACGCACTCCGGCGCAGAAAAATAAAGCACTGGACACCAGTAGCATACCTTTGCACTCTAAGGTTGTGTCGGGTTGCCACTGTGGGACTTGATACACCCCATGGTGGGACCAGCATAGGTAACTACAGACATCGGGGGCCATAAGACACATGTAACTATGCGAGTTGGAGCCGATCATCGTAGAATGGACCACATCACCCTGATTTTGGGGTGCAAATTGGAAACTAGTTTATATGGGTTCAGAGATTAACATGGGGTACGATAGTATATTCGACCCTAGACAACTTAACCAAGTTTATTGTGCTTGCCCACTTCCTGTTTATACTTATCATACCCAGTTCTTTATTCATAGACAAAATAGTACTTGACTTACTCAGGCTTTATGTCTGACTCTACTTTTCTTTCGTCTTCTTTCTTCCGTTCCCCCCCCCCCAGGTCCTTAGGGAGGGAACACAGCAGCTTGACCTACCTCAACATCCAGCTTGAAGAAGAGAAATGTATTGCTTGGACTTTCCTGTTTTGAACTATGGCTTTGGACAATCCACTATGGGGCTTTTGCAGTTTATCTATGTTTTATTTATGCTTCTTTAAAAATAATGTACTCAAGACAGATTATGAAAGTGTTATGTTATGTTTTTGGAAAGGTTGTTGTTGTAACACGTATTTGACTTGATGAAATAAAGTTTGTTGTTCTTCCGCTGTTTACAAATATGTGTTCTTATATCTGTCTTGTATATCTGTGACTTGTACTTATAAACCTCCACCAAAATTAGGGCATTCCATTTGAGAGTGACCCTAACGGAGGTGGGGTGTTTCAACTTGAGTCTTATAATTGCTTCATTTTCCAAAAAAGCATTGCGTTGTTTTACTTTAAACCGAGATTCATGTGGAATAAATGCGTTCTGTTACATGCGGCATGGTCCCGTGATTTACCATATTATAAAGTAAAAAGTTTAATAACTGTTTTAGTTCTCACACTAGTCCCATGACTGACTCGGAGTTTATTGTTTTCACCTAAACTCTGGGTGCCCATATTTTCCACAGGGGCAGCTAGTTGTTTTGGTTTTCAGAGATACTTCTTTTCATAGGATCCTGGATTACAGCTAGAGCTATATTCGAAAAGCTTTGTATCTGTATATCTCTTTCAGTTGTGTCAGTTGTTATTTTTCGCTATGCATTGCACTTATGTATTATTTTTCCGCTATTTTGTAATTTAAATCTATGATATTTTCTGTTGGACATTATTTGAAGTCTGATATATTCTTGTACTCTGAAGTAAATTATTGTAAAAGAGATGATATGTTCTATTGTTTGTGTCTGATGAGTCGTGTTATCAAAGCAATCTGGGCTCCTCCATCTCTTTGAGGATTGGGGAAGTTTGGGTCGCTACAGATATATTCGTTTAAATTTGTCTTTTTTCTGTAAATTGTTCTTAAAATTAGTTTTTAACAAGTGTTACCTTAAAACTTATTAATCTGAACAAACAAGCTGTTTGGACGAAAATTCCTAACGATATTTTTCGTCAACACCCAAATTACAGAATGTAATATGTGTATCCACAAAGTTCGCAGCGGCAATGACTCAAAATCCTCAGGCAATGATCCTGGATCTGGGATGGATTGGTGTCTAGACCATGGCCACTGCTCTATGCTTTTTAATAAGAAGAAAACATGCAAACGCCTCCCGTGAGTTCATGGATGAAAGCCTCGCAATATTCACTGACTTCGATGACTTCTTTGTACTAGACCTTCCTGAGGGAGGAGCCTGAATTACAACAATGATCGAGCTAGGAACTCATACGCGATTTTGTCACATCAATGATTGGGGAAGCATCAGGCTTAGTATAAGGGCATGGATCAATCATGGTGGTTCCGTGAGGTGAAGAGAAAGGGGGTTTCATATTTGTACATAGTCCCCTTTCCTCTGCCACCGGAACACCTTGATTGATCCTCTCATCAGAAAGATTAGTATTAGCTCCCTATTTCATCATTATGATACTACAAGACTATTAGATCGTAGGATGTATGGGACTCCGAATTATTTATTTATAAATTGTAGATACATTACAAGAATTGATGATTTTCTCTCCTTGAGAAAGAAGGAGCTAAATTGAGTAATGAAAGGTTCGTCCATCTTTACGGAGTATTTGGAGTCCTATTTATAGAGAATCCGAGGTCTTTCCATCGATAGGTTGTTGGGCCTAGGCGATCCCTATCGGCCGCCTTTTTCCTGTGTTTTGGGTATCAGCCTATTGATCATCCTCGCGGTGCCATCTACAGCTTTCGAAGGGATGGTCTCGGGTGAATTGGGATTTCGTCCAGGCGGAAGTGGCTTGTTGCCGCAAAAGATTGCGTGGGCATTTCAGATGTTTTGCGAATGCTCTCAGTGTCAGTCCTTTGCTTTGGGCTTTCGAATGTAGGCTTTCGGCTTTATTGTGGGTACTCGGAGGGGATCTCCCTCATGTCGTACGTAAATGTCTACCGATTTAGAACCATTGATGGTTCAGGTACTAAGTGGATTAGTACGAGTAGCCCTATCCTTGCTTGAGTCTCGGTTTAGCCTTCCGATTTGGCTCCCGGAAGGGTAACTTTCGGTGATATTTATTTTACTTACGGAAGTAACCCCTTTCTATATCCATGAAACCATTCTACGGGGATTAGTTCCAAATCATCTTGAAGCTCCATCCCAATGCTCTTCCTCTTTTAATGTGTTAGTGTCCATTGGTCGATTCTTGGCGGATAGACCCTGTTGGATGAACCTTTGCCGATACCTGGTTGGTTTCGAGTCCCTTTTCTGCATGGGGGGTATCGATCTGAATTGATTTCAAGTTCCTTATTCCCTTCTTATATTTACTTAACATCCCTTCACCTGCAATCCTGTGCTGAGATAATTTTTGTAGTAACACTTGCCCCCCCCCCCCTTTATGAAGGGGTGTCTTCGACTTTTCAATTCAAGCTTCTTTCACCTAGCCCTCTCCTATTTGCTTGCCAATTATTTTCAAATGCTAAGTTGTGCCACGAATCTCATTAAAGAAATCTATTTTCGACGTCAAGTAGAGGAATGAAGTGTCCTAGATTCAGGTTTTGATGGAGGATTGGAAACTCTTTCTGATAATGATGTTGAGTTGAACGCTACCCAAGTTCGGACGAACAAAGATGAAAGAGCTAAATTCACCCAGATTCAGGAACTTAAAGGCTGAACAGTATTAATAGATGCCTGAATCGACCCAGATTCATGTGATTTTAGACTAAGGACCGGAAACCCTTCCAGCGATAATGAAGAGCCGAATCCATCCAGATTCAGGCATTAGTTTGGAGAACTAGAACCTCCTCCGGTATTAATAGAACGCCGAATCGACCCAGATTGGATATTATTATAGAGAACCGAAACCTCTTTCGGTATTAATAGAGCGCTGAATCGACCTATATTCAGGTATTTAGCATAGAGAACTGAAACTTCTTTTGGTATTAATAAAACGCCGAATCGACCCAGATTCGGGTATTTAGTATAGAGAACCGAAATCTCTTTCGGTATTAAAAGAACATCGAATCAACACAGATTCGGGTATTAGCATAGAGAACCGAAATCTCTTTTGGTATTAAAAGTTCGGCGAATCGACCCAAATTCAGGTATTAGCATAGAGAACCGAAATCTCTTTCGATATTAGTAGAGCGCCGAATCGACCTATATCCGGTATTTAGCATAAATAACCGAAACCTATTTCGGTATTAATAGAGCGCAAAATCGACCCAGATTCGGGTATTTAGTATAGAGAACTGAAACCTCTTTCGGTATTAAAAGGACACCGAATTGACCCAAATTCGGGTATTAGCATAGAGAACTGAAACCTCTTTCGATATTAAAAGAACGCCGAATCAACCCAGATTCAGGTATTAGCATAGAAAGCCGAAACCTCTTTCATTATTAATAGAGCGCTGAATCTACCCAGATTCAGATATTTAGCATAGAGAACTGAAAACTCTTTCGTTATTAATAGAGCAAGTATCCCCTTCTTTTGATTTTGAAATAAGAGGTCGTACGTGCTTCTTGAGCCTCCCCTTGGGCTTTCGTAGCCAAAGCCAAGGATGTACGTGCTTTACTGGCCACTCTACGGGCATGTGCGTTCGGTGCGCTTGGCTATCTTTTCCACAAGCAGGGCCCAAGGACTTACCCGACCTCCCTCCAGGAGGTGCCTCATCCTGACCATCGTAGGCGATGATAAGGGCTAATAAACTTAGAAGAGGCCATCGTAGGCACAAAACTAAGGTTTACTCTTTTGATGTTCTACACGGGCCATCGTAGGCACTAATTGAGGCTTATATGCCACCCCCTCCAAGGGGTGACCTATCTTGATCATCGTCGGCAATGATAGGGGTTTTCGCTCCCTTCTACGGGTAACGCAGAACATAAGTAGAGGTAGGACATGCTCTTCTACGAGCAGAGGTAGGACGTGCTTAGTTCGAGCAGAGGCAGAGCGTACTCTTCTACGAGCAGAGGCAGTGCGTGCTAATTTTTAGATGCCCCACCACGACCATTTCTGGTGTGAAACGGTGGCTTACGCTTTCGATGCTTTTACCCTGCCCCCTCTGATTTGGCTAAGAAGAAAGACTAACACAATCATCCCCCCTTCGGGGGGATGGCTCACTCCGGCCAATTTGGCGATGATGAGGGATTCAATCCTTTTTCCAGCTCAACCACCTTTTGGTTTTCTTACGAGCTATAGGGCGGGTTTCTATACCTCTAGTTGTATGACAATTTCTTGGTGAAATGATCTTATCCTTTATTCTTTTATGGTTGGAAAATATGGCCTAAAATGTTCCGAGTTCCATGTCCTTGGAACAAGATCGCCATTGGGCCTACACAGCCGATATGTGTCGGGTATGACTTCTTGATGGTCAATCTGGGGTCCTTTCCAATTTGGGCTGAGAGGACCATTATTCAGATCTTTGGTGTTATCCATTACTCTTCGTAGTACTAATTCGCCCTTAGCGAAGGTTCTAGCTTTCACCTTTGAATTGTAGTATTTTGTGACTCTTCTTTGGTTCTCAGCAGTTCTGACTGTAGCCTCATCCCTTAGTTTCTCTATCAAATCTAATGACTCCTTTCTTAATTCCATATTGGTGTCAAAAGCATATGCTATCCTTTGATGTGACCGAACTTCGACCTTAACCGAAAGCATAGGCTTGCAACCATATGTCAGGGAAAAGCGAGTGTGTCCCATAGCTGTTTTGGTGGAAGTTCTGTATGCCCATTGCACCAGGGTCAACTCCTTTGCCCAATTTCCTTTATCCTGATTTATGCCTTTCTTAAGGATTGTCTTAGTGGTCTTATTTGCGGCTTCCATAGCTCCGTTAGCTTTCGGATGGGCCATTGAGGAGAAACTTTTGATGATTCCATTTTTCTTGTAGAATCGGGTGAAGTCTTCACTCTCGAATTGTGTTCCGTTATCCGATATGATCTTATGGTGAATCTCGAAGCAGGTAACAATATTCTTTATTATGAATCTTAACACATTCTTGGATGTGATAACCTTAAGGGATTCCTCCACCACCCTCTTAGTGTTGTAGTCGATAGCTACTACAATATATTTAGCTCCTCCCTTAGCGAGTGGTAAAGGCCCGATCAAATCTATCCCCTATACATCGAAAGGCCACGGGCTCGATATAGTGGTTAGGTTACTAGGAGTAAGTCATGGTACCTTAGAGTACTTCTGACATTTGTCACACCTCTTGACATATTTGACCGCTTGATTAACCATCCACAACCAATAATAACATGGTCGCATGACCCTTTTGGCAAGTTTAACCCCAGTGGAATGGTCCCCACACCATCGTTCATGAGCTTGTTTTAAATGGTTGAGTCCATCTTCGAAACTTGTACATCTTAGATAAGGAAGTGCCCTTTTATAAAGTATACCGTTTATGATTGCGAATGTGGGAGCTTGGTGTTTTATCTTTCTTGCATCTTGCTTATCAAGGGTTAATGTCCCTTTTAAGAGGTAGTCCTATATGGGAGTCATCCACGTATTTTCCTGTTGGGGGCACGTTCCCGCAATAGGAAATTCACTCTCTGGGTTTCCTTCTTAGCCTTCTCCTTCATCCCTTCTCAAGGCTTGGGATCGAGTCAAGACCAATGACTCTTTTCTTGCTTCCGATTCTTCCTGTTTGATGATGGGCATCTCCTGATATCCCACCGGCACTATCCAGGTTTCAGGAGCTAGCTAATTTGGCTATCGAATCGCTTGGGTATTCTCCCCACGGGTATTTGATGAGCTGAGAAATCCTCAAACAGGTAAAGCATCTTTATTACATTTTTCATGTATAAGATGAGCCGCTTATCCATGGTTTGATACATCTGTTTTATTTGGTTTACCATTAGTTGTGAGTCGCTGAAGATTTCTATCCTTGGTATCTTCAACTATAATGCCATATTCAGACCAGCTATCATTGATTTGTATTCAGCCACATTGTTGGTTGCCGAGAACCCTAATTTCATGGTGTAGTGCAGGCGGTGTCCGCCAGGGGTGATTATGACATAACCTTCCCCTGCCCCCTGTTCGTAGGAAGCTCCAGCTACAAAGAGTTGCCATTTGGCCTTCGAATCAATTTCTTCGATCGACTGTTCTGAAATGATGTTTGTACACTCGTTCATGAAATATGCGAGAGACTTCCCTTTAATTGCTACTCGAGGATGGAACTCGATTTCGTATTGGATGAGTTCAATGACCCATTTAATTAGCCTCCCAGAGGTTTCGGTTTGCTGAACACTTGTTTGAGCGGGAAGCCGGTTAGGACTTTCTTAGGGTGTGACTGGAAATAACCTCTGAGCTTTCATGCACTAAGGATTAAGAAATACTCCAGTTTCTCCATGATAGGGTATTGAGTTTCCTCCTCTTTTAGCCTCCAGCTAACATAATAGCTAGGGTGTTAAGTCCCCTTATTCTCTCTTATCAGTACTGAGCTTACTGCATGTTCAGAGACTGCCATGTACAGGTATATAGTTTCTCCCTTCTCGGGACGGGACAAAACCGGAGGTATTCCCATGTAAATTTTCAATTCTTCGAATGCCTTCCTACATTCTTCATTCCATTCAAAAAATTTCTTTTTCCTTATAACATTGAAGAAATGGACGCATTTATCGGTGGCTTTAGAATTGAAACTGCTGAGTGTCACTACCTTCTCGTTTAGGCTCATGACTTCCTTGCTTGTTTTAGGTTCTTCCATGTCCTTAGGCTTGTATTTGTTCAGGACTAGCTTCATTTCCTTGTTCGCTTACCGCATTTGCTAGAAACTTTCCAAATTGAACTTCGAAGGAACACTTTTGAGGGTTCAGCTTCATCTGGTAGATTCTTAGGATACCAAACATTTCCTCTAGGTCCTTTATGTGGTTCTTTATTTCGGTAGACTTCACTAGCAATTCGTCCGCATACATTTCCATATTGCACCCTGTCTACTCTTGGAACATTCTGTTCACTAGCCTTTGGTACATTGCCTCTGCATTCCTTAAACCGAAAGGCATTACTTTATAACAAAATATTTCCTAGTCGGCAATAAAGCTCGTATGTTCCTCGTTAGATTTATGCATTGGGATTTGGTTGTACCCCGAATAAGCATCCATAAGGGATAATATATTGTGTCCACTAGTAGCATCAACCAACTGATCGATCCGTGGAAGAGCATAACAGTCCTTCAGACAAGATTTGTTTGAATTTGTGTAATCGACACACGTCCTCAACTTCCCATTGGACTTCTTCACTAGCACGGGATTGGCTAACCCTTTCGGGTAATGGACCTCTCAGATAAACCAGTTAATTTTCAACCTTCTGACTTCCACAATCAAGGCTTCAATTTGTTCTCTATTATATTGCTTCTTCTTCTGTCGGATCAGGGTTATTGAGGGGTCGATGTTTAATGCATGGCTCATGATTGAAGGGTCGATACAAACCATGTCCAAATGGGCCCAGGCGAAAACGTCTTTGTTGAGTTGCAGAAAGTGGATTAAGTCTCTTCCAAGAGGTTTCGTTAGCCTCTTCCTTATGTTGATGACCTTAAATTTATCTTTCGGGTCGACGTTTACTTCTTCTACCTCTTCTATCGGCTTAATCCTTTCGATGTCTCAACGAGAGTCTAAATCTGTGATTATTTCTTCTTCTTTGGTCGAGTTCACCTCATTGGACCTTTTCGTCTTCCTTTTCAGAGGAGCTTACCTACCATTAATGCATTTGTCAGTCTTTTTTTTAACTTGGTTTCAAATGAGGGACATAAGAATTCCTTATCTGAGGGCATAAAAACAATGGAAGAATCAAAATACGAAGAATAATCCCTTTTGTATTTTTCAACTTTTGCAAAGTACAACTCTCGAGAGCTAAATTGTTCTCCCCAGATGGTACCTCATCCCTGTTTGGTCAGAAACTTTAACAAGAGATATTTGGAAGAAATGAAAACATTCATCTCCTCTAAAGTTGGTCGCTCGAAGAAGGCATCTTAATAGGACAGCTGATCAATTACGACGAAGAGAGTTTCGAAAGTGTTGTAAAGAGGAAATAACCCTACTTGAACAAAGAGGTTGATTTGACCCACTGGAGTTGACCCTTTATTGTTGAACCCGAAAATCAACTCGTTGCTAGGCTCCACCTTTGTAATACCCCACCTCCGCCAGGGTCACTCTTGCAAGTACACTGGCTTTGGAGGGGTGTTGGTCAAGGTAAACATGCATGAAGATATCACAAGACAGAACATATGAGTAAAACAGAGTAAATAAAGCAGCAGATAAAATTACTATTTCAAAACCATAGTCAAGTTACATCAAAGTACTTAGTCATCATTTTCCCAACAAAACAAAGTCTAGAGAAACATAAACTGAAAAATAACATAAGTAAAGTATTCCCCAAAGATAACAGTAGTGTCGCCATAGCAAAGCTCAAGTCCAAACCGTACATGAGCTATCCAGTAAGCAAGCTAAAGATCCAAGCCAGGTGTTAGTATTCCCACCCTGAGAACCTAGGGGGGGAACGGGAGAAAAGAGGCGAAAGAAAACGGGTCAGTCAAAAAGACTGGTAAGTCCTACCTACTATTAGTATAAAAACTAATAAAGTTAACTGGACGTGTAAAACAGAGATGAAACATAGGATGATAACTGGCCTGGTGAAAAGTTAACAAGATAGATCAAGTGTGGCATCGCATATACAAGGTTAAGTTGCACCAAGTGTACTAGTATTCTAATCCATGACAAGTATAAACAAGAAATGATCCCTTAGCCCAATGTTGGCCCAAACTCATGAGATAACCTAAATCAAGGTCCAACTACTCGGTCTGGTCGATCGGCTCCCTAAAGCCTAACTCGTCGTGTGTCGGTGTCATACGGCCTAATCATGGAATGTAGTTAACTGTGCAAGGTCCACCCTAGGGTGTATCCAGCCATAAGGTGTAAACCACAGACACAATTCAAGCACGCAGAGTCTGAACCTACCGGTGCCCATGTTCAACTATGGACTTAATGTGCACGACCATGGTCCGCTTGAACTTAACTGGTGCACTATTCAGTCGTCTCTTTTGGTCTCTTACAATTAGTCATTAATCGTGCCCCACCCTAGCCTAGTCCAGGGTATCCAGATACTCCCAAGTAGGTTACTGCTGAAAAGGACCACATAACTAGGGTTTTAAACGGGTTAAATGTGGTTAACCTTATCCTAACCATGTATTGAGTTGGTCAAGTGTATCCAAGAAGTTCATGACTTAACCCTATCAATACATCGTGTTCAATTGGTAAAGTATATTCAAGTAGTCCATGAGTTAACCCTTCCAATCCGTCGTGTTTAATTGGTTAAGTATTCAAGTAGTCCATGACTTAACCCTAACATGTGGCATTAATTAACTTAATGCACCCCAACCTCTCACATTAGACTTTGTTGTGGTTACTAGTTAAGCCGGGCGGGTCCGGGTAGCTTTACACCACAACCTAGTCTAACCTCAGGTTTCAAGTGCGATGTGGCCAACTACTCACATTGGGTCCGATTGTTTGTAGCCACTAGTTAAGCCGGTCGGTTCCGGGAAGATTTATGCTACAAACTCAACCCAACCTCGAGTTGGCCACTTTCATGTTTTCTACAAGTCATGTCCATGTTCATGTTTCAAGTATAATCACATGTAACATTTTGAAGTCATGTTTCGTGTCATTTAAGTTTTACCCATAACGTAACCCCATCGCACGTAAGTTCGCATCAACGCAAATAGATCAAAAAGGTGAAACATAATGAGATGATAAGTTGGGCATAAAGTGGCAAAGTCTATCACAAGTTCAACATGGTGATATATGAGGAAAAAGTGTTCAACATACTAGCATATGACCTCAACATGTATGATAGCATAAAAGGTGACTTGGCCTCAAACATATCAAATGACATAAGGGTGCTTTGGCCTCAAGCATGCATAATAGCATAAGGGTGATTTGGCCACAAGCATGCATAATAGCATAAGGGTGCTTTGGCCACAAGCATGCATAATAGCATAAGGGTGCTTTGGCCACAAACACGTATGATAGCATAATTAGCAAATAGGCTCAATATCATCATATGCATGTTAAGAAACATGAGGGGTTAAGGTTTGTTAACATGCATCAGCCATAATCCATTTCATAGCATTTTTCCTAAAAGTCAACATGAACAGTACTAGGTTCATGATAGGTCCACAATCATAGATCAAGAGAGGCATGAATAGATCTATGCATACAATGATAGGTTCAAGGCAAATATTGCACTTAGGTCCAATTCAAATCTACACATGTATGGCAATAAACTTAGCAAATAGGTGATACATGGTCATAGATGGCATAGGATGATAACTAGTGATTCGCATATAACATCATATGCAAGATAACATAAGGGTTATGAGAGTTTCTATGTTGTTTTATGCAACATTTCAAATCAAAGCTCATAGCTTTCTATGCACAAAGTCAAGGTGATAGCTTTACAAACAAGCATAGAATAAATCTATGCATAACATGATAGAATCAAAGCACAAATCATACTTAGGACCAAACTCAAACTTGCAACATGTCATATTTAACTTCATAGTTACAATCTAAGAGTAGAATAGGGCTTACAATTCTATGAAGACTTATAAAATAAAATAAGATTGAGACGAAGCCACTAGCAACTCTAAAAACCCCCAAATAATAAGCTCCAATGAAAACCCTTGAGAAATAAGAAGAAGATCCTTGCTTTGATGAAGAAAGATTGAACTTTGGCCTTGAATCAAACTTAGAAACTCTCAAACAAGCTTAGGAACTCTCATATGAATGAAGATGGAGACTATGACAAGAGGGTGGAGGCCGTGATTAAACATTTTGGCATAACCTAGTTGTAGGATTGACTTATGATGGTTTAGGCTAGGTATTAGGGTCCTTTTATAGAAGTTTAGGTTAGTTTAGGCCATAGGATTAACCCTAATTCAGATCTGAGCATTTAAAATCCGTCACAAGCCTCCAAACATGTCTTGAGGAACAAGTCAGGTGCACCCAGGCCAAACTGGCCGACAACCCAAGTCAACAGGGGTGTCGACTGGGCAGTCGACACCACCTGGGGTCTGTCGACTCCCAAGTCGACTCCCCAGTCGACTTGGGGGGTGGCTGGAATTTTCCTGCCAGTCCTGCTTGGGTGAATTTGAATTCTGAATTCAAATTTGAACTGTTTTTGAACTAGAAATTTTCTGAAAACTTTGACGGGCCATAACTTCATCATACGGACTCCGATTTCCGAAAACTCGGACTCTATTTCGCGTATTTTTTCCGAGACGAATGCAATGGCACAGCCCATTTCCCTTGATTCTAAATTTATCATTTAATTCTGCCTTGATTTATGTTATAACACGTGATTCAAAAATACGGGTTGTTACATCCTCCCCACCTTAAAGGATTTCGTCCCCGAAATCTTCAAGTTAGGAAGAACGCATCCTACCATCCATCATCCATCTACTCACAACATCATCCACAAGTAACCATTGTCCTAAACAAATTCTAAATGCTGTATGATCATATGCAAAGGTGTGTGTATATGTACTTATCTAATGCGAAAATCAGGCGGTTACTGCTTCAGTAAACCTCCTTAATGAATACGTATATTAGTGTATTGAGTCCATGTGTACGCAAATTCCTAACATGATTCATAATGTCTACATGAGTGCACATAACATTCATCCATATGCAACATCCACGTGATAGAATAACAAGATTCAGCCATGAATAAGTATAAGCACTCATGCATATGCAATATGAAAGTGTGTGAGGTGATCTTAGTGCCTAGTGTGTATCATGCATCCATGAGTATCCACTTGCAAACACTTGCAACCACTGGCAAACATCAAGCATAACATGTTTCAAATACATGTTTCATCCAAAGGGTTTCTACCTAAGGTTCTCATGACAAGGTTAACGAGATAACAAGATAAACATGGATAGCAAAAGAAAGATATGCTAACTAGGAAAAGAGATTGAGAATGTACCCTCAAAAAGGAATGGATAAAGCCCACACATCTTCTCCTCAGTTTCCCAAGTTGCATCTTCATCGGCTTCGCTCCACTGAACCTTTACTAACTTGACTTCTCGATTCCTCGGTTTCTTGATCTCCGTTCCCAAGATACGAATCGGAGCTCGCCTCAAGGTCGCCTCTTTCTCTACCTCCATGTCTTCAAGAATGCTTGGTTCAACCACTTCGGCTGACTTATATAGGCACTTTTGGGGATGCGAGTCATGAAAAACATTGTGCACTCCGACCAACTTCTCAGGCAATTCTTCCTTATAAGCCATCCTCCCAATCCTCTCTATGATAGGGAAGGGTCCTACGAACCTTGGTGCTAGCTTTCCAACTGCTCCAAAACGAACCACGTTTCGCAAAAGGAGAAACCTTCATGAAAACCATATCTCCAGCTTCGAATTTCAAATCTGTCCTTCGTTTGTTAGCATAGGATTTCTATCTATCTTGGGCCGTTTTCATCCGTCTTTGAATCAACTCCACCTTCTCGGATGTGCCCCTTATCATGTCGGGCCCAAGTATAAGCTCATCCGTTGTCTCCCACCAACATGTTGGTGGCTTGCACGGCCTCCCATACAAAGCTTCGAATGGTTCCATTCCTATGCTTGCCTGATAGCTGTTATTATAAGCAAACTCTAAGAGAGGAAGGTGGCCTTTCCAAGTGCCACCAAAGTCAAGGATGCATAGCCTCAACAGATCTTCTAGTACCCTATTCATCCTTTCGGCCTGGCCATCCGTCTGTGGGTGATAGGCCGTAATTAGATTCAATCGCGTACCCATCGCCTCCTGCAAACTATCCCAGAATTGGCTAGAGAGAATTGTGTCACGATCGCCAACTATGTTAGAAGGAACTCGATGCAATCGCACTATCTCTCGAAGATGAACAGATGCTAGCCATGATGTGGTCCTCTTGCTCTTCAATGGAACAAATTGAGCACTCTACGTAAGTCTATCAACTACGACCCATATCCCATAAAGCCCAAATAGTTTGGTCAACTTAATGGACATCCTCACCCCAACTATATATCACAAACATCCGAGTCATACTCCTTACGGGGTTTGCAACAGAACTAAGATTGAGAATAGTACCGAGAGGATATACCTAAAAGATAGCATGCGAGTAAGCTCTACAGAATATTAGGGATCAAGGATATACTCTTAAAAAGAGATATAATGCACGTATCTAGCCTTCAATCTTCTAAGCCGCATTTTCTTGAGCTTAATCCTATCGTGCCTTGACCGTCTTTTAATTTCACAATTTCTTAGCTTCTTAATTCTTATTTCCAAAATATGAGTTAGAACTCACTTCACCATTGCCTCTCGTTCCACTTCCACTTATTCTTTTCCTAAGATACTTGGCTTAAACATAACAGCGTGCTCATGGTTTCATGCAAGCTTTACAAAATTTGTTAGTGAATCATGGACCTCGTTTACATACTATACGGTATCCTACGTAGAAGAACTATCTCTTGAAAACAAATGCCAATCCACTTTGCCAAAGGTACTTACTAGGATGATTTCTATAACCCATGCTTAAGCGAAATGGACTATCCGCCTTAGTGGCAACACCACCGGATCACCCCATTCTGAAATGCTTCGCCTAGTGAAATTCTTCTCAAGCAACTCCTTGATTTGCTTGCTAAGCTCTCTTCTTTATCGCGGGGCTATGTGCCTAACAGGCAAAGAAACTGGCTTGGCATTATCAACAAGATGAATACGGAAGTCTATCTCGCGTTTAGGGGGTAACCCCTTAAACTCTTAAAAGACACGAGGATATTCTCTAGCCACTTCTCACAGATTGCAGATCATCGATGGACGAGTCAAGAGATTCAAGATATCATGACATGATGGGATTCATAGGGTTACCAGAAATTTCTAGGGTATTACTGAGGCGAGTCATGAGCCTCACTACCCTATGCTCACGGTCAAGAATGGCTCCATAACTGGACAACCAATCCATGCCCAAAACCAACCCATATCCCATAAACCCGAGAACATACACATGAATTCTACGCTCAAGATAGAGATTTTCAAATCCATACAAATCACAGATAGATGGGCGGAACCCCAAATCGGATTTGAAATACTAACAGGATTTTCAACTAGACTAGTTCTTAGGTGCAAACTTTCAACAAGATCAGAAATAAAACTATACGATGCGCCAGAATCAAATAAGGTACGAACAGCGAAATCAGAAATGTAAACATGACTTTCTATAGAAACACTACCTCGATCAAAAGCTGGAAGAGAGAGGAGAGCCTGCAATCGCCCTCCAGAGGGTCCTGCTCGCTGAGTTTGCCTTTTCCCTTGTTCTCGCTTTTTCGGGCAATCCTTGCTATAGTGCCCAGACTCTACACAATGAAAGCATTCTGCCAACTTCCTCTTCTTCTTCCTACAATCTTTGGCTATTTGTCCAACGATCCCGCAGAAGTTGCATTTTCTTGTCTCCCTGGTCTTGTTGTCATTGTGGTTGTTGTTGTCCTTGCCTCCTTTCTCGGAATCTACCTTCTTGCCTTGAGACTCATTCAACTTGACTTCATTCTTACTACACTTATCTTCCTCCTGAAGTTGGGCCATATTTACTAAACTCTTTAAGGTCGCCCCCATGGGTATGTGAGACATGGCCAAACCGTGCAATGGCTCGTTCAATCCTAGAGCAAAGTGTAGGGCCTTCTTCTGAGCTATGTTAACCAAGTCTTGACCGAACCGAGCAAGTTGATTAAACGTATCCACGTATTCCCTAACTGTCATGTCCCCTTGCTTTAGAGATAGGAACCTCTCCATCTGAAGGTTCTCTTCAGTCGATGATAGAAACCTCAGTCCAAAACTTCTCCTAATGTCATCCCAATTCTGAATTGGCCTAGTAGTGGTGGTGACTACCCACCAATATGCAGCTTCCCCTTTCAACAGCCATACCGACAACAGAACTTTCCTACAGTCTTCCGTATCAAAGATAGCAAAGATGTCTTCAATTTCTTTCAACCAGTTTCTTGCCTCAACATAAGTCTCTGTCCCAACAAAATTCTTACCACCCATCGCCTTAAAGTCCGCGCAAATCTTCGCGAAATCCTCTTGTGGATGCTGAGGAGGAGGAGGAGGAACCTCAGCTACGGGAGGAGGAGGAATGTTAGCCACGAGGGAAGGAGGAGGAATGTCCGCGGGGCCGGCTTCATTCGCCCTTGCCTCCATGTACCTTCTAAACCAAATATGTACTGGTACGCCCTCCAGAATGGCAAAATTATCGGCCATACTGAAATGAAGAAAACGATAGATTCAGAACGAGGAAACAAAGGATAGTGCTAATGGCTTTTGGGGAATAGCCTTTTAAAATAAACTAGACTTTTCTTGGAAAATACTTAATTGGTTTTGAAAATAGTTTTTCAAAAGGTAAGTTTTAAAAACCTTTTGCTCGAATCTTGTAAACCTTATGCTCTGATACCAAATGTAACACCCCACCTCCGCCAGGGTCACTCTTGCAAGTACACTGGATTTGGAGGGGTGTTGGTCAAGGTAAACATGCATGAAGATATCACAAGACAGAGAATATGAGTAAAACAGAGTAAACAAAGCAGCGGATAAAATTACTATTTCCAAACCATAGTCAAGTTACATCAAAGTACTTAGTCATCATTTTCCCAACAAAACAAAGTCTAGAGAAACGTACACTGAAAAATAACATAAGTAAAGTATTCCCTAAAGATAACAGTAGTTTCGCCATAGCAAAGCTCAAGTCCAAACCGTACATGAGCTATCCAGTAAGCAAGCTAAATGAGACGACCCGAAATCCCGTTCAGACGGAGACCAGGGTTATCTTTTGGAATATAACACAGAAACAGATAATAGCAGAACAGAATTAAATAAATACACCAGATAATGAACAATAGAATATACTGGATAAAAGTAATCATCAGAGTTACACAGTATACAGAATCTTACTTAGTACAAATACAGTTCAACTATACATAAATGTCTACAGCGGAAATAAACAAAATATGTACAATAGGAGCTGAACAGCATAAAAAGAAATAAATTATAGAATCCATCTTCGGCTCTAGCTATCCAGAAAAAGAACCGGCTAAACCTGAATACAAGGCTGCCCGTGTAGAAAAAGGGGCACCCGAGTTTGAAAGTGAAACAAACTACGAGTCAGTCACGGGACTGGTATGAGAAATCCACTCAACACATATATAATTGGCCAATCACAGGACCACGCCACTTTCGTGGAACGGGTTTACTCCATTGGATTGCCAGTGCTTTAAAACAAATCTTTCTTTTAGACATCGCTATGCTTTTAACAAAAATGAAGCCATTATAAGACTCAGTTCCCATCACACAATGCAACGCAAACCGGAGGATAGAGTTTTTACCTTATAACGGCCAAAATATGCTTGATACGAATAAAACAAAGGCATTTGATATTATTGCTAGTGTTTATATGTTTTGAAAACAATTTCAAATCATAACTATCAATCATAGATGACATGAGCGTCGCATGCCACTATGTCGCCAAGTATATATATACAATCGAAACCGCACGATCACGTATTTGGAAATTGGATTTCCGTCATGAACCAAGGCAAAAGATAGTCCTTACTGAATTCGAGACAATCTAGCCCATGTCTCCGGAACAGCCGCAACTGCCCCTTGGATCGTCAGGGCCGGTCCACCGATGTGGATTATTATGCCTGAACTCTACGTCTCCCCGCCTTTTGGGGCGTAAACGAGCCAATGAATGACTCCATCAGACCCGGATCGTCCGATCAAACCGAGGCGCCTCGCAACAGCAACAACCACATAGGTGAAAAGTATATAAATGTCAGGGCTGGTAGGTCAATGACACCACCCAAGCTAGAAAGAAACGCATGCCCTCCCTGAGGTACTTCTCCCGTTTTAGGTTCATACCGGGGTGTGAGGCTCGCGAATTCACGTTATACACAAAGCTACACCACACAGGCGGTGCTTTGATCATCACCACAAGGCTTTGCTTTTCAACAGGAGCCCTGATCTCTGCATCTTAGCATGCCACACAGGCAATTCATGCCATGCGACTGATGTCCATCGATATACAACCTCTGAGCTCGTGCGTCTCAGAGAAGGGCGTTAAGCAAAAGAATAAATTCTTCGCCGCCAAACAGATGTATATTTAATAGAGATCAATCAACACAGAATAAAATCCAATGTCAGACACACGGTCCATCTACAAGTCCGTCCTGGTTCTGAGCGAAACCGGAGGCACTAAATACCTCGCAAACCCTTCGATCACCACGTACGTCTGGACAATCACCACTCATTATCCATATTTCGGGATGCCTCCCAATCAGGACCTCGGTTACCATCCAAACGAGGTGAAGATCTTCGGTCTTCGACCATCGTCTTCATCTTCGACTTTCAATCGTCGGTCAATTATTTGAAATGAGAATTAACTCGGCCTTCTCAAATAATTCACGTATATTTAGAATTTCAAATCAGTTTACTTCAATGGTTAAATTATTTGACAACGCCAATCTTGTTCTTTAATGTAATTTTCGCACCAAACACATTCAACCATCAAAAGCCACATAAATCGTGCAAATTCAGTTTATTTTCATTCCATATCATTTATAATATTTTATAACGATTTATCACTATTTTTATTTAATTTAAAATAGCCCATATATTCAAAATGACGCTTCGGGCCATAACGCGGCTGTGGCGCTGTTTTTCTTCAGATTTGATTTACACATATCTGAAAATCTAACCGTTGGATCTTCACAAAATTTACATCATTAGAAAGGTCTTTTCAAAACGAATCCAACAGTTCCAGTTTCGGGAAAATCCGACGGTCGGGTCTCCCGGTACAATCGTTTGAAATTTCGATTTCAAAATACGAACTACAGCATCGTTATTCGATTAAATATATAATTATATTTATATATATATAATTATAATCGCTTCTGGCACTGTTTTTCATCAGATTTGAATTAAACATTCCAGACAATCCAACCGTTGGATTTTTACAAGGTTGGTGCCGTTGGAAAGATTATTCCAAGGCGAACCCGACGGTTGAGGTTTCGGGAAAATCCAATGGTCGGATTCCCCGTACTAGTTGTTTGAAATCACAGTTTCAAAATACGAACTGCACGGCCTCGTTTCGTTTTAATTTTATTTATATTTATATATTTATATAAATATAGTTCATTCAACAATTTCAATATCGTTTTCACTTCAAATATTTCACTAACGCCTTAAAATTTTGGAAAATTTCGCCATAACCTCCCCTGCACCGGGAGCATCGGGAAATCGCAAATAGCTTTCCCGGTCCTTCTAATCTCAAAAAGAAAAAGAAAAAGCCAAGCGGCTGGCCAATAGGCTCATAAAATCATCACCCAAACAAAACAGTAAATGTGTACGTATTTGTCGGGCACAAAATTTTATTCCTCTTCTCTAGCCCCTTTGCTATAACCTGTTCAATGAATATGCATGTACATATATATACAGTTCTTATCATTTATCATTTTCTATTCAACTTCATATTTGATTTATATTTGGTTTAAAAACACCATTCATTCTAATGTTACATACATAGGTGCAAAACATTTCATTAGCTAATTAATGAATATTTCAACTCATATATGTTTATTTGAACAAGTGGCTATTTTTAACACTTAACATTTCAACGATTTATGCATACAATAAAAATGTGATTTTTATTGTAAAACAAATCCTTTCAAAACACTATTTTTCTATATAGTTCATATAGGTGACAAAAATAGGATTTTTATCATAAAACAATTTCTTTTAAAACGAGATTATTTTACACAGTTCATATAGTCGATAAAAGGTGATTTTTATTATCAAACAATTTATTTCAAAATATGAATACCATTCAACACATGAGTTTCTAATCAACGAATGAATATCAATTCAACACATGAAGGTTTTCTATTCAATGAATAAATATAATTTAAGCAAATGAAAATAATTCAAACACATGAATATTATTCAAAATTTCGGCAGCATAACGGCAGGGTAGTTAAAACCGGGACCGTCCCTAGTACGGCTCCTGGCTCTACCTTAAAACCTCGCGGTTTTTGACAATGGGGATCATGCATCTAGTTCGCACGCAGGCGGCATGTATATATTTATTTCATTTCCACAAACTATTCCTATGTGGTTTCAACCAAATATTTCTCAACCACAAACGGGTATTTTTCAACCAATATCAATCACAAACAATCCCAAACAACCATTCGCTATCAATCAATTTTCACAACAATTTCAACCAATAAATATCGTCCATGGTTTGTGGACGAGGGGCGTATATATATATATATATATATATATATATATATATATATATATTTATATATAGCAATTCACTTTTATTTCAACACATTTATAATTTTTAAATCAGAAATCTCACCGAATAGCTAATTCAATCCCACGACTCTTCTTTGCATAAAATCTTCACCGATCTTGCCTTTTTGTTGCTTTCGCCCGTAGCCACTACATATGTAAAGATCGAATTTTTACCATGTTATTCAATATATAAAAATCGAATTTTTTACTTCGACTTTCAATATAGAAAAATCATATTTTTATTTCGCTATTATATAAATAAAAATCCCATTTCTATCCTGCTATTTTTCATATAAAGATTTCATCTTTACAAAAATATAGATTTCATCTTTTCAAATATATCATTATAAAAATCACATTTTTACTTTTCTACACATATAAAGATGCTATTTTTAATATTTCCATCATGGAAAAAATTATATTTTTATTACTTTAAAAATATAAAAATCATATTTTTCCTATGCTAAAAATTATATTTTTACATGAATAAAAGTCCTATATTTTCAGTTTTTAAAATCGTATATTTTATCATATAAAAATCCTCACTTTTATTTTTAAAAATCATTGCTTTTTAATACTATAATATTTATAAAAATTGATTTTAAATTTATGCTAAAAAAAATCAAGTACTTTATATAAAAATGAATAAAAAATAAAATACAGAAACTTACAGTATTTAAATGGGAAAAAGGGGGGGACTGCTGTTGCTCTTGGCGGCGTCGGGGAGGTCGCGGCTGGAGGAGGGACAGGCGGAGGCGGGGTGGCTCGACGTCGGAGGTTCTAGGTTAGGGCGTCGGAGGTTCTAGGTTAGGGCGTGGGTGGGTTCGGCTCGGGACTTCGATCTATGGAGGGGGGACAGGCGGAGGCGGGGGTCTCTTCGACGAGGCGATGGCGGTCGGTTTTCGTCCTCGACGGGGTTTTTTTTTCTTTTTTTTTTTTTGATTTGCCTGAAGGAAGAAAAGATAAAAGGGGCGGCCAGAACGAAAGATAAGGGAGGGGAATTTTTTTTTAATTTAATTATTTAATTTTGCAAAAAGTTGACTTTTACATACGACCTCTAAACGAGGCC
This sequence comes from Allium sativum, assembly GCA_030737875.1. NCBI lineage: Eukaryota > Viridiplantae > Streptophyta > Magnoliopsida > Asparagales > Amaryllidaceae > Allium > Allium sativum. Next base: position 654,816,374 of record CM060918.1, on the reverse strand, counting down.
CACCGCCTGTCGTCCATAGCGGTTTACCCCCATTCCGAACACAATGGGATATGTATCGTAAGCTGATTCGATCGTTTGAATCAGTTTCCGTTGAATTTAAAGTACAATTCTTTATATATTCAATTTAAACGCACATTTCAATTTAGTGGGGCCACATACGAACTCGAAAAATTCCAGAAAAATATTTTCTAGATTCGTATTGACGATACGGTCCTAACAAAACTAGTTTCGTCAAATTCTGAGACCGTTTGAAAAACGGCCAATACCCAGTCGATTAAAATCAACTAAAACCGGTCAAACGCGTTTTCCTTTGCCACGCTCACATATTGATTCGAAAAATTATGAAATTTGAAACCTAGCAATAATTTGACATCACGGATCCAACAAAAGTGGTTTCGTCGAAATCTGAGGTCATTTGCAAAATGTTCATTTTTAAGGGCCTGAATTCCATAGCGACTATTCAGAATTTTCAACTGGACATATCTTTTGATTCCCGCTATCAAATTTCGATTTTTCAGATTCGTTAGAAAGGTATTCACTAACAGATTTAAATATTTTTGGTTTCACTAAAATCCGGATTGTTTTGCACCCGGTACAGTCCGACAAAGTTTGAATTCAATTTTTTGAAACTGCAGCGCCATTTCAGGCCTTGTTTATAATTATAATTAATTATATTCGTTTTCAATTGTCGATTCAAACTCAGTTTTCATCGCCATTATTTAAAATATTTATTTTAAATATTTAAAATCCATTATTTTTGTCAATTTAAAAATTTTAGATTGGTTCAGATTTTCTGGGTCGTTACAATCTCCCACACTTAAAACTTTTCGTCCCCGAAAAGGAACAAAGTAGAAAGTGGTTTGATAAATCTACAATCCCACAACACAACAACCAATTTGTTTTTTTAACCTTCAAAAAATATATTAATCTAATCCTATACCCTTTAGAAATCATTCAGACTATATAAGTAAAAGTGCACATTTATAAAAAGAAATTAACAATAGAGTAGAGAATTGAATAGTAGTGCAAAGTAGGGTAAATGTACCTGGCACCGGAGTCAATCAGAGATATCTACTCGGCATCTGGGATAAGCTTTCTGAATGCTCTACTCAGTTTCCTAAGTACAATCTCGCGGATCTCCACTCCATTGCACTTTGACTAAGTGAACCTTCTTGTTCCTCAGCTCTTTGGTTTCTTTGCCGATAATCTTTAGCGGCTCACGTCTCACGGCTAATTCTGGAGTAATTTCAATGTCCTGTTGAGCTGCTTCTTCCACGATCAAGTCTGGATCATGAACGTGCTTTCGAAGTTGAGATTTATGAAATACATCATGAACTCCAGGCAACCAATTTGGCAGTTTGACCCTATAAGCGAGAGCTTCGATCCGTTCCAGAATAGGAAACGGACCAATAAATTTGGGTGCTAACTTTCCAGTTTTTCCGAACCGGATAACTCCTCTCATCGGCGATACCTTCAAATATACGTAGTCGCCAACTTCAAAGGATATATCTCTTCTTCTTCTATCGGCATAGCTCTTTTGTCGGCTTTGAGCGGAGAGTAATCGCTTCTTAATAAAATCGACTTTGTCGGCAGCTTCTCGAATCATATCCGGACCCAACACAAGTCTATTTCCTGGCTCGACCCAACAAGCAGGAGATCAGCACGGTCTACCATACAATGCTTCGAATGGCGACATTGTCAGACTCGCCTGGTAGCTGTTGTTATAAGAGAATTCAGCCAAATGCATATGGTCTTCCCATGATCCACCGAAATCTAGAACACAAGCCTGCAATAGATCTTCTAAAATGCGATTCACCCTCTCAGTCTGACCATCTGTCTGAGGATGATAAGCGGTGCTTAAGTTCAACTTTGTTCCCAGCTCGACTTGAAATGCCTCCCAGAATTTACTAGTGAATATTGTATCTCTATCACTGACTATACTGAGCGGCACTCCATGTAGTCTAACTATTTCCCTGAAGTATATCTGCGCCAGACTCTGAGCGGTTCTATTTGATTTGACAGGTATAAAATGGGCAGTCTTCGTGAAGCATTCTACGATCACCCAAATACTGTCATTTCCTTTTCTGGTTCTAGGCAGACCATCGATGAAGTCCATAGAAATATGTTCCCACTTCCAGCCAGGAACTTCCAGTGGTTGTAATAATCCATCCAATTTCAGCTGCTCGCTTTTGACTAGCTAGAAAGTAGGGCATCGACTAACATATATCGAGATGTCTCTTTTTAACGACTTCCACCAGAATGTGCGTTTGATATCGTTATACATTTTATTCACACCTGGATGGATGCTGAGCTTAGATTTGTGACATTCATCCAGTACATCCCTTCTGAGTTCAGGAATATCTGGAACGCAAATTCGCCCTTCTAACCCCAGAATCCCTTCGCTGTCTAGCTGGAAATCCGAAGCATTGCCTTCACGAATTCGCTGACTCATTCGTTTGATAAATTGGTCGTCTTCTTGGAGAGCCGATATCTTATCAATCAACGAAGTCGCAATGATGAAACTTGCGATCATCTCATTCTTTCGGCTTAGCGCATCGGCCACGACATTGGCTTTCCCTGGAGTGTAGAGAATTTCAAAATCATATGCTGCAAGAAACTCCAGCCAACGCTGTTGCCTCAGATTCAGGTCTTTCTGAGTGAACAGATACTTTAATTACTGATGATCTGTAAACAGTTCAAATCTCTCGCCCAGAAGATAGTGTCTCCAGATTTTCAAAGCGAACACAATAGCTAATAACTCAAGATCATGAGTCACGTAGTTCTTCTCGTGCGGCTTCAGTTGACGGCTAGCATAAGCAATCACTTGGCCTCTTTGCATTAACACTGCCCCAAGGCCTTCTCTAGAAGCATCAGTCCATACTTTTAAATCTTGGTTGCCATCGATGATGGTTAACACTAAAGCTGTTGTTAATCTCAACTTTAGCTCTTTGAAAGCCTCCTCACTCTCTTGAGTCCATTTGAACTTAGAATGCTTTTTTGTAAGCTTCGTTAAGTGGCCAGATATCTTAGAAAAGTCTTTAACGAACTTCCGGTAATAGCTAGCCAATCCGAGAAAACTGCGGACTTCAGTGGGGGTGCTGGGCTGTTTCCAATTCTGAATGGCCGTGATTTTGCTTGGATCCACAGCGATTCCTTCTTTCGATACGACGTGGCCCAGAAATTTTACTTCATCCTTCCAGAAGATACATTTGGAAAACTTTGCTTTTAATACATTCCGTCTCAGAATTTCTAGAACCTGTTCCAGATGCTTTTCATGTACGGCCTTTGATTTAGAGAAGATTAGAATATCATCAATAAAAACCAAAACAAATTTATTCAAAACCCCTCTGAACACTCTGTTCATCAGATCGACGAAGTAAGCTGGAGCGTTACATAAGCCGAACGACATTACTAACCACTCGTAGAATAAGTCGGGGCCTCTGAATGCTGTCATTGGAACACACTCTTCGGCAATTCGGAGTTGATGGAAGCCTGTAGCTAGGTCCATCCTTGAGAATACTTGTGCTCCATTTAATCGATCCAACAAATCATCAATCCGCGGCAATGGATCCTTGTTCTTTATTGTTTGTTTGTTCAGATCACGATAATCCACGCATAGCCGTAGAGTACCGTCAGATTTTGTGACAAATACCACTGCTGCACCCCAATCAGAGAAACTAGGCCTGATCAAACCTTTCCATACTAGCTGTCGTGTTTGATTGTCTAATTCCTCCTTCTCTTTCAAGGACATTCTTCGAATAGCGTGAACTACCGGCCTTGCATTCGGAATTAAAGCAATTTTGAAATCTATCTCTCTCTGCGGAGGTAAGCGAACGACTTCTTCGAACACATCCGCATAGTTCTTGACAACAGGAATGTCTTTGATGAGGTCGGGAATATTCTCCGTAACTTCAGAAACATTTTCAATTTAGGCAGGAGAAACATTCAAAGCTGCCCAGAAGTCTTTTCTATTAGCATTCTGACCTTCACAGGGAATGGTTATATAATCGCCTGATTTAATCTTCGCCTTTACGACTCTATCGGCGCATTTAACTTCAGCTTCATATTTGGTCAACCAATCTAACCCTAAGATAAGATCAAACTCTTTAAAATTCATGACGGCTGCGATGGTAGGAAACCGATAACGAGAAAAGGAAACCAGGACTCCACAAACCCAACTGAGATCAATTGAACCCCAAACCGGATTCTGGACAGTCATTGGTTCCTGGAGCTTTTTCAAATTCAAATCTAGTTTCTTAGCTGCATCCTTTGCAATGAAGCTTCACGACGCGCCAGTGTCAAACAGTACTTTGACTGGAATATCTTTGACAGTTAGCGTGTCTTCTAAAACATCTGGCCTTTCCTGAATAGCTGAGGGCTCAGGAGTTTCTGCCACTTCATTCACTTGAACTATTTCAGTCTTTTTCAACTGCCAGTAATCTTGCTTTACGTGACCAGCCTGATGGCAAAGATTGCATTTTCTGTTTTCTTGAAGCTTTCCACCCGATTTAAATCCATCATTTTTCCGTTTCTTCGAGGATTTACAATTTCCTTGCAAATGCCCTTTCTTATGGCAGTTATTGCATATGGCAGTCGTTGCTGGTTCTTTTTCGGATCTGGCCCTTTTTCGATTTACTTCGGGCTCCTTACCGAATTCAGACATTGTACTGACCTCAGGACGATCAGTTTCAGACTCAATTTTATTACTAGAGCTGACTTCCCCTTCGTACTGTAGCATACCTTTCTTATCTAGATCTTCATATTGATAAGCCATATAAATCATTTCTGAAAAAGGAAGCTTCACATGCCCAATACTTTATTCTGGTATTTCCTTTGAAGCCCATTGATAAATCTCAAATTCTTCCTCTTTAGATTTTGAATTAGATGAGGAGAAAAGTGAGAAAGTTCATTGAATTTCTTATGATATTCGGGAATGGTCATGTCTCCTTGTATCAGATAAGAAAATTCATCGCATAATCGCTCAGTTGCTTCGGGAGGAGTAAATCTTTCCAAGAAAATCACTTTGAATCTATCCCAGGTGATATCACCTTCTGGATTATCCTTAACAACTGAATCCCACCAGTACAAAGCTTCTTCTTTGAGCGCCCAGGAGGCCAGTAATCTTTTCTGGTCATCCCTCATCTTTAATGCTTCGAAGATTTTCTCAGCCGAACGAATCCAAGCTTGTGTTTTCATAGTTGCTTCTTCACCCGTAAAGGGTTTTCCACCCAGATTTCTATACTTCATGAATAGAGCTCCTATATCCGGGTCAGTATTACTTCTTCTGTTTCTGGCACTCATTTTCTAGTTCCTCTGCAAATAGCAGATCAAGTGTCAGGTCAACAGAAAAGATATTTCAAAATATAGAGACAAATACTTGAATGTAAATGTGTCTATCGATGTGTTATTTCATTCTGCTACTCATACTAGGATATTACCGATCCTATCTGTATGGAGTTACGCATCCTAGAACACTACCGGTTCTATTTCTGACGAGTTCGTTCAAATGTTATATTCCAGAACTAAGCTTAACCAAAGCTCTGATACCACGTTGAGACATTACCGCGAAATCCGGTAGGCTTTGCAACCATCCCTTCATCCTCCAGTACAGCAGGTAAAACCCACTGTGGCTCCCAATGGTCCCCAAGTCCCTTGTTTTACGGCGACACTCTCGAGTCTCGCGCCCACTGGCGAACCAACGCTACTGCGACTTGTAGGGGTAAGAGTCTCCCGTTCGCCACCAAACTGCGAAGCGAGAACCCCCTATCATGCGTACCCAGCCCACACAGGGCCAGCAACAAGGACTGGTATGAGAAATCCACTCAACACATATATAATTGGCCAATCACAGGACCACGCCACTTTCGTGGAACGGGTTTACTCCATTGGATTGCCAGTGCTTTAAAACAAATCTTTCTTTTAAACATCGCTATGCTTTTAACAAAAATGAAGCCATTATAAGACTCAGTTCCCATCACACAATGCAACGCAAACCGGAGGTTTTTACCTTATAACGGCCAAAATATGCTTGATACGAATAAAACAAAGGCATTTGATATTATTGCTAGTGTTTATATGTTTTGAAAACAATTTCAAATCATAACTATCAATCATAGACGACATGAGCGTCCCATGCCACTATGTCGCCAAGTATATATATACAATCGAAACCGCACGATCACGTATTTGGAAATTGGATTTCCGTCATGAACCAAGGCAGAAGATAGTCCTTACCGAATTCGAGACAATCTAGCCCATGTCTCCGGAATAGCCGCAAATGCCCCTTGGATCGTCAGGGCCGGTCCACCAATGTGGATTATTATGCCTGAACACTACGTCTCCCCGCCGTTTGGGGCGTAAAAGAGCCAATGAATGACTCCATCGGACCCGGATCGTCCGATCAAACCGAGGCGCCTCGCAACAGCAACAACCACATAGGTGAAAAGTTTATAAATGTCAGGGCTGGTAGGTCACTGACACCACCTTAGCTAGAAAGAAACACATGCCCTCCCTGAGGTCCTTCTCCCGTTTTAGGTTCATACCGGGGTGTGAGGCTCGCGAATTCACGTTATACACAAAGCTACGCCACACAGGCGGTGCTTTGATCATCACCACAAGGCTTTGCTTTTCAACAGGAGCCCTGATCTCTGCATCTTAGCATGCCACACAGGCAATTCATGCCATGCGACTGATGTCCATCGATATACTACCTCTGAGCTCGTGCGTCTCAGAGAAGGGCGTTAAGCAAAAGAATAAATTCTTCGCCGCTAAACAGATGTATATTTAATAGAGATCAATCAACACAGAATAAAATCCAATGTCAGACACACGGTCCATCTACAAGTCCGTCCTGGTTCTGAACGAAACCGGAGGCACTAAATACCTCGCAAACCCTTCGATCACCACGTACGTCTGGACAATCACCACTCATTATCCATATTTCGGGATGCCTCCCAATCAGGACCTCGGTTACCATCCAAACGAGGTGAAGATCTCCGGTCTTCGACCATCGTCTTCATCTTCGACTTTCAATCGTCGGTCAATTATTTGAAATGAGAATTAACTCGGCCTTCTCAAATAATTCACGTATATTTAGAATTTCAAATCAGTTTACTTCAATGGTTAAATTATTTGACAACGCCAATCTTGTTCTTTAATGTAATTTTCACACCAAACACATTCAACCATCAAAAGCCACATAAATCGAGCAAATTCAGTTTATTTTCATTCCATATCATTTATTTCTTTTTATGCTGTTCAGCTCCTATTGTACATATTTTGTTTATTTCTGTTGTAGACATTTATGTATAGTTGAACTGTATTTGCACTAAGTAAGATTCTGTATACTGTGTAACTCTGATGATTACTTTTATCCAGTATATTCTATTGTTCATTATCTGGTGTATTTATTTAATTCTGTTCTACTATTATCTGTTTCTGTGTTATATTCCAAAAGATAACCCTGGTCTCCGTCTGAACGGTATTTCGGGTCGTCTCACTAAAGATCCAAGCCAGGTGCTAGTATTCCCACCCTGAGAACCTGGGGGTGGGGGGGGGGGAACGGAAGAAAAGAGGCGAAAGAAAATGGGTCAGTCAAAAAGACTGGTAAGTCCTACCTACTATTAGTATAAAAACTAATAAAGTTAACTAGACATGTAAAACAGAGATGAAACATAGGATTATAACTGGCATGGTGAAAAGTTAACAAGATAGATCAAGTATGGCATCGCATATACAAGGTTAAGTTGCACCAAGTGTACTAGTATTCTAATCCATGTCAAGTATAAACAAAAATGATCCCTTAGCCCGTTGTTGGCCCAAACTCATGAGATGACCTAAATCAAGGTCCCACTACTCGGTCTAGTCGATCGGCTCCCTATTAGCCTAACTCGTCGTGTGTCGGTGTCATACGGCCTAATCATGGAATGTAGTTAACTGTGCAAGGTTCACCCTAGGGTGTATCCAGCCCTAAGGTGTAAACCACACACACAATTTAAGCATGCACAGTCTAAACCTACCGGTGCCCATGTTCAACTCCGGACTTAATGTGCACGACCATGGTCCGCCTGAACATAACTGGTGCACTATTCAGCCGTCTCTTTTGGTCTCTTACAATCAGTTAGTAATCGTGCCCCACCCTAGCCTAGTCCAGGGTATCCAGATACTCCCAAGTAGGTTACTGCTGAGAAGGACCACGTAACTAGGGTTTTAAACGGGTTAAGTGTGGTTAACCCTATCCTAACCATGTATTGAGTTGGTCAAGTGTATCCAAGCAGTTCATGACTTAACCCTATCAATACATCGTGTTCAACTGGTTAAGTATATTCAAGTAGTCCATGACTTAACCCAACCAATCCATCATGTTTAATTGGTTAAGTATTCAAGTAGTCCATGACTTAACCCTACCATGTGGCATTAATTAACTTAGTGCACCCCAACCTCTCATATTAGACTTTGTTGTGGTTACTAGTTAAGCCGGGCAGGTCCGGGTAGCTTTACACCACAACCTAGTCTAACCTCGGGTTTCAAGTGCGATGTGTCCAACTACTCACATTGGGTCCTATTGTTTGTAGCCACTAGTTAAGCCGGTCGGTTCCGGGTAGATTTATGCTACAAACTCAACCCAACCTCGAGATGGCCACTTTGATGTTTTCTACATGTCATGTCCATGTTCATGTTTCAAGTATAATCACATGTCACATTTTCAAGTCATGTTCCATGTCATTTAAGTTTTACCCATAACGTAACCCCATCGCACGTAAGTTCGCATCAACGCAAATAGATCAAAAAGGGGAAACATAATGATATGATAAGTTGGGCATAAAGTGGCAAAGTCTATCACAAGTTCAACATGGTGATATATGAGGCAAAAGTGTTCAACATACTAGCATATGGCCTCAACATGTATGATAGCATAAAAGGTGACTTGGCCTCAAACATATCAAATAGCATAAGGGTGCTTTGGCCTCAAGCATGCATAATAGCATAAGGGTGATTTGGCCACAAGCATGCATAATAGCATAAGGGTACTTTGGCCACAAACACGTATGATAGCATAATTAGCAAATAGGCTCAATATCATCATATGCATGTTAAGAAACATGAGGGGTTATGGTTTGTTAACATGCATAAGCCATAATCCATTTCATAGCATTTTTCCTAAAAGTCAACATGAACGGTACTAGGTTCATGATAGGTCCACAATCATAGATCAAGAGAGGCATGAATAGATCTATGCATACAATGATAGGTTCAAGGCAAATATTGCACTTAGGTCCAATTCAAATCTACACATGTATTGCATTAAACTTAGCAAATAGGTGATACATGTTCATAGATGGCATAGGATGATAACTAGTGATTTGCATATAACATCATATGCAAGATAACATAAGGGTTATGAGAGTTTCTATGTTGCTTTATGCAACATTTCAAATCAAAGCTCATAGCTTTCTATGCACAAAGTCAAGTTGATAGCTTTACAAACATGCATAGAATAAATCTATGCATAACATGATAGAATCAAAGCACAAATCATACTTAGGCCCAAACTCAAACTTGCAACATGTCGTATTTAACTTCATAGTTAGAATCTAAGAGTAGAATAGGGCTTACAATGCCATGAAGACTTATGAAATAAAATAAGATTGAGACGAAGCCACTAGCAACTCTAAAAAACCCCAAATAATAAGCTCCAATGAAAACCCTTGAGAAATAAGAAGAAGATCCTTGCTTTGATGAAGAAAGATTGAACTTTGGCCTTGAATCAAACTTAGAAACTCTCAAATTAGCTTAGGAACTCTCATATGAATGTAGATGGAGACTATGACAAGAGGGTGGAGGCCATGATTAAACATTTTGGCATAATCTAGTTGTAGGATTGATTTATGATGGTTTAGGCTAGGTATTAGGGTCCTTTTATAGAAGTTTAGGTTAGTTTAGGCCATAGGATTAACCCTAATTCAGATCTGAGCCTTTAAAATCCGTCACAAGCCTCCAAACATGTCTTGAGGAACAAGTCAGGTGCACCCAGGCCAAACTGTCCGACCACCCAAGTCGACAGGGGTGTCGACTGGGCAGTCGACACCACCTGGGGTGTGTCGACTCCCAAGTCGACTCCCCAGTCGACTTGGGGGTGGCGGGAATTTTCCCGCCAGTCCTGCTTGGCTGAATTTGAATTCTGAATTCAAATTTGAACTGTTTTTGAACTTGAAATTTTCTGAAAACTTTGACGGGCCATAACTTCATCATACGGACTCCGATTTCCGAAAACTCGGACTCTATTTCGCGTATTTTTCCGAGACGAATGCAATGGCACAGCCCGTTTCCCTTGATTCATAGTTTATCATTTAATTCTGCCTTTATTTATGTTATAACATGTGATTCAAAAATACGGGTTGTTACATCCTCCCCACCTTAAAGGATTTCGTCCCCGAAATTTTCAAGTTAGGAAGAACGCATCCTACCATCCATCATCCATCTACTCACAACATCATCCACAAGTAACCATTGTCCTTAAAAAATTCTAAATGTTGTATGATCATATGCAAATGTGTGTATATGTACTTATCTAATGTGAAAATCCGGAGGTTACTGCTTCAGTACACCTCCTTAATGCATATATATGTTAGTGTAATGAGTCCATATGTATGCAAATTCCTAACATGATTCATAATGTCTACATGAGTGCACATAATATTCATCCATATGCAACATCCACGTGATAGAATAACAAGTTTCATCCATGAATAAGTATAAGCACTCATGCATATGCAATATGAAAGTGTGTGAGCCGATCTTAGTGCCTAGTGTGTATAATGCATCCACGAGTATCCACTTGCAAACACTTGCAACCACTGGCAAACATCAAGAATAACATGTTTCAAATCCATGTTTCATCCAAAGGGTTTCTACCTAAGGTTCTCATGACAAGGTTAACGAGATAACAAGATAAACATTTATAGCAAAAGAAAGATATGCTAACAAGGAAAAGAGATTGAGAATGTACCCTCAAAAAGAAATGGATAAAGCCCACGCATCTTCTCCTCGGTTTCCCAAGTTGCATCTTTATCGGCTTCGCTCCACTGAACCTTTACTAACTTGACTTCTCGATTACTCAGTTTCTTGATCTCCGTCCCCAAGACACGAATCAGAGCTCGCCTCAAGGTCGCCTCTTTCTCTATCTCCATGTCTTCAAGAATACTTGGTTCAACCACTTCGGCTGACTTATACAGTCACTTTTGGGGATGCGAGACATGAAAAACATTGTGCGCTCCGACCAACTTCTCGGGCAATTCTTCCTTATAAGCCATCCTCCCAATCCTCTCTTTGATAGGGAAGGGTCCTACGAACCTTGGTGCTAGCTTTCCAACTGCTTCAAAACGAACCACGTTTCGCAAAAGGAGAAACCTTCATGAAAACCATATCTCCAGCTTCGAATTTCAAATCTGTCCTTCGTTTGTTAGCATAGGATTTCTGTCTATCTTTGGCCGTTTTCATCTGTCTTTGAATCAACTCCACCTTCTCGGATGTGCCCCTTATCATGTCGGGCCAAAGTATAAGCTCATCCGTTGTCTCCCACCAACATGTCGGTGACTTGCACGACCTCCCATACAATGCTTCGAATGGTGCCATTCCTATGCTTGCCTGATAGCTGTTATTATAAGCCAACTCTAAGAGAGGAAGGTGGTCTTCCCAAGTGCCACCAAAGTCAAGGATGCATAGCCTCAACAGATCTTCTAGTACCCTATTCACCCTTTCGGTCTAGCTGTCCGTCTGTGGGTGATAGGCCGTACTAAGATTCAATCGCGTACCCATCGCTTCTTGCAAACTATTCAAGAATTGGCTAGCGAGAATTGGGTCACGATCGCCAACTATGTTAGAAGGAACTCCATGCAATCGCACTATCTCTTGAAGATGAACAGATGCTAGCCATGATGTGGTCCTCTTGCTCTTCAATGGAACAAAGTGACCACTCTACGTAAGTCCATCAACTATGACCCATATCCCATAAAGCCCAAATAGTTTGGTCAACTTAATGGACATCCTCACCCCAACTATATATCACAAACAGGCGAGTCATACACCTTATGGGGTTTGCAACAGAACTAAGATAGAGAATAGGATCGAGAGGATATACTTAAAAGATAGCATGTGATTAAGCTCTACCGAATATTAGGGATCAAGGATATACTCTTAGAAAGAGATATAATGCGCGTATCTAGTCTTCAATCTTCTAAGCCGCAATTTCTTGAGCTTAATCCTATCGTGCCTTGACCGTCTTTTAATTTCATAATTTCTTAGCTTCTTAATTATTATTTCCAAAATATGAGTTAGAACTCACCTCACTGTTGCCTCTCGTTCCACTTCCACTTATTCTTTTCCTAAAATACTTGGCTTAAACATAACTGCGTGCTCATGGTTTCATGCAAGCTTTACAAAATTTGTTAGTGAATCCTGGACCTCGTTTACATACTATACGGTATCCCACGCAGAAGAACTATCTCTTGAAAACAAATGCCAATCCACGTTGCTAAAGTTACTTACTAGGGTGATTTCTATAACCCATGCTTAAGCGAAATGGACTATTCGCCTTAGTGGCGAACACCACCAGAGCACCCCATTCTGAAATGCTTCGCCTAGTGAAATTCTTCTCAAGAAACTCCTTGATTTGCTTGCTAAGCTCTCTTCTTTCTCGCGGGGCCATGTGCCTAATAAGCAATGAAACTGGCTTGGCATTATCAACAAGATGAATACGTAAGTCTATCTCGCGTTTAGGGGGTAACCCCTTAAACTCTTCAAAGACACCAGGGTATTCTCGGACCACTTCTCACAGATTGCAGATCATCGATGGACGAGTCAAGAGATTCAAGATATCTTGACATGACGGGATCCATAGGTTTACCAGAAATTTCTAGGGTATTACCGAGGCGAGTCATGAGCCTCACTACCCTATGCTCACAGTCAAGAATGGCTACATAACTGGATAACCAATACATGACCAAAATCACCCGTATCCCTAAAACCCGAGGACATACACATGAATTCTACGCTCAAGATAGAGAATTTCAAATCCATACAAATCACAAATAGATGGCCGAAACCCCCAATCGGATTTGAAATATAACGGGATTTTCAACTAGACTAGTACTTAGGTGCAAACTTTCAACAAGATCAGAAATTAAACTATACGATGCGCCAGAATCAAATAAGGTACGAACAGGGAAATCAGAAATGTAAACATGACTTTCTATAGAAACACTACCTCGATCAAAAGCTGGAAGAGCGAGGAGAGCCTGCAACCGCCCTCCAGAAGGTCCTGCTCGGTGAGTTTGCCTTTTCCCTTGTTCTCGCTTTTTCGGGCTATCCTCGGCTGAATAGTGCCCAGACTCTCCACAATGAAAGCATTCTCCCAACTTCCTCTTCTTCTTCCTACAATCTTTGGCTATGTGTCCAACGATCCCACAGAAGTTGCACTTCCTTGTCTCCCTGGTCTTGTTGTCATTGCGGTTGTTGTTGTCCTTGCCTCCTTTCTCGGAATCTACCTTCTTTCCTTGAGATTCATTCAACTTGACTTCCTTCTTACTACTCTTATCTTCCTCTTGAAGCAGGGCCATATTTACCAAACTCTCGAAGGTCGCCCCCATGGGTATGCAAGACATGGCCAAACTGTGCAGTGGCTCGTTCAATCCTAGAGCAAAGTGTAGGGCCTTCTTCTGAGCTGTGTTAACCAAGTCTAGACCGAACCGAGCAAGTTGATTAAACGTATCCACGTATTCCCTAACTGCCATGTCCCCTTGCTTTAGAGATAGGAACCTCTCCATCTGAAGGTTCTCTTCTGTCGATGATAGAAACCTCAGTCCAAACCTTCTCCTAAAGTCATCCCAATTCTGAATTGGCCTAGTCGTGGTGGTGACTACCCACCAATATGCAGCTTTCCCTTTCAGTAGCCATACCGCCAACAGAACTTTCCTACAGTCTTCCATATCAAAGATAGCAAAGATGTCTTCAGTTTCTTTTAACCAGTTTCTTTCCTCAACATAAGTCTCTATCCTAACAAAATTCTTTCCACCCATCGCCTTAAAGTCCTTGCAAATCTTCGCGAAATCCGCTTGCGGATGCTGAGGAGGAGGAGGAGGAACCTCAGCTATGGGATGAGGAGGAATGTTAGCCACGGGGGAAGGAGGAGGAATGTCCGCGGGGCCGGCTTCGTTCGCCCTTGCCTCCATGTACCTTCTAAACCAAATAGGTACCGCTACGCCCTCTAGAATGGCAAAATTATCGGCCATACTGAAACATAGAAAATGATAGATTCAGAACGAGGAAACAAAGGATAGTGCTATTGGCTTTTGGGGAATAGCCTTTTAAAATAAACTAGACTTTTCTTGGAAAATACTTAATTGGTTTTGAAAATAGTTTTTCAAAAGGTAAGTTTGAAAACCTTTTGCTCAAATCTTGTAAACCTTATGCTCTGATACCAAATGTAACACCCCACCTCCGCCAGGGTCACTCTTACAAGTACAATGGCTTTGGAGGGGCGTTGGTCAAGGTAAACATGAATGAAAATATCACAAGACATAACATATGAGTAAAACAGAGTAAATAAAGAAGCGGATAAAATTACTATTTCAAAACCATAGTCAAGTTAAATCAAAGTACTTAGTCATCATTTTCCCAACAAAACAAAGTCTAGAGAAACATACACTGAAAAATAACATAAGTAAAGTGTTCCCCAAAGATAACAGTAGTGTCGCCATAGCAAAGCTCAAGTCCAAACCGTACATAAGCTATCCAGTAAGCAAGCTAAAGATCCAAGCCAGGTGTTAGTATTCCCACCCTGAGAACCTGGGGGGGGGGGACGGAAGAAAAGAGGCGAAAGAAAACGGGTCAGTCAAAAAGACTGGTAAGTCCTACCTACTATTAGTATAAAAACTAATAAAGTTAACTGGACATGTAAAACAGAGATGAAACATAGGATGATAACTGGCATGGTGAAAAGTTAACAAGATAGATCAAGTGTGGCATCGCATATACAAGGTTAAGTTGCACCAAGTGTACTAGTATTCTAATCCATGTCAAGTATAAAGAAGAAATGATCCCTTAGCCCAATATTGGCCCAAACTCATGAGATGACCTAAATAAAGATCCAACTACTAGGTCTAGTCGATCGGCTCCCTATAAGACTAACTCGTCGTGTGTCGGTGTCATACGGCCTAATCATGGAATGTAGTTAACTGTGCAAGGTCCACCCTAGGGTGTATCCAGCCCTAAGGTGTAAACCACAGACACAATTCAAGCACGCACAGTCTAAACCTACCGGTGCCCATGTTCAACTCCGGACTTAATGTGCACGACCATGGTCCGCCAGAACTTAACTGGTGCACTATTCAGCCGTCTCTTTTGGTCTCTTACAATCAGTCAGTAATCGTGCCCCACCCTAGCCCAGTCCAGGGTATCCAGATACTCCGAAGTAGGTTACTGCCGAAAAGAACCACGTAACTAGGGTTTTAAACGGGTTAAGTGCGGTTAACCCTATCCTAACCATGTATTGAGTTGGTCAAGTGTATCCAAGCAGTTGATGACTTAACCCTATCAATACATCGTGTTCAACTGGTTAAGTATATTCAAGTAGTCCATGACTTAACCCTACCAATCCATCGTGTTTAATTGGTTAAGTATTCAAGTAGTCCATGACTTAACCCTACCATGTGGCATTAATTAACTTAATGCACCCCAACCTCTCACATTAGACTTTGTTGTGGTTACTAGTTAAGCCGGACGGGTCCCGGTACCTTTACACCACAACCTAGTCTAACTTCGGATTTCAAGTGCGATGTGACCAACTGCTCACATTGGGTCCTATTGTTTGTAGCCACTAGTTAAGCCGGTCGGTTCCGGGTAGATTTATGCTACAAACTCAATCCAACCTCGAGTTGGCCACTTTCATGTTTTCTACATGTCATGTCCATGTTCATGTTTCAAGTATAATCACATGTCACATTTTCAAGTCATGTTCCATATCATTTAAATTTTACCCATAACGTAACCCCATCGCACGTAAGTTCGCATCAACGCAAATAGATCAAAAACGGGAAACACAATGATATGATAAGTGGGCATAAAGTGGTAAAGTCTATCACAAGTTCGACATGGTGATATATGCGGCAAAAGTGTTCAATATACTAGCATATGGCCTCAACATGTATGATAGCATAAAAGGTGACTTGGCCTTAAACATATCAAATAGCATAAGGGTGCTTTGGCCTCAAGCATGCATAATAGCATAAGGGTGATTTGGCCACAAGCACGCATAATAGCATAAGGGTAATTTGGCCACAAACACGTATAATAGCGTAAGGGTGCTTTGGCCACAAACACGTATGATAGCATAATTAGCAAATAGGCTCAATATCATCATATGCATGTTAATAAACATGAGGGGTTAAGGTTTGTTAACATGCATAAGCCATAATCCATTTCATTGCATTTTTCCAAAAAGTCAACATGAACGGTACTAGGTTCATGATAGGTCCACAATCATATATCAAGAGAGGCATGAATAGATCTATGCATACAATGATAGGTTCAAGGCAAATATTGCACTTAGGTACAATTCAAATCTACACATGTATGGCATTAAACTTAGCAAATAGGTGATACATGGTCATAGATGGCATAGGATGATAACTAGTGATTCGCATATAACATCATATGCATGATAACATAAGGGTTATGAGAGTTTCTATGTTGCTTTATGCAACATTTCAAATCAAAGCTCATAGCTTTCTATGCACAAAGTCAAGGTGATAGCTTTACAAACATGCATAGAATAAATCTATGCATAACATAATAGAATCAAAGCACAAATTATACTTAGGCCCAAACTCAAACTTGCAACATGTCATATTTAACTTCATAGTTATAATCTAAGAGTAGAATAGGGCTTACAATGCTATGAAGACTTATAAAATAAAATAAGATTGAGACGAAGCCACTAGCAACTCTAAAAACCCCAAACAATAAACTCCAATGAAAACCCTTGAGAAATAAGAAGAAGATCCTCGCTTTGATGAAGAAAGATTGAACTTTGGCCTTGAATCAAACTTAGAAACTCTCAAACAAGCTTAGGAACTCTCATATGAATGAAGATGGAGACTATGACAAGAGGGTGGAGGCCATGATTAAACTTTTTGGCATAATCTAGTTGTAGGATTGATTTATGATGGTTTAGGCTAGGTATTAGGGTCCTTTATAGAAGTTTAGGTTAGTTTAGGCCATAGGATTAACCGTAATTCAGATCTGAGCCTTTAAAATCCATCACAAGCCTCCAAACATGTCTTGAGGAACAAGTCAGGTGCACCCAGGCCAAACTGGCCGACCACCCAAGTCGATAGGGGTGTCGACTGGGCAGTCGACACCACCTGGGGTGTGTCGACTCCCAAGTTGACTCACCAGTCGACTTGGGGGTGGCGGGAATTTTCCCGCCAGTCCTGCTTGGCTGAATTTGAATTCTGAATTCAAATTTGAACTGTTTTTGAACTTGAAATTTTCTGAAAACTTTGATGGGCCATAACTTGGTCATACGGACTCCGATTTCCGAAAACTCGGACTCTATTTCGCGTATTTTTCCGAGACGAACACAATGGCACAACCCGTTTCCCTTGATTCAGAATTTATCATTTAATTCTGCCTTGATTTATGTTACAACATGTGATTCAAAAATACGGGTTGTTACAAACTTCTTCTCGTAAATTCCCATCTGATCGAAGGTGTGCTTGAAGATGACGTTAACAGCTCTTTCGGTATCCACCAATATTTTAGAAATGACCGAAAGCCCTATCTGTGCCGTTATCATGAGGGGGTCATTATGTGGGTGACGGACTCCTTTCTTCATTTATTTTAGGGAAACCATGAGGTTATGCATTTTGAGGGCTTAACCCTCATTCTTCAATGATGGTTCCATTTGGATGAAGAAGATTCCCTCCGAAGCTTCTTTCAAGTATTGGTCCCTAGCTTTCGGACAGCTTCCGACAGGATATGGTCCCCCATGAATCACAATGATTCGGTTCACGGGAGGCCCCAAATCAAGGTTTTTCTCCTCTGTAGTGACTCTTGTCGTGTTTACCGAAACCTTCTACTGTCCGTCTACATGTTGAGCTGGTGCAGCTTTATTTGAAACAAACTCCTTTTGGTTCCCCTCTTGGATTAATTTCTGAATGATCCCATATAAGTCCTTGCCCTCGTCTGTCTTATGCCCGTTAACTTGCAGTATTTACCGCCGACATGAGGTTCGCGGCAGTTTTTGGCTTTGAACGAGGCCGTGAAATTATTGACCCTTCTTTTGCGATAGCATACACATAAGAGATGGGCTTGTTCAGGGCAACCGAGTTCATGTTAGAGTGTACCCATCTCGATCTTCTCTGATTCCCTTCCAGGAGCTTTTGTCTGAAGTTTGTCCTTCCTCCTTCTCTTCAAGGCCGAAACTTCCTTTTTGTGAAGTATAGTTCATCAATGCGGATAAACTTATTGGCTTAGAAATGGAAATATTGTAAATCCTTGTAGTCGTGGATATATAATTCCTTTCGGAAGGGGGTATTTTCTACCAACCCTAAATATATGGCGATCAGCTTATCGTGGTCATTCATATCTTTGGCTTTTAAGGCCTCGACGTTGAAACTTTTGAGGTAGTCCACGAGAGATTCCCCTTTCTCTGTTTGATGTTAGCGATGACCATATAATTACAGTTGGATCTTTGAAGATGCAGATCTACGCGGAGAATTCGTAGGAGAATTGTTTCCATGAGTAAATGGTGTTTTCGTTGTACTGGCGATACCATTTCGCCGCTGCACCTCGGAAGTTTCCTGGGAAGAGGCGGCATCTGACAGCTCCAAAAGCATTGTAAAGATCCATCTAGCTGTCAAAAGTCATCAAATGGTCGTAGAGGTCAGTGGTTCCCAAATATTTCATGGTTAGGACTTTGACTCTTTACGATATCACGGTGTTCATAATATCTTTAATGAAAGGGTCTACCCTCTCGTTGTTGTTAACCTTGTCATTCTGGGTTCTCTTCCCATTGCTTCCCAGCATGTCCTTGACAGTCTTCTGAGTGACATCCCTGTTGTAGGCTTTTGTGTTGTCAAAATTTTCTCTCTTGGGGTCATAGCCTTTGGAGGTAGAGCTCCGGTACTGTTCCTGCTCGCATTGATTTCCTTGATGATCTTTTACCGTCGGATGAGATTTCCTTTTCTTCGAAGAGGTTACTTTGGTCCTCCCTTTTGCTTCTGACTGTTGAACAGGGGCCTTCCTTTTTGGCTATTCGTTTGTCTCTTTCAAGCCAGAACTAGTGAGCCACGAGGACTTCCGTTCCTGTACCGCGTCGACCTGAGCCTGCATTTCGTGGAGTTGCTCTTCCAAAGCTAAGATCTTTATGACATTATCCCTCGTGGCGTTCAGATCTGGTAGTGGTTGCGGGTTTGACGTAGCCTTTTTCTCTTTATTATTTACGTAGAGTGCTAGCACCTCATTTCTTCAAGGGTGACATTGGGGTCTAGTTCTTTATTACGCTACTTTAGTTTCTTCGTCTTCATTGTTTCCTACCATGGAACGATGAATAAAACCATTTAGTTTAAAAAAATTAACCACAAGGCCAGAGGTTCAGGTCTACCTTCTAGCGCCAAAATGTTAATGATATTTTTTGTCAACACCAAAATTACAGAATGTAATATATGTATCCACAAAGTTCGCAGCGGCCATTACTCAGAATCCTTAGGCAATGATCCTGGATCTGGGATGGATTGGTTTCGAAACCATGGCCACTGCTCTATGCATTTCAACAAGAAGAAAACAGGCTAACGCCTCCCGTGAGTTCATGGATGAAAGCCTTGCAATATTCACTAACTTCAATGACTCCTTTGTAGTAGAACTTCCTGAAGGAGGAGTCTGAATTACAACGGTGATCGAGCTTGGAACTCATAGCCGATTTTGTCACATCGATACTTGGGAAAGGGTCAGGCTCAGTATGAGGGCATGGATCAATTATGGTGGTACCGTGAGGTGAAGAGAAAGGGGGGTTTCATATTCCTACAAAATCCCATTTCCTCCGCCACTGGAACACCTTGATTGATCCCCTCATCAGAAAGATTAGTGTAAACTCCTTGTTTCATCATTATGATACTACAAGAATATCAAATCGCAGGATGTATAGGACTCCGAATTCTCTATTTATAAATTGCAGATATATTACAAGAATTGATGATTCGCTATCCTTGAGAAAGAAGGAGCTAAATTGAGTAATGAAAGGTTCATCTATCTTTACGAATTATCTGGAGTCTTATTTATATAGAATCCAGTGTATTTCCATTGATAGGTTCTCGTCCTGGGCGATCCCTATCGGCTGCCATTTTCCTGTGTTTTAGGTATCGGCCTGTTGATCCTCCTCGCGGTGCCATCTACATCTTTTGAAGTGATGGTCTTTGGTGAATTGGGCTTTCTTCCAGGTGGAAGGGCTTGTTGCTGCAACAAATTGCAGGGGAATTTCGGATGTCATTTCGAATGCTCTCAGTGTCGGTCTTTTGCTGCGGGCTTTCGGATGTAGGCTTTTGGCTTTATTGTGGGTACTTGGAGGGGCTCGCCCTCATGCCGTGCGTAACTGTTTGTCGATTTAGAACTATTGGTGTTCAAGTACTAAGTGGATTAGTACGAGTAGCCTGTATCCTTTGATTGTACTATACACAAAAGAAATTATATGACTTCTTATATATCAAGTGATTTTAGATTTGACATCCATATTGATAATAGAACTGATGCAAGGCATAATAGAAATGGAAGTCCATAATATAAAAACCGCTTAGTGATTTCAAATTAATTATTGCATTGCTTGTTATTTTCGTTTATTAATCTGTGTTATGAAACGATCCAAACTTCCCAATCCCGGAGGAGTCCAGATTTTCATGAGAACATGACTCATCAGAACATAAACAATAGAACATTTCGTTGCTATTACAAATATATTACATCAGAGTACAAGAATATCACAGAATAAACTACATAGCAGCGGAATCAAAATGTATAAATACAATTCGTAGCGGAAAATATATCAATTAACAGAACTGAAAGAAATACACGGATACAAAGCTTTCCAAATATAGCTTTAGCTGTAAATCCAGGATCCTGTGAAAAGAAATATCTGTATATACCAAAACTACTTGCTGCCCATGTGGAAAATATGGGCACCCAGAGTTTAGGTACAAACAATAAACACTGAGTCTGTCATGGGACTGGTGTGAAAACAAAAACAGTTATTAGCTTTTATTTTAAAGTTTGATAAATCACGGGACCACGTTGTATAACATGGAACGGGATTATCCACCATGGATACCAGTGCATAAA
Organism: Allium sativum; assembly: GCA_030737875.1. Classification (NCBI taxonomy): domain Eukaryota; kingdom Viridiplantae; phylum Streptophyta; class Magnoliopsida; order Asparagales; family Amaryllidaceae; genus Allium; species Allium sativum. Next base: position 654,794,987 of record CM060918.1, on the reverse strand, counting down.
AATAAACAACGCAATGCTAAAGAGAAAAATGAAGCTATTATAAGACTCAGGTCCCATCACACAATGAATGCAGTCGAGGATACCAAAATATTACGTTGTGATATAGGTTTACAACTAAAACCTTAAAATCTCGTATTGGAAATTCGATTCCATCTATGAACAAAGGCAAAGGATATTCCTTCTGATTTCGAGACACACAAGCAATGTCTTAGGAATCGGACGCTGGCGAGCCCTTGGATTGACAGGGTCGGTCGTCCGTCGATGATTGGCAATACCATAAACATTATGTTAGATGGTCTATCGAACCTCCAAAATGGTTAGTCACGCCGACCATCTAGAACCTTTTAGTCGGTTATATCAATTCCGAGGTACCACGCTTTCCATCAATAAAGTTTTCCAACATCCACATAAGTAAACAGTCTGGTCTCCATACCATGACATTACGCGTAGTTAGAAACTAACATATGTCCATTTCCCTGTGGTCCCTAATCCCGTTTTAGGTTCATAACGGGCAATGAAGCTCGCGAATTATCACTACACAAAGCTATGCTATTTAAAGCTGTGCTTTGATCATCAACGACAAGACTCTGCTTTTCAACAAAAGCCTTGATCATTTGCATCTCAGCATGCCACGCCATCATTCCATATCGTACCAAAGATTTCCACCAATAGATAACCTCTAAGCTCATACGTATCAGATAAGGGTTTCAAGTAAGAGAATAAATTTTCCGCCACCAAAAATAAATATATTTAGCATAGATCAACAAATACATTATAGAAGAATACAATGTCAGACATACCATATATTTACAAGTCCATTATGGGTCTGAACAAAACCGGAGGCACCGAATTCCTCGTCCCATATGTCCAATACATGAGAGAGGCACTCACATATCCGGTCGAACTCCAAGTACGCCTGGAAGATCACCACTTTATACCTTGTCTTGGGTGTACATACCAATCAAGACATCAGTAATCATCCATTCGATGTGAAGATCTCCGGTCTTCAACCATCGTATTCATCATCAACTTTCAATCGTCGTATCAATTATTTAGAATGGGTTAAACCTGGTCTTTCCGAATAACTTGCGTATCTTATAATCAAGTGCTATAAAAACACATCATATGACTCATTCCAATTTAGAATATTGTTTTTTTCAACTATTCACATCTTTAGGGAAAAGTTCCCGTTAATTTTATCAAAGATAATTTCGTTCAAATTTATTCATTAATCTTCCTTTGGATATCCATTCCAATAGATTTTATTAACTAGTCGGGATTATCGGGCCTTACCGAAGTAACCATTTATTTTATTAACCCAATCACAACCTATTCATCCCATGGAGAAAAACTAGTAGTTCTCCATATCTAACACCCACTGTGTTACCAGTAAATTTAAGTACCATTTCACGTTCAAATCTAATTATATATTTAACTATAGCCTGGAGTAAAACTTGTGGTACTCCATTCTCGATCATTTCAAAAATTCGGTAATATTAATTACACCATTCTCATCCCAATCTAATTAAAAATTCATTAAAACTCTAGTCTAGTTTTAATCTCAAAAATCATTCCTTAATGATTATTCAAATTTTATGAAATAAATAATGTCTTTAACTGGGTTAAAGAACCAATGTCATTATAACACAATTCACAATAAACCCAAAACAACTTTCATTAAATATGGAATCTTCACGGAAAATAGATCAATATATAATTGATATAAATTTCCATATTTGAATAATAATATAAATGGAATAACGGCCAAGACTTTTAAATTCCATATATGGTACTGGCCTTCCTTTATAGAAGCTCATCTCGACTATTACCAAATCGAATTCCATTCAATTCCAATTTAATTTGGAAAATTTACATTAAGTATTAATAAAAAGATTTATAAATTCCAAATCATAACATTACTGTTAATTGGGTTAAACATCAAATGTTATTTAAAACACTGTTCACGATAAACCCAAGGTTCCAATTTTTATTCAATTCCAATTAAATATTAATTAATTGGTAAACTTCTATAAATCTTGATTAAAAGATTTATTCTTTTCTCGAATGGGTTTAAGAATAGTGTTATTTAAGACAATATTCATGACAAACCCAAAATCCAATTTGATATCAAATATAAGGCTCTGAATAGAAATCATATCGGATCATATTCAATATCAAATTCTGAAACCAACGTATATCGTATTGGGAATAACGATATCTGTATCTTCCAAATTCACCAACAATATCCGTACAATCACAGAATCCAATATCGAAATATTCCAAAGATTATTTCTATTTAAATCCGTTTCAATTTATATGGAATTCCTGGTTATGTAAAAACCCATTTACAAATCCATTTTATTCATCTAAAAACATTGGATTATTATTCTAGTTAATATAAAGTTCATTAGGATAAAAATATCTTTTATCTTTACATATGTGGGATATTTCATCCAAATTATTTCCAAATCATTTATTAAGATTTTACATAAGTTTTCCAAATTTTTAATAATTTTATTAAAGCCTGTACAGTCGGTTTCCAGTAACGGCCATCGAACTGCATCCATAACGACCTTTTCTGAAACTGATTTGGACACATCTTCAAATACAACCCTTTGATTTTAAATCACTTACTATCATTCGAAAGATCTTTTCAATACGATCCCAACGTTTCCGGTTTTAGGAGAAGCCGACTGTCGGATCTCCCGTTACATCAATTTGAAGTCAATGGTCGAAATTCGCGAACGGTCACTGAGCGGCGCATTCCATTCAAGCCATTATATATATATATATATATTATATCGTCGATTTCCATTTAAAACGTATTTTATAAATCGTTTATAAATTCATTTTAAAACAATTTCAACTCATTTTCAAATTTAAATCAAAATTGAATATTCCATATCATTATGATGTAAAAATGATAATATTTTCAAAATGTCTGATTTTGAAATCCATTTCTCTTTCGTATCTATTCATAAAATGAATCAAAACGATCGATAACTCGTTCGAGTTAAAATTGCGTTCAACTACTTAACTCGGCTTCACATTTTAATATTTTTGTGTCCATCCAAAATCGGACATCAAAATCATGATTATAATTCTTCTCCGAATATTATTTTAAAATATTCATTATTTCCGAATTGGATTGTGACTCAATCAATTACCATATAATTTTAATTATATGGATTTCATACATCGCATGTATCCAACAATAATGATAAACAATCATTAAACATTCAAGCAATATCCAAAGTGCAATTTACAACTGTATAAGCATCAAATAATTAAATAACGCTTACAACACTCTATCAATCAATCGATCGACATGCAACTAAACAATTGGGATTAGTGTAGGTCAAATCAACCTAATACCCGTGTGGGGTTTCATCCAACAAATACTGATCATTATTTGAGCATTTGGGCGATTTGTAAAAATTTACCATCCCAATCAAGATCAGTTAAATAGGTGTACCTAAGCAAGTCGTCCGACTGGTGAATGAATATTTATTCCATTTTCGACTATCATATTTTTTATTTTTATACATTGCTTTTTCAGAAAAATTCGCCATTATAACGGCGCTATTTATAGAACCAGAGTAATATCTAAGCACATCCCCTCTCCTATACAGTTTTGCGCCATATACAACAATATCAATCATAAGTCATCAATTCATAATCACAGTCACAACCCAAAAATCAAACACAGTTTGCAAGAAATAGTGACAGGAGCTACTAAGCCCCATTTACAACCTATGATATAATAACATAACAAAAATGATTTGAGTGAGAGAGTTCTCACATTCGTTTCCACTCCGCTAGTCTTTAATTGACGATTTGAATTTAAATCTGCCTTAAATTTCAACTTGCTCCAAATTGGACCCAGTCAGTTTTGTTGTGATGCTCTCGACTTCATGATCGCAATGGATCCTGTTTCGTACGATTTGGAGTTCATGGAAAAAAGTTATTATCATACTAAGTTTAATTAAATAATTAAATTAATTAAAATTAAATTAACCTTTCAAATCTTGTTCAATAGTCGTTCCCCTTGGCCAAGCTTCCACCGTCGTCGATCTGGACCACCGGATGCTTGACCGGCCCTACCATCGCCTCCGTGCCTCCTCGACGCACCACCACCTGAAGCCCCCTCGCCTGTAATGCCTCCAATGACACTAGTTTCATGATTGCCCCAATTTACGATCGCCTAGGAATTCTCCGCCATCGCGCCACCTCATGATCGCGGAACACCGCCTCCGCCTCGCCAAGCCAAATCTTTCCCTTCGATGTCCATCGCCTAACATGGCCTGTGACAGCCGTCACAAGTCAACATTCATTCGCAGCTCCACTAAATTGCTGGCTTTGTTTCTTCTTGAGATTCCCGCCACCTCAGGTGTGACGGCCCACTCCGCACCAACCGGTGTTTCCAATGAAATTGCGGTGTTCCAATGTCCAATTATCACGGGACGGTCTCCAAAGAAAGGAAAAGAAAGGAATTTTGAACCGACAAGGAACCTGTAGCATATCTCACAGCACATGGGATAAAATATAATAATAACATACTTCGACATAAAACAAGCGAGACAGTGCATAAGCTGAAAACTAAACATCGTAGCAACGGAAAATCCAAATACAGCTTATGTTCCACTTCATCATTATTACAACTTTAAAACTGTCTCTAGAGAAAAAGAAAGGAAAGGTACACTACTAATGCCCAAAGTAGTGACCCGCAGCGACATAGGGAGAATATATAAAGAATAGTACATGTAAGCCTCCTACTCGTCTCCGGACAACTACTCATGCATAATCACCTGACATGCCTCTAGTCTGCCCGTTTAATAGCACCCAGATTAATAAGATGAGACATAAAACTCTGGGTCAGACAAAAGACTGGTATGAGCGATAAGCAGCATAACAAAACAATAACAGGTATACTAAACCACTCCTGAACCTAGACCTGCAACCAAAGAGTTAGCACAACAACATATACAATACTCTAAGGTAACACTAACATAAAGTGTCAAGATAACGGGGAAGGGGTGTGCATGTCACAATTATGTCAAACAATCAGGCACAACAACCATCCTCACATCTCCCACTCAGTGCGTAAAGCATACGATATCCACCGCCTTCATCACCCAAATCCTTATTATGATCACTCTGCCCCATGGAGTCATGGCGACTCCACTGCACTGATCCATACCCACTAGTCCTTGCTATGTCCACTCTGCCCTATGAAGTCATAAAAACTCAATTGCACTGGCTCATAGCCATGCTACGATCACTTTGTCCCATGGGGTAATAACTACCCCACTGCACTGATCCGTAGCCTATCATCCGTCTTGGTGGTGAATCAAAGTTATGGACATTGATAACCTCTTTGCACAGGTCCCACAACAAAGTCCAATCATGAAGTTCACTCATTTGTTCCCATCTTAATCCTGACTAACGACTTCCCATTTGGACTACCTTTGCATCTCGGGTTTTAGTCTCCTCCGTATTGGTTTAGAAAACAACTTCCATTTGGATAAGTCCTCTTTTCCTCGTTCGGTCCACGGTTATCAACCCCGTTCGGGTCGGGTCGTGTCATCATGCCAAGGTCGGATCGGTCCGTGATGCTCCATCCAGGTCGATTTATGACCCTCTTGTGAGTTCATATCGTGATCTCCCCCTCTGGGTCGGTTCGGGTTCCTCCTCCGGGTCGGCTCGTGGTCTCCGTCCAATCCAGTTCGTAGTTGGCACATCGGTTCATGGACACCAGAAGGTTTGGGTCAGTCCTCTTGGCTTGAGCGGGTCGGGGTCGTGGAGTGCTCCATGAGTGAGGTCGGGTCGGATAGCTTCAGATGTGAGCAGGTCGATTCGTGGTCTTCTGGAGCGGTTCAGTGCTTCTCCAGGGGAGCGGGTCGGGTCGTCCCCCACCGATCCAATCTGGTTTGGGTCAATATCCTGCACTGTTTCCTGCAACTTTTCCAACAACAGTTTACGCTACATGACGGCGTTTTTGTCCATTCTAACTGTTCTAATCAATCACAAAGCATACCATACAGTCAAAGAAACATAGAGAATCAACAATAAACACCAAATCAACAATTTAATGTGACAATATGGATCAAACATTCCAAAAAACCTATGTTTCCCCCTTAATCCCTCTTAGTCATGTTTAAGCATACAATTAGCAAAACTTATCCAAATCAGCCCAAATTTCTATCAGATCCTTAAAATAATATTTTAGAGTTTTACAAATTTTTCCAGATTTTTCTGAGTTATAATTTCGCTAATTATAACTAATCGCCCCTAATTAGCCGTAATTAGTGAAAAACAATGCTAATCACTCACCTTAGCCACAAATAAACTCAGATCTGAAAGTTTTAGACAAAATGGTTCGGATTTCAATACACTCCAGCAGCTCTACCTCGATTTCTGTGCTAATCCGCTTTGATTTGATGTAGATTTGGCTTAATTAGCGATTATAAGGTGATTTGGGGTGTTTTAGCAAGTGGAGGCCATTGCTAGGGCTCAAAGGTTGTATGTGGCGACCAAGAAATGAAATAAAAACTTATTTACTAAATCATCCTAGGCCTCCCATTGTCCTAATCCCGAAATGGGTTATGGGCCCTCTTGCTAATCTTCCTAATTAGGCTCGGTTAAGCTGTTTTTCACCTTCTAAACCTTGTTTCAGCCATATCTCCCAAACGGTGATTCCGTTTGGCTAATGTGACCACTCAAAAGTTAAACCATCACCTGGATCTAATGGAAGTGGTTTCAAGTCAAAATTCCTTTTCAATCAAAAGTAATGGCCAAAACAAGATCAGCTAGGTGCAAAACGGCAATTTAAAAATCGGAAAAAATCATGACGATGGGAAATGACCCTAATAGTCGTCTCCCAAAGTTACATGGCTATACAACTTCGCACGAGAAAGAAATAAATATTCTACGATCCTTCGATGCGTAGAATGCGGGTCGTTACATTCCCCCTTCCCCCACCCCCTTACAAGAAATTTCGCCCCGAAATTTCTTAACTAAGAAACAAGCAAAGGATCCCGCATGCCTATCAACCATTCAAAACAATCAAACATACAAAAACAAACAAACAATTCTATCCTAGCATGCAGAAAACTAAGTCGCAATTAAAGTCTTACCAAGCAAAGAGTTCTGGATACGTCTTCCTAATGCTCTCCTCCATCTCCGAAGTACAGTCATTCTCATTCTCGCCCCACTGAACTTTGACTAGATTCACCGCTTTCCTTCTAAGTTGCTTCGTATCGTGCTCTACAATACAAATCGGCTTGCAGTTCCCAACTGCCTCGGGTTCTACTTCGATATCATCCAACTGATCAAGTGAAATAGTCATATCGTGGTCGTGCTCGAATTTCCTTAACTAGGAAACATGAAATACGTTATGAACTCCTGCCATCTTCTCTGGTAATTCTACTTCAAATGGAGCCATACCGATACTGGATTGATAACTGTTGTTATATGCAAACTCTACTAGATGCAAATGGTCATCCCATGATCCACCAAAATCTAAAACACAAGCTCTTACGAGATCTTCTAATACATGATTCACCCTCTCTGTCTGACCGTCGGTTGGAGGATGATACGTGGTACTGAGATGTAATTCTGATCCAAAAGCCTCTTGTAAGCTCTTCCAAAATCCACTAGTAAATAACGAATCTCGGTCACTCACAATGCCTTTGGGTACTCCATGAAATCTTACAACCCATTTCATATACAGTTCAGCTAACTTAGCTACTGTTCAATTCGACTTGACGGTTATAAACTTCACACTCTTGGACAATCGGTCCACAATCACCCAAATTGTATCATGGCCTGATATAGTCAGTCCTTGACAACCCATCAATGAAATCTAGTGAGACTTGTTCCTATTTCCATTATGGAATTTCGAATGGTTGCAACAAGCCACTAGGCTTATTTTGCTTAGCTTTAACTAGCTGGCAATTCATGCATTTGAATATAAACTTCCAAACGTCTCTTTTCATCCCTTCCCAGTAGTAGGTCTGCTTCATGTCTTGATACATTTTGTTACCACCAGAATATATAGTCAGTTTTGAGTGATGGCATTCTCTAAGCACTTCATCCCTCAATCCATTGACATTGGGTACAACTTGTCTCCCATTCTTTCTAAGCCATCCATCTCGATCAGGCCCGTACTTATTCATCCCCTCGTCGATACCCATCTCTAACTTGGAGATGATTTCCAATAGATTAGGATCGTCCCTCTGACTGGAACCAATCTGCTCAATCAAAGTGGGTATGATCGTCAAACTTGCTAACATTTCTGGATCCAACTCGCACTTTGGTCTGAAATCATACCTAGCGATATACTCCAATTGCTTCCATTCCAGAAACATAGCCCCTAAACTGGCATGTCTCTTACTCAAGCCATCAGCTACCGCATTGCCTTTTCCTGGTGTATATGCGATATCAAAATCATATGAAGCCAAGAATTCTAACCATCTCTGCTGACAAAGATTCAAATCCTTTTGAGAGAAAAGATACTTTAATGATTAGTAAACAACTCGAATCTTTCTCCCAAGAGATAATGTCTCCACATCTTTAATGCAAATACGATCGTTGCCAATTCCAAATCATGGGCAGGATATCTTTTCTTGTGCGGATTCAGTTGCCGACTAGCATAAGCTTCAACCCTACCTCCTTGCATCGATACAGCACCTAGTGCGGTACCATATGCATATGTGTATACCTTCATCTCTTCATTCCCTTTAGGAATGACTAATACTGGTGCATGCGTCAACTTTTCCTTTAGAATCTTAAATGCATTTTCACACCTTTCATTCCGAACGAAAGCCTGATTCCTCTTGCTTAACTGAGTTAACGGTGTAGCTATCTTGGAGAAGTCTTGGACTAGCGATAATATCCAGCTAATACCAAGAAACTTCTTATGTCTGTTGCGTTCTTGGGCGTAGACCAATCTTGTACCGTAGCCACCTTCGCAGGGTCCACGACAATACCACTCTCTGAAACAACATGGCCCAAGAATTTCACTTCCCTCCTCCAGAAGTGACACTTAGAAAACTTTGCTTTCAATTGGTGTTTTCTAAACACATCCATCACCATGCTCAAGTGTTCCTTGTGTTCTTCCTCTGTCCTCGAATAAACAAGTATGTCATCCACAAACAATAGAACAAAAAAATCCAACTGATCTCTGAATACCCTATTCATAAGATCCACAAAACATGCTGGTGCATTGGTCAACCCAAATGGCATGACCAACCACTCATAAAATCCAAACGGCGTTCGAAATCTCGTTTTAGCTATACTCTTAGCTTCCACCCTAAGCTGATGAAAACCTATCACGAGATTCAACTGGGAGAACACTCTTGCACCACTCAACTGATCAAACAAATCATATATCCGCAGTAGAGGATACTTATTCTTCCTCGTCACCTTATTCAACTCGCGGTAGTCTGCACACAATCGAACGGAACCATCTGCCTTGGTAGCAAACACAACTGGTGCTCCCCACTCGGAGACACATTTTCTAATAAATCCCTTCTTCAAAAGATCGCTCACTTGCACCCCGAGCTCTCGCTTCTCCCTTGGTGCCATACAACGAAGTGGCATCACTATAGGTCTGGCATCTTTAACTAAATCAATACGGAACTCAATCTCTCGTTGCGGTGGAAGTCCGGTCACTTCCTCGAAGACGCCCGGAAACTGACCGGCCACGGGCACATCTGACAACTCATCATGCTGGATGTCGAGGGAATTTAGAAAACTAGCCTTTACCCCATCACTAGGTAGACCACCAAATACTACCCTCCGCCCATCATTCGCTATAACTGTCACCAAAAAGCCCTCACAGTCTACCACTACCCTGTACCTTTGGAGCCAATCAACTCCAAAATAATGCCAAACCCAGTAAAGCCCAAAACAAAGCAATCACAAGCAAACATACATCCATGACTCGATAAGACCACAATACACAATTCATTCTAAGGCTAGTCGAAGCACTAATTAGGGTCGTTACTGCTAAAGGTCTATGGACTATCTCGGGTTCCAATCCCAACCTAACTACCAGGTCACTAGATATGAAGGAACGGGAAGCTCTGGTATCAGACAATACTCGAATAGGAACATCATAAGCTGAAAGAATACCTTGAATGACAACATTCTTTCCCTTCTTCGCCGCAGTTAAGGCATTCGACGAAGAAGGAACAACACTAATACCAAAAGCTTTCACAATCTGCTTTTCTTTAGGGGGTTGCGGACACTTATCCTTGTGATGTCCCACTTGGCCGCAGTTGAAACACTTCATGTCTGCTAGCTTTGCTCGACATTCTTTAGCATAATGGCCATTCTTACCACAGCTAAAGCACTCAATATCTTTCTAACTCTTTTTCTAACCATCCTTAGCTTTGTTCTGCTTCCTTTTGTTCTAAGAATTATTCTTGCCTCGACCGCTTGCTTGCGGCTTTGGCCCCTCTGCAGATGCAACAGCGACTTCACTCCTGTGCTTAGGATAAAGGCTCTCTGACCTCAATGCTTTCCCAACAATCGATTCAAACGTCTCATCGATGTGGTTTATAAGCCTTTCCCCCAAGTATTGTCTAAGCCTGTTACGAACTTCTCATTTTCCTTCTAGGGAGTGTCGATAAGAGGTGGTCCATACTTCGATAAAGTATCGAACTCAGAAATATATTCCGAAACTGCCCTACCATTCTGCTTAAGCTTCAAGAACTTCCTAAACAATTCTGATTTCTGAGTAGCTGGGACGAACTTATCACTAAATCAGGCCTTAAACTGATCCCAAGTAAATTGATCCTCGGGGGTAGCTGCCTTAATAGCGTTCCACCAATTCATAACCCGTCCTTGCAGCTGACGGGATGCTAGCTTTCTCTTCATCGCATCCTCGATACCCAAATCTTCGAACATACACTCACAGCTATCCAACCAATCCCAAACATCCGTAGCCAACTCCGTTCCGTGGAACGGTTTCCCTCCAAGACTAGTGTAGTCCTTATAGAGCTTAACGAAATTGGCCCTAGGCACCTGCACCGCTGCTTCACCACCATTTGCAACATTAGGAGCTGCCCTCTGAACATCCCTAAGCATCTCTCTCATGAGGTCAGTGAACATCGTCCTCATAACTTGAGCATTCCCATTATTAGCTCCTCTACCAGCAACCCTAGTATGTCGGCTCATCGTTCGATCAATAAGGAGAAAACAATTAACCATTTCTTCAGTGGTGCCAGTGCAATGCGACTTCATCCTTAAATATACTAATAGTATATATATAACTTTTGAAAACGAAAATATAACCAATACGCGCTCTCATATACATACTATCACTCCCTGGTGTCTTTCCCTAGGTCAAATACACAACCTAGAACTCTGATACCAAATGAGACGACCTACCACGCATCAGTCGACGTTTCCAATGAAAGTGTGATGTTCAAATGTCCAACTAGCACGGGACGGTGGCCAACGAAAGGAAAAGAAAGGAATTTTGAACCAACAAGGAACCTGTAGCATATCTCACAGCGCATGGGATAAAATATAATAACATACTTCGACATAAAACAAGCGAGATAATGCATAAGCTGAAAACTAAACATCGTAGCAGCGGAAAATCCAAATACTGCTTATGTTCCACTTCATCGGTATTACAACTTTAAAACTGTCTATAGAGCAAAAGAAAGGAAAGGTACACTACTAATGCCCAAAGTAGTGACTAGCAGCGACACATGGAGAATATATAGAGAATAGTATGTGCAAGCCTCCTGCACGTCTCCGGACCGCTACTCGTGCATAATCACCTGACCTGTCTCTAGTCTGCCCGTTTAAGAGCACCCAGAGTAATAAGAAGCGATATAAAACTCCGGGTCAGACAAAAGTCTGGTATGAGCGATAAGCAGCAAAACAGAATAATAACAAGTATACTAAACCATACCTGAACCTGGACCAACAACCAAAGAGTTAACACAACAACATGTACAATACTCTAAGGTAACACTAAAATAAAGTGTCAAGATAAGGGGGAAGGGGTGTGCATGTCATAATGATGTCAAACAATCAATCATAGCAACCGTCCTCACATCTCTCACTCAGTGTGTAAAGCATACGATATCCGCCTTGATCATCCAAATCCTTGCTATGATCACTCTGCCCAACGGAGTCATGGCGACTCCACTGCACTGATCCATAACCACTAGTCCTTGCTATGTCCACTCTGCCCCATGAAATCATAACAACTCCACTGCACTGGCTCATAACCATGCTACGATCACTCTACCCCATGGTGTAATAACTACTCCATTGCACTGATCCATAGCCTAACATCCGTCTTGGTGGTGAATCAAAGTTATGGACATCGATAACCCCTTTGCACACGTCCCGCAACAAAGACCAATCATGAAGTTCACTCATTAGTTCCCATCTGGATCCTAAGTAACGACTTACCATTTGGACAACCTTTGCATCTGGGGTTTTGGTCTCCTCCGGATCGTTTTGAAAAATAGCTTCCATTTGGATCAGTCCTCTTTTCCTCGTTCGGTCCATGGTCTTCAACCCCATTCGGGTCGGGTCGTGTCATCATGCCAAGGTCGGATGGGTTCGTGATGCTCCATCCAGGTCGACTTGTGATCCTCTTGTGAGTTCGGATCGTGATCTCCCACTATGGGTCGGGTCGGGTTCCTCCTCAGGGTCGACTCGTGGTCTCCGTCCATTCCAGTTCGTAGTTGGCACATCGGTTCGTGGACACCAGATGGTTTGGGTCGGTCCTCTTGGCTCGAGCTGGTCGACGTCGTGGATTGCTCCATGAGCGAGATCTGGTCGGAGAGCTTCAAATGTGAGCAGGCCGATTCGTGAGCTTCTGGAGCAGTTCGGTGCTTCCTTAGGGGAGCGGGTTGGGTTGTCCCCCACCGATCCGATCCGGTTCGGGTCAATATCCTGCACAGCTTCCTGCAACTTTTCCAGCAACTGTTTACGCTACATGACGGTGTTTTCGACCATTCTAACTGTTATAATCAATCACAAAGCATATCATACACTCTTAGCAATATAAAGAATCAACAATAAACACCATAACAACAATTTAATTTGACAATATTGATCAAACATACCCAAAAACCTATGTTTTCCCCTTAATCCCTATTAGTCATGTTTAAGCATACAATTAGCAAAACTTATCCAAATTAGCCCAAATTTCTATCAGAGCCCTAAAATAATATTTTTAGAGTTTTACAAATTTTTCTAGATTTTTCTGAGTCATAATTTCGCAAGTTATCACTAATCACCCCTAATTAGCCGTAATTAGTGAAAAAAACAATGTTAATCACTAACCTTAGTGTAACACCCCACCTCCGCCAGGGTGTCTCTTGCAAGCACTCTGACTTTGGAGGGGCGTTTGAATCAGGTAAACATGCATAACGATATATCAAGGCAGAACAATAACATATGTATATATGTAAAAAGAGTAAATAACATAGATAAAACAGCGGAAGATTTTAAACCATTTCAAAACAAGTCTGGTACAACATAATATCAATTTTCCAAATAAACAAGTCTAGTACATAAAACTGGAAGCTGAAAAGGAAAACATAAAGTAGCTATCCCCAAAATGGAAAACCATAGCAAGCTCAAGTCCAAAGCATACATGAGTTATCCCAGAAAGCAGCTAAGATCCAAGCTAAGTACCGGTATTCCCACCCTGTAAACCTGGGGGGGGGGGAACGAAAGAAAAGAGGCGAAAGAAAACTGGTCAGTCAAAAAGACTGAGTAAGCCCTACTACAATCAATGTAAACTGATAAAGTTAACTGGCATGAGCAGCAGGTATGAACATAAGGATAACAACATAATAGCATGATGATTTACTATCAAGGTAGATAAAGGTGTCATCGCATAATCAGGATTAAGGTTTTGCACCACAGGTGTACTAGCTAACTAACATCTCATGTATAATCAAGAATTCATCCCTTGGCCTAAACTTGGCCCAGTATCAGGTGTTTGACTCAAACCAAGATCCTACTTCTTGGTACCAATTCTAGTATAACCGGATTAGGTGTTACCCCAATGTTCACATCGAAACAGGACGGAACAGAATGGTCCATGCAGAAATAGAGTTTGGGGAAAATGGGCTTTTACCGTCCTAACCAATAAAGTACAGAAACGGAATGCTAACAATAACGGGCTTTTACCACCCTAACAGATAAAGTACAGAAACGGAATACTAACTGTAATGGGCCTTAACCACCCTAACAGATAAAGTACAGAAAAGGAATGCTAACAAAAATGGGCCTTTACCACCCTAACAGAACGGTACCACACAGAAACAGACGGGTGTTGCCACCCAACACAACAGACGGTACAAACAGAATCAGACAGAACTAAGTGTACCATAAATCCTACCCAAGCGATCGGCTCCCTAATACATAAATACCCTGTGTCGGCCCCACGATAGGGTGTATCACTCCCTAAAGTGGCAATCAATTGGCACAGGAATATTTACACATGTCACAGAGTCTTACATCCTCAGAGGCAGACCGGGATCCATGCACGCACATGACCCGGATGGAACGCACCATCAACACCCATCGCCATTATCAGAATGAACCACTTATAGTTAGTTCAGTAAGCGTGCCCGGACCCTACCTATAGTTGGGTCAATGTTTTGATACCAGAAAGGGTTACTGGCTAATATGGGTCCCAAACAACAGATGACACAAGTATTCCCCCTTGTGTCCCCAGACTATCAGATTCAGATTAACTTATTAACAGAGTTCAGACATACCAGGTTCAGACGATCAGTTTTCAGACTAACGGATCAGATAACAGATTTACAAACTTGCCTAACTTGATGTGGGTCCTGCAGATCCGCAAAATAGGTTCGTTTAATTTATTCCAATCAAGTTAGTTTATCTAGACCAGGTATCAAATTGGTTCTCAGTCTTACCAAATTACTGAGTTGGATTGGTTAAGAATAGTTCAACTTAACCCCGTTAAATTACCGAGTTCAGATTGGCTAAGTGTAGGTTAACTTCACCCCGTCAAATTACCGAGTTCAGATTGGTTAAGTGTAGGTTAACTTAACCCCGTTAAATTACCAAGTTCAGATTGGTTAAGTGTCATAAGTCAGATTTACTTAACCCTAATCATATAGCATTAATTAATTAATGCGCCTTAACCTCTCACATTAGACTTTGTTGCGGTTACTAGTTAAGCCGGTCGGTTCCGGGTAGCTTTACACCACAACTTGGTCTAACCTCGGGTTCAAGGTACAACATGACCAACTTCTCACATTGGGTCCTATTGTTTGTAGCAACTAGCTAGGCCGGTCGGTTCCGGGTAGGTTTATGCTACAAACTCAACCCAACCTCGAGTTGGTCACACTTATCTTTTCTAAGTGTAATGTCCATCATGTTTCCAAAACATATTACAAATTTTCAAGCAATTGGGTAGACCTAACTTAATAGGTAAATTCCCAATGGGTAGACCTAACTTAATAGGTAAATTCCCAAGCTCATGTTTTTATGTCTTTTAAGTTTACCCAACCCCAAACGCAATCCCATCGCTTACATATCGCAATAGCGCATAAAGGATAGAAAGAGGGAACTTGGCATAATCGTGACATAAAAGTGTGAAAGCCACAAGTTCAACATGGTGGCATATGAAAGGTTAATGTGTTCATACACTTGCATATTACATTCTTAGGCCCAAAAAGCATGCATAAAACCAAACTTGGCATGTTCATGATACATGGTGCTAAATGACATGTAGGAATGGCCATAAGTTCGCATTTAGCCTCACATGCAAGTTTTCATATGTGATATGATAACTTACATGTTGCCAAAAATGCAACCTTTGGCATAAAGCTTGAAGCTTTATGTTCACATACTCAAGATAAGCTTGCATAACATGATAACACGAACCATATGATCATCCCAAACTTGCATAACATACTTGCATACCATATGACAACTTGCATATAAACTTGCATATTACAACATGATAACTTGCATATCTTAGCATAGTAAACTTTCATATTAACTTGCATATTACAACATGATAACTTGCATAACTCATCATAACAAACTTGCATAACATACATTTAACTTTAGAGTTTAAGTATGAAAGGAATAGGGCTTACAATGCTTATGCGGACTCAAATGAGTGTAGCAAATATAAGAAAACCCTTACGCAACCAATTAAACCCCAAAAATGCAAGCAAAATTGATCAAAACTCTTCCTTTATGATGCCAATAGAGAAACTTGACTTGAATGCAAGCTAATGATGATCATACAAGTCTAAAAACACTTGTATGCATGGAAAATCACGTAGAATTTTATTTAGGAATTTGATGAAGAGAGTGGAGGCCATGAGAGGATTGATTTTGCCATAGTTTAGTTGCTAGGATGAATAATGATGATTTAGGGTAGGTTAGAGTCTTATTTATAGATTAGGCAAGTGATTTAGGCCATAGGATTAAACCCTAGTTCCAATCTCATCCCTCAAAACCGAATCTGGCCCCCAAGCTCAACACAAACCCAAAATGGTGCACCAGGCAGGACTACTCGTCTGAGCCAAGTCGACAGCCAAGTCGATAGGGCTGTCGACCTGGTCAGACAAAGTCGACTCCCAAGTCGACAGGGCTGTCGACTTGGGTACTGTGGCGGGAATTCTCCCGCCTGGCCCAACTGGCCCAATTTTTCCAAATTCAAGGTTGAATTTGAAATCTGTTTTTACTTAAAAATTTTCTGAAAACTTCGTTGGGCCTTAATCGGGTCATACTGTCTCCGATTTTCGAAAACTCGGACTCTATTTCGCGTATTTTTCCGAGACGAACGCAATGGTGTAGCCCGTTTCTATTGATTCAGATTTTAGAATTAAATTCTGCCTCAATTTCTGTTATAACAGGTTTTTGAAAATACGGGTTGTTACATTCTCCCCTCCTTAAAGGATTTCGTCCCCGAAATCTTCAAGTTAGGAAGAACGTATCCTACCATCCAACCTCCATCTACTCAAAACATCATCCACGAGCAATCATTGTCCTTACAAGATTCTAAATGTTGTATGAACATATGCAAAGGTGTGTGTATATGTACTTGTCTAATGCAAATATCATCAATGCAAAGTATGTTGGTGAAATGAATCCATCATGTATGCAAATAGTCCTAATCATATAATACTATATGTGTGCACAAACATTCGTCCATATGCAACATCCATGTGCTGAATTAACCATTTTGCAACCATAAGAATTGAAAATGTACACACGTCCATATGCAATATGAGAGTGTATTTCAAGCCGATCTAGTGCCTAGCGTGTGTTTATGCATCCACGAGCAACCACTAGCACCCACTTGCATCCACTTGCAACCATCAACCATAACATGTCTCAAACACATGTTTACATCCATAGGATTCCTATCTCAACAAGATATAGTCGAGTGATGGAAGCGAGTACAGATGAAACAAAAACTTGGTACGTATACTTATAGACTACTAGTACAGATCAGTATTCCCCAAATGATTCTTAGGAAACTAAGCATGGTAGAAACCCAGAATGTATTTTTCATAGTCACAGATACTCTCAAATCCCAATTTATCACAAACAGATGAGTTATAACTCTCAGGGAGTTTGAGACCATTACCAGATCAGAAGCAAAACTTGCATTAAAGTTCTGATTTTCCATTACAGAATCAAGACACCAGAAAAAGAGTTTCAAACTGAAAATCAGACAAGGAAAATTAAACATCCTACAGACAAATTATTCTAGCCTAATCTATTCTCCTGCCATGCGAGTATTCACCGTTCCTTCCGATGTAGTCCCTTTCTTCTTCGGGCAGTCCCTAGTGAAGTGTCCCATCTCTCCACAGTTAAAGCAAGTGCCCTACCTCTTTCTGCAATACTTGTTTAGATGAGTTGAGCTTCCACAAGTAAAACACTTCTTTTCCTTCTTATCTTCAGACTTCTCCTTCTTTTGCATTTCCTTTTTGGGCCCTGTTTTCTTG
This sequence comes from Allium sativum, assembly GCA_030737875.1. Taxonomy (NCBI): domain Eukaryota; kingdom Viridiplantae; phylum Streptophyta; class Magnoliopsida; order Asparagales; family Amaryllidaceae; genus Allium; species Allium sativum. The sequence goes on along the minus strand of CM060918.1, from coordinate 654,776,994 downwards.
TTTTGAGACTCATTCACCTTGACCTCCTTCTTTGCACTCTTGTTCTCTTCATTGAGTAGGGCCAAATCTACCAATCTCTCAAATGTGGCCCCCATGGGCACATGAGACATAGCTAACTCCTGTAACGGCTCATTCAATCCTCTAGCAAAACGAAGAGCCTTCTTCTGAGTATTACTCACCATATCCAAGCCAAAACGAGCTAACTGATTGAACTTGTTCACATATTCTTTGACAGACAAGTCTCCTTGCTTCAAAGCAATAAACCTTTCCATTTGCAAATTCTCTTCAGTAGAAGACAGAAACTTAAGCCCGAATCTTGTCCTGAAATCGGCCCAAGTCTCAACGGGCCTGGTCGCGGTGGTGATTTCCCACCAATAAGCGGCTTCATCCTTCATAAGCCAAACCGCCAACAAGATCTTTCCCTGATCATCTAATCCAAAGATAGCGAATAAATCCTCGGTCTCTTTCAACCAATTCTGGGCCTCTACAAAAGTCTCGGTACCTAGAAAGTTCTTGCCACCCATTGCTTTGAAGTCCTTGCAAATCTTCGTGAACTCTACTGGAGGATACTGAGGGGGAGGAGGAGGAGGAACCTCAGCGACAAGAGGAGGAGGAACATTAACCACCGGAGGAGGAGTAACATTTGCGGGGCCGGCTTCGGTCGCCCTAGCCTCCACAAGTCTCCTATACCAAACAGGAACTTGCACTCCCTCTGGGATAAAAAAGTTGTCGGCCATACTGAAATGACGGAAAAGATAGATTTAGAATGATGAAACTTAAGAATAGATAACTAAGGATCGTGCTAATGGCTTTTTGGGGAATAGCCTTTAAAAATAAACTAGACTTTTCTTTGGAAAATGCTTTATACTTGGTTTTGAAAATAGTTTTCCAAAAGTTTTCTAAAAACCTTTTTGTTCCTTCTCGTAAACCATATGCTCTGATACCAAATGTAACACCCCACCTCCGCCAGGGTGTCTCTTGCAAGCACTCTGACTTTGGAGGGGCGTTTGAATCAGGTAAACATGCATAACGTTATATCAAGGCAGAACAAGAACATATGTATATATGTAAACAGAGTAAATAACATAGATAAAACAGCGGAAGATTTTAAACCATTTCAAAACAAGTCTTGTACAACATAATGTCAATTTTCCAAATAAACAAGTCTAGTACATAAAACTGGAAGCTGAAAAGGAAAACATAAAGTAGCTATCCCCAAAATGGAAAACCATAGCAAGCTCAAGTCCAAAGCATACATGAGTTATCCAAGAAAGAAGCTAAGATCCAAGCTAAGTACTGGTATTCCCACCCTGTAAACCTGGGGGGGAAACGAAAGAAAAGAGGCGAAAGAAAACAGGTTAGTCAAAAAGACTGAGTAAGCCCTACTACAATCAATGTAAACTGATAAAGTTAACTGGCATGAGCAGCAGGTATGAACATAAGGATAACAACATACTAGCATGATGATTTACTATCAAGGTAGATAAAGGTGTCATCGCATAATCAGGATTAAGGTTTTGCACCACAGGTGTACTAGCAAACTAACATGTCATGTATAATCAAGAATTCATCCCTTGGCCTAAACTTGGCCCAGTATCAGGTGTTTGACTCAAACCAAGATCCTACTTCTTGGTACCAATTCTAGTATAACCGGATTAGGTGTTACCCCAATGTTCACATCGAAACAGGATGTAACAGAATGGTCCATGCAGAAATAGAGTTTGGGGAAAATGGGCTTTTACCATCCTAACCAATAAAGTACAGAAACGGAATGCTAACAATAATGGGCCTTTACCACCCTAACAGATAAAGTACAGAAACGGAATACTAACTATAATGGGCCTTAACCAACCTAACAGATAAAGTACAGAAACAGAATGCTAACAAAAATGGGCCTTTACCACCCTAACAGAACGGTACCACGCAGAAACAGACGGGTGTTGCCACCCAACACAACAGACGGTACCAACAGAATTAGACAGAACTAAGTGTACCATAAATCCTACCCAAGCGATCGGCTCCCTAATACATAAATACCCTGTGTCGGCCCCACGATAGGGTGTATCACTCCCTAAAGTGGCAACCAATTGGCACAGGCATATTTACAGATGTCACGGCGTCTTACATCCTCAGAGGCAGACCGGGATCCATGCACGCACATGACCCGGTTGGAACGCACCATCAACACCCATCGCCATTATCAGAATGAACCACTTATAATTAGTTCAGTAAGCGTGCCCAGACCCTACCTACAGTTGGGTCAAAGTTTTGATACCAGAAAGGGTTACTAACTAATATGGGTCCCAAACAACAGATGACACAAGTATTCCCGTTGTGTCCCCAGACTATCAGATTCAGATTAACTTATTAACAGAGTTCAGACATACCAGGTTCAGACGATCAGTTTTCAGACTAACGGATCAGATAACAGATTTACAAACTTGCCTAACTTGATGTGGATCCTACAGATCCGCAAAATAGGTTTGTTTAATTTTTTCCAATCAAGTTAGTTTATCTAGACCAGGTATCAAATTGGTTCTCAGTCTTACCAAATTACTGAGTTGGATTGTTTAAGTATAGTTCAACTTAACCCCGTTAAATTACCGAGTTCATATTGGCTAAGTGTAGGTTAACTTAACCCCGTTAAATTACCGAGTTCAGATTGGTTAAGTGTAGGTTAACTTAACCCCGTTAAATTACCAAGTTCAGATTTGTTAAGTTTCATAAGTCAGATTTACTTAACCCTAATCATATAGCATTAATTAATTAATGCGCCTTAACCTCTCACATTAGACTTTGTTGCGGTTACTAGTTAAGCCGGTCTGTTCCGGGTAGCTTTATACCACAACTTGGTCTAACCTCGGGTTCAAGGTACAACATGACCAACTTCTCACATTAGGTCCTATTGTTTGTAGCAACTAGTTAGGTCGGTCGGTTCCGGGTAGGTTTACGCTACAAACTCAACCCAACCTCGAGTTGGTCACACTTATCTTTTCTAAGTGTCATGTCCATCATGTTTCCAAAACATATTACAAATTTTCAAGCAATTGGGTAGACCTAACATAATAGGTAAATTCCCAATGGGTAGACCTAACTTAATAGGTAAATTCCCAAGCTCATGTTTTTATGTCTTTTAAGTTTACCCAACCCCAAACGCAATCCCATCGCTTACATATCGCAATAGCGCATAAAGGATAGAAAGAGGGAACTTGGCATAATCATGACATAAAAGTGTTAAAGCCACAAGTTCAACATGGTGGCATATGAAAGGTTCATGTGTTCATACACTTGCATATTACATTCTTAGGCCCAAAAAGCATGCATAAAACCAAACTTGGCATGTTCATGATACATGGTGCTAAATGACATGTAGGAATGGCCATAAGTTCGCATTTAGCCTCACATGCAAGTTTTCATATGTGATATGATAACTTACATGTTGCCAAAATGCAACCTTTGGCATAAAGCTTGAAGCTTTATGTTCACATACTCAAGATAAGCTTGCATAACATGATAACATGAACCATATGATCATCCCAAACTTGCATAACATACTTGCATACCATATGACAACTTGCATATAAACTTGCATATTACAACATGATAACTTGCATATCTTAGCATAGTAAACTTGCATATTAACTTGCATATTACAACATGATAACTTGCATAACTCATCATAACAAACTTGCATATCATAAATTAACTTTAGAGTTTAAGTATGAAAGGAATAGGGCTTACAATGCTTATGCGGACTCAAATGAGTGTAGCAAATGTAAGAAAACCCTTATGCAACCAATTAAACCCCAAAAATTCAAGCAAAATTGATCCAAACTCTTCCTTTATGATGCCAATAGAGAAACTTGACTTGAATGCAAGCTAATGATGATCATACAAGTCTAAAAACACTTGTATGCATGGAAAATCACTTAGAAATTTATTTAGGAATTTGATGAAGAGAGTGGAGGCCATGAGAGGATTGATTTTGCCATAGTTTAGTTGCTAGGATGAATAATGATGATTTAGGGTAGGTTAGGGTCTTATTTATAGATTAGGCAAGTGATTTAGGCCATAGGATTAAACCCTAGTTCCAATCTCAGCCCTCAAAACTGAATCTGGCCCCCAAGCTCAACACAAACCCAAAATGGTGCACCAGGCAGGACTGCTCGTCTGAGCCAAGTCGACAGCCAAGTCGACAGGGCTATCGACCTGGTCACACCAAGTCGACTCCCAAGTCGACAGGGCTGTCGACTTGGGTACAGTGGCGGGAATTCTCCCGCCTGGCCCAACTGTCCCAATTTTTCCAAATTCAAGTTTGAATTTGAAATCTGTTTTTACTTAGAAATTTTCTGAAAACTTCGTTGGGCCTTAATCGGGTCATACGGACTCCGATTTTCGAAAACTCGGACTCTATTTCGCGTATTTTTCCGAGACGAACGCAATGGTATAGCCCGTTTCTCTTGATTCAGATTTTAGAATTAAATTCTGCCTCAATTTCTGTTATAACAGGTTTTTGAAAATACGGGTTGTTACACTTAGCCACAAATAAACTCAGATCTGAAACTTTTGGACAAATCGGTTCGGATTCCAATACCCTCTAGCAGCTCTACCTCGATTTCTGTTCTATTCCACTTTGATTTGATGTAGATTTGGTTTAATTAACGGTTAGAATGTGATTTGGGGTTTTTTACCAAGTGGAGGCCATTGCTAGGGTTCGAAGGTTGTAAGTGGCAGGTAAGAAATGAAATATAAACTTATTTACTAAGTCATCTCAGCCCTTCCATAACCCTAATCCCGAAATGGGTTATGGGCCCTCTTGCTAATCACCCTAATTAGGCCCGGTTAAGCAGTTTTTCACCTTCTAAACCTTGTTTTAGCCATATCTCCCAAACGGTGAGTCCGTTTGGCTATTGTGACCAGTCTACAGAAAGGTAAACCCTTATTAGAATCAAATGGAAGTGGTATCAAGTCAAAACTCCTTCCCAATTAAAATTTATGACCAAAACAAGATCAGCTATGGGCAAAACGGTCATTTAAAAATTGGCAAAAATCATTAACATGGGAAATAACCCCAATAGTCGTCTACCAAAGTTACATGGCTATAAAACTTGGCATGAGAAAGAAATAAATATTCTACGATCCTTCGATGCATAGAATGCGGGCTGTTACATCAGGCTATATAAGGCCGACCATCCGAAGACAAAATCGATCATCATCCTCTACCATTTTCTCTTTGGTGCCATCATCTAATCCTCGCTCACTTGTCCACAATTCCACAAAAACCGAAACTACTTTACTAACTTTGACCATCGGTTCCGGCGAATCCGAACGACGATAAATCCTGAGATTTTTGTAGTAGGTAGAGATCATCATGACTTACAGTATTGCCTCTATGAGTTTAAGCTAATTATTTATGGATTGGAAGATATAAAATATTTAAAGAAAGTGGACATTTTTGCAAAATAATTTTAAAGAGAGGGAGGGGCTGCTGCAATTTTCCAAAGAAGAGGGAGAATGAAGGTTTGTGGAGGAAAAATATATTATATAGTGGTGGGTTATGATTTTTAATTAATTCTCTAGTTCACGCTCTCTCCATTTGCCAGTTATCGATGCCACAGTCACAAACGAACTCCGTTGGTGATAAAAATTGACATGCTGCTATGACTTGACGATACAGTCCTAAAAAACCTGGTTTCTTATTCCGAGTCTATTTTCTTAGAAGCCCTGTTTTTATCTTAAATGGTTGATTGATTCACAATTTATTGTGCACGACCGCATACTAGCTCCAAAAATTACGAAAATTGGAATCTAGCAATAATTTAATATTCTGGATCCAAAAAAGTGGTTTCATCGAAAACGGAGGTCATTTGCTAAATAACTATTTTTAAGGGCTTTATATATATTTAAAATATATATAAATTTCATAACAACTATTTTAAATTTTAAACTGGACATAACTTACAATTTATAAAGTGAAATTTCAATTTCTTACACTCGTTAGAAAGATATGATTAAATAAATTCTAACGTTTCTTGTTTCGTCCAATTCCGACCTATATTGAATTCTATACATTCAATTGAAATTTAAAATCGAATTTTTAAACTACCATGCCATTTCGAGTTCGTTTTATAATTAAAATAAATTTATATGTACAAACTTCTATTTAAATAAATTTTTAGTCTTTATTATTTAAAATAAAGATTTTAAATATTCAAAACCCATTAAAATAGCTAAAAAATAAAAAATTTAAATTGGTTCAGAAATTCAGGGTTGTTACAATCACCCCACTTAAAATCTTTTCGTCCTCGAAAAGGAACGGAGCAGAAAGTTGTTTAACTAACCAACTCAACTTTCATTCTGACTTGAGTTCTTCAACTTTTCAGTTTCTAAAAACTTTCTAATTTCTCATAAATTTGGCTAACACCCTAAATTTTCGAAAAAATTCGCCATAACCTCCATTGTACGCGGAGGATCTGAAAAATTTGTTGGGCCGCATTAGGCACCCAATAAATCAATAAAAAGCAGACACAATTTTTGTGACCTATGTATGCCCAAGGGAGACTTGTGAAAATATCGTAATCTCATACCTTACCCCAGTGTTGGAAATAAAATAATCCATGTGTCGTAATTAACAACAAGAGATACGTGAATTATTGTCATATCCAGACCTACGTAGGGTTTTTAATAAATCCTGCCCAGAGCAATGTAACATGTATTTCTTAATTCAGTCCATAATCCATCTTCTGTTCAACCTGTAATTTAGTCATCGCCATACAAGCATCTTGCCCGTATAGAAATCTAAACCTCGTCATATAAGCGCCAAGTGACTATATCGAATATGATATGCTATGCTGTCTTCACGAAGTGTGCCATTTGGTGTAGTTCATAATTTATTTGTTGCCATCCTGTGGCATATGTTATAATCTCACATAGAACAACGATCACAACGCATCCAAAAACACTCATAGTAGTTGATATAATAATAAAATTGTGCAACCAACTCATTAAGGTGCACCTGTTTATCGGGCACACAATTTATTTCTTTAATCAATGCGAAGCCATTAACGTGCTCAACACACACACACACACACACACATATATATATATATATACATATATATATGTATATATATGTATATGTATGTATATGTATATGTATATATACACACACACATGTCTATGTATACAATTCCAATAAATTTTCAATGCAGTTCTACATTATATTTAACTTGGCTTTACTTATCATTCATTCATTTATTGGTTTTATCTATCCAATTTTTTTATTAGTTAAATTAATTAACACACAACACTACCAGCAATAAATTGGTTACTTAAATTTCCAAATGCATAACTTTTATATATACTCAAAAATATATATTTTCAATGCCAAATCAGACACAATAGATTCTAACTATGTTTTGGTTCTCACACTAGTCAGTTGGAAATATATACATATCCTACATTTGAAGATCGAACATAAATAGTGATGATGCCCGGGCATCAACATAATTATCCCTAGGCGACTAGAGTGTGATTCTATAACTATACAGTATATTTGAGACTTTGAATACACGTGGATCAAACGTATATTAATAATCTCCTTATACCCGATAGTCTAAATCAATCTAAAATAAAATACTCAGATACGTATAATAAGGTATAAAAGTTCAAAACTAAATTTGTTTTTATAAATAATACTCTTCGAACTCATTCTAGGGCATTACTAACCCTTCTCTAACAAGTCATTCTTATAGCATATTACTAATCCTATGTGACAGCCTGCCCCGCACTTGCCGACATTTCCAATGAAACGCGTTGTGCCGATGTCCAACCAGCACGGGACGGTCATCAAAGGAAAAGGGTTTGAAATTATGTATCACCCAAGAACCTGGAGTATATCTCACAGCGCATAGAACAAAATATAATAATAACATAAGTTGATATAAAATAGGCGAGGTAGTGCATAAGCTGAAAACTAAACCATCATAGCAGCGGAAAATTCAAAATACAGCTTATGATCCAAACCATCATTATTACAACTTTTAATAATGTCTCTAAAGCCAAATAGGAAGGTACACAACTATGGCCCAAAGTAGAAACCAACAACAACACAGGGAGAACATATGGAAATGATAAGTGTAAGCCTCCTGCTCGTCTCCAGATAGCTACTTGTGCATAACCAGCTAACCTGTCTCTAGACTGCTCGTTTAGGAGAACCCAGAGTAATAATAAGAGACATAAATCTCTAGGTCAGACAAAAGTGTTGTATGAGCAATAAGCAGCAAAACAGAACAATACACATAACCATACCTGAACCTGGACCTGCAACCAAAGAGTTAGCACAACAAAATGTACAATACTCTAAGGTGACACTAACACATGGTGTGAAAATAATGGGGAGGAGGTGTGCATGTCATGGTGATAGCAAACATCAAACATAGCAACCATCCTTACATCTCACACTCAGTGCGTAAAGTATATGATATCTACCACTTTGATCACCCAATTCTTTGCTACGATCACTCTGCCCCTTCGAGTCATGACGGCTCCTCTACACTGATCCGTAGCCACTAATAATTTTCTACGTCCACTCCACCCCATGGAGTCATGGCAGCTCCACTGCACTGGCTCATAGCCCTACTGTGATTACTCTGGCCCATGGAGTCATGACAACTCCACTGAACCGATCCATAGTCACTAATCCGTCTCTAAGTGGTGAGTCAAAGCCATAAACATCGATAACTCCTTTGCACATGTCCCACAACAAATTCCAACTCATGAAGTTAACTCATTGGTTTCCATCTGGATCCTGAGTTCTAATTCCCATTTGGACTATCTTTGCATCTCGGGTTTTGGTCATCATCTCGATTCGTGATCATCACTTGGGTTCGGGTCATGAATACCCCTTTGGTTCGTGGGTCCTCCATCAGGTCATCGGGGTTCGGACTCTAGGCTCCTCCAATCGGTTTAGTTCGTGGTCACCGATCCAGTTCGGATCGGGTTGCATCCTTCCACCAGTTCGTGGATCCTCCAAGCAACGGGTCGGTCTGGATATGCAATCACAGTTTGTGAATGGCACTCCACGTCCGGTCAACCTCCTCGGTTCGAGATCACCAAGCGGTTCGGGTTCATGGTCTTCAAGTGAAAGCGGATCAGTTCGTAGAACGCTAGTTGGCTTATGAGACCTTGTCCGGTTCGGATCGTGGTGCCATGGTCACGAATGGATGTAACAATCGGGTTAGTTTGGAGGAGATGGGGCGGATCGTGAGGTGCTCAACTAGCGGGTTCTGGACTCGATCTGATCCCCTTTTCCTGCACTATTTCCTGCAACTTTTCCAGTGAACTATTTACGCCACACGATGGCGTTTTCGAGCATTTCAACTATTCTGTGCAATAACAAATCATACCGAACAGTCATAAATAAACCATAAACAACAAAACGTTGAATAATCATGTCAATATGGATCAAACAAACCTTAAACCCGTGGTTTTCCCCTAAATCATGTTTGAACATAACTAATGATAGGATTAGCAAAACATATCCAAATTTCTATCAGAGCCCTAAAATAATATTGAAGAATTTTTTACATATTTTTCCTGAATTTTATCATGCATAATTTCACTAATTATCACTAATCATCCCTATTCAGCCGTAATTAGTGAAAAAATGCAAATCACTCACCTTTGCGACAAATAAAATCTTTGATCAGAAACTTTACTGTTTGGCGTGGTTTCCAATGTAACATAACAGCTCCAACTCTGATTCGATATTTATCTTCCTTGATTTGTTGTAGATTAAGCTAATACGCGATTAGAAAATGATTTGGGAGTGATTTAGAAGGTGGAGGCCATTGCTAGGGTTTAAAGGATGTAAATGGCGGCTGAAAAACTAAAATGAAAGGTATTCCCTAACCCTAACAGCCCTCCCATAACCCTGATACCGAAATGGGGTATGGGCCTAGCTGCTAATTACCCTAATTAGGCACAGTTAAGCTGTTTTTCACCTTTCATACCTTGTTTCAGCCATATGTCCCTATGGTAAGTCTGTTTGGCTAATGTGACCACTCTACGGAAAGGTAAACCATTATCTAAATCAATTGGAAGTGGTTTCAGGTCAAAACTCCTTACCAATCAAAAGTTATGGGCAAAAACAGATTCGCTAGGGGCAAAACGGTCATTTAAAAATCGGCAAAAATCGTGAACATGGGAAATGAACCCAATAGTCGTTTCCCAAAGTTACACGACCATACAACCTCATATGAAAATGAAATAAATATCCTACAATCCATTGATGCGTAGAATGCGGGTCGTTACATTTTTTCCCCTTAAGAAATTTCACCTTAGAAATTCCTTAACCAAAACGTATAATAGGTCCCGCATGCCAATCAATCATTTACAACAATCAAGCACACATAATAACACAACAAACCTAACCTAGCATGCGGAGTAACTATATCGCAATTAAAATCTTACCAGGCAAAGAGTTCTGGATACGACATCCTTATGCTCTCCTCTGTTTCCTAAGTACAGTCATTTTCATTCTCCCCCCACTGAGCCTTGACCTGTTTCACCGTCCTCCTTCAAAGTTGCTTCATATCATACTCGACAATACGGATCGGCCTACGGTTCCCAACCACCTCGGGTTCTACTTCTATGTCATCCAACTGATCCAGTGAAATAGCCATATCAGGGTCGTGCACGAACTTCCTTAACTGGGAAACATGAATTACGTTGTGAAATCCTGCCATCTTGTCAGGTATTCCAACTTTATATGCCAAATTACCAACTTGTTCGAGAACTGGGAATGGACCAACAAAGCTTGGTGCCAACTTGCCTCTCCTGCCAAAATGAAGCACACTCTTTAATGGAGAGACCTCGACGAATACCAGGTCGCGAACGGAGAATTTCAATTCTCTTCGGCTTTTATCAGCATAACTCTTCTGCCTATCTTGGGCAGCCTTCATTCTTTGTTGGATAACCTTGATCTTACCTGAAGTTTCTTTTATTACATTTGGCCCAAGTACGAACTTCTCACCGATTTCCAACCAACATGATGGTGAGTTGCACGGTCTCTCGTACAAAGCTTCAAATGGAGCTATACCAATACTGGATTGACAGCTATTATTGTATGCGAACTCAACGAGATGCAAATGGTTATTCCATGACCCTCCAAAATCCAGTATACAAGGTCTTAAGAGATCCTCCAATATATGATTCATAATCTCGGTCTGACCATCAGCTTGTGGATGGTACGCGGTACTGAGATGTAATTCTGACCCTAAAGCCTCTTGTAAGATCTTCCAAAACTCACTAGTAAACAACTAATCTCAGTCACTCATAATTCTTTTGGGTACTCCACGAAATCTCACTACCCACTTCTTATACATTTCTACTAACTTAGTTGCCATTCTGATCGACTTGACTAGTGTAAACCTTGCGCTTTTGGTCAATCGATCCACAATCACCCAAATGCTATCATGGCCCGATCTAGTCCTGGGTAAACCATCAATGAAATCCATTGAGATTTATTCCCTTTTTTACTCGGTAATTTACAGTTGTTGCAACAAACCACTAGGCTTCTTTTGCTCAGCTTTAATCAACTGGTAGTTCATGCATTTGGATATAAACTTCCCAATGTCTCTTTTCATTCCTTCCCAGTAGTAGGTCTACTTCATGTCTCGATACATTTTGTTACCACCGGGATGTATTGTTAGTTTTGAGTGATGACATTCTCCAAGCGCTTTATCTCTCAACTTATTGACATTGGGTACAACTAGTCTCCCATTCTTTCTAAGCCATCCTTCTCGATCAAGCCCATACATGTTCATCGCCTCACCGTCAATACCCATCTCTAACTTGGAGATGATTCCCAATAAGTTAGGATCATCCCTTTGACTGGAACTAATCCGCTCAATGAAAGTAGGTCTGATCATCAAACTTGCTAACATCTCTGGATCCAATTCGTACTTTGGTGTGAAATCGTACCCTCCGATATACTCCAGTTGCTTCCATTCAAGAAACATAACCCCTAAACTGGCATGTCTCCTACTCAATGCATCAGCTACTACATTGCCCATCCCTGGTGTATATGCTATTTTGAAATCATAGGAAGCCAAGATTTATAACCGTCTCTACTGACGAAGGTTTAGAGATTTCTGAGAGAAAAGATACTTTAACGATTTATGATTGGTAAACAACTCGAATAATTCTCGCAAGAGATAATATCTCCACATTTTCAATGCGAATACGATCGCTGCCAACTCCAAATCATGGGTAGGATATCTTTTCTCATGCGGTTTCAGTTGCCGACTAGCGTAAGCTACGACCCTACCGCCTTGCATAAATACAACACCTAGTCCGGTACCACATGCATTGGTGTATACCATCATCTCTCCCCTTAGGAATAACTAACACTGGTGCACTCATCAACTTCCATTTAGACCGTTAAATGCATTCTGGCACCTTTCGTCCCAGATGAAAGCTTGATTCTTCTTGGTCAACTGAGTTAACGGTGCCGCTATCTTGGAGAAGTCCTGGATGAACTTATAATAATATCCAGCTAACCCTAAGAAACTTCTTATTTCTGTTGCATTCCTGGGCGTAGACCAATCTTGTACCGTATCCACCATCGCTGGATCCAGGGAAATACTATTCTCTGAAAAATGGCCCAAGAATCTCACTTCTCTCCTCTAGAAGTGACACATAGTTTTTTTTTTCAATTGGGGTTTTCTCGACACCTCCATCACTATCCTCAAGTGTTCCTTGTGTTCCTCCTCCGTCCTTGAATAGACAAGGATATCGTCTACGAACACATGAACAAACTTATTTACTTGATCCCTGAATACGCTTTTCATAAGATCCACAAAAAATGTTGGTGCATTGGTCAACCCGAATGGCATGACCAACCACTCATAGAATCCAGACGACGTCCAACATGTCGTTTTATGGATACTCTCGGCTACTACTCGGAGCTGATGAAATCCTATCGCGAGGTCCAATTGGGAGAACACTCTTGCGTCTTCAAGTTGATCAAACAAATCATCTATCTGTGGAAGAGGATACTTATTCTTCCTAGTCACTTTATTCAACTCGCGATAGTCTACACATAAACGAATGGAACCATCTTCCTTAGTGGTAAATATAAATGGTGATCCCCACTCGAAAAAACTCCTTCGGATAAATCCCATCTTCAAAAGATTTCTTACTTGCACCTCGAGCTCTCGCTGCTCCCTTGGTGCCATATGATGAAGTGGCATCTTTCACTAAATCAATATAGAACTCAATCTCTCGGTGTGGTGGAAGTCTGGTCACTTCCTCGAGGATAACCAGGTACTGGATAGCAATGGGAACCCCTGATATCTCGTCCTGCGGGATGTCGAGGGAATTTAGAAAACTAGTGATCACCTCACCACTAGGTAGGCCACCCAACGCTACCCTCCGCAAATCATCCGCCCTAATAGTCACCGAAAAACCCTCACAGTCTACCACAAACCCATACCTTTAGAGCCAATCGGCTCCCAAAATAAGGCCAAACCCAGTAAAGCCCAAAACAAAGCAATCACAAGCAAACATACATCCATGACTCGATAAGACCAAATTTAGACAAATTATGCTAAGGCTAGTCGAACCACCAATCAGGTTCGTCACCACTAAAGGTTTATCGACTATCTTGGGTTCCAATCCCAATCTATCTACCAGGTCACTAAATATGAAGGAATGGGAAGCCCCAGTATCAAACAATACTCGGACAAGAACATCATAAATAGAAAGCATACCTTGAATGACGACATTATTTCCTTTCTCCGCCGTAGTTGGGGCTTTCGACGAAGATGGAAAAACATTGATGGCATATTCTTTCACAATCTGCTTCTCTTCAGGAGGTTGTGGAAATTTATCCTAATGATGTCCCACTTGGCCGCAGTTGAAGCAGTTCCTGTCCGCTGGCATTGCTCGACATTCTTTGGCATAGTGGGCCTTCTTGACACAGCTAAAGCACTCAACATCTTTCGTATTCTTTTTCTAACCATCCTTATCTTGGTTCTGCTTCCACTTATTCTGAGAATTATTCTTTCCTCCGTCGCTTGCCTGCGGCATTGGCCCCTCTGCAGATGTACCAGTGACCTCAGTCTTGGGCTTAGGATAAAGGCTCTCTGATCTTAATGCTTTCCCAACAATTGATTCAAAAGTCTCATTAATATGATTTATAAGCCTTTCTCCCAGTTACTGATCTAAGTCTGTTATGAACTTCTCCTTCTTCTTTTTGGGATTATCGATAAGAGATAGTCCATATTTCAATAATGTACCGAATTCAGCAATCTACTCCGAGATTGCCCTACCATTCTATTTAAGCTCTAATAATCTCATAAACAACTCCGATTTCTTAGCAGTTGGGACAAACTTGTCACTGAATCGAGCCTTAAACTGATTCCATGTAACTTGATCATCAGGAGTAGCTGCCTTAGTAGCATTCCACCATTTCATTGCCCGTCCTTGCAGCTAACGTGATGCTAGCTTTCTCTTCATTGCATCCTCCATTCCCAAATCTTCAAAGATGCGCTCACAACTATCTATCCAATCTTGAACATCCGTAGCCGATTCCGTTCTGTGGAACAGCTTCCCACCAAGACTAGTGTAGTCCTTGCAAAGCTTGGCGAAATCGGCCCTAGGCGCCTGCACTGCTGCACCACCACCGTTAGCTGCATTAGGAATTGTTACCTGAACATCCCTATGCATCTCTCTTATGAAGGTAGTAAACATCGTCCTCATATCAGGGACATTCCTATTATTGGCCCCTGAACCTGTACTCCTAGTATATCAGCTCATTGTTCAATCTGTAAATAGAAAACGATTAACCATCTCCTTAGTGATGCCAGTGCAATGCGACTTCATCCCTAAATATAGTAATAGTATTTATATAGTTTTTTGAAAAACAAAATATCACAAGTTCTAGCTCTCATCTACGTATACTATCTCTCCTTGATGTCTTCCCCAGGGTTAACTACGCAACCTAGAGCTCTAATACCAAGTGTGACGGCCCGTCCTGCACCAGCCGACATTTCCAATGAAATGCGTTGTGCCGATATCCAACTAGTACGGGACGGTCGTCAAAGGAAAAGGGTTTGAAACTGTGTATCATCAAAGAACATGTAGTATATCTCGCATCACATAGAACGAAATGTAATATAACATAACTTGATATAAGTGAAGAAATGAACTTCAAATATAAATGTATCAATCATAGGCGGCGTAAGTACCATTATATTATGTCGCAATATAGGTTAACAATTAAAATAGTAAAATCTTGTATTGGAAATTGATTTTCCTTCTATGAACCAAGGAAAAGGATATTCCTTTCGATTTTGAGTCACACTAGCAATATCTCAGGACTCAGACGCTAGAGAGCCCTTGGATCAGCAGGGCTGGTCATCCGTCGATGATCGGCAACACCATAAACAATATGTTCGTTGTTTCTATTAAACCTCCAAAATGATCAGTCACGTCAGCCGTCTAGAACATTTTAGTCGATTCTATTAATTCGTAGGTACCTCGCTTTCCATCAATAAAGTTTCCAACATACACACAAGTAAACAGTCTGGGCTCCATACCGTGACGTTACTCGTATCTAGAAACTAATATATGTGCATATTTATGCAGTCCCTAATCCCTTTTTAGGTTCATACCGAGGAGTGAAGCTTGCGAATTAACGCTACATAAAGTTATACTATTTAAATCTGTGCTTTGATCATCAACACATGACTCTGCTTTTCAAAAAAATCCTTGATCATTTGCATCTCAACATGCTACACTGTCAATCCATACCGTACCACTGATTTCCAACAATATATAACCTCTAAGCTCCTACGTCTCAAAGAAGGGTGTTATGCAAGAGAATAAATTCTCCGCCACTAAACAGATATATATTTAGCAGAGATCAACGAGTACAGTATAAAGGAATACAATGTCGGACATACCATCCATTTTCAAGTCCGTTCTAAGTCAGAACAAAACCGGAGGCACCTTATTCCTTGGCCCATATGTCCAATACAGGAGAGAGGCCCTCGCATGTCCGGTCGATCTCTAAGTACGTCTGGACGATCACCACTTATTACCTTGTCTTGGGTGTGTATACCAATCAAGACATCAATAATCATCCATTCGATGTGAAGATCTTCGATCTTCAATCACCAACTTTATCGTCGACTTTCAATTGTCGTATCAATTATTCAGAATGGGTTAAATCCAGGCTTTTCGAATAACTCACGTATCTTATAATAAAGTGCTATAAAAACACATCATATGTCTCATTCCAATTCAGAATATTATTTTATTCAAATATTCACATCTTTAGGGAAAGGTTCCCTTTATTTTTATCAAAGATAAATTCTTTTAAATTTATTCTTTAATCTTCTTTTGGATATCAATTCCAACATATTTTACTAATTAGTCGGGATTATCGGGACTTACTGAAGTAACCATTTATTTTATTAACTGAATCCTATCCTATTCATCTCATGGAGCAAAACTGTTAGTACTCCATATCTAACATCCACGGTGTTATCGGTAAATTTAATTACTATTTCACGTTCAAATCTAGTTAAAGATTTAACTATCATTTGGAGTAAAACTGATGGTACTCCATTCTCGATCATTTGATGAATTCGGTATATTTAATTACCCCATTTGCATCCCAATCTAATTAAAGATTCATTAAAACTCTAGTCCAGTTCTAATCTCCAAAACCATTTCTTAATGATTATTCAAATTCAAGGAAATAAATCCTGTCTTTAACTGGGTTAAAAAACCAATTTCATTAAAACAAGTTCACAATAAACCCAAATCAACTTCCATTAAATAAGGAATCTTCTTGGAAAACAGATAAGTATATAATTGATAAAATTTCCGTATAAGACTAATTATATAAATGGAATAAAGGCCAAGCCTTTTAAATTCCATATATAGTACCAGTCTTCCTTTACAGACGCTCATCTTGATTGTTAACAAATTGAATTCCATTCAAATCCAATTTAATATTTTAAATTGGAAAACTTTACTTTGGAAAATTTCCACTAAGTCTTAATAAAAAGATTTATAAGTTCCAAATCATAGCTTTACTTTTAATTGGGTTAAAGAAAAAATGTTATTTAAAACACTGTTCACGATAAACCCAAGAATACAATTTTTATTCAATTCCAATTAAATATTAATTAATTGGTAAACTTCTCTAAATCTAAATTAAAAGACTTACTTTTTGCTTGACTGAGTTTAAGAATAGTGTTACTTAAGACACCATTCACAACAAACCCAAAATCCAATTTGATATCAAATATAAGGTTCTGAATAGAAATCATATTGGATTATATTCAATATCAAATTCTGAAACCAACGGATATCGTATTGGGAATAACGATATATGTATCTTCCAAATTCCCCAAGAATATCCGTATAATCATGGAATCCAATATCGAAATATTCCAAAGATTATTTCTATTCAAATCCATTTCAAATAATATGGAATTCCAGGTTATGTAAAAATCCATTTACAAATCCAGCTTATTTATTTAAAAACATTGGATTATTATTCTAGTTAATAACAAGTTCATTAAGATAAATATATCTTTTATCTTTACAAACGTGGAATATTTTATCCAAATTCTTTCCAAATCATTTATTATGATTTTACATAAGTTTTAGATATTTTTAATAATTTTATTAGAGCCCGTACAATCGGTTCCCAATAACGGCCACTGAATTGCATCAATAGCAACCTTTTCTAAAATTGATTTAAACACATCTTCAAACCCAACCCTTATATTCCAAATCTCTTATTATCATTTGAAAGCTCTTTTCGATACAAATCCAACGGTTCCGGTTTTATGGGAAGCCGACAGTCGGATCTCCCGTTACATCAATTTGAAGTCAATGGTCAAAATTCGCGAGCGGTCGCTGAGCGGCGCATTCTATTCAAGCATTATATATATATATATTATCATCGATTTCCATTTAAAACGTATTTTATAAATCATTTATAAATTCATTTTAAAACGATTTCAACTTCATTTTCAAATTTAAATCAAAATTGAGTATTCCATATCATTATAATGTTAAAATGATAATATTTTCAAAATGTCTGATTTTGAAATCCATTTCCCTTTCGTATCCATTTATAAAATGAATCAAATCGATCGATAACCCATTCGAGTTAGAATGGTGTTTAACTACTTAACCCGGCTTCGCATTTCAATATTTTTGTGTCCATCCAAAATTGGTCATCAAAATCATGATCTTAATTCTTCTTTGAATAATATTTTAAATTATTCATTATTTCCAAATTGGAATGTGACTCAATCAATTACCATAGAATTTTAATTATATGGATTTCATACATCACATGTATCCCATAATAATGATAAACAATCATGAAACATTCAAGCAACATCCAAAGTGCAATTTACAACTGTATAAGCATTAAATAATTAAATAACGCTTACAACAGTGTTTCAATCGATCGATCGATATACAACTAAACACATGGGATTAGTGTATGTCAAATATCATCCCAATACCCTTGCGGGGTATCAACCAACAAATAATGATTATTATTTGGGCATTTGGGTGATGTGTAAAAATTTATCATCCCAATCTGGATCAGTTAAATAGGTGTACGTAAAAAAGTCGTCCGACTAGTAAATGAATATTTATTCCAATTTCGACTACCACATTTCTAATTTTTATACATTCCTATTTTCAGAAAAAATCGCCATTATAACGGAGCTATTTATAGAAACGGAGTAATGTCTAAGCATTACCCCTCTCCTAACACAGGCTAGCGCCATATACAACAATATCAATCATCAACCATCAATTCATAATCACAATCACAATCCAAAATTCAACCATGGTTTGCAAGAAATAGTGATAGGAGCTACTAAGCCCCATTTACAAAATATGATATAATAACATAACAAAAATTATTTGAGTGAGAGAGTTCTCACATTCGTTTCCACTCCGCTAGTCTTTAATTGAAGATTTGGATTTAAATCTACCCAAAATTCCAGCTTGCTCCAAATTGGACCCATTCAGTTTTGTTGTGAAGCACTCGGCTCCACGATCGCGACGGATCCTATTTAACGCAATTTGGAGTTCATAGCAAAAAATTATTAGCATACTAAATTTAATTAAATAATTAAATTAACCTTTCAAATCACGTTCAACACCGTCCCCCTTGGCCTAGCTTCCACCGCCGCCGATCTGGACCACCGGACGCCAGACCGCCACCACCATCGCCTCCCTGCCTCCTCGACGTGCCACCACCAGAAGCACCCTCATCTGAAATGCCTCCAGCTCCACGAATTTCATGATTGCCCCAATTTTAGTTCGCCTAGGAATTTTCCACCATAGCGCCACCTCATGGTCGCAGACCACCGCCGATGCATCCACCTCGCAAAGTCGCATATTTTCTCTTTGATGACCATCGCCTGACATGGCCTGTGGCGGCCGCCACATGCCAAGCCCCGTTCGCTGCTCCACTAAATCGCTGGCCTCCGTTCATCTCGAGATTCCCGCCACCTCAGGACATATCTGGCCAACCACCTAAAGACAAAATTGTTCATCATCCATTCCTCTACCATTTTCCCTTTTGTGTCATCCTATAATCCTCGCTCGTTTGTCCACAATTCCACAAAAACGAAAACTGCTTTTCAGACTTTGACCAACAATTCCAGCGAATCCGTGCGACGATAGGTCCTGAGATTTTTGTGGTAGGTAGAAATCATCATGATCTACAATATTGCCATTATGAGTTTGGGCAAATTATTTATGGATTGGAAGATGTAATTTATTTAAAGAAAGTGAATTTTTTTTTGTAAAATTATTTTAAAGAGAGGGAGGGGCTGCTGTAATTTTCCAAAGAAGAGGGAGAACGAGGGTTTGTGGAGGAAAAAGATATTATATAGTGGTAGGTTATGTTTTTAATTAATTTTTTAGTTCACAATCTCTCCGTTCGATAGTTATCGATGCCACGGTCACACACAAACTCCGTTGGCGATGAAAATTGATATGCTACTATTTCTTGAAGGTACGGTCCTAACAAAAACTGGTTTCATCGAATTCCAAGTCCGTTTGCTCAGAAAGCCCTGTTTCTGGCTTAAATGGCTAATTGATTCACAATTTATTGTGCACGGCCACATACTAGCTCAATTACGAAAATTGGAATCTAGCAATAATTTAATATTCCGGATCCAACAAAAGTGGTTTCATCTAAAATGGAAGTCGTTTGCAAAATGGCTATTTTTAAGGGCTTTATATATATTTAAAATATGTATAAATTCCATAGCGACTATTTTAAATTTTAATTTGGACATAAGTTACAATTAATAAAGTGAAATTACAATTTCTTACATTCTTTAGAAAGATATAATTAAAAAGATTCCGACGTTTCTTGTTTCGTCTAATTCTAACTTATATTGAATTATATACATTCAATTGAAATTTAAAATCAAATTTTCAAACTACCGCGCCATTTCAAGTTTGTTTTATAATTAAAATACATTTATACGTTCTAACTTCGATTTAAATAAATTTTTAGTCTTTTTTATTTAAAAAATATCATTTAAATATTCAAAACCCATTAAAATAGCTAAAAAAAATTAAATTGTTTCAGAAATTTCTGGTTGTTACATGTTATCTCCTATGTTTTAATTGGACTAATGGTTTGAAATTGAAATGGATTCGTATCATTCATTAGATTGAAAAAATGCATACATATTTGACTTGGTAGGCACTTGGCATTATCTTTCTTTTATAACACCATATTGTGTCCATTACATGTAAAGGGCCGCAGATCCGTACCCTTTGAGTCGATTAATTACAACTCACGTCCGACCCAAATTGGATGAAAATACGTATCTTTAGGAGAAATAAGTTATAGGATGAGAAGAAGAGAGGAAGAAATATTAGAATAGAAGAAGATGAAGAATAACAACATTACGGAATCAAAGTAGAATAAAATCTCACAGGAACGAATATAATAAAATATATCAAACTATTTACATAAAGAGAAAACTGTATTTATATGATACAAAATCAGAGTACACATACAAATCAGATTATAGAATCCGATTTATACAACACACATAGCTAAGATAAATTAATAACAGAAAATACGGGAATACGTCTTGACTCCAACTCCACTATTCAAGCTCCAAATAAATCCAAATGCAACCTGAAAAATGCACTTAACCTGACCAAACCAATTTGGGAAAGCAAAATCACATGTATTGTTCACCTGAAAGACTTGTAGTGATGAAACTCATATCACTAACAACTTGCTTAACATATAGGAAATCCTTTTAAAGAATGGAACTCTCATAGGAAATGAGCACATATAAATATGGCATGTGTTTTAACAATAAGATAACCAAAATGCTTTTCATATCAAAATCCAGTGATATTATAATAATGTATATCGATCAACAAATAAATTAAGAATTTGGCTGGAAAGCTTGCATCTCACTTTCCAAAATAGTTTTTTTACAACTAAAAACATCCGGCTCGTATTGAAGTTTGGATTCCAAAATGGAAAGGTATGGAACCACCTCATGATCAGCATTTCTCTAGAGAGGAAACACTGGGGTTCAACAAGAACATCTTGTAACCTAACCCCACATGACCGACCACTCACTCAACTTGAGTGTACCGAATATATTATCACCCACGCTTGTGATCAGAAACCATATTCGGTAAGCATACAGAAGCGATAAAAGTAGAGACAAATGAATTTTCTCTAGATGGTGACAATACACCTTAATGGGAATGATCTACATAGCCATGTCGTCTACCCAATTTCTATCATTTCCCGATTGATGAGGCTTAAGGTAACAATTACCATTTTAGAACATTACATTAACTTGGAATGCCACATTGTCAGATCAATCAAATCGCTAACTGATTTGCACAAACTTACTCTGGTGTTAAGCTAATGAAGTTTCCTTCTTCGCCACCAAACTTGGTATATTTGGAAAAATCAACGTACGTGATTCTAAGAATTACTCAGTCAGACATCCGTCTATACAAGTTCGTTCTAGGACTGAACGAAATCGAAGATACCTTGGGACGTCGAGGTTTACGGCTATAATTTTAATCCTGATTATTAACAAAAACATCAACGAGTAATCATGTAACACCCCACATCCGTTAGTGTCACTCACAAAGGGAATGCACTAAGTTCTGTGGAGCATTTAGGGTAAAAGATGCAGATAAATTACAAGATAGACAGAAATTAAACAGCGGAAGATAAAATTTTGCTTTATTGATAAAATAGTTTGTACAATGGTTTCTTTACAATATCAGAGTATCATCTGTCTTACAAAATAAAGAAGCATAAAAACAACATTTATATTCCCCGATTTTGGCAAGAGCCCGCCATAGCATCTGAAAAGTGAATCAAAGCAAACTTCGACAAATCTTCAAGCTGGGAAAGAGTGGCAGTCCAACTTAACCTGAGCTAAACTATTCCCTCCTTTACTACCTGGGGGGGAACGGAAGAAAAGAATACGAAAGAAACACAGAGTCAGACATAAAGCCTGAGTAAGTTCAGTATCTTCTAGCATGTGAACATGGAAAAAAAAACGACATGAATTAACTGAATACAAGATTACACCATGACCATAGGGTCAGCAAGATTAGACAAGATAATCACAAGATATGCTAAGATAAGATAAACTGGATATGCTGTAATACTTTTGCCGCTTCGCTATTTCCTTGTTATACTGGTTTCTATATCTCTGCACCGCCTAACTAGTGTCCCAACTAGTAACGACAACGTGATCCCAATCCTTGTAGTTTCCATCGCCTTCAGGCATACATTTATTATTATTTGTTACCTGGATCTAATCTAGGGTTTTCTATCAAGTGCTTTCTAGTTTCAACTAGAGTTTACGCTATCTACTGAATGCTTCTCGGATTCAGGGTTTATGCCCCCTAGTCCAATCGATGCCCCCAAGTCTAGAACACACTACCTAGAGTGGTATATGTTCCTATACTTCCCCACGCATGTATCGCGAACCGTTATCGCTTGTCTAGATGCACATGTCCTATAATGTGCAGTCCGAGTCCTATGTCAGGGCAAGTCAAGGAATATAGAACTCGGTCGGGAGTTTTCAGATATCTGCCAATGCAGATTCTAAGGTCTGTTTTTACACCAGTAGCTATGGTCCCACTTGACCCCTCCCTCAACTAATGAAAGGCACACCTTGAAAAATGTGAACTATACGCCGGCCCCCGGTGCCCCTCTATCCTATGGCCATCCTCACCCATAACTAGAAAGCAAGTATATGGTCTTTTGGAGTTCTCCGCCTTTCCGCTTCACGTATCTCGATTGACTCAAGATGGATGGTAGACGACGAGTCGCTATCACAGGGCTACCGTTTGCTTGCCGAATCACGCCGGTCCATCCTAGTCTTTAGGTTGCCATGTATTGCAACCAAGGCATACCCCTGGTTCTTCTACGCAGACCATAACCTCTGTGGGCCCGGGCGGATCATCTGCAGCCTTATAGAGGGATACCAAGAGTACCCTCACGTCCCCTCGAAGCCTCGGGCTTCGTAACCCAATTCCTTGGAGCCTCCTTTTTACTTAGACTGACATTCGCTCCTTCCCGTGTTGTACTATGAATTACTACTTAGTTTTACTAACTAAGATTTAACATTTAGTTTCATGAATCGTTGTTTTCTTAACTAAGATTTACTACTTAGTTCTCTTTCCCGTCAATTTGGATTGGTTAAGTGTCATTAGTTAGTTCAAGCCAACTTAATCCTCTTCATTCATCCTGTTATACCGGTTAAGGGTCATCAGTAATTCACGTTGACTTAACCCCACCACAAACCAAGTTATATTGGTTAAGTATTTCTTATTACTTAACCCTACCCATTCACCCTGTATTGGTTAAGTGTTCTTTTTAACTTAACCTTGCTCGTCTGTCTTAACTAACATGTTATTAATGGTTAAGTATTATCCCTTCATGTTTTAGACTTATCCTCATTCCTTTATCGCAACCTGATGGTTAAGTGTTCAGGTTTACTTAACCCTACAGTCTAGCCCAGCTAACATATCAAAATTGGCTAAGTGTATTAGATTTTACCTAACCCCAACCTCTAGTCTAGTTAACATGTTATTTTGTCTAAGTGTGTCCTTAGTTACTTAACCCCTACAAATCTTGTCTTGTTACCATGTAAAGTTGGTTAAGTGTCCCTATGGACTTAGCCCTCCCATTCTAGCTTAACTGTGTTAAATTGGTTAAGTGTTCCTATGGACTTAACCCTCCCATTCTAGCTTAACTGTGTTAAGTGTCAGTCTGAACCTAACCCCACCCATCAGTCAAGTTATCATGTTGAACTGGTTAAGTGTTTTAGTTAACTTAACCCTACCATTCTTGTTCTAGCTTTAACTAAATAAATTAAAGTCGCTACCACTCACATTAGACATATATTGTTGCGAATACTGGATGTGCCGGTTGGTTCCGGGCGGGTTTACATCGCAACTCAGTCTAACCTCGGGTTAGGCATATTCGTGTTTTCTAAGTAAAAAGGGGTTTTGATTAGTTTTCAAATCAGGTTTTGAAAGTAACCATCCCGTCCGTCGGATCAGTTAGGGATAGCCAGGGAGAGCAGGAAACTTGTATTTTCCAAACTCAAGCCTAGACATTATCCTCTCTATCACCCTAGAACTTTCTGGCTTATTATTAAAAAAGATGTCATTAATAAACCTTTAATTTGTCTAAATTCACATTTCCTCATTTCGGCCAGATTCTATAGGTAAATTATTCCTAATTTACTTATTTCCCAATTACTCTGTAAATTGTCTTCATTAATTTCTATGGCCCATTTCTCTTCCTAAATCATATTTATGCTTTTTGATATGTAAACTATACCAATTAAGTTTCACTAACCATGATTTTGCTAAACCTAACGGTTATTCCCAATTATGGCCAATCTCAAATTTTATACCAATATACTTATTACGCCAAATTAGCTAATTCAATCCTGATTTAACATTCTAATTCACGTCAAACTAGACTTATTACTCTAGTTCTTTATTCATGTAAATGCTAGATTTACATGTCAATAATTGATTCAAATTACATATCTTATAATTCATGTCAAATTTATCCCATTTGCATTTCTATGAACATGCCATAGTACATGTCCCTAATTTATGCCGAGTTTATAACTATGTTTTAGTAAATTTTATATTTTGCCCCAAATTACATTCCCATCGTTCGTATAATCGTGTTTCAATCTAGATTATAGATAAATCTATATTCGTTGCAAATGGGGAATGAACCAAAGATTGATAGATATAACAACTGGCATAAAATGGTTTTGAATAATGACGTAGGTTCAAGAACATGGGTAGAACTAACTTAATAGGTAAATTCCCAAGGTCTAAAACCAAATAATAGACAGAGTAGGTTCAAGAACATGGGTAGACCTAACTTAATAGGTAAATTCCCATAGTCTAAAACCAAAAAAAAACAAGGACAAGCAGAATAAATAATCGGGTTTAGACCCAATCTCATAATCACAAAGCTTAAACAACACTTTCCTAGTCATGAATCATAGGTGTTTAATCACGTATGTCGTTGTTATGTCAAAGGAAATAGTTTATGTTTTCTAATCAAAGGCATAGGCTTAGTCAAGGAAATAATCCTCATAGTCACAGTCATAGGCAATGTTCATAGTCATAGGCAATGTCCAAAGTCATAGGCAATGTTCATAGTCATAGGCAAATGTTCATAGTCATAGGAAAATGTCCATAGTCATAGGCAAATGTTCATAGTCATAGGCAAATGGTTTTAAGGTTCATAGTTTCATAGTCACGGTCTTATTTGCCCTTGAATCATAACAGTTCTTAATTAGGTTCAAGAGTATAGGCATTGAGAGAAAAATTTGGCATATTCTTTTATTCCTTTAATTTCATGTCACGAACAGAGAAAAATGTTCAAGTCTAGAAATAACTGACTTACAGAGATTAGATTAGAACAGAAAGATGGCGTTGCTAAGATTCGTAGAAAAACAGTCGTTGAAGTCGTTTGAATCCTCACTTGAATTCTAGCTTAAATCTCCTCGTTGAAAGTCTTTGAGCAGCACCTCCTTATCTTGATTTATTTTATATATTATTTTATTTATTATTTAATTAAGAGGAGGAGAAGAAGCCATGTTCGACAAGCATCTTTGCTGCATAAGGGTAGAAAAGAACTGTGAATAGAGGAGGAGGCTAAGGCTGTTTATATAGTTGCTCAAGACCTTATCGTACACGCAGCGCTGAGTCAGCATTGAACCTAGTTAAGAAAATAGTCCAGGTTCGCAGATGAATCTAGCCAAATCTTATCGTACATGCAGTGCTAAGTAAACATTGGGTCCCACAAGCTGTTTTGGCGCAGAAATTTGAATTTCGAACTTTTGAATTTTTGGAATTTATTTAACTGTTTTATTCACATGAAATATTCTTATATGTATACAATTCCTTTAACGACCATTTTACACGTATATATATACGCAAAACATTCATTTTATTTTCAAATTTCAAACGATGTTGCACCGTTATTTTATTCTTGCCATATTTCATTTACTATAGCCTTATCTTAAATTTTATCTTTCGTATCATATATTTCTGCATATATATATATATATATATATATATATTCTCATGTATATACATATATTTTCTTTATTTCCTTATATGTACGTTCTTATTCTTTCAAATTTTGAATTTGCATATGTACATATATTTGCATGTTCAGTTGGCCCTCTTTAAAACAGAGATAAAAATTATGCTGCCACCGGGGTTCGAACCCCCGACCTCCATGTTACAAATCCAATGCCTTAACCAACTGAGCTACAGAGTCTTTTGTTAATAAGTCTTAGAACAATGATAATTATTGTTCCTTCCTTACTTCTCTTTTTCATGTTAGTTACAATACTTAAATTAAACCAATGCATGAATCTTTTTCTTTTAATGTTAATGCATTATGTTTGCAAATCAGTGCATGCAACATATTTACATCGCATGCAACCAATCTTTTCTTTCCTTCTTATATTAATTAATTTTCATTATACATCACCATATTAATCCTATCTGTGGATATATATACATTTTTAATTACATTAAAAATACGGGGTGTTACTTTCTCCCCCACTTAAAAGGATTTTGGTGACGACCGCCCATAACCTCCGCACTAAACAAGAGGAATAATGCGCTGAAAGGCGTGCCAGGCTGCTATGGATGATCATCATAGTAAGTGAATGCATCGAAACCTGTCGTAGAACTCACAGCGCAAGGATAAAATGTAATAGAACATATACAACATGTGATAGTAATGAGGTATCATATAGCAAACTTTTGAAACTCATTCAACATCCAGAAAGATTATCCAACTGATATCCAAGTTTGTACATAAGGCCTCACTACAACTCTCAAATAACTCAAACAACGGAAGCAGAAATACTAGATAGAATAAAACTGGTACGCTAGCCTCCTGCTCGTCATCGCTCAGCTTCCTCGTATCACTAAGCTCCATTACCTGTAACCTGCTACTTAGTCTGCCCATCCACAACCGGATGAACAGCCCAAGGTAATAAGAGGAGACATAAAACCTTGAGTCAGACAATAGTCGTAGTGAGCGATAATACAACTAATAAAATTCGACAAGAAAGCATATGAGAATGGGTAAATGAACAACTTATCTACCCACATCACCAGAGAAGAACTCAACCTTATCTTCCCCACATCGGACAGTGATAGCCTTTACGACATGCATTTCAACCATTCATCCATAGAAATCAGAACACCCATTCAATCATAGAAATCAAATATGTCATCCAATTAAGTCTCAGGCAGACAACCCTAATCGAGTTTAACATTCCTCAAGTACTCTCGCCAGAGGCCTAAACCAATATCATTTAAGCACTCAAAGAACATCTTCCTCGACTTTGGATAATCTATGTGAGATAGTACAAACAGAACAACTAATCATCCATGACTGACTCTGGCTATCACTGCCAATCCTGCTTCGAAACCATCATTATCGTATGACGGCCAACCTTGCCATATGTCAAGGGCTAATGATAACCCCAGTTCTAGCATGAACTCCATATGCCCAACCTCGGCAATGTCCAACATTGACACTAGGCCTTTCCCCAACCAGAAAGACCCAGGGTACTCGACCAACAACCGGTCTTTTGGGCCTTTCAACGATACCCATCGTACCCCTGCTTTGAGCCTGCTATAACTTACGACAACGATGACTTCTCGGCCTTCGCTTCTCTAATCGTCCAACCTTGACGATGTTTCATAGCTCAAGCAACCTTCTCGAGCAGCCATTATCCACCAACTCACGACCTTTGAGTTGTCTCCGCATTCGTTGTTCCACCTTGATCAACGAACACATTCACCACTTCGAGCCTTCCTACTTGAACCACCTCGAAGTTACGTCATCACTAGAAGTTTACGATCAGAAATTTCTAATAAAAATGCCGACCAGACCCATTCTAGACCGACCAGACCTCTTCCGGTACTTCTGGACCGATCTGACCCCCTGGACCGACCAAACCTCCCTTTGCTCCTCCTGGACCGACTAGGACCCTCCTGAGCCGACCAGACCCCCTCCTCGGCCTTCTGGACCGATCAAACCGACCAGCTCCAAGACCCAGTCAATACCGATAAGAATTGCTCCAGAACGACCAGTCAAAACCGACCAGCATTGCTCCAGAATGACCAATCAAAACCGACCAGCATAGCTTCAGAACGACCAGTCAAAACCGACCAGCATTGCTCCAGAATGACCAATCAAAACCGACCAGCATTGCACCAGAATGACCAATCAAAACCGACCAGCATTTCTCCAGAATGACCAATCAAAACCGAATAGCATTGCTTCAGAACGACCAGTCAAAACCGACCCCGATGCCTCCATTCCAACCAACCAGCTCCCTGACATACTTCCCAAGCCATAGCGTGACCGACCACCTCAGTCCAGACCCTTCTGGACCGACCAGAGCCATCAGACCGCCTCAACCGACCCGACTAGCTCCAAAACCAACCAGAAACCTGCACTGCTCCATTTCGACTTCGATTTCGACCAAAACTTCGCCTAACGACGAATCCGACGAAACCGGCTCATCCAACTCATCCAAACGCAACCATAAACATGTTATGCAACCAACTATATCACCAATCTAACAATTTCCATCAAAACACATAAATTTCCCAAAAACATGATAATTGAACATATGAACACAAATATAGATCTAACTTGCATAAACTTATGAAATAACATGAAACTTACCATTTAAATTATCTAGATCAGATCCTAAAGTGAATTACATGTAAAATAAACTTAGCATGGTGTAGATCTATGGAAAATAACATGTAAATGATGAAATTAACAACATAAGACCCATATACATGCATGCATCCGAATGAGAGATGTAAATCACTCACCAATTATCCAAATCTAAGCAAAAGCAATGAAAGCGCAATCCGGACAGCGAACACTTCGAATCAAACTCTTCAATCCGATGAATTCGCCCTTGAGACGATGTAGATCTAGCCTCTTATGGTGTAGATCTTCGATTTCCCTCCTTGGATTTTGGAATTTTGATGGTGGAAAGATGTTAGAGGAAGAAGGAGATCAAAGCCTCCCCATAAGAGAATGGAAAATGCCAACCTTTCTCCATACCCCTTACCCCCTATTTATAGTCTCCACCCACCCTCTAATGGGCCTTCTCCAAATCAGCCCATTAGCCTTCCAAAACCTGAACAGCCAACTAAAAAACCTTAAAACAGCGATTTCTCCCAAACCGCTGAACCAAATCCTTAATGTAACCACTCTACGGAAAGGGAATCATCAATTCCTTTTCAATGGCATAGGTCTCACCCTCTGATTCGTCCTGAGTCAAAAGTTATACCCTGTACAAGACTGACAGGGGCAAAATGTTCACAAACAAAATCGGTAAAATTTATGGACATGTCTCACATCCCCATAAGCAACATACTAAAAGATGAGATTGATCCAACCCTCAGGGAATAAAATAAAATTATTTTATGAACTTCTGATACATAAAATGCAGGCTGTTACATTCTCCCCCCCTTAAGAATTTCGCACCCGAAATTCAAAGCAAACACAAGCAACCACAACAATTCTGCATGCCTATCATCCATGTGAAGCCAATTCTATCATCCAAACTAGCAACCATCAAGCCATGCATCCATAGCCTTATCCTAGCACGCGGAATTCTACCACACAACAACAAGATACAACGACACAACGAAGATACGATATCAAAGGGTCCTACCGACGAAGAGTTCTGGATGAGTCGCCCTCATGCTCTCTTCCGTCTCCCATGTACAATCGTCGCCATCTTCACTCCATTGTACCTTGACTATCTTAACCTTCTTCCTCCTAAGCTGTTTCGTGTCATTCCCCAAAACACGAAGTGGCTTACGAGGTTTCGCAACTGCGGTCTCTACTTCCAAATCTTCATATTGTTCTGGAGATACCACCACATTCGAGTAGTGCACAAACTTCCGTAGAAATGACACATGGAAAACATTATGCACACTTGACATCTTCTCGGGTAACTCTAATCTATATGCGAGCTTTCCTATTCGCTCGACTATCGGAAACGGTCCAACAAACCTTGGAGCCAACTTCCCTTTACTTCCGAATCGAACCATATGTTTCAACGGTGAAATCTTCACGAAAACCATATCGTCTTCGTCGAATTCCAAATCCTTACGACGCTTATCGGCGTAACTTTTCTGACGATCTTGGGCCGCCTTCATTCGTTGTCGAACAATCTCGATACATTCCGAGGTTTCTCTAATCATTTCATGCCCAAGTACCAACTTATCTCTAGTTTCTAACCAACAAGCTAGAGAATTGCACGCCCTTCCATACAACGCCTCGTATGGTGCCATCCCAATACTCGACTGGTAGCTATTATTATATGAAAACTCAACTAGATGTAGATGGTCCTGCCATGATCCTCCGAAGTCTAACACACAAGCCCTTAGGAGATCTTCTAAAACTCGGTTGACTCTCTCGGTCTGACCATCAGTTTGGGGATGATATGCCGTACTTAAACATAATTCGGTTCCCAAAGCCTCTTGCAAACTTTTCCAAAATCCACTCGTGAACAATGGATCCCGGTCACTCACTATATTCTTTGGGACACCATGAAATCAAACTATCCATTTCACATAAAGCTCAGCCAATTTTGATGTTGTCCTAGTCGCCTGACAGGAATGAACCTTGCACTTTTGGTCAAACGATCCACAATGACCCAAATCCCTTCATTCCCTGCCCTAGTCCTAGGTAGTCCATCGACAAAATCCATCGATATCTGCTCTCACTTCTATGTAGGAACTTTTAATGGCTGAAGTAAACCACTCGGCTTCTTCTGTTCAGCTTTCACCAACTGACAGTTCATACACTAGGAAATGAATTTTCCAATATCTCTTTTCATCCCTTCCCAGTAGTAGGCTCGCTTCATGTCCTGATACATTTTATTACCACCAGGATGAATCGTTAGCTTCGAGTGATGACATTCTCTTAGAACCTCATCCCTCAATCCGTCGATATCAGGAACAACTAACCATCCTTGCTTTCGAAGCCAAACTTCTCGATCGACCTCGAACTCTTTATTCTCCGGTTCCAGTTTCTGAATGAATTCGACAAGCTTCGCATCTTTCCTTTGGATCTCGCCAATCCTCTCGATAAGAGTAGGTCTTACCGACAAGCTTGCCAAAATTTCAGGTTCCAACTCACACCTCGGACTGAAATCGAACCTTGCCAAGTACTCGAGGCCCTTCCATTCCGAAAACATCGCTCCCAAACTTGCGTGTCTTCAACTCAATGCATCTGCAACTGCATTGCCTTTGCCAGGAGTATAGGCTATACCAAAATCATACGATGCCAGAAACTCTAACCATCGTTGCTGCCGAAGATTCAAATCCTTTTGGGAGAAAAGATACTTCAACGACTTGTGATCCGTAAACAACTCGAATCGTACTCCCAACAGGTTATGTCTCCACATCTTCAGAGCAAACACAATCGCTGCCAACTCCAAATCATGAGTTGGATATTTCTTCTCATGCGGCTTTAGCTGTCGACTTGCGTAGGCCACAACTTTATCCTTCTGCATGAGTACCGCTCCAAGTCCAGTACCACATGCATCCGTGTACACCACCATCTCTTCATTCCCACTTGGGATGGTCAAAACAGGTGCACTTGTCAATCTCTCCTTCAAGATTCCGAATGCTTGTTCACACTTCACATCCCACATGAACACTTGGTTCCTTTTCGTCAATCCTGTTAATGGTGCAGATATCTTTGTGAAATCCTTGATAAACCTTCGGTAACAACCAGCCAACCCAAGGAAACTCCGAACATCCGTCGCATTCTTAGGTCTATCCCAGTCCTGGATTGCTGCCACTTTAGCGGGGTCAACCGCTATACCTTTCCCAGAAACAACATTACCCAAGAACCTCACTTCATCTTTCCAAAAGTAACACTTTGACAACTTAGCCTTAAGTTGATGCTTTCGCAAGATCTCTAACACAACTCTCAAATGCGTCTTATGTTCTTCCACATTTCTGGAGTAAACCGGTATATCATCCACGAACACAAGCACGAACTTATTCAACTGATCTCTGCACACTCTATTCATAAGATCCATAAAATACGTTGGTGCGTTAGTCAATCCGAATGGCATCACCAACCACTCGAAAAATCCGGACGGTGTCCTAAATGCAGTCTTTGGCACACTATCCTTAGCTACTCTCAACTGGTGAAATCCCGTTGCCAAATCCATTTGAGAAAACACTTTGGCTTCGTGAAGCTGATCGAACAAGTCATCAATCCTTGGCAACGGATACTTGTTCTTCTTAGTCACCTTGTTCAGCTCACGATAGTCCACACACAACCTTAACGAGCCATCTACTTTAGTTGCAAACACGACTGGTGCACCCCACTCGGAAACACTCCTCCGAATGAAACCTTTTCCCAAAAGGTCTCTAACTTGCACCTCCAACTCTCGCTGTTCCTTAGGCGCCATCCGCCTAAGTGGCATAACAATTGGTCTCGCACCCTCGACCAAATCGATCCTAAACTCGATCTCGCGATGCGGCGGCAACCCTTTGACCTCGTCAAGGACATCTACATACTCATTAGTAATCAGCACTAATGATAGGTCTTCCTGTGGAATCCCAAGCGAATATAGATAACTCACGAAGACCTCGTCTTCATGCTTACATCTAATCAACACTTTTCGCCCTTCCACATCCCCGACCCTCACCTCTAGCTTCTCGCAATTCACCCTTTCCGCATATCTCTTGAGCCAATCCATGCCCAAGATGATCCCATACCCAGCGAAGTTAAGAACAAAGCAATCACACATAAAAGAGCAACCATGACTCGATAATCCTAGACCACGGCAAATCATGCACAAACTGGACGAACCCCCAACTGGATTTGTCACGATCAATGGCCTATCACAAATCTCGGGTTCCAAACCCAAGTGACAAACAAGCTCATTGCAGATGAATGAATGTGATGCTCCCATGAAATCTCCTCTTCCGGAGTCTCGAGTATAATAGAATTCCACCATTCCATGGCCCTGCTCTGCAGCTGCCTTGATGCAAGCTTTCTCTTCATTGCATCCTCAATACCCAAGTCTCCAAAGATTTGAACACATGAATCCATCCACCTTTGAACCTCTTCAGCTGGTTTAGTTCCTTTAAATGGTTTCCCTCCTAGAGATATAAATTCCTTGCACATCTTTGCAAAATCTACTCTAGGAACTCGCACTCCTACATCCACCGCAGCCGCCACTGGAGCATATACCCTTCGCATAATTGCTTCTGCCATGGCTTCAAACATGACCGGGTAATCTGGCTCACCACCATTTCCCCCTCCAGTATTAGCTCTCCTAGCAGCGTGTTTTGATGGTCGTCTACTCATTCTAAATCTGCAATCTAGAATAATTAGCCACTTCCAAGAAAAACTGCTAAAGAGATACAATCGCTTCCACTATATATGTTAATATATATAGTAAACATCCAACTGAAATCTACAAATACGTCTCTCATACGTAATTACGTCTTCGAACTTTGGCCAAAATCGTTGACCAGAGCTCTGATACCAAATGTGACGACCGCCCATAACCCCCGCACTAAACAAGAGGAATAATGCGCTAAAAGGCGTGCCAGGCTGCTATGGACGATCATCATAGTAAGTGAACGCATCGAAACCTGTCGTAGAACTCACAGCGCAAGGATAAAATATAATAGAACATATACAACAGGTGATAGTAATGAGGTATCATATAGCAAACTTTTGAAACTCTTTCAACATCCAGAAAGTTTATCCAACTAATATCCAAGTTTGTACATAAGGCCTCACAACAACTCTCAAATAACTCAAACAGCGGAAACAGAAATACTAGATAGAATAAAACTGGTACGCTAGCCTCCTGCTCGTCATTGCTCAGCTTCCTCGTATCACTAAGCTCCATTACCTGTAACCTGATACTTAGTCTGCCCATCCACAACCGGATGAACAGCCCAAGGTAATAATAGGAGACATAAAACCTTGAGTCAGACAACAGTCTTAGTGAGCGATAATACAGCTAACAAACTTCAACAAGAAAGCATATGAGAATGGGTAAATGAACAACTTATCTACCCACATCACCAGAGAAGAACTCAACCTTATCTTCCCCACATCGGACAGTGATAGCCTTTACGACATGCATTTCAACCATTCATCCATAGAAATCAGAACACCCATTCAATCATAGAAAACACATATGACATCCAAATAAGTCTCACGCAGACAACCCTAATCGAGTTTAACATTCCTCAAGTACTCTCGCCAGAGGCCTAAACCAATATCACTTAAGCACTCAAAGAACATCTCCCTCGACTTTGGATAATCTATGTGAGATAGTACAAACAGAACAACTAATCGTCCATGACTGACTCTGGCTATCACTGCCAATCCTGCTTCGAAACCATCATTATCGTATGACGGCCAACCTTGCCATATGTCAAGGGCTAATGATAACCCCAGTTCTAGCATGAACTCCATATGCCCAACCTTGGCAATGTCCAACCTTGACACTAGGCCTTTCCCCAACCAGAAAGACCCAGGGTACTCGACCAACAACCAGTCTTTTGGGCCTTTCAACGATACCCATCATACCCCTGCTTTGAGCCTGCTAGAACTTACGACAACGATGACTTCTCGGCCTTCGCATCTCTAATCGTCCAACCTTGACGATGTTTCATAGCTCAAGCAACCTTCTCGAGCAGCCATTATCCACCAACTCACGACCTTTGAGTTGTCTCTGCATACGTTGTTCCACCTTGATCAACGAACACATTCACCACTTCGAGCCATCCTACTTGAACAACCTCGAAGTTAAGTCATCACTAGAAGTGTCCGATCAGAAATTTCTACTAGACATGCCGACCAGACCCATTCTGGACCGACCAGACCTCTTCCGGTACTTCTGGACCGATCAGACCCCCTGGACCGACCAGACCTCCCTTTGCTCCTCTTGGACCGACCAGGACCCTCCTGAGCCGACCAGACTCCCTTCTCAGCCTTCTGGACCGATCAAACCGACCAGCTCCAAGACCCAGTCAAAACCGACAAGAATTGCTCCAGAACGACCAGTCAAAACCGACCAGCATTGCTCCAGAATGACCAATCAAAACCGACCAGCATTGCTCCAGAACGACCAGTCAAAACCGACCAGCATTGCTCCAGAATGACCAATCAAAACCGACCAGCATTGCACCAGAATAATCAATCAAAACCGACCAGCATTGCTACAGAATGACCAATCAAAACCGACCAGCATTGCTCCAGAACGACCAGTCAAAACCGACCCTGATGCATCCATTCCAACCAACCAGCTCTCTGACTTACTTCCCAAGCCATAGCGTGACCGACCACCTCAGTCCAAACCCTTCTGGACCGACCAGAGCCATCAGACCGCCTCAAACGACCCGACTAGCTCCAAAACCGACCAGAAACCTGCACTGCTCCATTTCGACTTCGATTTCGACCAAAACTTCGCCAAACGACGAATCCGACGAAACCGGCTCATCCAATTCATCCAAACGCAACCACAAACATGTTATGCAACCAACTGTATCACCAATCTAACAATTTCCATCAAAACACATAAATTTCCCAAAAACATGATAATTGAACATATGAACACAAATATAGATCTAACTTGCATAAACTTATGAAATAACATGAAACTTACCATTTAAATTATCTAGATCAGATCCTAAAGTGATTCACATGTAAAATAAACTTAGCATGGTGTAGATCTAAGGAAAATAACATGGAAATGATGAAATTAACAACATAAGACCCATATACTTGCATGCATCCGAATGAGAGATGTAAATCACTCACCAATTATCCAAATCTAAGCAAAAGCAATGAAAGCGCAATCCAGACAGCGAACACTTCGAATCAAACTCTTTAATCCGATGACTTCGCCCTTGAGACGATGTAGATCTAGCCACTTATGGTGTAGATCTTCGATTTCCCTCCTTGGATTTTGGAATTTTGATGGTGGAAAGATGTTAGAGGAAGAAGGAGATCAAAGCCTCCCCATAAGAGAATGGAAAATGCCAACCTTTTTCCATACCCCTTACCCCCTATTTATAGTCTCCACCCACCCTCTAATGGGCCTTCTCCAAATCAGCCCATTAGCCTTCCAAAACCTGAACAGTCAACTGAAAAACCTTAAAACAGCGATTTCTCCCAAACCGCTGAACCAATTCCTTAATGTAACCACTCTACGGAAAGGGAATCATCAATTCCTTTCCAATGGCACAGGTCTCACCCTCTGATTCGTCCTGAGTCAAAAGTTATGCCCTGTACAAGACTGACAGGGGCAAAATGGTCACAAACAAAATCGGTAAAATTTATGGACATGTCTCACATCCCCATAAGCAATATACTAAAAGATGAGAATGATCCAACCCTCAGGGAATAAATTAAAATTATTTTATGATCTTCCGATAAATAAAATGCGGGTTGTTACAATTTCGTCCCCGAAATCTCCAAGTTAGGAAGAATGTGTGCTACCATCCAATCACCCATCAACTCAACCATACAATCACAGGCATTCATTGTCCTTAAAAGATTTCTAATGCCTTCATGTTCATATGCATTGTGTGTATATGTCTTTATCTAATGCAAAATCGGGCGGTCTACTGATTCAGTTGACCTCCTTAATGCGAATCATGTCAGTGCTATGCGTCCAGTCATGTATGAAAGCATCCCTAGTTATGCAAATACTACATGCGTGCACGGCCATTCAACCATATGCAACATCCATATGATAACATATCAGGCTCAACTTAAATACATATCTGTAAATGCAATATGAAAACGTCCGAACTGAGCTAGTGCCTAATAAGTATGCATATGCATCCACGAGCAACCATTAGCAACCACTTGCAATCATCAACCATAACATGTTTCAAATACATGTTTACATCCATTGGCTTCTACCTAAGGATCAAAGATACGACCTTGGTGATATACTCTGGAAAGAGAGAAACAATTATGCGTAAAGCTCTTAAAACAAAGAAATCAAAGATGCACCCTCAAGGAAAAGGGTATGATGCTAGTATCTAGCCTTCTTGAGCTTTACTCCACTGTATCTTAACTAATTTAACTTCACGATTGTGAAGTTCCGGATCTCCATTTCAAAAATAAATAGATGTCAATCAAGGTACCAAGTATATGTACTAAGATGATTAGAGGTTTCCCTCTTATCCGCCATGCCATAACTTTAAGAGTCGAAAGGTCACTACGTGCTCTTTGGAGTGCCTGCCACAACTATTCATCTCTCACGCAAACCATCCAAACCGAACTCGACATTCCTCAAGTACAAGCCCCAAAGGCCTAAATCAATATCCGACAAGCACCCAAGGAATAACTCCCTCGAATTTAGACGATCTACGTGAGATGATATAAGCAAACTCGATAGCTATTCTCAAAACTCTACTAACCAAAAATAAACTGGTCGGACCACCAATTGGATTTGAGACTCTAGTGGGATCTTTCTACTATACAAGTACTATGGTGCAGAGACTCAGCTATGGAAGTGGGTATGAACAATTGAGAAGCAATGGAACCTAAGGAAATAGTACGAACAGAAAACTAGACTCTTCCAACCGGACTATCTTTCTCCTAGGTGCGCTTGGTGGCGAAATCATGTACTTGTCCTTCTGAAAATCTCGTCCTCGTTCTTGCCCTTGTCCTTAAGTATATGTCCTATCATACCCTAGTAATATATGTCCTATCATACCCTAGTAAAGATACTTCCTCTTGTCTTAAGTTTTATAATTTCTTCCTCCTTCGTGTGCTAAGTCTACATCCATGAATTCCTTATCCTAGGGTTATGCTCCTTAGCCAAACTACTCATCCCCTTCCGTGTGTAGTCATGTTGACAAATCTCTCGAAAACTGCCTCCATCGTCCAGAAAACCCTATAAGCTTCGAAAGATAACTGCCCGTAGATAAAACAACTACGGCTATGGATGGAAGCCGGGTACTACTTTTCCCTTCGATGAGGTTACCTCCCAGAAAGCCAGGAGCCCCAGAGACTCAAGAAAGAAGGAGACAAGAATTTAAAAAGAGGAAGAGAAGATAGTGCGTATGGCTTTGGGGAATATGTCTTTAAAACAAATCTTTTCTCTTGAAAATGCTTCTTTAAAACCGTTTTGAAAATAATTTTTCAAATCCTTTATCTGATCTGGTAACCTTTAGCTTTGATACCATGTGTAACACCCCACATCCATTAGTGTCACTCACAAAGGGAATGCACTAAGTTCTGTGGAGCATTTAGAGTAAAAGATGCAGATAAATTACAAGACAGACAGAAATTAAACAGCGGAATATAAAATTTTGCTTTATTGATAAAATAGTTTGTACAATGGTTTATTTACAATATCAGAGTATCATCTGTCTTACAAAATAAAGAAGCATAAAAACAACATTTATATTCCCCGATTTTGGCAAGAGCCCGCCATAGCATCTGAAATGAGAATCCAAGCAAACTTCGACAAAACTTCAAGCTGGGAAAGAGTGGCAGACCAACTTAACCTGAGCTAAACTATTCCCTCCTTTACTACCTTGGGGTGGGGGAACGGAAGAAAAGAAGACGAAAGAAACACAAAGTCAGACATAAAGCCTGAGTAAGTTCAGTAACTTCTAACATGTGAACATGGAAAAACAAAACGACATGAATTAACTGAATACAAGATTACACCATGACCATAGGGTCAGCAAGATTAGACAAGATAATCTCAAGATATGCTAAGATAAGATAAACTGGATATGCTGTAATACTTTTGCCGCTTCGCTATTTCCTTGTTATACTGGTTTCTATATCTCTACACCGCCTAACTAGTGTCTTAACTAGTAACGACAACGTGATCCCTATCCCTGTAGTTTCCCTCGCCTTCAGGCATACATTTATTATTATTTGTTACCTGGATCTAATTTAGGGTTTTCTATCAAGTGCTTTCTAGTTTCAACTAGAGTTTACACTATTTGCTGAACGCTTCTCGGATTCAGGTTTTATGCCCCCTAGTCCAATCGATGCCCCCAAGTCTAGAACACACTACCTAGAGTGGTATATATTCCTATACTTCCCCACGCATGTATCGCGAACCGTTATCGCTTGTCTAGATGCACATGTCCTGTAATGTGCAGTCCGATTCCTGTGTCAGGGCAAGTCAAGGAATATAGAACTTGGTCGGGAGCTTTCAGATATCTGCCGATGCAGATGCTAAGGTCTGTTATTACTCCAGTAGCTATGGTCCCACTTGACCCCTCCCTCAACTAATGAAAGGCACACCTTGTAAAATGAGAACTATACGCCGGCCCCCGGTGCCCCTCTATCCTATGGCCATCCTCGCCCATAACTAGATAGCAAGTATATGGTCTTTTGGAGTTCTCCGCCTTTCCGCTTCACGTATCTCGATTGACTCAAGATGGATGGTAGACGACGAGTCACTATCACAGGGCTACCGTTTGCTCGCCGAATCACGTCGGTCCATCCTAGTCTTTAGGTTGCCATGTATTGCAACCAAGGCATACCCCTAGTTCTTCTACGCAGACCTTAACCTCTGTGGGCCCAGGCGGATCATCTGCAGCCCCACAGAGGGATACCAAGAGTACCCTCACGTCCCCTCGAAGCCTCGGGCTTCGTAACCCAATTCGTTGGAGCGTCCTTTTTACTTAGACGTACATTCGCTCCTTCCTGTGTTGTACTAAGAATTACTACTTAGTTTTACTAACTAAGATTTACCACTTAGTTTCCAGAATCGTTGTTTTCTTAACTAAGGTTTACTACTTAGTTCTCTTTCCTGTCAATTTGGATTGGTTAAGTGTCATTAGTCAGTTCAAGCCAACTTAATCCTCTTCATTCATCCTGTTATACCGGTTAAGGGTTATCAGTAATTCATGTTGACTTAACCCCATCACAAACCAAGTTATATTGGTTAAGTATTTCTTATTACTTAACTCTACCCAATCACCCTGTATTGGTTAAGTGTTCTTTTTAACTTAACCTTGCCCGTCTGTCTTAACTAACATGTTATTATTGGTTAAGTATCGTCCCTTCATGTTTTAGACTTATCCTCATTCCTTTTTCGCAAACTGATGGTTAAGTGTTCAGGTTTACTTAACCCTACAGTCTAGCCCAGCTAACATATCAAAATTGGCTAAGTGTATTAGATTTTACTTAACCCCGACCTCTAATCTAGTTAACATGTTAATTTGGCTAAGTGTATCCTTAGTTACTTAACCCCTACTAATCTTGTCTTGTTACCATGTAAAGTTGGTTAAGTGTCCCTATGGACTTAGCCCTCCCATTCAAGCTTAACTATGTTAAATTGGTTAAGTGTTCCACTGGACTTAACCCTCCCATTCTAGCTTAACTGTGTTAAGTGTCAGTCTGAACCTAACCCCACCCATCAGTCTAGTTATCATGTTGAACTGGTTAAGTGTTTTAGTTAACTTAACCCTACCATTCTTGTTCTTGCTTTAACTAAATAAATTAAAGCCGCTACCACTCACATTAGACAGATATTGTTCCGAATACTGGATGTGCCGGTTGGATCCGGGCATGTTTACATCGTAACTCAGTCTAACCTCTGGTTAGGCATATTCGTGTTTTCTAAGTAAAAAGGGATTTTGATTAGTTTTCAAATCAGGTTTTGAAAGTAACCATCCCGTCCGTCGGATCAGTTAGGGATAGCCAAGGAGAGCAGGAAACTTGTATTTTCCAAACTAAAGCCTAGACACTATCCTCTCTGTCACCCTAGAACTTTCTAGCTTATTATTAAAAAAGATGTCGTTAATAAACCTTTAATTTGTCTAAATTCACATTTCCTCATTTAGGCCAGATTCTATAGGTAAATTATTCCTAATTTACTTATTTCCCAATTACTCTGTAAATTGTCTTCATTTATTTCTATGGCCCATTTCCCTTCCTAAATCATATTTATGCTTTTTGATATGTAAACTATACCAATTAAGTTTCACTAACCATGATATTGCTAAACCTGACGGTTATTCCCAATTATGGCCAATCTCAAATTTTATACCAATATACTTATTACGCCAAATTAGCTAATCCAATCCTGATTTAACATTCTAATTCACGTCAAACTAGACTTATTACTATAGTTCTTTATTCATGTAAATGCTAGATTTACACGTCAATAATAGATTCAAATTACACATCTTATAATTCATGTCAAATTTATCCCATTTGCATTTCTATGAACATGCCATAGTATATGTCCCCAATTTATGCCGAGTTTATAACTATGTTTTAGTAAATTTTATATTTTGCCCCAAATCGCATTCCCATCGTTCGTATAATTGTGTTTCAATCTTGATTATAGATAAATCTAGATTCGTAGCAAATGGGGAATGAACCAAAGATTGATAGATATAACAACTGGCATAAAATGGTTTTGAATAACGGCGTAGGTTCAAGAACATGGGTAGACCTAACTTAATAGGTAAATTCCCAAGGTCTAAAACCAAAGAATAGACAGAGTAGGTTCAAGAACATGGGTAGACCTAACTTAATAGGTAAATTCCCATAGTCTAAAACCAAAGAAAAACAAGGACAAGCAGAATAAATAATCGGGTTTAGACCCAATCTCATAATCACAAAGCTTAAACAACACTTTCCTAGACATGAATCATAGGTGTTTAATCACAGATGTCCTTGTTATGTCAAAGGCAATAGTTTATGTTTTCTAATCAAAGGCATAGGCTTAGTCAAGGAAATAATCCTCATAGTCACAGTCACAGTCATAGGCAATGTTCATAGTCATAGGCAATGTCCAAAGTCATAGGCAATGTTTATAGTCATAGGCAAATGTTCATAGTCATAGGAAAATGTCCATAGTCAAAGGCAAATGTTCATTGTCATAGGCAAATGGTTTTAAGGTTCATAGTTTCATAGTCACGGTCTTATTTGCCCTCGAATTATAATAGTTCTTAATTAGGTTCAAGAGTATAGGCACTGAGAGAACGATTTGGCATATTCTTTTATTCCTTTAATTTCATGTCACGAACAAAGAAAAATGTTCAAGTCTAGAAATAACTGACTTACAGAGATTAGATTAGAACAGAAAGATGGCGTTGCTAAGATTCGTAGAAAAGCAGTCGTTGCAGTCATTCGAATCCTCACTTGAATTCCAGCTTGAAGCTCCTCTTTGAAAGTCTTTGAGCAGCACCTCCTTGTCTTGATTTATTTTATATATTATTTTATTTATTATTTAATTAAGAGGAGGAGAAGAAGCCATGTTCACCAAGCATCTTTGCAGCATAAGTGTAGAAAATAATTGTGAATAGAGGAGGAGGCTAGGGTTGTTTATAAAGTTGCTCAAGACCTTATCGTACACGCAGCGCTGAGTCAGCATTGAACTTCGTTAAGAAAATAGTCCAGGTTCGCAGAAGAATCTAGCCAAATCTTATTGTACATGCAGTGCTAAGTCAGCATTGGGTCCCACAAGCTGTTTTGGCGCAGAAATTTGAATTTCGAACTTTTGAATTTCTGGAATTTATTTAACTGTTTTATTCACATGAAATATTCTTATATGTATACAATTCCTTTAACGACCATTTTACGTGTATGTATATATACGCAAAACTTTCATTTTTTTTCAAATTTCAAACGATGTTGCACCGTTATTTATTTCTTGCCATATTTCATTTACTATAGCATTATCTTAAATTTTATCTTTCGTATACATATATTTCTGCATATATATATATATATATTCTCATGTATATACATATATTTTC
The DNA here is from genome assembly GCA_030737875.1 of Allium sativum. Lineage (NCBI taxonomy): Eukaryota > Viridiplantae > Streptophyta > Magnoliopsida > Asparagales > Amaryllidaceae > Allium > Allium sativum. The sequence continues at coordinate 654,733,563 of CM060918.1, read as the reverse complement.
TTTATTTCCTTATATGTACGTTCTTATCCTTTCAAATTTTGAATTTGTATATGTACATATATTTGCATGTTCAGTTGGCCCTCTTTAAAATAGAGATAAAAATTATGCTGCCGCCGGGGTTCGAACCCCCCGACCTCCATGTTACAAATCCAATGCCTTAACCAACTGAGCTACAAAGTCTTTTGTTAATAAGTCTTAGAACAATGATAATTATTGTTCTTTCCTTACTTCTCTTTTTCATGTTAGTTACAATACTTAAATTAAACCAATGCATGAATCTTTTTCTTTTAATGTTAATGCATTATGTTTGCAAATCAGTGCATGCAACATATTTACATCGCATGCAACCAATCTTTTCTTTCCTTCATATATTAATTAATTTTCATTATACAGCACCATATTAATCCTATCTGTGGATATATATACATTTTTAATTACATTAAAAATACGGGGTGTTACAAATCATCTTGCTTCGAAGATCTATGTCTTCAAATTTACCTCATAAGATCCGTACAATGTTAGTTTTGAACGCAAAGTTGGTTTGAAGTGGTTTTGTGTCTGGTTCTGATCCCGGTCTCCTCGAACTAACACGTATATAGTCTATAAGAAAATTTTCATTGATAATTGGGTTTTTAACTATCAAATTAAAACATTATAGATCAGTACATTGGTAGCTCAGACCCTTTTTATTCAAAACCATTCATTAAAAATTCTATCATCAAATCAATATACTTACCTCAACAAATATCTTTTGTTTTCGTTACCTCGAAAACAGTAACCAACACTAATATCTTTTAGAAAAATGAATTTACCAAACCCCTCTTTATTCTCACAAAAGCCACTTTTATTTCCATTACTTTGTAAATACTGTTATACATTCACAAAGCCCTTTTCCATCCCCTTTACTTTGGAAATATCGTTATATATATTCTCAAAACTACTTTTATTTCTTTTACTTTGAAATATCACTATTTATGCTTAACCCAATGGTATAAGTTTAATTACCAATGACATATTATTAATTTTATAAATCCAAACGGTTTTATTTAACCACACACTTACAGATTAAAGTTTAAACTATACTCAATGAAATATTAATTCTATTTCCATATCCATTTTCATTCTCAAACCCATTTACCTTCTCGCATAATTGTCTTACAAAAATCTCTACTATTTACTTATTTCTTTAAATAAGTGTATTCACTAAACTCTACTATTTTTAATTATTTAGAAAATAATGCTATATACTAAACCAAATGTAGAAGAATATATTAAATTTAACATCTGGCCAAACAATGACAAGTAATACGTTGTTTTATGGAAAAACCTAATAGTTTTATTATATTTCAATCCCTTGCAAATAACGTTGCAATATTATTTCTCTTATGAAAATAATAAATTATTTCCAATAGCTTTACCATTAAAAACTAATGTCATCCTCAGAAAATACTGAAGTCGTTCAAGTTGGGTTATTTTATTTACCTCTTAGACCTTGATCGGCAATGATCTTACCTTAAGATAAATAAAAGTTTGTAACTCAAAAACTGATATTAGTTATCATATTTCACGAATCTCATTTACTATTCCATTTCGTTATGCTTTTGTAAACCATTACTTCCATTTGAAATTAGCCTTCCAATCATAGTCACTTTTTACTTCTCTTGATTTTACCCAATCGTTATCTTTAAAACCCCTTAAATGCAATTCATTTCAATTCATATTTTTACCCAAAAATCCATTAACCAAATCTTTTACCAAAACCCATTAAGTATCTATTATAAAACTTAAATTTGAATTTTTATTTCTAAAAATCCATTCATATAGTTCTTTTACATAATCCCATTAAGCATTTCCTTTGCATTCTTGAAAGTTCCTTCCATTCAAAACCACTTTTACTTAATTTGACGATAAAGTAAACACTTACTTAATAATAACCCTTAACTTTAAATCTCTTTAATACAAATACATTTACAGCTCTTATTTATTATAAAATCCATTAACAAGTCTTTAACACCAATCCATTTAAGCATTCTTATTAAAAATCTTAAACTGGATTTTATTTTCAAAATCCCTTTACCCAATCCTTTACGCAAAAATTCATTAAATATCCTTTCTTTTGCATTTTATAATTTTTAGTTAAATCACTATCGCTTTATTTAATTTGATTATTAAATAATGCTTATCCTAAAACTTCGCCTTAGCTCTAAATCCCTTTTATATATTTTCTTTTATAAAACTTGGATCTATTATAAGATCTCTTTCAAATTACTATCATTTCACTTAATATAGTTTATTAAATAAACGTTTAATCAAATCACTACATAACCCTTGGAGTTTCTTTTATAAACTTTTGTTTTCGTACAAACCCTTATAAACCCTTTTTTAAAGTTCAACTCAAATTCATTTTAACATGACTACCTCCTTAAATGAATATTCGTTAAAAAGGTAATCCTTTAATTATTATAAATTAAAAGAATAATTAAGTTCAATGTAAACTATAATTAAAAATAATTTTACTTCAGTTATTAACTAAAATAAAATAGCTAATCCCTTTTAAATCCTTATTAGAATAATAACTACTTTCCTTAATAACAAAAAATTCTATAATTATCTTTGAATATTGTTAATTAAAAGATAGCTAACTCTTAAGAAGTCTTGTTACATTTTAAACAATCATTTGTCAAAACTATTTCTATCAGATTAATTGATTAACGAATTTATCTAATACTGAATTTCAATTAAAATAGTTGACCGAGTCAACTTGAAAATATCAGTTAACTTGTTAACTGACTTCAACTAATCATTCCTCTAAACTAATTAACATAGAAATATCGCTTAATTGTTTCATAAAAACCACTATTCTGAATTATTAACCCGTAGGTTAATTTCTGACTTATACGCTTATAAAACTTATTAAACATAAGAATTTGCTATATAAAATATTTTTTAATTACTTTATAACAACAAGTTATAAATATTGATTTATTTACAAAACTTTATTTTCCATAACTTATAAAAATATAAGTCAAAACCTTGCTTCAGTTATAAAATAAATTTTATAACTTAAACTCCGTCAATTCTCCTAACGGCAAATCGACATCTTAAATAGTTGAATTTAGGGTCATCTATTGCCAATCACTTAATCACTATTGTCTATTGATTAATATCACATCAACATTTATTTTCAATTCAACAATTAACATCTAATTTAACAATCAACATCCAAATAGGGTTTAACATTACACGAGATAAACAATTCACATATAAATAATATAAAAAGCAAGTAACATACAATTATTTGAGGAAATCAGTTGAATCCCTCCAACCTGATTTTCCCTACATCACAGCTCATAATTTCATTTAATAATTTCATATGAGATAAGAATTTTAATCTAATGCATTTATACGACGTAAAAATAAATATTGTCAATCAACAATCAAACAGTCAAACGATAATCACCAGAAGCATCCAAACATCCAGTTTATACTAAAAATGGTAAATTATAATTATAAGAATTTTACCACATCATAGTATTTCAAAAAGGGTGAGAGTTAATTCATATTTTGTTTCGATCGACGGTTCATGTCTATTTTTATAGTTTCAAAAAAGCATTTGAAAAAAAATTAAAATTCCAGTTATCTCAGAATTCTTTCAAACTATTTTGTACGCGTACCCTTCGTCCATACGGTCCCAACGAATTTTGTTTCATTGAATTCTGTTCACAAACGAACAACTTACATTGGTTACAAGTTTTAACTATATTAAAACAGCTTAAATTACTAACCCCTTATTTTGTTACCTTAATTATTTAATTAATGTAACACCCCACGTCCGTTAAGGTCACTCACAAAGGGGAATGCCTTAACTTCAATGGAGCATTATGGGTGCTGGAAAAGAAATATTACAAGACAGACATATATAAAACAGCGGAAAGTAAAGTAGAAATACTTCAAATCATTTATTAAATATAATTGTTTACAATAAAAGTCCATCAACTTCCAATTACCCAATTACATAGCTAAAATATCTGTCTAGCTCAAAAACAAAGAGGCATAAAAATAAATTGTGATATTCCCCAATAAAGCAAAGCAAGCCATAGGCAAGAGAAATCCAAGCCGTAAATGAAAGAGCCTTGGAGCTTGGTAACATCCGAACTAAGGTGTATTCCCACCCTGCGAACCTTGGGGGGAGGGGAAATGGAAGAAAAAGAGGTGAAACAAAACGGGTCAGTCATAAAGACTGAGTAAGTCCTAGTGACTTTCAGCATAAAAACAGTTAAAGATAACATGGCATGAATAAACTGAAAATAAACATAAGCATGATGACAAGATAAGCCGCAGGCACGATGAGTCAAGTATAACATCCCATAATTCCTATCAAGAGTAGCATCACAAGGTTCCTACCAAGTATCACATCGCAAGGTTTCTATCAAGTATAACATCGCAAGATTTCTAAGCTTCATTATTAAAATATTTCAGTGATATCTATTTACTCTGCACCACCTGACTAGCATCTCACAAGTGTCTTACATGGAATGTTTTGTATTCCTACTAGTGTTCCAACTAGTGTCATGTGTAATAAGGATACTTACCCCCACTAGTGTCCCAATTAGTAGCCCGTGTTATATAATAAGGTGATCCCAACCCCGTAGTTGTGGAAGCCTCCAGAACTACATCTATTATGAGGATCTTACCTCAACCAGCCCAATTGCCATGAAAGTGTTAGATGTATCCTTACTACCTCAATTGATCGGCTCTTACTCGCAACGTTTTCTTCCTGTGTAATATGGCCGCACATGATTGTAGATACCTATACTGGTCCCACTATGGGGTGTATCAAGTCCCACGGTGGCAGCCCGACACAATTCTGGATTGCATAGGTTATGCTACTGGTGCCTAGTGCCCTGTTTGTCTGCACCGAAGTGTGTGCACGCCTGCACTCCGTTAGAACCCACACTGCTACACCAACCGCCGTCGCTTTTGACCGCTTACAATTAGCCCAGTAATCGTGCCCCACCCTGCCTAGTTTCAGGGTACCATGATACCTAATTGGGTTACTGCTGAAATGGGTCCCCCTTTACTAGGGTTTTCTAGTCAAACATATTTAGTGGTCAAGTGTCTCTATTTACCTAACCCTACCTATCAGTTTAATTAATATGTTGAATTGGTTAAGTGATTTTGTTAACTTAACCCTACCACACACTATGTTTGGTTGGTTAAGTATTCATGGTAACTTAACCCTATCGCATATCATGTTATATCGGTTAAGCGTTCTCCCCTGTGTTAACTTAACCCTTACCACACCTCACGTTAGATTGGTTAAGTGTATGTTAACTCAACCCACCCACTTATCATGTTATGGTGGTTAAGTGTTACTCTCTTGTATTTACTTAACCCTGTCACGTGTCCCGTTATATTGGTTGAGTGTTATCAACACATTCAAGTTGACTCAACCCATCAACTAGTCACGTTATAACGGTTAAGTGTTCTTAACTTAACCCTACCCACTTGCCTAATTAACATGTTATGTTGGTTAAGCATTCTTAGTTTACTTAACCCTACCCATTGGTCTAATTAACATGTTATGTTGGTTAAGCATTCTCAAGCGATCAAGTTCAGGTTTACGTAACCCACCCATTAATGTCATATCGGTTAAGTGTCATTAGTCTAGTCATATTACTTAACCTTACCCTACTTAACAGATTTCATTAGCAATTATTATTTACTAATGCATCAACCTCTCTCATTTGACTTATTTGCGGTCACTGGATATGCCGGGCGGTTATGGGCAAAATTACACTGCAAACCCATTCCACCCTCAGGTTCAAGCATTCAATGCGTTAACCTCTCACATTAGACATATTGTTCCGATCACTAGATATGCCGGGCGGTTCCAGGCAGAATTACACCACAACTCAGTCTAACCTCATGGTAGGCATCATCACAGCCTAATCTTTGCCAACGACCTCTCACATTAGAATATTTTTGTTGCGGTCACTGGATATGTCGGGCGGTTCCGGGTAGAATTACACCATAACTCAAGTCTAACCTCGTGTCAAAGGCATCCATTAGATTGTCAATTACATATGTGTTGTATAGATCAAAATTCCCAACTTTACATAGTAATAAACATATGCCAAAGTTCCAAATTATAAGCCAATTTATATATGTACCCATTTCTAGTCAGTTTACATATGCCCAATTCTTGCCTATTTACATGTATGCCAAGTTTATGCCATTTTACCCATATCAAGTTCTAGCCAAAATTACATGTATCAAGTTTCATGCCCAAATAAACCCAAATCATGATTCATGATGTAGTTATTACAAACTATAATCTTTTTATTACAATACATGCCAGTTACCCAAGTTCATAATGCATATTTACGCCAATTATCAAGTTTACATTCGCTTTCATGTTCAAATTCCCAATTCTACTTATGCCCAATTAACATAAGCCTAATCTTTCGATTTAATTTACATAGGCCCGAACTCATGATTTAATATACATATGTTCAATTCATGCCGTTTTACCTATGTCAAGATTCATGATTTACACGTTTACAAAGCTATGCTCAATTTACATAGATCAAGTTTTATACCCAAAATTACATGTATCAAGATCCATGTCAAATTACATATATCAATTCCAATTGCGCAATAACTATTATAACGACAATACACAAAATTACCCCGTTTCATGTTAATGGTAAATTATCCCCAAACATCCAATTTTCATATTATGCCTTCAATTCCACCAAACACATATTTTCCACTAGGTAATATTCCAATATTTCCCCCGTATACCATCGCACGTATATCGTAGTTTAGGCCTAGGTCCGAAATTGACCTAGGTTCATCAAAAGAAAATAAATTGAGGAAGGTAGAAGTTGCTATAAAAACAAGATTAGAGAGAAAGTGGCATAAAAACATCATCTCAGGCATAAAGATTAGATCTTGATAATAATATCAACATGGACCAAGAAATTTATTTACAACAAGCTGAATAGACCATAAACTTGTCATGAGAATAAAGATAGAAAAGTTCCCAAAATCAAGATCCAAGAAGAAACAAGAGTAGACTTGAATCAAAAGTCCAATTTCACTTCATCACATGTCCATATTAAATTTAATTATTTCAATCTGAAAATAACTAGAACTTACAGATCATGGGCAAGGAATTAAGGACTGAATTTTGTTGTAGTAGGTTGTAGTAATGTTGATTTATCTTGTTGTAGAGGCTCTGTTCTTTGATTTGAATCGAGCTTGAATACTTAAGCTTTAATTTTAGGCGGCGGCCATGGTTCAAGAGGTAAATCAGCAGCATAATAGTGTAAGATTGATTTGTTGTGAATTAGGTTAAGTTTTAGGGTGTTTTTATAGGTGTAGGAACTATTTAGGGCCTTTAGATCAACCCTAGAATCAATCTGGACCATCAAAACACGTCCCGGGCTTCAAAAATGGGTTCTGGGCAAAAACAGGCCGACCAGGTTGACCTGAAATGGGGGAGGTCGACCACATGGTCGACCTATAGGGTGTAGGTAGACCCCCAGGTCGACCACCCGGTTGACCTGACCCCCAGGTCGACCTGCCTAGTTCTGTGCTACCTGAAATTTGTTGAATCTTCTACAGGCCATAACTTCTTCATCCAGACTCCGATTTTCGAAAACTTGGGTTCGATTCCATGTAGAACTCCGAGACGAACGCATTGGCGTAACCCATTTCCCCTGATTCTTATTTTAAAAATTAATTATACCTTGATTTCTTGTTTTAACATGTTATTAAAATTCGGGTTGTTACATTCCCCCCTCCTTAAAGGATTTTGTCCCCGAAATCTCAGGTTAAGAAGAATGTGTCCTACCATCCAATCATCCATCTACTCAATCATCAATCACAAGCATCCATCAACCTTAAGAGATTTCTAATGTTGTATGAAGATGTGCAGAAAGTGTGTGTATGTTCCTTTTCTAATGCAAATGATCAGGCCTGATTGATCTTCTTAATGCAAAATATGTTTAGTGCCATGAGTCCAACTTGTATGCAAATAGCTCTAATCACATAAACATTATATGTTGCACAAACATCCATCCAATTACAACATACACATGATAACACATTTAATTTCATCCATAAGAACACTCATGCGTATGCAATATGAAAGGTGACGTAGCCGATCTAGTGTCTAATGTGCGTGTATATGCATCCACGAGCAATCATTAGCGGCCAATTGCAACCATCAATCATAACATGTCTCAAACGCGTATTTACACCCCAATTGTTCCTAACTAATGATATAGTCGAATGATAGAAGAAAGTAAAAACTTTGAGCCCATTAGGCAATGTCAAAACTGGAAATCAACGTCACATATATACTGATTAGGAGAAGAACTCCCTAAGCACCAGCCCCGAAGACCGAAATCAACATCAAACTGACACCCAAAGAATTACTCAACCTAACCAATATATATGATTCTGGGAAACTAACCATGATTGACTCCTTTTAGGTCACAAGAAATCGCTTCCTAAAACCAACCTGTATCCTATAAAACCCAAAAAGTTTAGTCAACACAACGGACATCCTCAAGCCCCAACATGTATTACCAACAGATGAGTCATGCTCCCTATGTGGTTTCTAACAAAAATAAGATTGAGAATAGGACCGAGAGGATATACTTAAAAGATAGCTTGCATGTAAGCTCTACAGGAAAAGAGGGATCGAGGATATACTCTTAAAAAAAAGATATGATGCGCGTATCTAATCTTCAATCTTCTAAGTCGCATTTCCTTGAGCTTAACTCCATTGTGCTTTGACCGTCTTTAACTTCACAATTTCGCAGCTTCTTAATTCTTGTTTCCAAAATATTTGTTGGAACTCATTTCACTGTTGCCTCTCGTTTCACTTTTCCTTATTCTCCTTCTAGTGTACCCGACTTAAACATAACTGCGTATTCATGGTTTCATGCAAGCTTTCCAAAATTCACTAGTGAATCCTGGATCTCGTTTACTCACTATAAGGTATTCCACGCAGAAGAACTATCTCTTGAAAACAGACAAATGTCAACCATTTTGCCAAATGTACTTACTAATGTGATTTTCTGTAACTCATGCATAAGCAAAATGACCCATCCGCCTTAGTGGCGAACATTACTCAAGCGGATCAATAAATGTATCAAGAGATTCTAGGTAACTAAGCTTGGCAGAACCCTAAGGGTTACACTAGACTTCGAGGGCATTACCGAGGCAAGTCAAGAGCCTAACTACCCTCTTTTCACACTCGAGAATGGTATCATTTCTGGACAACCACTCCATCACCATAATCAACCCATATCCCGAAAACATAAGCATTACTTCCAAACTCAACACTTAGCATAGACATTCTTAAATCCAAACAAGTCAAGAATAAATGAGCTGATTCCCCAATAGGATTTGAGAAAAAATGGGATCCTCTAAAACGCTAGTACTAAGGTGCAAAGACTCAACTATCGAAGCAGAATTAAAAGGACGCGATGTTCAAAAACAAAGTTCCCATGATATGATAGAAAAGAAAAGCTAAACTTTTAACAAAAACGTTACCACCTCTCTTAGGTATGCTAGTAGTGAGAGCATACAATTGCCCTCTCGACGATCTTGTCCTTTGCCCTTGTCCTTGTCCTATAATACTTAACTATATGTCCCTTTTCACCATACTAGAGATACTCTCTCTTGTCATGGGTTTTATTATTCTCTCACTTGGCCTCTTTCCTTTCACCTTTTTCCTCTTTCGTGGATTAAGCCATATCAACAAGTTTCTCGTCCTTAGGCTTGTTTTCTTTATCCTCGTTCTTACTATCCTTGTATAGTTTGTTGGCCAGTTTCTCGAAAGCTACCTCCATCAAACTACAACCCTTCAAAGATTGAAATAAGATTAGTTGCAGATGGAACTACTGCAACTACAGATGGAGGTTGGGCACTTCTTTGCCCTCCGAATTATGTCGTACACCTACAAAATTATTGCGGAAAAGAAAGAAAGAAGAGATTCAAAGTGAGAATCAAAAGATAGTGCATATGACTTTGGGGAATATGCCTTTCAAAAAACAAAACTTTTCTTGAAAATTTGCTTCTTTGTAAATGTTTTGAAAACTAGTTTCAGAAGGTCTTTTTTTTTTAATAAAAAGCTTTTTCCCAGTCTGGTAAACTTCTTCTCTGATACCAAATGTAACACCCCACATCCGTTAAGGTCACTCACAAAGGGGAATGCATTAACTTCAATGGACCATTATGGGTACTGGAACAGAAATATTACAAGACAGACGTAAATAAAACAGAAGAAAGTAAAGTAGAAATACTTCAAATCATTTATTAAATATAATTGTTTACAATAAAAGCCCATCAACTTCCAATTACCCAATTACATAGCTAAAATATTTATCTTGCTCAAAAACGAAGAAGCATACAAATAAATTGTGATATTCCCCAATAAAGCAAAGCAAGCCATAGCCAAGAGAAATCCAAGCCGTACATGAGCCTTGGAGCTTGGTAAGATCCGAACTAAGTTGTATTCCCACCCTGCGAACCAAGGGGGGGAACGGAAGAAAACGAGGCGAAATAGAACGGGTCAGTCATAATGACTGAGTAAGTCCTAGTGACATTCAGCATAAAAACAGGTAAAGATAACATGGCATGAATAAACTGAAAATACACATAAGGATGATGACAAGATAAGCTACAGGCACGATGAATCAAGTATAACATCCTATAATTCCTATCAAGAGTAACATCACAAGATTCCTACCAAGTATCGCATCGCAAGGTTTCTATCAAGTATAACATCGCAAGATTTCTAAGCTTCATTATTAAAATATTTCAGTGACATCTATTTACTCTGCACCACCTGACTAGCATCTCACAAATGACTTACATGGAATGTTTCGAATTCCTACTAGTGTTCCAACTAGTGTCCTATGTAACAAGGATCCTTACCCCTACTAGTGTCCCAATTAGTAGCCCGTGTTATATAATAAGGTGATCCTAACCCCGTAGTTGTGGTAGCCTCCAGGACTACATCTAATATGAGGATCTTACCTCAACCAACCCAACTGCCATGAAAGTGTTAGATGTATCCTTACTACCTCAATTGATCGGCTCTTACTCGCAACGTTTTCTTCCTGTGTCATACGGCCCCACATGATTGTAGATACCTATACTGGTCCCACCATGGGGTGTATCAAGTCCCATGGTGGCGGCCCGACACAATTCTGGAATGCATAGGTTATACTACTGGTGCCCAGTGCCCTGTTTGTCTGCTCCGAAGTGTGTGCACGCCCACACTCTGTTAGAACCCACACTTCTGCACCAACCGCCATCGCTTTTAACCGCTTACAATCAGCCCAGTAATCGTGCCCGACCCTGCCTAGTTTTAGGGTACGATGATACCTAATTGGGTTACTACTTAAATGGGTCACTGTTACTAGGGTTTTCTAGTCAAACATGTTAAGTGGTTAAGTGTCTGTATTAAACTAACCCCACCCATCAGTTAAATTAACATGTTGAATTGGTTAAGTGTTTTAGTTAACTTAACCCTACCACACACTACGTTTGATTGGTTAAGTATTCATGCTAACTTAACCCTATCGTATATCAAGTTATATCGGTTAAGCGTTCTACCCTGTGTTAAATTAACCCTTACTACACCTCACGTTAGATTAGTTAAGTGTATGTTAACTCAACCCATCCACTTATCATGTTATGGTGTTTAAGTGTTACTCTCTTGTATTTACTTAACCCTACCACGCGTCATGTTATATTGGTTGAGTGTTATCAACCCATTTAAGTTGATTCAACCCATCCAGTAGTCATGTTATAACGGTTAAGTGTTCTTAACTTAACCCTACCCACTTGCCTAATTAACATGTTATGTTGGTTAAGTGTTCTTAGTTTATTTAACCCTACCCGCTGGTCTAATTAACATGTTATGTTGGTTAAGCGTTCTCAAGCGATCAAGTTCAGGTTTACTTAACCCACCCATTCATGTCATAACGGTTAAGTGTCATTAGTCTTGTCATATTACTTAACCTTACCCTACTTAACAGGTTTCATTAGCATTTATTATTTACTAATGCATCAACCTCTCACATTGGACTTATTTGCGGTCACTGGATATGCCGGGCGTTTCCAGGCAGAATTACACCGCAAACCCATTCCAACCTCGGGTTCAAGCATTCAATGTGCTAACCTCTCACATTATACATATTGTTGCGGTCACTGGATATGCCGGGCGGTTCCAGGCAGAATTACACCACAACTCAGTCTAACCTCGTGTTAGGCATCATCACAACCTAATCTTTGCCTTCGACCTCTCCCATTAGACTATTTTTGTTGCGGTCACTGGATATGTCGGGCGGTTCCAGGCAGAATTACACCACAACTCAAGACTAACCTCGTGTCAAAGGCATCCGTTAGATTGTAAATTACATATGTGTCGTTTAGATCAAAATTCCCAACTTTACATATTAATAAACATATGCCAAAGTTCCAAATTACATGCCAATTTATATATGTACCCATTTCTAGTCATTTTACATATGCCCAATTCTTGCCTATTTACATGTATGCCAAGTTTATGCCATTTTACCCATATCAAGTTCTAGCCAAAATTACATGTATCAAGTTTCATGTCCAAATAAACCCAAATCACGATTCATGATGTAGTTATCCCAAACTATAATCTTTTTATTACAATACATGCCAGTTACCCAAGTTCATAATGCATATTTATGCCAATTATCAAGTTTACAATCGCTTTCATGTTCAAATTCCCAATTCAACTTTTGCCCAATTAAGATAAGCCTAATCTTTTGATTTAATTTACATAGGCCCAAACTCGTGATTTAATTTACATATGTTCAATTCATGTCGTTTTACATATGTCAAGATTCATGATTTACATGTTTACAAAGCCATGCTCAATTTACATAGATCAAGTTTTATACCGAAAATTACATGTATCAAGATCCATGTCAAATTGCATATATCAATTCCAATCGTGCAATAACTATTATAATGACAATACACAAAATTACCCCATTTCATGTTAATGGTAAATTATCCCCAAACATCCAATTTTCATATTATGCCTCCAATTCCACCAAACACGTATTTTCCACTAGGCAATATTCCAATATTTCCCCCGTATACCATCGCACGTATATCGTAGTTTAGGCCTAGGTCCGAAATTGACCTAGGTTTGTCAAAAGAAAATAAATAGAGGAAGGTAGAAGTTGCTATAAAAACAAGATCAGAGAAAAAGTGGCATAAAAACATCATCTCAGGCATAAAGAATAGATCTTTATAATAATATTAACATGAACCAAGAGAATTGATTTACAACAAGCTGAATAGACCATAAACTTGTCATGAGAATAAAGATAGAAAAGTTCCCAAAATCAAGTTCCAAGAAGAAACTAGAATAGACTTGAATTAAAAGTCCAATTTCACTTCATCACATGTCCATATTAAATTTAATTATTTTAATCTGAAAAAACTAGAACTTATAGATTGTGGGCAAGGAATTAAGAAATGAATTTTGTTGTAGAACGTTGTAGTAATGTTGATTTATCTTGTTGTAAAGGCTCTGTTCTTTTATTTGAATCGAGCTTGAATACTTAAGCTTTAATTTGTAGGCGGCGGCCATGGTTCAAGAGGTGAATCAACAACATAACAGCATAAGAATGATTTGTTGTGAATTAGGTTAAGTCTTAGAGTGTTTTTATAGGTGTAGGAACTATTTAGGGCCTTTAGATCAACACTAGAATCAATCAGGACCATCAAAACACGTCCTGGGCTTCAAAAATGGGTTCTGGACCAAAACAGGCCGATCAGGTCGACCTAAAAGTGGGAGGTCGACCACATGGTCGACCTATAGGGGGTAGGTCGACCACCAAGTCGACCTGACACCTATGTCGACCCCCAGGTCTACCTGCCTGGTTCTGTGCTGCCTGAAATTTGCTGAATCTTCTACAAGCCATAACTTCTTCATTCAGACTTCGATTTTCGAAAACTTGGGCTCGATTCCATGTAGAATTCCGAGATGAATGCATTGGCGCAACCCGTTTCACTTGATTCTAATTTTAAAAATTAATTATACATTGATTTCATGTATCAACATGTTATTAAAATTCGGGTTGTTACAATTAACTATGCTTAACCACGCTATAATTATTCTTCACTCTCCATCAAATAATTCACACTCCAGGCAAAACTGCCAAACACAAAATCTGCTCCATTCATCACTCCTCACCACCCGGTTTCTCCACTGGAATCCACGAACTCTTCGCCGATCTCTCCCTCTTCACGATTGCTTTAATCTCCAACACAGAATTTCCCCAATGCATCACCCACCTTAAATGCATCGACAACCTTCTCCTAGAGCACGCACAATACTTGCAATTATTTTAGCTTCAGTCTTTCCCAAATTTACACATGAAGTGCAAATATCCCCCACTCATGCCACGTTATCCTCCAAAGCATCCAACAATGAGGAAATTAATAATAAAAACTAACCCAAGATCATTACGAAATTTCGAACATCAGAAATTTAATCGAACCAATTTTTTAGACTATAAAATTGAAGTTTTTGCTTGTAGAAGTTCAATGGGTCCGAAATTTCTCAATTTCGTTAATTCTTCGATTTTATATTAATTTTTGACGTATTTATCTATGGCGGCCAGTAATTTCGTTGACCTGAACGAATGAAGAACAATAGGAAGTTGAGGGTTTGGAAATAATTTAAAATATGGGTTAGGAATATACTTAGAATGTTGTGTTGCTATTTCTGTTTGACATTCCTTTATTCTTACGATCACATAGAAAATTCGATCCCGATAAAAATTTAAATCCTGGTATTGTTTAACTTTCCAAACCCAATGAAACTTGGTTCATCGAAATCCATGTCTATTTGAAAAAATAGCACAATTTGGAATATAAAATCATTAATTGATTCATGTTTATTTTTCACACGCTGATATAACAACTCCGATTGGCTTGAAACTTGAAATCTTACAATAGCTTAACATTCCGGGCACGATGGAGCTGGTATCGTTGAATTCCGTGATTATTTTAAAATTCCATTTTTAATTTCACAACGTAAACCAATACGCGTTTATATTGTGCACGATGACAAAATGACTCCAATTGATACGAAACTGGAAATATTACAATAATTAACCATTACGGAATTTATAAGATTAGTTTCATTGAGATCAGAGATTGTTTCAAAATAGTCTATTCTGAAGTTCCATATTAAATCGACAAAATATAAATTGATTTTAAAACAAACAAATCAATTGATAATAGAATATTATTATCATATATATTCAAATAGAATTTATATAATTTCAAAATAAACTAATTTGGATTTTAAAATCGATATTTTTATTTCCAAGTTAAATCGATATTCAATTATTTAAAATCCTTTTATTCTATTTAATAATTATAATTCACGAATGATTCTGTAGTGGCTTTCTGAAAATTTGATTTTGACATTAATCAAAATCCACAAGGTGAAATCTTAATTTTTTTTCTTCCATTAGAAAACTATAATCCAATAAATTCGGAAGATTCTAGTTTCAAACAATTCCAACTTATATTGGATTCAGAATACTCAATTGAAGTTCAGAACGTATAACTATGAACTACAATGTTACGAAACCATTTTTATTTCAATTATTAATCATACGTTTAAACATCGTTTAAAAAATAATTTCTTATTATACACCATAAGAAAAAAGCTGATTTTGCAGCGACGAAATTCGCCGGTGATCCGTTGCTATATAGGCGTTAGCGACGCATTACCAGCGGATCTGAGTGGTCGGTAAATTTCAGGAGGTATTTTTGTCAAACTTTTGTGATGGATTTTAGTGTGAGTTCTCCGACATTTTTCCGTCATTTCTCTCAATATAAATTTTTTATTATAAATTATTTTAAAAATTATTTACCGATGTTTTAGCGACAAATATGTATTTTTGAGAAATTATTATTTATAAAAACCCGTCGGTAATCCCTTGCTAATTAGCAAGGGACTTGCAACGAAATATACTTTAAAAAAAATTAGTAATTTGTCGGTAAAAGATGAAGGATTAGCGACTGTTTTTATTCATGTGAACATTTCATCAAACATCATTAGTTGGCAATCTGTCGTTGTTCCCCTTTTGATCTGCCTATATATGTATATATATGTATATGTATATATATATAATGGCATTGTTATTGACACTCCAAATATTGTTAAGGGGTGGCCAATTTTTTTTTCTTAAAAAAATTGTTATGGGGAGTACAAATGAAGAAAGTAGCCCTTTAACCAATTAAGGTAATTTTACATTATTAACCATTTCGCCACTTAACAAATAAAGGTAATTTTATGTTAATAAATATTAGAAGGGTCATAGTAATTTTTTGATTTGCATATATCGTTATTTTTAAACCATAAAGGATAAGCGTTTCCAGGGAAATAGAATCGGGCTATTTTTTTTGTCGACATAAATATGTTGAATTTTGTAATTACGGAGGCAGTGCATTGAGATGATTATTAAATTTTGACATATCACTGTCAAATACATATATAATTGATTATGTGCCGCATTCGGCGCAGTGGTGACGAACTGCTTATTTTAATTTGGTTTCCCTTATCGTATAAGTTTTTTTAAATCTATTTTGAATGGGCAATCCAGGAATATTGAGTAGTATGAAATAATATGTTTGTGTAGACCCTTTACATTTTTTCAATGAGAGGAGCGTTTTTAGAAAATGGGCCCCTAACAATAGTTGGAGTGTCAATAGAAATACTGTAACGGCCCGTATTTTTCTGTCGATTTATTTTAAATATTTAATCTTGTTTTAAATGATTTAGTTGATAATATAAATGAATTTTTATATTTATGTTATCGATTTAAATATTGATTTCGATTTAATATCATATATATTAAATTATAAAAATAAGGAATCAGCGAATAACTGAATTCGAAGTTAAAACTGATTTGAAAATAGTTCAGATAATCAATACAAACTTTTGTCTGAATTAGAATAATAATATTAAATTATTATCGAAGAATTTAAATGGTTTGAAATTTAATTTATATCAATTTAAATTAATATATGTTCCGGATGATCGAACTGGACTTCGATACTTATCCCAGTGGGTTAAGAATAGTGGTTTTTACCCTAAGATTGTCAGTTTTTGGGTTCAGAAAGGAGTTCGCAGTCAAGGAGTATTTTAATTTAAGGACACCAGTTTTAAATTAGAATAATAATAATTATAAAAAAAACCTAGTGGACATTAGCAAAGCAACAAGGCAAAATAAATAAACCTCACTGTTCATTTTTAAACCATAAGAGCAAAACAACTGGTGGCCTTTCTTCCTCCACTCATCCACTCTATAAATCGCGCACACCCCCTTTTTAATTCTTTCAATCTAGTTCTGTTGTTCAATCCACTTCTCAAAACAAAATCCAAAGCCTTGAAATGAAATTTAATGATCGCGGCTCCTTCCATCTGATAGGAAATCAAAATCAAAGTAAAAAAAAGGGATCGGAGCTTTATCTCTTGGTTCAAATTCAGCTGGTGCGACGTGTTCTGATTTGGGGTAAAAGGAAATGTCATGACGAGGTTTACGATGCTTGGATTTCAAGTTGACTTTGGGTTATCGTTAGTAGGGTGGGTGATAGGGAGGTTATTATACGATGTTCTGGATAACGAGATGAGGTGGAATCTGCCTTTTCGATGTCGCGATGTAATGGGAGGTTAACGAAGAGGATTTTGAGATGTGGAACGGTGCTGGAGGGTGTCGGGTAGCGCAGTGGTACAGTTTGAGTTTGATGGTCGATATAGTGGCGGAGGGTGAATAGCAGGTGCGATGAAATTTGGATCAGCTAATGCGATAATGTAAAATTAGGTCTTCAAATTAGAAATGCAGGGTTAGACTCGGGCTCAAAGATATGAGTAGCAATGGGTGTGAAGTTTTGGTCGTACCGTGTATATCTTGGAGCTGCTGGGGGATAGTCTTTTAGAGGGGTGGGAGATGGTGAAGCGTAGATCGCAAGGCTAAGCATAGTGGTGGTGTTAATCAAGTGGAGTGAAACGAGTGTGTTAAACAAGGTGAAAATGGTGCGATACTGATGTAGTACTGGAGTAGAGGAACCCACTTGTTCGACTGTTGATGATTAGGTTCGATAGTAGGGTGTTGGAGTTTCGGTCTGTGAATGTGAAGAAGGAGATGCTCAGTAGTAGGCAGTGATTGAAGAGGAGTACCACCTAGAGGAATTTGGTTTAGACAATGACAAGTTGATGGTTTTGAGGCTGTTTTCAACGAGATTGCTTGATGATTATTGAGTTATCGTAGTGATTGCAAAGAATAAGGTCATTATTATTTTATTTAGTAATTTATTTTTTATTTCGTTTAAATTGTTCTATAACTTAAATTAAATGACATATTTAATTTATACAAGATTTAATGAACGAAGTCGATCGAAAATTCATAAGTTGGAAATAAATTGAGAAACCGGAATGGATTGCTAATAAAATCTTAGTGAGTAAATCTCACTCACCTATTATTTAGAATTATTTTTATTCGGTAAAATAATTGATGTAGCTTGTTTGAATGCTTTCTGGTTGATTTAAATATATTAGTTATTTAAGGTTGACTATTATATATATATATTGGGTTGATGATTGGATTGTTCCCGCGGTCTCATTAGCGGATGCCCGCAGTTTCATAGCGGATGATTTCCCTATGCACCCCACAAATATATACTAGTGATGACCTTCAAACCGCGATATCCTGCTTCGAAGCAGGATGGGTATTATTTATGTTGACTGACATCTGTGGATGCATGAAAACAGGTTGGAGGGACCTAACTGGATTCCTCAAAAATATATTATCTGTTTGTTTATTTGTTTGCATATATACTGTCATATATGATGTGTTGGAAAACCAGAAATAAATAATTGGTTCTTTGGTGTTTAAATATCACTGGGCCAAAATTTTGATATTTTAAAAATATTGGAAAAGGATATTTGAGAATTAAAGGGAAATTCTATTTTTCTAAAATAGAATTTGAAATTCGAATAGAATAATAATACTAACTTGTTTTGAATATTTAAAACAAGTAGTTCATTAATAAACGAATTTTATAAATGAAGTGAAATGAATTATCATTTGATAAATTCAGGAAATATAAATACAAATGTGATTTTGAAAAGGGAAATTTATTTTTCCAAAGTAAAATATTTATTTCAAATGAAGTTGAAGTCGAGACTTGTTTTAATATATATAAACAGGTAATATTAGGCAATGTTTATAAAGGAGGTGAAAAACCATAAATTGGATAATCTGGATAGTTTAAATTCAAATGGAATTTAAATAAAGGGAATTCAAATTTAGAATTTGAATATAGAAATTTAAATGGAATTTGAATAATTGAAATGGATTTGTAAATGTATATTCGCAATCGAATAGGGAACTTGGATTGGAATTAGAATTAAATTAGTAATATGGAATATAGTTGGACATGTTATATTCAAATAAGAAAGTGGAATACGCAAAACAGTTAATCAGCAAATTGACTAATTAAGTTAAAACGATTGAATCAAGTAAACTTTGAATAAGTAAATTTATTTTTGATTTCATATTCAAATCGAAGATGAAACTAGAATGGAAAATGGAATTTGATTGTATAAGCAAGTTGGAATCAAATTTGAACATGTTATGTAAAATAAGCAATAGGGCCAATTAATGAATTAGTTAAAGAACCGAGTTAAAAATGATTAGAGTAAGTTGTAGTGAATTGGAAATGCATAGAATTATGTTAGACAGGTTTGGTATAAAGTGCTAGAAGAGATATATTAGAATGCCCGATAACAAGGTATGTATTTAAATTAAATATGAGATTTTATGCACCGTATCGGCGAGCCGCTTGGTTTTTTTTTATTTTCTTTTTGAACAAAGAGGCCTGTGTGGCGGTTTGGGGATTTTCCCGATGCATCTGGTACAAAGGAGGTTATGGCGATTTTTTCCGGAAATTTAAGGTGTTAGAATATTTTTAAGAAGATTTGATAAACTAGAAATTGATATATCGATATATATAGAATTCGATAATGAAACGAGCTTAAAATAGAATATTATAAACGAAAAGGAATTTTATAAATAAAATCCTGGGAGATATACGTTTTAAAGTGAACGATGATTTAAAAGCAAATGATTTGCAGATTTAAATTAATCGTGTTGATAAGAAGTTAATCAACGGAGTTAAAGAAATAGAGTTAAGCAGAATTAGAAACTGACTGGAAATTTGTTGAGTTGAACGACTTTTTGAGTATCGATCTGATGTTGGTTTCGTCCTTCGGGGTTTATACTTAGGAATTGTTCTCTTACTAGTTTACAGTTAGAGTCTGATAGATGTGGAAGAATGGTGATATGTAAATATGCAAGGGAAATGTAATCCAGGCTTAATAACATATATTTTCCTAATATAGAAAATAAGGAATTTTTTTTTGAAGATGGTGAAAATAAGGAAATATGAATATATATATATATATATATGTGTGTGTGTGTGTGTGTTTGATGATGTGATCGATAATTCCATTTGGAAATAAGATCGTTGTGTGTACACGGACATTTTTCATTTGATAGTTAAATCACCGACTATCAAAGTTTTGACCATTTTAACGTTGTTAATATGGAGAGACCGGTTGGATTATTATCCAAAGAACCACTACGTATTGCATAAGTGTTGCGAAACCAAGTATGCTGAATATATCAAAAACAGAGTAAAGTACAAGGGCTGTTGTATAAGTCCTAGGTAGAGATTGCCTAGGATGGATATACTAAATAGTGCCTTCGGTTTCGTTCAGTCCCAGAACGAACGTATATGGACGAAAGTCTGGCAGAATATTTCCAATGATCGAATGGGTTGGTCTGTATAAATATATATGGTTGCAACGGATTTATTCCCTTAGAACAATATCGAGAATATTTGTGCAGATCAATTAGTGATTAACGGATCTGATAATGTGGCATTCAAAGTGATCGTGTTATCAATGAATGGATAGAAATCGTAGCCTCTGGCCTCAACAACCGGGAAATGACAAAAATCGGGTAGGCAACATGGCTATGTAAGTCGCACCTATTAGGGTGTATAATCACCTGATCTAGAGTTTTATTTACTTCTAAAAATCTATTGTCGATGCTGTCCCATTCGGGAAAAGGTCGCTGATCCCAACCGTTGGTGATATACATTCGATACACTCAAGCGAAATGAGTGGTCAGTCATGTGTGGCTGAGTTGCAATATGTTCTTATTGAGCTCGGTGTATTCTCCTCTAGAGACACACCAGCGGCAGGTGGTTCCATACTTTTTCATAGTTGGAAAGTCATTACCCAATAAGTGCTTACGATTTTGATTGTATATTATATATGTGGAACGTGAGATGCAAACATTCCACTAGATTGTTATTTAATTGATTTAGACACTATTATAATATCAAAGGAGTTTTGACATAAAGATTATCCTTTCCTTTCAAAAGGACTTTGAAAGTTAAATCAAGGGTTTGGATTCTCATAAGGGAAAAACCCGTTCCGTTAAACGGCGTGGTCTTATGGGATATCGTTTACTTGTTCAAACTGTTTTTAACTGTTTTACTCATACCAGTCCATGTTGCGTGCTTAGTGCATGTGCGTATGATAGGGGATTCTCGATATTCGTTAGGTAGCGAACGGGAGACTCTTACCCCTACATGTCCCGAAAATGAGGGTTGGTTGTGAAGTCGAAAGGCTGGCCAAAAACATGGTGCTGGAGTACCAATGTAAGCCACAGTTGGGTATTACCTTGCTGCTTTGGTTGGAGGACAGGATGGTTGCAAAGCCTACTTAACTTTTTCCGGGACGTTACAGTCGGTACCAGAGCTTAGGTCGAGCAAATACCTAGGCTTTTGTGGCATATGCTCATTAGAGAGAGGGTCAGTAGAACCCTAGAATGAGTTGAGTGTATATATATATATACGAGAGAGCGTATTTGTTACATGATATGAAAACTGTTTTATATTGTGTTGACTAGTCTGTTGAGTGAATTTTGAATTCTGATCGAATCGTGGGACGCCACGATGTCGGTAGGAGTTTATAAACACTTGAACAGAAGATTGGACACGATATTTTTTTTAAATAGTTGAGTTGATTGTTAGAATTATAATCGAATGAGATTACAAAACGGAAATAGTTATATATAACCAAGTAGAATTTGTATAGAAATAAAATATACAAATAAGATGAATTAAAATGAAATTCAAACCAGAACTCGGAATTTAAAATCCTGGAAAGAAGAATTAGATGGATTTTTGAAAGTAATTAAGCACTGAACTCACTTCAGTGGCTGGATAATAATTCTGATGATGATTGCAACATTATCAATATTCATTTTCGAGTTTCTAAGTGATGAATTGCTACCTTAGAAAAGATTTTGAAGGAAATTATTTTGAATGAAAACAAACTAGTTTGAAATGGTTATAAATATATGTGTATATATTTGTGTGATTTCAAATGGATTTGAAATAGCTGGTATTTGAATTCTGGAATTTAAATTGAACTTAAACAAGTTAAATGGATCAAAGTAAATAAATTGCTAGAATCAATTTGAATAGATTTGAATAAATATAAATTAGATGTGAATATATAGATAGGAAATCATTCAGATTAAACGAATGTTGAGTATATGATGTGTAAAAAAAAAAGGAATCCAAAAGTTTTTGTTAGAACTAAAAATTTGTAGAAATACGAAGTGTTGAGGTTAAACATAAGTGTGTTTTGAACAGTAAATAAGTCTGTAGCACTCTTTCTACCTTAGTAATTTCGGGGACGAAATGCTTTTAAGGGGGGAAGAATGTAACGACCCAGATTTGTTTGTGGATTTATTTTAAATATTTAATCTTGTTTGAAATGATTTAGTTGATAATATAAATAAATTTTTATATTTATGTTCTCGATTTAAATATTGATTTCGATCTTGTATCGTATATATTAAATTATCAAAATAAGGAATCAGCGAATAACTGAATTCGATGTTAAAACTGATTTGAAAACAGTTCAGAAAATAAATATAAACTTTTATTTGAATTAGAATAATACTATTAAATTATTATCGAAGAATTTAAATGGTTTGAAATTTAATTTATATCAATTTAAATTAATATCTATTTCGGATGATCGAACTGGACTTCGATACTTATCCCAATGGGTTCAGAATAGTGATTTTACACTAAGATTGTCAGTTGTTGGGTTCAGAAAGGAGTTGGCAGTCAAGGATAATTTAATTTAAGGACACCAGTTTTAAATTAGAATAATAATAATTATAAAATAAACCTAGTGGACATTAGCAAAGCAACAAGGAAAAATAAATAGACCTCGCTGTTCATTTTAAAACCATAAGAGCAAATCAATTGTTGGCCTTTCTTCCTCCACTCATCCACTCTATAAATCGCGCACACCCCCTTTTTAATTCCTTCAATCTAGTTATGTTGTTCAATCCACTTCTTAAAACAAAATCGAAAGCCTTGAAATGAGATTTAATGGTCGCGGCTCCTTCCATCTGACAGGAAATCAAAATCAAAGTAAAAAAAAGGGCTCGGAGCTTTATCTCTTGGTTCAAATACAGCTGGTGCGAAGTGTTCTGATTTGGGGTAAAAGGAAATGTCATGATGAGGTTTACGATGCTGGGTTTTTCGAGTTGACTTTGGGTTATCGTTAGCAAGGTGCACGATACGGAGGTTATTTTACAATGTTCTGGATATCGAGATGAGGTGGAATCCGCCTTTCTGATGTCGCGATGTAAGGGGAGGTTAACGAAGAGGATTTTGAGATGTGGAATGGTGCTGGAGGGTATTGGGTAGCGCAGTGGTACAGTTTGAGTTCGATAGTCGATATAGTGGCGGAGGTTGAATAGCAGGTGCGATGAAATTTGGATCTGCTGCTGCAACAATGTGAAAATGGGTCTTCAAATTGGAAATGCAAGGATAAACTCAAGCTCAAAGATGTGAGTAGCAATGGGTGTGAAGTTTTGGTCGTACCCTGTATAACTTAGAGCTACTGGGAGACAGTCTTTTAAAGGGATGTGAGTTGATGAAGCGGAGATCGCAAGGCTAAGCATAGTGGTGGTGTTAATCAAGTGGAGTGAAACAACTGTGTTAAGCAAGGTGAAAATGGTGTGATACAGATGTAGTACTGGAGTAGAGGAACCCAATTGTTCGACTGTTGATGATTGGTTTCGACAGTATGGTGTTGGAGTTTCGGTCTGTGAATGTGAAGATGGAGATGCTCAGTAGTGGGTAGTGATTGAAGAGGAGTACCACCAGGATGAATTTGGTTTAGACAATGACAAGCTGATGGTTTTGAGGCTGTTTTCAACGAGATTGTTTGATGATTATTGTGTTATCTTAGTTATTGCAAGGAATAAGGTCATTATTATTTTATTTAGTAATTTAATTTTTATTTCATTTAAATTGTTCTATAACTTAAATTAAATGACATATTTAATTTATACAAGATTTAATGAACAGAGAAGATCGAAATTCATAAGCTGGAAATAAATTGAGAAACCGAAATGGATTGCTAATAAAATCCTGGTGAGTAAATCTCACTCACCTGTTATTTAGAATTATTTTTATTCCGTAAAAATAATTGATGTTGCTTGTTTGAATGCTTTCTGGTTGATTTAAATATATTAGTATTTAAGGTTGACTATTATATATATATATATATATATATATATATATATATTGGGTTGATGATTGGATTGTTCCCGCAGTCTCACTAGCGGATGCCCGCAGTTTCATAGCGGATGATTTCCCTATACTCCCCACAAATATATATTAGTGGATGACCTTCATACCGCGATATCCAACCTTGAAGCAGGATGGGTAGTATTTATGTTGACTGACATCTGTGGATGCAGGAAAACGGGTTGGAGGGATCCAACTGGATCCCTCAAAAATATATTATCTGTTTATTTATTTATTTGCATATATACTGTCATGTATGATGTGTTAGAAAACCAGAAATAAATAATTGGTTGTTTGGTGTTTAAATATCACTGGGCCTAAATGTTGATATTTTAAAAATATCGGAAAAGGATATTTGAGATTTAAAAGGAAAATCTATTTTTCTAAAATAGAATTTGAAATTCGAATAGAATAAAAATACTAATTTGTTTTGAATATTTAAAACTAGTAGCTCATTTATAAACGAAGTTTATAAATGAAGTGAAATGAATTATCATTTGATAAATTCAGGAAATATAAATACAAGTGTGAATTTGAAAAGGGAAAATTATTTGTCCAAAGTAAATTATTTATTTCAAATGAAGTTGAAGTCGAGACTTGTTTCAATATATATAAACAAGTAGTATAAGGCAATGTTTAAAAAGAAGGTGAAAAACCATAAATTGGATAATATGGACAGTTTAAATTCACATGGAACTTAAAAAAAGGGAATTCAAATTTAGAATTTGAATATAGAAATTTAAATGGAATTTGAATAATTGAAGTGGATTTGTAAATGTATATTCAGAATTGAATAGGGAACTTGGATTGGTTTTAGAATTCAATTAGTAAGTTGGAATATACTTGGACATGTTATATTCAAATATAAAAGTGGAATACGCAAAAGAGTTCAGCAAATTGATTAATTAAGTTAAAACGACTGAATCTAGTAAACTTTGAATAATTAAATTTATTTGTGATTTCATATTCAAATCGAAGATGAAACTAGAATGGAAAATGGAATTTGAATGTATAAGCAAGTTGGAATCAAATTTGAACATGTTATGTAAAATAAGCAATAGAGCCAATTAACGAATTAGTTAAAGAACTGATTTAAAAATGATTAGAGTAAGTTGTAGTGAAATGGAAATGCTGGGAATTATGTTAGACAGGTTTAGAATAAAGTGTTAGAAGAGATATATTAGAATGCCCGACACAAAGGTATGTATTTAAAATGAATATGAGATTTTATGCGCCGTATCGGCTAGCCGCTTGGTTTTTTTATTTTCTTTTTGAATAGAGTGGCCTATGTGGCGGTTTGGGGTTTTCCCGATGCTTCGGGTAAAAAGGGCTGTGGCGAAATTTTCCTGAAATTTTAGGAGTTGAATATTATTAAGAAGATTTGATAAACTAGAAATCGATATATCGATATATATCGAATTCGATAATAAAACGAACTTAAAATAGAATATTATAAATGAAAAGGAATTTTATAAATAAAATCCTGGTAGATATACGTTTTAAAGTGAACGATGATTTAAAAGCAAATGATTTGCAGATTTAAATTGATCGTGTTGATAAGAAGTTAATCAATGGAGTTAAAGAAATAGAGTTAAGCAGAATTAGAAAATGACTGAAAATTTGTTGAGTTGAATGACTTATTGAGTATCGATCTGATGTTGGTTTCGGCCTTCGGGGTTTATACATAGGAATTGTTCTCTTACTAGTATATAGTTAGAGTCTGATAGATGTGGAAGAATAGTGATATGTAAATTTCAGGGGAAATGTTTTCCAGGGTTAATAACATATATTTTCTTAATATAGAAAATAAGGAAATACGAATATATATATATATATATATATATATATGTGTGTATATATATATATATATATGTAACAACCCGGAAATGCGAGCCAGTTTAAAATTTTTATTTTGGCAATTTTAATTAATTTTGCATATTTAAAATAGATTATTTTAAATAAAATCGACGAGAAATTTATTTTGGATTGAATTCGACGTTTATATTTATACGCGTCGTCGTTAGAATATAATAATTATATATAATTATAAAAGGAATTGAAAATGGCGCGGTAGTTCGATAATTCGATTTCAAACTTCAATTGAATGTACCGGGTGAAAAATAAACCGTATTTTAGTGAAACCAAAAACATTAGGATCTATTTGTGAATATCTTTCTAACGAATCCGAAAAATCGAAATTTCATAGCGGGGATCAAAAGATATGTCCAGTTGAAAATTCTGAATAGTCGCTATGGAATTCAGGGCCTTAAAAATGGAAATTTTGCAAACGACCTCGGATTTCGACGAAACCACTTTTGTTGGATCCATGATGTCAAATTATTGCTAGTTTTCAAATTTCATAATTTTTCGGATCAATATGTGAGCATGGCAAAGGAAAACGTGTTTGACCAGTTGCAGTTGATTTTAATCGACTGGAAAATGGCCATTTTTCCAACGGTCTCAGAATTCGACGAAACTAGTTTTGTTAGGACCGTATCATCAATACGAAGCTAGAAAATCTTTTTTTGGAATTTTTCGAGTTAGTATGTGACCCAAGTAAATTGAAATGCGCGTTCAAAATCAATATATAGAGTTATATGTTGATTTTAATGGAAACTGATTGTAACCATCGAATCAGCCTACGATACATATCCCATTGTGTTCGGAATGGGGGTAAAACGCTAAGGACGACAGGCGGTGGGCCTCGTCTAGAGGTCGAATGAAAAAGTCAACTTTTTGAAAGAAAAAAAAAACACTTCTCCTTAAATCCCTCTGCTCCCCCTTTTCCCTCTTCTCCCTTACACCATTCAGAAAACGAATCGAATTTGAATTGAATAGAAAACGAATTGAATTTGAATTGAATAGAAAACGAACCGAATTTGAATTGAATAGAAAACGAATCGAATTTGAATTGAATAGAAAACGAATCGAATTTGAATTGAATAGAAAACGAATCGAATTTGAATTGAATAGAAAACGAATCGAATTTGAATTGAATAGAAAACTAATCGAATTTGAATTGAATTGAAAACGAATTCAAATTGAATTAAAATTTGAATTGAGTAGAAATGAATTTTAAAACGAATTTATAAGGAAGAATTCAATTTTGATTTGAATTGAAATGGAAGAGGAAATTGTTTCTGAAACGAATTTAAAACGATTTATAAAATTCGTTTTAAATAGAAATCGACGAAATATATATTATATATATTATATATGTAATATAATGGCCTGAATAGAATGCGCCGCGCCGCGGCAGTTCGTGAATTTCGACCATTTATTTCAAACTGACATTATGGGAGATCCGACCGTCGGATTCTCCTAAAACTGGAACCATTGGGTTCGTATCGAAAAGAGCTTTCTAACGAATATTAGAATTTTGAAATCTAACGGTTGGATTTGGAATTATGACCAAATCAAATTTGGAAAAGGTCGCTGCAGTTCGATGACCGTTGGTGGAAATCGACTGTATGGGCCTTGATAAAATTATTAAAAATATCAATAATTTGTGTAAAATCATAAGAAATGGTTTGGGAAAAATTGGGATGATAAACTCCATATTTGAAAGGATAAAAATAGATTTTTATCGAAATGAACTAGTTTTGAACTAAAATTAAACCCGTTTATTTTTAAATAAATAAATTTGATTTGAAACGAGTTTTAAATAGAATTGATTTATGGGTTTATCGTGAACAGTGTTTTAAATAACACTAGTTCTTTAACCCGATAATAAATAGAATGTGATTTGGGTTTATCGTGAACTGTGTTTTAAATGACATTAGTTCTTTAACCCAGTAAAAGGAGTTTTAATGAATCTGCAATTAGACTGAAACGTAAATTGATAATTTAAATTATCAAATTTAGAAAGTGAGCGAGAATGGAGTATCACCAGTTTTGCTCCCAAACGATAGTTAAATCTTTAATTAGATTTGAACGTGAAATGGTAATTAATTTTACCGATAACACCGTGGTGTTAGATATGAAGTATTACCATTTTTGATTCATGGGATGAATAGGTTGGGATTGGGAAACAAAATAAATAATTACTTCGGTGTGGTTCGCTAATCTCGACTAGTTTGAAAAACCATAATTTTGTTTGAAATGACATCCAAAGGAAGATTAAAGGTTAAATTTTAAAGAATTTATCTTGGATAAAATTAATGGGAACCTTTCCCTAAGAATATGCAATTTAGAAACTAGCTGTAGGTTAGTTAAGAAGAATGGTTTCCCGGGTATAGATCTGATGTTGGTTTCGGCCTTCGGGGTTAATATTCGGGAAATTGTTCTCTTGCTAATTTGCGGTTAGTGACTAATGAATTGGAATGAGGCGTATGTTGTGTTTGTGTAACATTTTTTTTTAAAATACGCGGGTTGTTCGGAAAGGCCGTGTTTATAACCATTCTGAATAACCGATTTGACGATAAGTCGAAGATGAAGACGGTGGTTGAAGACCGGAAGTCTTCACATCGTCTGGGTGATTACTGATGATCTTGATTGGGCAGTACACCCAAGATGAGGGAATCAGTTGGTGGTCGTCATCTTGGGTGTCGTCCAGACGTACCTGGAGATCGATGGATATGCGAGGAAAGTGCCTCCGGTTTCATTCAGACCCAGAACGAACTTGTAAATGGATTGTGTGTTTGACATTGGACTTTATTCTGTGTTGATTGATCTCTATTAAATATACATCTGTTTGGCGGCGGAGAATTTATTCTTTTGCTTAACGCCCTTCTCTGAGACGTACGAGCTCAGAGGTTGTATATCGATGGACATCAATCGCATGGCATGAATTGCCTGTGTGGCACGCTGAGTTGCATAGATCAAGGCTTCTGTTGAATAGAAAAGTCTTGTGGTTGATGATCAAAGCACGACCTACGTGGCAGCTTTGTGTATAGCGTGGATTCGCGAGCCTCACACCTCGGTATGAGTTTAAAACGGGAGAGTGACCGCTAGGAGAACACGACGTTTCTTTCTAGCTATGGGTGATGTTAGTGACCTACCAGCCCTGACATTTATATGCTTTTTACCCACGTGGTTGTTGGATGCGAGGCACCTCGATTATAGGTCTGTAAGGACCGAGAAACGTGTGTTCAGGAATAACTAATCCTCAAACGTAAGAGAGGACCGGCCCAGCCGATTCTAGGGGTTGCCCAGAGTGTGTAGTCCCGAGGCATTTTCTAGAGTGTCCCGAAGCGGAGAGGATCTTGCCCCATGCCTCGACTCATAACGGAAATCCAATTTCCAATACGTGTATTTCTGTTTTGTTTGTAGAGCCTAGTATGGCGACATGATAGATGGTACCCATGCCGCCTAGGATTGATATTTATGATTGAAATTGTTTTGACACTATACACTTATTATAGTATCAAATGATTTTTTTTAAAACGTACCAAGCATGGTTGGCTATTATAAGGGAAAACCCTATCATCCGGCTTGCGTTGCATTGTGTGATGGGACCTGGGTCTTATAATAGCTTCATTTTTCGAAAAAGCATCGCGTTGTCTTTTCTATGCACTGGTATTCTTGGGAGGAAACCCGTTACGTGTTATACGGCGTGGTCCCTTGAATTACTCTCTTTTAATGTAAAGTTTAAATAACTGTTTTAGTTCTCACACCAGACACATGACTGACCAGGAGTTTAATGTTTTAACCTAAACTCTGGGTGCCCTTATTTTCTACACGGGCAGCTAGTAGTTTTTGTTTTGTAGATTTATATTCACAGGATCCTAGTTTACAGCTGGAACGATGCTCGGAAAGCTCTGTATCCGTGTATCATTTTCAGTTGTGTTTTGTATTATTTTGCGCTGCTATGTAATTTATTGTAATCTCTGATATTTATCGAATGTAAATTATTCATTTATACTCTGTATATCCTTATGTCTGATGGAATTGTTGTAATAACAATGAAATGTTCTTCCGTCTGCGTTCATTTGTGTGTTGTTCTCAAAGTATCCGCTCATTCCTTCACGGGGAAGTAACGGGTTCTTTCAATATATATGTTTGATGATGTTATCGATAATTCCATTTGGAAATAAGATCGTTGTGTGTACATGGACATTTTTCATTTGATAGTTAAATCGCCGACTATCAAAGTTTTGACCATTTTAACGTTGTTAATATGGAGAGACCGGTTGGATTATTATCCAAAGAACCACTCCGTATTGCATAAGCGTTGCGAAACCAGGTATGCTGAATATATCGAAAACGGAGTAAATTACAAGGGCCGTTGTATAAGTCCTAGGCAGAGATTGCCTAGGATGGATATATTGAATACTGCCTTCGGTTTCGTTCAATCCCAGAACGAACGTATATGGACGAATTTCTGACAGAATATTTCCAATGATCGAATGGGTTGGTCTGTATAAATATATATGGTTGCAACGGATTTATTCCCTAAGCATAATATCCAGAATATTTGTGCAGATCAACTAGTGATTAACGGATCTGATAATGTGGCATTCAAAGTGATCGTGTTATCAATGAATGGAAAGAAATCGTAGCCTCTGGCCTCAACAACCGGGAAATGACAAAAATCGGGCAGGCATCATGGCTATGTAGGTCGCGCCTATTAGGGTGTATAATCACCTGATCTAGAGTTTCATTTATTTCTAAAAATCTATTGTCAATGCTGTCCAATTCGGGAAACGGTTGTTGATCCCAACCATTGGTGATATACGTTCGATACACTCAAGCGAAATGAGTGGTCGGTCATGTGTGACTGAGTTGCAAGATGTTCTTGTTGAAACCGGTGTATTCTCCTCTAGAGATACACCAGCGGCAGGTGGTTCCATACCTTGTCATAGTTGGAAAGTCATTACCCAATAAATGCTTACGATTTTGATTGTATATTATATATGTGGATCGTGAGATGCAAACGTTCCACTAGATTGTTATTTAATTGATTTAGACACTATTACAATATCAAAGGAGTTTGGATATAAAGATTATCCTTTTCTTTTAAAAAGATTTTGAAAGTTAAATCAAGTGTTTGGATTCTCATAAGGGAAAAACCCGTTCCGTATTATACGGTGTGATCTTTTGAGATATCATTTGGTTTCTCAAACTGTTTTAAACTATTTACTCATACCAGTTCCATGACTGACCCGGAGTTTATTTTGGTTTGTTTTACCTGAACTCTTGGGTGCCTAATTTTGTATGGGCAGTCAAGTAGTTCAGGATTTTACAGATTTATCCGAAGGAGCTTGGAGCAGGAGGCTTCAGCGTTATCTAGTTATTATTATGTCCGCTGTGTTGTAAGTTGTACTCTGATAGTGATACTCTGATAAGTGTATGTTATACAGTTGAAATTTTGTATTTCAAAAGTTATGATATTATATTTTGTTCCGCTGCGATGTGAGATTCTGTGTTGTTATTTCTGTTCTTCTTCTACCTTTTTCTTTTAAAAAAATGATTTGTATTTTCATGATATTTGGGTTGGATGTGTGATGTATGTAGTCAACTCTGATATTACGGATTTGCGGGCCATTACAAACACCCATATCAAACTAATATCATCCAATTGTAAATGCGGAAATAAATAGCATAAGAAAAAAGAAAAGTTAAATTTGACAACGATATTATAATTTTGAACTGAAAAGAACATTCATAATCAAATACAAGAGCGAAAATCCATTATCCTTCATTAATTCACACACGAAGTCAAATTATGATCAACAAAACTGTTCAACTAGTGCTAACATTATCCCATATACAAACACATACAATGTTGTACTAATTCCACATAACATTATATTTACACTATAATAACTCTTAACAAACCTAACCAATCAACGAAGACGACGGTGACTGTAACATCTCGTATTTTTGCGATATAATAATTTAATTATTTAAACAGCAATTTAAAGATTTAAATGGTTGTTTAATAAAATAATATTGAATATTTAATTAATATAAATAATAGATAATATATTTATTCCTGAAATAGTCAAAAATAATGGAATTCGCAATATTGTGTGAATTGGATTATTTACAAAATTTAGTTCAGTTTAGAAATGAATTATAATAACAAATTTATTATTTAAACGAAGTTTGAATGTATAATTATAATATAATTATAATCGAGCTCGAAATAGCACGATAGTTCGTAATTTGGCGATGCGAACTTTAAACAAATATACAGAATCCATTTTAAGTTGGATTTCTGTGAAACAAGAAGCGTTCAGAGCTGGTGAAGTTTATTTTTCTAATGGAATAGAAAAATCGAGATTTCGTCGTATAGATTGTGAGTTTCTAATGGGAGAGAAACCAGTGGGCCCTCCTTCGAGGAAGATGCGGTTTTTGCCTATAAAGGTGAGTTTTTTTGATAATTTTATTTTATTTCTAAATCTGATTTTATTTTATGTTAAAAACATAGTTTTTGAATTAGTTTTTATTTTATATAATACAAAGAAGAAAATCAGTTTTTATTTAATGTACATACATTATTATAAGATTTTTTTTAAATATAAATTTTAGATTTTAAAAATAAAGTTATGATTTTAAATTTTTTCATGATGTATAAAAATTGGATTTTTGCATATATAGTTATGAAATAAAAATGTGATTTTTATATGTGCTGCTACGAAATAAAAATACGATTTTTATGCATAGAGATTTGAAAAAAAGATATGATTTTTATTAAGTGAAGAGCAAGGTTGTAACACCCCGAATTTTCTATTAACACTAAAGTTGCTAAAATATTAATAAGTGTGTAAGAGAGGGGATGTATCTAATATGAATATAAAAATATTAATAAGTGTGTAAGAGAGGGGATGTATCTAATATGAATATAAAAATATTAATAAGTGTGTAAGAGAGGTGATGTATCTAATATGAATATAAAAATATTAATAAGTGTGTAAGAGAGGGGATGTATCTAATATGAATATAAAAATATTAATAAGTGTGTAAGAGAGGGGATGTATCTAATATGAATATAAAAATATTAATAAGTGTGTGAGAGAGGGGATGTATCTAATATGCATATAAAAACAATAATAAGTAAAGGGGGGGTGTATCTAATATGTACATTGTAGAAAATATATATATATTTATGACATGAATAGAAGTTTATTAATATGCTGAGTGTTTGCTAAGTCACTTCTGACTCATTGCTGAGTCAACAAGATAAACCCTATCTTGTCTGAACGGCTGCGGTTATTTCTAGGTTAAATCTAATGGCCTAAATGAATTCTAAAATCTATAAATAAGTGGGTAGACCCTAGACCTAAATCACTTGTAAAATTAGAGAAGCTACCGTCATGTTGCTGCCATGGAGTTCAGCATAGCCGTCACAAACTAAGAAGAGGAAGCCTAATCATCTACAACTAAATCTACACAAATCAAAAGATCTCTCTTTCTCTAATTCTTTTCTTTTGTTGGTGAGTATGATGATTCTCACAAGACTATTACAAACTAATTTGACTCAGTTATGAATGGATCACAAGAAAGTGATGTGATTTGTAATTGTAAATTCTATATATTGTGGATCTCTTATTATGTTATTATGTTGTCGTATGATGTAAATTATATAGGCTATGTCGTGCTATGTTGAGAATCATGTCAAGCTATGTTATACTATCATACTACGCCATGTTATAAATCATGCTATATTATGTTGAAAAATCATGATGTTGTTGGATCATGCTTAAAGTTATGTTTTTTTTTCTTAATTTAAATGGATCTTGTTTATGGGAATTTGCCTATTAGGTTAGGTGTACCCATAAACTTGAAACTATAATTAAATAAAACTTGATTATGGGAATTTGCCTATTGAGTTAGGTGTACCCATATAAAACCATGTTGTTAAAAAATTAGATGATGTTGATTCACACATGTTCATATGTAAGTTTATGAAAATTGATTGAGATTATATTAGGTGAATTTTGAACAAGTTGACACCTTTAGGTCCATGACATGTATAATCTATGCAAGTTGGACATATGCAAGTTTCACCCCTTATTATGATTCATTTGGTCACATATACATGTTGTTATTATGATAATCTCTTTTATGCAATGAGTTAGGCTATTCGAGTTTAACATATATTTTGCGAATAAACGTTCAAACGTGGGGTAGGGGTAATATTAGGAATTAATAAATTGGGTGCAATTTTGTAAGATTTTGCATACCATGAATGGATGTCCATAATTGAGTCAATTATGGACATTGTTAAAAATTGGAAGTAATTAATAATTCAAGTAGGGAATTATTAAAATTGGGGGAAAGTGGATTATTATTAATAATCAATGCTTAGGACACGAGGTTGGACCCGTTTGTGATGTAAACCTGCCCGGACCCGCCCGGCAAATCTAGTAGTCACAAATGTCGGCCCAATGTGAGAGGTCCTAGGCCCAAACTAAAGCATAACAGTTGTAAAGACACGAGGTTAGACTCTTTTATGGTGTAAGACTGCCCGGACCCGCCCGGCAAATCCAGCTGCCATAAATGCCAGTCTAATGTGAGAGGTCTTTATGAGGTTATGGCCTTAATGAACTAAGAAATACTTAACCAGATAATCATGTAAGGTGGGACATGGGGGTTAAGTAGGTGCCTTGGGTGGCATGAGGAATCTGGTGGTTGCCTTTAGAGGCATTTGAGATACGATTAGACTTAACCAAACACACATGTAAATGAACATGACTAAGTGGGTTAAGTGGGATGGACTAATGGGGACAAGCTTAGGTGGAATGCTTGTGGTAAATAGTGGGGGCCCATTTCAACCAGTATCCCAAAACGTATCTTTGTGGGCTCGACCCAAGTCGAGGATGGGACACGCATACTGGGTTTGACTATAAGAGGCCA
This sequence comes from Allium sativum, assembly GCA_030737875.1. Lineage (NCBI taxonomy): Eukaryota > Viridiplantae > Streptophyta > Magnoliopsida > Asparagales > Amaryllidaceae > Allium > Allium sativum. The sequence goes on along the minus strand of CM060918.1, from coordinate 654,697,965 downwards.
AAACAGGGAGCGGTGGCAACGCAAGTCCAACGGGTTTCATATGCGTGTGTGGACCCGGGCTGGTAGGTAAGACGTTGTTGCATCGTGTAGGTATAAGCCGTGCATGTCCGTTGTATCAGGTTGCCACTTTAGGGGAGTGATACACCCCACTGTGGGGCCAGCACGGGTATCTACGAGTTAGGGAGCCGATCGAATAATGGGAAGTAGGGTACACCTAGTGGAGATAGGGGCAGGTGGCACCTATGTAGTCAGCTAGGGGTACGTAAAGCCATTGGGAAAGTTTCTAAGTGAAGCTAAGTGGGATGAATCTTTAGGGTGACTGGTGTGGTGCAGTATAGTGTTTATCCTTTAGTATTTAGGAGCGCCTATAACGTTGCCTTTAGCGATTGTCTATGTCCTTAATCTGCTCTTCATAGACATTTTCTTGTTTTCCAGCTTATGCCTTAGTCCAGTTATTTTGGTAATAGTATTGTAGAATTATCATATTCACCAGACTTTATGTCTGACCCCCTCTTTTCCATCCTTTTTCTCCCTTCAGGTCCGCAGGTTGGGCCAAGTTCTAGTGGAGTCTAGTTGGATCGCTTATCTTCTTGAAAGCTTGGACTGCTGAAGTAAAGTCCATCTTGTTATCTTTCTTTTTAATGGCTATTCATGTAATGGGATTATGTATTTGTTTTATCAAGATAGATATTGTACTTGACATTGAATATGGTGTTATGATGTAATCAAACATGTTTTGACTTCTGCTACAATGAAATAAAGTTTTTTTGAATTTCCAAGTACTATTTTATATCTGTCTTGTTGTAATTTTACTGTTCTATATTCACTTAAAACCTCCATGGAAGTTAATGCATTCCCTTTGTGAGTGACATTAATGGACATGGTGTGTTACACGTGGTATCAGAGCATAAGGTTACCAGAACAGATAAAAAAAATATTTTTAGAAAAATGTTTTTTTTTCTAAAGTATTTTTGGAAGAAGTGCTTTCAAGAAAAAAAAAAGATGTTATTTAAAGAGAGTTTTTATGAAAAACATAATCCCAAATAGCCACATCCTTATCTTTATCTTTCGAATTCTCCATTTTGAATCTTTCCTTTTTCGTTTCAGCATGGCTGAAGATCTTAATCTCCCAGAAGGTGTGACGATTCCAGGGTGGTTTTGGAGATACTTGGAGGCTAGGGCCACCACTGCAGGCCCAGCGGATACTCCTCCACCCCTAGTTGCACCCATTCCTCCTCCTCCTCCTCCTCGTGTTGACACTTTTGCAAAGACGTGCAAGGAATTCAACGCTATGGGAGGAAAAACTTTTCAAGGGACTGAGACGTTTGTGGAGGCCAGAGATTGGCTTAAGGAGACTGAGGAATTGTTGGATATCTTTGAAGTGGAAGATGGGAGGAAAGTCCGTTCAGCTGCTTGGTTAATGAAGGGAGAGGCCTCGTTTTGGTGGGAGGTCACTAACGGGGAACGTCCAGTTGATTCATGGTCGTATTTCAGACGAAGGTTTGTGGCAAAGTTTCTTTCAAGGGCAGAGGAGAACTTAAATATGGAAAAATTCCTGGCACTAAAGCAAGGGAGCTCATCAGTAAAGGAATATGTCAATAAATTTAATCAGTTAGCAAGGTTTGGCTTGGAGTTGGTGAACACGCCAGAGAAGAAAGCTTTGAGGTTCGTTAGAGGCTTGAATGAACCGTTGCAAGGGTTGGCTATGACCCACATCCCTATGGGAGCCACCTTTGAAAAGCTAGTAGAAATGGCACTTATGCATGAGGATAAGGCAGTTGAAAAGAAAGGGGATCAGAAGAAACCCCAACAGCAAAATAAGAAGGGTGGTAAAAACAATAATGGAAAGGGAAGAAGAAATGCTTCAATTGTGGGACGCCTGGCCATCTCAGCAAAGATTGTAGAAAGAAAAAGAAGACTGGTTGTTTTCATTGTGGAGATGCGGGACATTTAGTGAAGGACTGTCCAAAGTAGGGGCAGAGGGCAGGGTCTACCTCGGGAGGATAGGTGCAGGCTCTTATGGCACCAGGGCAGGCAAGGGGGCAAGTTCAGGCTATTGCGGCCCCACCGCTGCAAGAAAGAGGTAGAACAATTTCTGTTGAAAGCTTAGTTTTTCTGTTTGATCATCCTGTCCGTACCTTATTCGATTCTGGTGCATCTCAATCGTTTATCTCTGCATCATTAGTTGAATCACTACACTTGAACACCAGTTTAGTAGAGGATCCCTTGGTCGTTTCAAATCCAATTGGGGGTTCGGCTCATTTGACCATGATATGTTTGGATTTGAAAATCTCTATACTTAGCGTTGAATTTAGATGTGATGCTTATGTATTGGGCTTCACGGGTTATGGGCTAATTTTAGGAATTGATTGGTTGTCTAGAAATAGGGCCATTCTTGATTGTGAAAGGAGAGTAGTTAGGCTTGTGACTCGCCTTGGTAATGCTCTCGACATCTTTTGTAATCCCATAAATTCCGTTATGCTAAGTTATCTTGAATCGCTTGACGCGTCTGTAGAGAACCTGCGATCGGTAGAAGTGATCCGGGAATATCCGGATGTGTTTGAGGAGGTGAAGGGCTTACCTCCAAAGTGGGAGATAGACTTTCGAATTTATCTTGTGGATAATGATAAACCCGTATCTTTGCCAGTGCGCCACATGGCTCCTCGTGAAAGGAGGGAACTCAATAAGCAAGTAAAGGAGTTGCTTGAGAAGGGGTTCATAAGACGTAGTATATCGGAGTGGGGTGCTCCAGTAGTTTTTGCCACAAAGGCGGATGGGTCTCTTAGACTTTGTATGGACTATAGAGAACTAAACAAGCTTACTAAAAAGAACCGACACCCACTGCCGAGGATTGACGATCTCTTTGATCAGTTAGTTGGCGCCTCAGTGTTTTCGCAGTTGGACTTAGCCACTGGCTTTCATCAACTGAGTGTGGCTGAGGATAGTATAGATAAGACTGCTTTTAGGACTCCTGACGGATTCTATGAATGGCTAGTGATGCCCTTTTGGTTTGACAAACGCCCCTGCATATTTTGTTGATTTGATGAGTAGGGTGTTTAGGGAATACCTTAACAAATTCGTGGTAGTCTTTGTGGATGACATCTTAGTCTTTTCTAAGAATAAAGAAGAGCACTCCCTACATCTTAGGGAAGTGTTGGAAACCCTTCGAGCGCATAACCTTAAGGAAAAAATTTCTAAGTGTCACTTCTGGAGGAAGGAAGTACGGTTCTTAGGGCACGTGGTTTCCAAAGAAGGGATAGCAGTGGATCCCGCAAAGGTGGTGGCCATCCAAGATTGGAAGGTCCCTAAAAATGCAACCGAAGTAAGAAGTTTCTTGGGGTTGGCTGGCTATTATAGGAAGTTTATCAAAGACTTCGCAAAAATATCAGCTCCATTAACACGGTTAACGAAGAAGAACCTGGTTTTTACGTGGGACAAAGATTGCGATGATGCGTTCCAACGTTTAAAGAGAGCCTTAACTTCAGCCCCAGTCTTAGTGCTGCCAGACGGGAATAAACCGTTTACCGTCTATACTGATGCTTGTGGGACGGGACTTGGCGCAGTCCTCATGCAAGAGGGAAGAGTAATAGCCTATGGTGGAAGGCAGTTGAGGGTTCATGAAAAGAATTACCCCACGCATGACTTAGAGCTAGCCGCAATTGTTTTCGCGCTTAAGTCTTGGCGTCACTATCTTCTTGGTGAGAAATTCGAACTGTACACTGACCACAAATCATTAAAATACTTATTCTCTGAGAAGGATTTGAATTTAAGGCAGCAACGGTGGATGGAATTCTTAGCCTCCTACGATTTTGAAATAGCATATACCCCGGGCAAGGGTAACGTGGTGGCAGACGCCTTAAGTAGGAAAAGGTTGTCCTTGAGTCCGTTGTTTGTTGAACGACAAAGCTTAGAATTCATCTCTATGTTTGACTTTAGACCCTCCGTTGACTTAGTACCCGGTCTGTTTGCATCCTTGGAGGTTAGACCTACACTTCTAGGACGGGTTGGTGAGGCACAGCGAGACGACCCACAGTTGGTTGAGATAGTAGAAAAGCTCAAAGGGGGGAGTCGTCAAGCCATCTTCGTAGGTATACCCTAGACAATAAGGGTTGGTTACGAAGGGATAATAGACTTTGTGTACCACAAGACGAAGACTTAAGGAAGGCCATTCTTGATGATGCTCATCGCTCAAAAATGACCATTCATCCCGGCGGGGATAAGATGTACAAAGATATGAAGCGGGTTTTCTTTTGGGCCGGTATGAAAAAGGATATGGCCGAGTACGTCGCTAGATGCTTGGTGTGCCAACGAGTTAAAGCAGAACAAAAGAAACCCGGTGGGTTGCTTCACCCATTAGAAGTTCCACTATGGAAATGGGAAAGCATCTCAATGGATTTTGTGGATGGATTACCAAGATCAAGGAAGGGTAACACGGGGATTTGGGTTATAGTGGATAGACTTACTAAAAGCGCCCATTTTATTCCCGTGAAAAGTAAGAGGACTGCTCCGTGGTTGGCTTCTGTATACATTAACGAGATAGTTCGTTTGCACGGTATTCCTTCTAGTATAGTAAGCGACCGTGACCCCATCTTTACTATCGAATTTTGGAAGAGTTTACAAGAGGCGGTAGGGACTCAGCTATGTTTGAGCACCGCATATCATCCTCAGACAGACGGCCAGACCGAGAGGGTGAATCGCATTCTAGAGGATCTTTTAAGGCTTTGTATCCTAGACTTTGGGGGTACATGGGAAGAGCACCTTCCGTTAGTAGAATTCGCATATAACAATAGCTTTCAGTCTAGTATTGGCATGGCACCTTTCGAAGCTCTTTATGGAAGGCCTTGCCGTTCGCCTACATGTTGGTGGGAATCTACCGATAAAATCCTACTTGGGCCCGATATGGTTAGGGATACCTCGGAGAAGATTGAGGTTATTCGAAGGAGGATGAAAGCAGCACAAGATAGGCAAAAATTGTATGCTGATAAGAGGAGGACAGATCTTGAGTTTGACATTGGGGACATGGTTTTTATCAAAGTATCTCCGTTACAGAATGTTGTTCGCTTTGGGTCCGTGGGGAAATTAGCACCAAGGTTTGTAGGGCCATTTCCTGTAAAAAACAGGATTGGGAAGACGGCATATAGGGTGGAGTTGCCTGAGAAACTTAGGGGAGTACACGACGTATTCCATGTATCAAATTTGAGGAAGTGTTTGCACAAGACCGCGGAGGTGGTAGAGCCGGGCTTGCTCAAAGAGGTGGAAATAGAGCGTGATGCAACAATTAGATGAGCTCCTACATGCATTCTTGGGTCGGAGATCAAAAAGTTGAGGAATCGAGAGGTCAGACTGGTTAAAGTGCAACGGGGAGATGATGAGAGCAACGCAACTTGAGAGACAGAAGAGAAGACGCGTTCGTTGTACCCTTTTCTTTTTGAGGGTATGTCTTTTAATTTCTCCTTTATCGCTTAGCTTATCTTATCTTTAGTATGTCCTCTCATTAGTATCTTTGACCTTTAGTTAGGATAATCCTATGGTTGAAACATGTGTTTGAGACATGTTATGTATGATGGATGCAAAATGGATGCAAGTGTTTGCTAGTGGTTGCTCGTGGATGCATATATACACACACTTTAGGCACTAGATCGGCTCAGTCACTTCATATTGCATATTGCATATATATGGATGTATTTAGTATAATGGATGTATAATGGTTGTACCATCATATGGATGCTGCATTCGGTTGAATGGGTGTGCACGCATATAGAAGTAGTATTTAAGCAATTAGGATCTTTTGCATACATAATGGATTCATGACACTTACATAATTTGCATTAAGGAGGTCAACTGAATCAGTAGACCGCCTGATTTCGCATTAGGTAAGGACATGTACACACACTTGCATATGATCATAAAGCATTAGAAGTCTTTTAAGGACAATCGATGCCTGTGTATGATGGATGAGTAGATGGACGTTTGGATGGTAGGATATACATTCTTCCAGACTTGAAGATTTCGGGGACGAAATCCTAAAAGGAGTGGAGAATGTAACACCTCGAATTTTCTATTAACACTAAAGTTGCTAAAATATTAATAAGTGTGTAAGAGAGGGGATGTATCTAATATGAATATAAAAATATTAATAAGTGTGTAAGAGAGGGGATGTATCTAATATGAATATAAAAATATTAATAAGTGTGTAAGAGAGGTGATGTATCTAATATGAATATAAAAATATTAATAAGTGTGTAAGAGAGGGGATGTATCTAATATGAATATAAAAATATTAATAAGTGTGTAAGAGAGGGGATGTATCTAATATGTATATAAAAACAATAATAAGTAAAGGGGGATGTATCTAATATGTACATTGTAGAAAATATATATATATTTATGACATGAATAGAAGTTTATTAATATGCTGAGTGTTTGCTGAGTCACTTCTGACTCATTGCTGAGTCAACAAGATAAACCCCATCTTGTCTGAACGGCTGCGGTTATTTCTAGGTTAAATCTAATGGCCTAAATGAATTCTAAAATCTATAAATAAGTGGGTAGACCCTAGACCTAAATCACTTGTAAAATTAGAGAAGCTACCGTCATGCTGCTGCCATGGAGTTCAGCATAGCCGTCACAAACTAAGAAGAGGAAGCCTAATCATCTACAACTAATTCTACACAAATCAAATCAAAAGATCTCTCTTTCTCTAATTCTTTTCTTTTGTTGGTGAGTATGATGATTCTCACAAGACTATTACAAACTAATTTGACTCAGTTATGAATGGATCACAAGAAAGTGATGTGATTTGTAATTGTAAATTCTATATATTGTGGATCTCTTATTATGTTATTATGTTGTCGTATGATGTAAATTATATAGGCTATGTCGTGCTATGTTGAGAATCATGTCAAGCTATGTTATACTATCATACTATGCCATGTTATAAATCATGCTATATTATGTTGAAAAATCATGATGTTGTTGGATTATGCTTAAAGTTATGTTTTTTTTCTTAATTTAAATGGATCTTGTTTATGGGAATTTGCCTATTAGGTTAGGTGTACCCATAAACTTGAAACTATAATTAAATAAAACTTGATTATGGGAATTTGCCTATTGAGTTAAGTGTACCCATATAAAACCATGTTGTTAAAAAATTAGATGATGTTGATTCACACATGTTCATATGTAAGTTTATGAAAATTGATTGAGATTATATTAGGTGAATTTTGAACAAGTTGACACCTTTAGGTCCATGACATGTATAATCTATGCAAGTTGGACATATGCAAGTTTCACCCCTTATTATTATTCATTTGGTCACATATACATATTGTTATTATGATAATCTCTTTTATGCTATGAGTTAGGCTATTCGAGTTTAACATATATTTTGCGAATAAACGTTCAAACGTGGGGTAGGGGTAATATTAGGAATTAATAAATTGGGTGCAATTTTGTAAGATTTTGCATACCATGAATGGATGTCCATAATTGAGTCAATTATGGACATTGTTAAAAATTGGAAGTAATTAATAATTCAAGTAGGGAATTATTAAAATTGGGGGAAAGTGGATTATTATTAATAATCAATGCTTAGGACACGAGGTTGGACCCGTTTGTGATGTAAACCTGCCTGGACCCGGCCGGCAAATCCAGTAGTCACAAATGTCGGCCCAATGTGAGAGGTCCTAGGCCCAGACTAAAGCATAACAGTTGTAAAGACACGAGGTTAGACTCTTTTATGGTGTAAGACTGCCCGGACCCGCCCGACAAATCCAGCTGCCATAAATGCCAGTCTAATGTGAGAGGTCTTTATGAGGTTATGGCCTTAATGAACTAAGAAATACTTAACCAGATAATCATGTAAGGTGGGACATGGGGGTTAAGTAGGTGCCTTGGGTGGCATGAGGAATCTGGTGGTTGCCTTTAGAGGCATTTGAAATACGATTAGACTTAACCAAACACACATGTAAATGAACATGACTAAGTGGGTTAAGTGGGATGGACTAATGGGGACAAGCTTAGGTGGAATGCTTGTGGTAAATAGTGGGGGCCCATTTCAACCAGTATCCCAAAACGTATCTTTGTGGGCTCGACCCAAGTCGAGGACGGGACACGCATACTGGGTTTGACTATAAGAGGCCAAAACAGGGAGCGGTGGCAACGCAAGTCCAACGGGTTTCATATGCGTGTGTGGACCCGGGCTGGTAGGTAAGACGTTGTTGCATCGTGTAGGTATAAGCCGTGCATGTCCGTTGTATCAGGTTGCCACTTTAGGGGAGTGATACACCCCACTGTGGGGCCAGCACGGGTATCTACGAGTTAGGGAGCCGATCGAATAATGGGAAGTAGGGTACACCTAGTGGAGATAGGGGCAGGCGGCACCTATGTAGTCAGCTAGGGGTACGTAAAGCCATTGGGAAAGTTTCTAAGTGAAGCTAAGTGGGATGAATCTTTAGGGTGACTGGTGTGGTGCAGTATAGTGTTTATCCTTTAGTATTTAGGAGCGCCTATAACGTTGCCTTTAGCGATTGTCTATGTCCTTAATCTGCTCTTCATAGACATTTTTTTGTTTTCCAGCTTATGCCTTAGTCCAGTTATTTTGGTAATAGTATTGTAGAATTATCATATTCACCAGACTTTATGTCTGACCCCCTCTTTTCCATCCTTTTTCTCCCTTCAGGTCCGCAGGTTGGGCCAAGTTCTAGTGGAGTCTAGTTGGATCGCTTATCTTCTGGAAAGCTTGGACTGCTGAAGTAAAGTCCAGCTTGTTATCTTTCTTTTTAATGGCTATTCATGTAATGGGATTATGTACTTGTTTTATCAAGATAGATATTGTACTTGACATTGAATATGGTGTTATGATGTAATCAAACATGTTTTGACTTCTGCTACAATGAAATAAAGTTTTTTTGAATTTCCAAGTACTATTTTATATCTGTCTTGTTGTAATTTTACTGTTCTATATTCACTTAAAACCTCTATGGAAGTTAATGCATTCCCTTTGTGAGTGACATTAATGGACGTGAGGTGTTACAAAGGTAAAAATTAGGTTTATATATATAGAAAATATAAAAATTAGGTTTTTGTACATATAATAACGAAATGAAGATATGATTTTTATATAAAAACCTTTGTTATAAAAATTCGATTTTTAGCTATATAAAGATCATATTAAAAATGTGATTTTTAATATGAACAGTGTGAAAGAAATTGCATAGGAATTCCGGGAAAATCCGAACTGTTCAGAAATTCAGAAATAAAACTGGCGGAGTGGATCCCAAAAGGTGAGAACTTCTTACTTTAATTTATTTTCTTGTTAAAAATATATACTAGAATGCAGATGGTGCTTAGCAGCACCCGACACCGTCGTCCGCAGACCATGGATGACTTGTTTGATTATAATGTGTTGTGAAAATTCATTGTCATGTGGAACGGAATGTAAAATATCCATGTGTTGAATAAACATTTTATCGTTAAAAATACAATTTTTAACGTGTATATGAGTAAAATAAATATTCATTTACAAATCGGACGATTTGTTTATGTACACCCATTTAACTGATATGGATTGGGACGATATATTTTACACATCAGCCAACTGCACAAATAAAATTTGTGTTTGTTGATTGAACCCCACGCGGGTATTGGGATGATATTTGACGTACACTAATCCCAATTATCTAGTTCTATGTCAATCAATAGGTTGACAGACTGTTATAAGTGTTAATTATATATATTTAATGCTTATACAGTGTAGAATGCACTCTAGATGATGGTTGATTATTTATCATTGTTATTATATACATGTGTTATACGAAATCCATATAATTAACAATATATGGTAATTGATTGGATCTCATTCCAATTTGGAAGACAAAGAATCTTTTAAAAACAATTTTCAGAAAAGGATAAAATAAATTCATGTGTTGAATAAAATGAATGATAAATATTATAAAATAATATTTAGTAAAAGATCAAAATATGATTTTGATGTCCGATTTTGGATGGACACGAAAATATTGAAATATATAAAGTCCTGTTGATTAGATATGCGCCATTTTGACGCGAACGATGTTTATATCGATTTTATTCATTTTTTTAATGAGCATCGAAAAGGAATTGATTTCAAAATCTGATATTTTGACAATATTATCATTTATATATTAGTGATATGAAATATACAAATTTGTTTTAAAATTGAAAATGGAGTTGAAATAGTCTTTAAAACGATTTATAAAATACGTTTCAAATGGAAATTTATAAAATATATATAATATTATATATATATATATATTAAATGGCCTGAATAGAACGCATCGCGTCGCGACCGCTCGCGAATTTCGACCATTGACTTCGAATGGACGTTACGGGAGATCCGACCGTCGAATTCTCCTAAAAGCAGAACCGTTGGGTTCGTACCGAAAAGGGATTTCCAACAAATATAAGTGATTTAAAATCTAATGATTGGATTTGGAATTATGACCAAATCAAATTTGGAAAAGGTCGTTGTAAGTGCAGTTCGATGATCGTTTATGTAAATCGACTGTACGGGCCTTGATAAAATTATTAAAAATATTAATAATTTGCGTAAAATCATAATAAAGCATTTGAAAAGAATTTGGAGGAAAAATTCCATATTTGGAAAGATAAAAATATATTTTTATCGAAATGAACTAGTTATTAACTAGAATTATAATCCAATTATAAATAAAAAAATAAATTGGATTGACAATGGGTTTTAATATAACTAGAATTTCCAATGTGTGAATTGGAATGGATTTGAATGGAAATAATCTTTGGAATATTACGGTATTGGATTCTGTGATTATACGGATATTGTTAGGGGAATTTGGAAGATACAGATATCGTTATTCCCAATACGATACCCGTTGGTTTCAGAATTTGATATTGGATATAAGCCGATATAATTTCTATTCAGAGCCTTGTATTCAATATTAAATTGGATTTTGGGTTTCCCTAGAATGGTGCCTTCATTAACACTGTTCTTAAGCCCAGTTGAGAAAAGATTAAGTCTTTTGATTAAGATTTAATGTGGTTTACCAATTAATTTATATTTAATTGGAATTGAAAAGAATTGGATTTTGGGTTTGTTGTGAATAATGTCTTAAATAACACTGTTCTTGAACCCAGTGTGAAAAGAATAAATCTTTCAATTAAGATTATTAGAGTTTCCAGTTAATTTACATCTAATTGGAATGAAATGAATTGTGAATTGGGTTTATCGCGAACTGTGTTTTAAATAACACTTGTTCTTTAACCTGATTACAGTGAAATGGGATTTGGAATATATAAATATTTTATTAAGATTTAATGGAAATTTTCCAAAGTAAAGTTTTCTAATTTAATAAAATAAATTGGAATGGAATGGAATTCGATTTGGTAATAATCTGTAATAACCCGGAAATCTGAGCTAGTTTAAAATTTTTATTTTGGCAATTTCGATGAATTTTGAATATTAAAAATGAATTATTTTAAATAATAACGATGGAAAATTTATTTTGAATGGAATTCAAACGTATATGTTTATATAGATCGTCGTTAGAATATAAATAATTATTTTAAATTATAAAAGGAATCGAAAATGGCGTGGTAGTTCGATAATTCGATTTCAAACTTCAAGTGAATGTACCAGTTGTAAAATAAACCGGAATTTAGCGAAACCAAAAATATTAGAATCTATTTGAAAATATCTTTCCAACGAATCTGAAAAATCAAAATTTCATAGCGGGGATCAAAAGATACGTCCAGTTGAAAATTCAGAATAGTCGCTATGGAATTCTGGCCCTTAAAAACAACCATTTTGCAAACGACCTTGGATTTCGACGAAACCACTTTTGTTGGATTCGTGATGTCAGGTTATTGTTAGATTCCAATTTTCGTAATTTTTCGAATCAATATGTGAGCGTGGCAAAGGAAAACGTGTTTTGACCAGTTTCAGTTGATTTTAATCGACTGGAAATTGGCCATTTTTCAAACGGTCTCAGAATTCGACGGAACTAGTTTTGTTAGGACCATATCATCAAAAAGTAGCTAGAAAATATTTTTCGGGAATTTTTCGAGTTAGTATGTGACCCCAGTAATTTGAAATGTACGTTTAAAATTCAATATAATGATTTAAATGTAAATTCAACGGAAACTAATCGAAACGATCGAATCAGCTTGCGATACATATCCCATTATGTTCGGAATGAGGGTAATTAGCTATGGACGACAAGCGGTGGGTTCTATTTCGAGGCCAAAAATAAAAGTACCTTTTTGGAATTAAATAATTAAATAAAAAAATTAAAAAGATTCCCCTTCCCTCTCCTTAACCCTTCAGCCCCCCCCCCCCGATTTCATTTCTAAAGTAAGAAAAAAAAGAATAGGGAAGAGGAGAGCGACGGGGGACCGCCGCTGCCATTGCCCCCCTCCAATCGCCAGCGCCGCCGCCCTAGGGCGGGCGCCTCCACCTCCAACTCGCCCAACCCGCGCCACCACCACAGACCACCGCGCAACCCTCACCCCCCTTGGATCGACGAGCCCCAACCTCCGCGCCCTTCTGAACCCCGCAGCACCCTCCCCCTTCACCTTGACCTCCTCCTTCAACCACTGCCTCGCGAACCCCCCCTTCCTCTGTACAAACCGCCGACGCCCCATTCAGCACCTCCCCGTTGCTCCGACAACCTGAGAGCCCCCAGCAAGCTTCGACACCCCCTTTTTCTTCACTGAAAAACCCGTAAGTTTGAATTCGTACTATTTATTTATTTATCTCCTTTATGTTTAGTTTTAAAAATAAGGAAATTCAGTTTTATAACTACAAAGATCGGATTTTTATTAACTGCAAAGATCGAATTTTCATAGTTAAAGCAAGGATATTTATAATAGAAAAGAAGGGATTTTTATTATAGGAATGCTTTGATTTTTATTAATAAAAATATAATATTTATAAAATAGAAAGGTTAAAAATATAATTTTTATTTTAGTAGAAGATTAAAAATATAATCTTTATATGATAGGAATATTAAAAATATAATCTTTATATGATAGGAATATTAAAAATATAATTTTTACATTATAGAAAGGCTAAAAATCTTATATTTATGTAGTAGAGATAATAAAAATATAATTTGTATATAATATAGATGATAAAAATTCGATTTTATTATGTAGGAGATATAAAAATGTGATTTTTATATTATATAGATAATAAAAATTTGATTTTTATATGATGTGTAGAATAAAAATATTATCTTTATATATGTAGCGAAATAAAAATCTGATTTTTATTATATATATAGTGAAGCAAAATGTGATTTTTATAGCGATGACATATAAATAAAAATTCAATCTTTATATAAGAAGTAGAAATATAAAAATATAATTTTTATATTGAAATAAGCGTTGTAAAAATATATAAAGTAGAAGTAAAAATAGGATTTTTATTTATTAGATTGAAGTAGTAAAAATATAATTTTTATTTGAACAGCGTGAAAAGAATTGCATTGGAAGTTCAAACCAATCCAGACTGATCAGCAGTTCAAAAGCAAAGCACGGCAGAGCGGAACCCTCTGTGAGAACTTCTCACCTTAAATTTCCATTTTTGTAACACCCCACGTCCATTAATGTCACTCACAAAGTGAATGCATTAACTTCCATGGAGGTTATAAGTGAATATAGAACAGAAAAAATACAACAAGACAGATAATAAATAGTACTTGGAAATCAAAAACGTCATTTTATTGTAGCGGAAATTAAACATGTTTGTTACATCATAAAACCATAGATCATAACCAAGTACAATATCCATCTTCATAAAAACAAAATCCCATTACATAAATAGCCATTAAAAAGATAACAAGTTGGACTTTACTTCAACGGCCCAAGCTTTCCAAAGAGAGATGAAGCAATTCAATCAAACTCCACTAGAGCTGGGCCCAACTTGAGGACCTAGAGGGGAAAAAGGATAGAAATAGAGGGGGTCAGACATAAAGTCTGGCGAGTATGATAATTCTAACAATACTATTATCAAAATAACTAGACTAAGGCATAAGCTGGAAGACAAGTAAATGTCTATGAACTCTTAGGAAGATAAAGATAGCATTTAAGATAACGGTAAAGGCACACCTAATTACTAACGAATGATTACTACACTACACCACACCAGTCACCCTATTGTTTGATCCCACTTGCTTCAAACAGAAACTTTATAATTAGCCTTACGTACCCCTTACTGACTACATAGGTGGCGTTTGCCCCTATCTCCACTAGGTGTACCCCACTACCCACTTTCGATTGGCTCCCTATTCGTAGATACCCGTGCTGGCCCCACAGTGCAGTGTATCACTCCCCTAAAGTGGCAACCCGATACAACTTGAGAATGCACGGCTTATACCTACACGATGCAACAACGTCTTACCTACCAGCCCGGGTCCACACACGCATACGAAACCCGTTGGACTTGCGTTGCCACCGCTCCACGTTTTGGCCTCTTATAGTCAAACCTAGCATGCCATCCCGTCCTCGACTTGGGTCGAGCCCACAAAGATACTTTTGGGATACTGGTCGAAATGGGCCCCCACAAGCTACCCACCTAAGCTTGTCACTAGTATATCCCACTTAACCCTCTTAGTCATGTTCATTTACATGTGTGTTTGGTTAAGTCTTACTAATCGTATTTCACATGCCACTAAGGGCAACCCCTAGATTCCTCATGCCACCCGAGGCACCTACTTAACCCCCATGTCCCACCTTACATGTTTATCTGGTTAAGTATTTCTTAATTTATTCAGGCCATAACCTCATAAAGACCTCTCACATTAGACTGGCATTTATGGCAGCTAGATTTGCCGGGCGGGTCTGGGCAGTCTTACACCATAAAAGAGTCTAACCTCATGTCTTTACAACCGTTATGCTTTAGTTTAGGCCTAGGACCTCTCACATTGGGCTGACATTTGTGACCACTGGATTTGCCGGGCGAGTCCGGGAAGGTTTACGTCATAAATGAGTCCAACCTCGTGTTCTAAGCATTGATTAACACTTAAAATCTTTTACCACATTTTTAATAATTCCCTATTCAAATTATTAATTAAGTCAACTTTTAATGATGTCCATAATTGACTCAATTATGGCCATCCACTTATGGCATGCAAAATCATATCAATTGCACCCCAACTTTTTAATATTAAATCCTTAATATTACCCCTACCCCACGTTTATACGTTCGCTTATTCAATGCATAATATAGGCTAGACTTGTATAGTCTAACACCTAGCACAAAGATAAATTATCACAAAATATAGACAATTAAAATAAATCTAATCATAATAGGGGTGAAACTTGCATAAACTACACATGTTAAGGATCAAAAGGTGTCAACTTGTTAAATGTCTCAATTTACATGATATGATCATAGCCCAAATCTATACATAAACTTGCATATGGGGTTTTTAGGCAACATAATGATGGTGTGAACTAGCATAGGATATCACATATGTCATAGAATAATTCTAGATGTCATAATAGATGTCTTGGAATATGTTCATAACTTTTCTAATCAATCTAACTTGCATATGTGACTTGTCATATAGATCAACATAACCCAAACATAATGATTTAATTAATATGAACTAACTAGAGTAGATGGTAACATCATGGCCTTTTTAACATGTATGATCCATCACAACTTAGCATAGAAACTTTCAACATACATAACATCATCATAGCATGATTTCCAACATATAAGATATCATCATCACATAACATTGGATTAACAATATACATGATAGCAAAAGGGGTTTACAACAACATATATGATAATTCACATCATCTACTCATAATCCATTTATAACTCAACCTAATTAAAATGATAATAATCTTGTTAAGATCATCATACTCACAATTTAGAGAAGAAAAGAGAGAGTTTTGCTTTGCTTTAGGGTTGAGAGAATTAGAATTGAATTTGCTTTTCTTCTTTCTTAGTTGGCGGCGGCTCCATTGATTTCCATGGCGACGGTAACTATTTTATTTTAATTAGGTTTAGGGTTAGCATTAGGATGTATTTATAGGTGTAGGAAGTTATTTAGGACCATTAGATTAACCCTGAACCACGAGAACCAATCAAATGTAAAATCTGCATTTGAGCGAATTGGCCCAGGGGTTGACAGCCAAACACCCTGGATTAACCCCTAGTCGACCCAGCGGAGCTCGGGTTGACCTCAAAAATGGGCCGGTTTTGTTATTTCCCCTAACAATTCTATGTTTTGAACTTTTTTGCATATTTATTTATTTAATTTTTAATTTTATATATATATATCAATATATATATATTTCTCTGCGCAACCCATTTCACTTAATTTATTTCTAAAAATTAAGTAGACTTTAATTTGTGAATTTTAATGTTATAAAATTACGGGGTGTTACATTCTCCCCTCCTTAAAGGATTTCGTCCCCGAAATTTCCAAGTCAAGAAGAATGTATATCCTACCATCTAATCATCCATCTACTCAACCATCAAACACCAGCATCCATTGTCCTTAAAAGACTTCTAATGCTTTAATGTTTATATGCACAGTGTGTGTATATGTCCATATCTAATGCAAAATTAGGCGGTCTACTGATTCAGTCGACCTCCTTAGTGCAATTCATGATAGTGGCATGCGTCCAATATGTATGCAAAAGATTCCTAATGATACATATTAATTCTATATGCGTGCACAACCATCCACCCGAATGCAACAACTATATGATAATACAACCATTATACATCCATTTTACTGAATACATCCATATATATGCAATATGCAATATGAAGTGACTGAGCCGATCTGGTGCCTAATAGTGTGTGTATACGCATCCACGAGCAACCACTAGCAAGCACTTGCATCCACTTTGCATCCACCATACATAACATGTCTCAAACACATGTTTCAACCATAGGATTATCCTAACTAAAGGTCAAAGATAATAGCAAGAGGATATACTAAAGATAAGATAAGTACAAGCTAAGCGATAAAGGAGAAATTAAAGGACATACCCTCAAAAAGAAAAGGGTATCGTGAACGCATCTTATCTTCCGTCTCCCCAGTAGCGTTGCTCTCATCATCTCCCCATTGCACTTTGACTAGTCTGACCTCTTGATTCCTCAACCTCTTGATCTCCGACCCAAGAATGCGCGTAGGAGCTCGTCGAATTGTCGCATCACGCTCTATCTCCACCTCTCTAAGCAAGCTCGGCTCTACCACTTTCGCGGTCTCGTGCAAGCACTTCCTCAAATGCGACACATGGAATACGTCATGTACACCATTAAGTCTCTCGGGCAATTCCACTCTATACGCCATCCGTCCAATTTTCTCCTTAATAGGAAACGGCCCTACAAACCTTGGTGCTAATTTCCCAACGGACCCAAAGCGAACAACGTTTCGTAATGGAGACACTTTGACAAAGACCATGTCCCCAACTTCAAACTCAAGATCTGTCCTCCTCTTATCCGCATAAGATTTCTGCCTATCTTGCGCTTCTTTCATCCTCCTTCGAATCAAGTCGATCTTCTCCGAAGTCTCCCTAATCATATCGGGCCCAAGTAAGATCTTATCCGTAGATTCCCACCAACATGTAGGTGAACGACAAGGTCGTCCATAAAGAGCTACGAATGGTGCCATACCAATGCTGGACTGAAAGTTGTTATTATATGCGAACTCCACCAATGGAAGATGCTCTTCCCACGTACCCCCAAAGTCTAGGATACATAGCCTCAACAGATCCTCTATAATGCGATTCCCCCTCTCGGTCTGGCCGTCCGTCTGAGGATGATATGCGTTGCTCAAACATAACCGAGTCCCTACTGCCTCTAGTAAGCTTCTCCAAAATTTCACTAGTGAAAATAGGATCGCGGTCGCTCACTATGCTAGAAGGAACACCGTGCAAACGAACTATTTCTCGGACATATACAGAAGCTAACCATGGAGCAGTCCTCTTACTCTTCACGGGAATGAAATGGGCGCTCTTAGTTAGTCTATCTACTATAACCCAAATTCCTGTATTACCCTTCCTTGATCGCGGTAACCCATACACAAAATCCATCGAGACACTTTCCCACTTCCATAGTGGAACCTCCAATGGGTGAAGCAATCCACCAGGTTTCTTTTGCTCCGCTTTTACTTGTTGGCATACCAAGCATCTAGCGACATACTCGGCCACGTCTTTCTTCATGCCGGCCCAAAAGTAAACTCTCTTTATGTCTTTGTACATCTTGTCCCCGCCGGGATGAATGGTCATCTTCGAACGATGTGCTTTGTCAAGAATAGTCTTCCTTAGGTCATCGTCTTTTGGTACACAAAGTCTACCGTCCCTACGTAACCAACCCTTATCGTCTAGGGTATACCTACGGAGATGGCTTGATGACTCCCCTCCTTTGAGTTTTTCTACTAACTCAACCAATTGCGGGTCGTCTCGCTGTGCCTCGCCAATCCATCCCAAAAGCGTAGGTCTGACCTCCAAGGATGCTAGCAAACCGGGTACGAAGTGAACGGAAGGTCTAAACTCAAACATCAAAATGAATTATAAACTTCGCCGCTCAACAAACAAAGGACTTAAGGATAATTTTTTTCTACTTAAGGCGTCTGCCACCACGTTACCCTTGCCAGGGGTATAGGCGATTTCGGAGTCGTAGGACGCTAAGAATTCCATCCACCTTTGCTGCCTTAAGTTCAAGTCCTTTTGAGAGAATAGGTATTTTAAAGACTTGTGGTCAGTGAATAATTCGAATTTCTCGCCAAGAAGATAATGACACCAAGACTTAAGCGCGAAAACAATAGCAGCCAATTCTAGGTCATGTGTAGGATAATTTTTCTCATGCGCTCTCAACTGCCTTCCACCATAGGCTATTACCCTACCCTCTTGCATTAAGACTTTGCCTAGTCTTGTCCCACAAGCATCAGTATAAACGGTAAACGGCTTACTCCTGTCTGGTAATACTAAGACTGGGGCTGAAGTCAAAGCTCTCTTCAAAGGTGGGAACGCATCATCACGATCTATGTCCCATGCGAAAACTAGGTTCTTCTTCATCAAGCGTGTCAGTGGAGCTGATATCTTTGCGAAGTCTTTGATAAACTTCCTATAGTAGCCAGCCAACCCCAAGAAACTTCTCGCTTTGGTAGCATTTTTGTGAACCTTCCAAACTTGGATGGCCACCACCTTCGCGGGATCCACGGCTATCCCTTCTTTGGAAACCACGTGCCCCAAGAACCGTACTTCCTTCCTCCAGAAGTGACACTTAGAAAATTTATCCTTAAGGCTATGCGCTCGTAGAGTCTCCAACACTTCCCTAAGATGTAGGGCATGCTCTTCTTCATCCTTAGAAAAGATCAAGATGTCATCTACAAAGACTACCACGAATTTGTTAAGGTACTCCCTAAACACCCTACTCATCAAATCAACAAAATATGCTGGGGCGTTTGTCAAACCGAAGGGCATCACTAGCCATTCATAGAAACCGTCCGGAGTCCTAAAGGCAGTCTTGTCAATGCTATCCTCATCCACTCTCAACAAATGGAACCTAGTGGCTAAGTCCAACTGCGAAAACACTGAGGCGCCAACTAACTGATCGAAGAGATCGTCAATCCTCGGCAGTGGGTGTCTGTTCTTCTTAGTAAGATTATTAAGTTCTCTATAGTCCACACACAGTCTAAGGAACCCATTCGCCTTCGTGGCAAATACTACTGGAGCACCCCACTCCGATATACTTCGTCTTATGAACCCCTTCTCAAGCAACTCCTTCACTTGCTTACCGAGTTCCCTCCTTTCACGTGGAGCCATGTGGCGTACTGGCAAAGATACTGGTTTCACATTATCCACAAGATATATTCGAAAATCTATCTCCCGCTTCGGAGGCAAGCCCTTCACCTTCTCAAACACATCCAAATATTCTCGGACCACTCTAACAGATCGTAGATTTTCCACAGACGCGTCAAGCGATTCTTGATAACTTAGCATAACTGAATTTATGGGATTACAGAAGATTTCGAGAGTGTTGCCAAGGCGAGTCACGAGCCTAACTACTCTCCTTTCACAATCAAGAACGGCCCCATTTCTGGATAACCAATCCATTCCTAAAATTAGCCCATAGCTCGTGAAGCCCAACACATAAGCATCACATCTAAATTCAATGCTAAGTATGGAAATTTTCAAATCCAAACACATCATGGAAAAATAAGCTGAGCCCCCTATTGGATTCGAAACAACTAAGGGATCCTCTACTAAACTGGTGTTTAAGTGCAGTGATTCAACTACTGATGTTGAGATAAATGAATGTGATGCGCCCGAATCGAATAAGGTACGGACAGGACGATCAAACAGAAAAACTAAGCTTTCAACAGAAATGGTTCTACCTCGTTCTTGCAGCAGTGGGACCGCGAGAGCCTGAACTTGTCCCCTAGCCTGCCCTGGTGCCATAAGAGCTTGCACCTGTCCTCCTGAGGTAGCTCCTGCCCTCTGCCCCTTCTTTGGGCCGTCCGTCACTAAATGTCCCACATCGCCACAATGAAAACATCCTGTCTTCTTTTTCTTTCGGCAATCCTTGCTGAGATGGCCTGGGGTTCCACAGTTAAAACATTTCTTCTTTCCCTTGCCGTTATTGTCATTACCACCCTTTTTGTTTTGTTGTTTTGGTTTCTTCTGATCCCCCTTCTTCTCGGGTGCCTTATCTGCTTTAGCGCTTTTCTCCTCATGCATGAGTGCCATTTCTACTAACTTCTCAAAGGTGGCCCCCATCGGTATGTGGGTCATAGCCAACCCTTGCAATGGTTCATTCAAGCCATTCACGAACCTTAGAGCCTTCTTCTCCGGCGTGTTCACTAAGTCCAAGCCAAACCTTGCTAACTGATTAAATTTATTGACATATTCTTTCACTGATGAGCTTCCTTTCTTCAATGTCAAGAACCTTTCCATATATAGATTTTCTTCCGCCCTTGAGAGAAACTTCGCCTCGAACCTACGTCTGAAATCTGCCCAAGAGTCAACAGGACGCTCCCCATTAGTGACCTCACACCAAAACGAGGCCTCTCCCTTCATCAACCAAGCTGCTAATCGAACTCTCCTCCCTTCTTCTACTTCAAAGATTTCTAGCAATTCTTCCACCTCCTTAAGCCAATCTCTAGCTTCCACTAACGTTTCTGGCCCTTGAAATGGTTTTCCACCCATAGCCTTGAATTCCTTGCACGTCTTTGCAAAAGTTTCTACGCGAGGAGGAGGAGGAGGAAAGGGTGCAACTGGTGGTGGAGGAACATTGGCTGGACCCGCAGTGGCCCTAGCCTCTAACAACCTCCTATACCATGCTGGTATCGTTATACCGTCGGGTAGATTAAGATCATCAGCCATGCTGAAACGAAAATGGAATGATTCAAATTGGAGAATTCGAAAGATAAAGATATGTCGCTATTGGGGATTATGTTTTTCTTAAAAACTTTTCTCTTTAAATTTCTCATTAAAACATGTTTTTGAAAGCACTTCTTCCAAAAATAACTATTTTTCTGAAGTATTTTTGTCTATTATGGTAACCTTAAGCTCTGATACCACGTGTAACACACCACGTCCATTAATGTCACTCACAAATGGAATGCATTAACTTTCATGGAGGTTATAAGTGAATATAGAATAGAAAAATTACAACAAGACAGATAATAAATAGTACTTGGAAATCTAAAACTTCATTTTATTGCAGCGGAAATTAAACATGTTTGTTACATCATAAAACCATAGATCATAACCAAGTACAATATCCATCTTCATAAAAGCAAAATACATTATCCTATTACATAAATAGCCATTAAAAAGATAACAAGCTGGACTTTACTTCAACGGTCCAAGCTTTCCAAAGAGAGATGAAGCAATTCAATCAAACTCCACTAGAGCTGGGCCCAACTTGAGGACCTGGAGGGGAAAAAGGATAGAAATAGAGGGGGTCAGACATAAAGTCTGGCGAGTATGATAATTCTAACAATACTATTATCAAAATAACTAGACTAAGGCATAAGCTGGAAGACAAGTAAATGTCTATGAACTCTTAGGAAGATAAAGATAGCATTTAAGATAACGGTAAAGGCACACCTAATTACTAACGAATGATTACTACACTGCACCACACCAGTCACCCTATTGTTTGATCACACTTGCTTCACACAGAAACTTTATAAATAGCCTTACGTACCCCTAGCTGACTACATAGGTGCCGTCTGCCCCTATCTCCACTAGGTGTACCGCACTACCCACTTTCGATCGGCTCCCTACACGTAGATACCCGTGTTGGCCCCACAGTGGGGTGTATCACTCCCCTAAAGTGGCAACCCGATACAACTTGAGAATGTACGGCTTATACCTACAAGATGAAACAACGTCTTACCTACCAGCCCGGGTCCACACACGCATACGAGACCCGTTGGACTTGTGTTGCCACCGCTCCCCGTTTTGGCCTCTTACAGTCAAACCCAGCATGCGTGTCCCGTCCTCGACTTGGGTCGAGCCCACAAAGATACGTTTGGGATACTGGTCGAAATGGGCCCCCACAAGCTACCCACCTAAGCTTGTCACTAGTATATCCCACTTAACCCTCTTAGTCATGTTCATTTACATGTGTGTTTGGTTAAGTCTTACTAATCGTATTTCACATGCCACAAAGGGCACCCCCTAGATTCCTCATGCCACCCAAGGCACCTACTTAACCCCCATGTCCCACCTTACATGTTTATCTGGTTAAGAATTTCTTAATTCATTCAGGCCATAACCTCATAAAGACCTCTCACATTAGACTGGCATTTATGGCAGCTGGATTTGCCGGGCGGATCCGGGCAGTCTTATACCATAAAAGAGTCCAACCTCGTGTCATTACAACCGTTATGCTTTAGTTTAGGCCAAGGATCTCTCACGTTGGGCTGACATTTGTGACCACTGGATTTGCCGGGCGGGTCCGGGCAGGTTTAGGTCACAAACGAGTCCAACCTCGTGTCCTAAGCATTGATTAACACTTAAAATCTTTTACCCCAGTTTTAATAATTCCCTATTCAAATTATTATTTAAGTCAACCTTTAATGATGTCCATAATTGACTCAATTATGGCCATCCACTTATGGCATGCAAAATCATATCAATTGCACCCAACTTTTTAATATTAATTCCTTAATATTACCCCTACCCCACGTTTATACGTTCGCTTATTCAACGCATAATATAGGCTAGACTTGTATAGTCTAACACCTAGCACAAAGATAAATTATCACAACATATAGGCAATTAAAATAAATCTAATCGTAATAAGGGTGAAACTTGCATAAACTACACATGTTAAGGATCAAAAGGTGTCAACTTGTTAAATGTATCAATTTACATGATATGATCATGGCCCAAATCTATACAAAAACTTGCAGATGGGGTTTTTAGGCCACATAATGATGGTGTGAACTAGCATAGGATATCACATATGTCATAGCATAATTCTAGATGTCATAATAGATGTCTTGGTATATGTTCATAACTTTTCTAATCAATCTAACTTGCATATGTGACTTGTCATATAGATCAACATAACCCAAACATGATGATTTAATTAATAAGAACTAACTAGCATAGATGGTAACATCATGGCCTTTTTAACATGTATGATTCATCACAACATAGCATAGAAACGTTCAACATACATAACATCATCATAACATGATTTACAACATATAAGATATCATCATCACATAACATTGGATTTACAATATACATGATAGCAAAAGGGGTTTACAACAACATATATGATAATTCACATCATCTACTCATAATCCATTCATAACTCAACCTAATTAAAATGATAATAATCTTGTTAAGATCATCATACTCACAATTTAGAGAAGAAAAGAGAGAGTTTTGCTTTGCTTTAGGGTTGAGAGAATTAGAATTGAATTTGCTTTTCTTCTTTCTTAGTTGGCGGCGGCTCCATTGATTTCCATGGAGACGGTAACTATTCTATTTTGATTAGGTTTAGGGTTAGCATTAGGATGTATTTATAGGTGTAGAAAGTTATTTAAGACCATTAGATTAACCATGAACCATGAGAACCAATCAAATGTAAAATCTGCATTTGAGCGAATCGGCCCAGGGTTTGACAGCCAAACACCCTGGATTAACCCCAAGTCGACCCAGCGAGACTCGGGTCGACCTCAATAATGGGCCGGTTCGGTTATTTCCCCTCCCAATTCGCTGTTTTGAACTTTTTTGCATATTTATTTATTTAATTTTTAATTTATATATATATATATATATCAATATATATATATATATATATATTTCTCTACGTAACCCATTTCACTTAATTCTTTTCTAAAAATTAAGTATACTTTAATTTGTGAATTTTAATGTTATAAAATTACGGGGTGTTACATTTTTTCTATTTATATAAATATATACTAGGATGCAAACGGTGTTTAGTAGCACTCGACACCCATCGTCCACAGACCATGGACGGCTTGTATGCTTGTTTGTTTTGTTTGATTTTGATGTAGTTGATTGTGTGATTTGAAATGAAATAAATAAAATATTTTATACAGTTAAAATATTTTATAGTTAAAAATAGAATTTTTAACGTGTATTTGAAATGAAATAAATAGTTATAAACAAATCGGACGATTTGTTTATATACACACATTTGACTGATATTGATTGGGACGATAAATTTTACACATCGCCCAACTTCACAAATAAAATTTGTGTTTGTTGATTTGAAACCCCACACAGCTATTGGGATAATATATGTTATGCACTAATCCCAATAATTAGCTGTATGTCGATCAATTGATTGACAGACTATGTAAGCATTATTTATTAATATTTAATGCTTATACAGTTGTGTGGTGCACTTTGGATGATGATTGATTATTTATCGTTGCTATTATATACATGTGTTGTATGGAAATCCATATAATTAACATTATATGGTAATTGATTGGGCCTCATTCCAATTGGAAAAATAAAGAATATTATAAAATAAAGGTTCATGTGTTGACCGTACTCATTTGTTGAGATTAGTCAGGTGTTAAACGAAATATTTTAACAATAAAATATACATCTTTATCATATATAAAATTAGAAACTAACTGGAAAATAGATAAGATGAGTTGTCTCCTAGGTATTGATCTGATGTTGGTTTCGGCCTCCGGGGTTAATGCTTAGGGGATCGTTCTCCTACTACTTTACGGTTGGAGTCTGATTTGAAATCAAACGATAGACACCATAATTTTTATAAAATATATTAAATAGCAAAAATAGTCGCGTGTTGACAGTACTCATTTGTTGAGATTGGTTATGTGTTGAAAGAAATATAGATTCATGTGTTGAATAGATTAAATATTCATTTGTTGAATAGAATAACGAAGTTTTTGAAAAATATAAAGCCATGTTGATTAGAGATGCGCTATTTTGATGCGAACGATAATTTTATCGATTATATTCGTTTTTATAATAAATATCGAAAAGAGATTTAAAAATCGAATTAAATTGAATTGAATCAAATTAAATTGAAATTGAATCGAATTTAATTGAATTGAATCGAATTAAATTGAAACTGAAAAGAATTAAATTCGAATTGAATTGAATCGAATTAAATTGAAATTGAATATAAATAAATTCGAATTGAAATTGAATCGAATTAAATTGAATAGAATTAAATTCGAATTGAAATTGAATCGAATTAAATTGAAATTGAATCGAATTAAATTGAATTGAATAGAATTAAATTCGAATTGAAATTGAATCGAATTAAATTGAATTGAATCGAATTAAATTGAATTGAAAACGAATTAGAATTGAATTCGAATTGAATTGCAAACGAATTAGAATTGAATTAAAATCCATTTGAATTGAAATCAATTTGAAATGAATTTAAAACGAATCTATAAGGAAAAATTCACTTTTGATTTGAAATTGAATAAGAAGCTGAAATCGTTTTGAAATCGAATTCAAAACTATTTATAAAATTCATTTTAAATAGAAATCGACGAAATATATATATATATTATATATATATATATAATGGCCGAAATAGGACGTGCCACAGCAGTTCGAAAATTTCGACCATTGACTTCGAACGGACATTACGGGAGATCCGACTGGCGGTTTCTCCTAAAACTGGAACCGTTGGGTTCGTACCGAAAAGAGCTTTCCAATGAATATAAGAAATTTGAAATCTAACGGTTGGATTTGGAGGTACGTCCAAATCAAATTTGGAAAAGGTCGTTGTAAGTGCAGTTCGATGGCCTCTGATGGAAATCGACTGTACAGGCCTTGATAAAATTATTAAAAATATCAATAATTTGTGTAAAATCAAAATAAATGATTTGGAAAGAACCGGGATGAATAATCCCATATTTGAAAAGATAATTATGTATTTTTGTCAAAGTGAACTAGTGTTGAAATAGAATAATAATTTATATATTTTTAAAAATAAATAAACTGGATTTGAAATGGTTTTAAAATAACCAGAATTTCCAATACATAAATTGGAATGGATTGGAATTGAAATTATCTTCAGAATATTTCGATGATTGGATTCGTGATTATACGAATATCGTGGAGGAAATTTGGAATATATATTTTATATCGTTATTTCCAATACGATATTTGTTGATTTCAGAATTTGATATTGAATATAAGCCGATATATTTTCTATTTAGAGCCTTGTATTTAATATCAAATGGGATTTTGGTTTGTTGTGAATGGTATCTTTAATAATACTGTTCTTAATCCCAGATGGAGTTAAGTAAATTAGGAACTAACTGAGAATCATCTAAGTTGAATGGCTTCTTGAATATTGATCTGATGTTTGGTTTCGGCCTTCGGGGTTAATATTTAGGGAACTGTTCTCTTACTAATTTACGGTTAGAGACTAATAGAATGGAATGTGATTTGGGTTTACCGTGAACTGTATTTTAAAGGGCATTAGTTCTTTAACCCAGTAAAAGGAGTTTTAATGAATCTTTAATTAGATTGAAATGTGAATTGATAATTTAAATTATCAAATATAGGAATTGATCGAAAATGGGGTATCGCCAGTTTTTCTCCAAGCGACAGTAAATCTTTAATTAGATTTGAACATGAAATGGTAATTAAATTTACCGATAACACCGTGGTGTTAGTTATGGGGTAATAACAGTTTTCTCCATGGGATGAATAGGTTGGGATTGGGAAATAAAATAAATAATTACTTCAGTGTGGTTCGCTAATCTCGACTTGTTTGGAAAACCATAAATTGGTGTTATATGACATCCAAAGGAAGATTAAAGAATAAATTTCAAAGAATTATCTTTGATAAAATTAATGGGAACCTTTCCCTAGGAATATTCTGAATTGGAATGAGGCATATATTGTGTTTGTGTAACATTTGTTTATTATACACGTTGGTTATTCAGAAAGGCCGGGTTTATACTCATTCTGGATAACCGATTCGAAGAAAAGTTGAAGATGAAGACGGTGGTCGAAGACCGGAAGTCTTTACATCATTTGGATAATTACTGATAATCCTGATTGGGCTGTACACCCAAGAGAATGAAAATAGTTGGTGATCGTCCAGATGTACTTGGAGATCGATGGATATGCGAGGAAAGTGCCTCCGGTTTCGTTCAGACCCAGAACGGACGTGTAAATGGATTGTGTGTATGACATTGGATGATTGATTTCTATTAAATATATATCTGTTTGGTGGCGGAGAATTTATTCTCTTGCTTAACGCCCTTCTCTGAGACGTATGAGCTCAAAGGTTATATATCTATAGATATCAGTCGCATAGAGTGAATTGCCTGTGTGGCATGCTGAGATGCAATGATCAAGGCTTTTGTTGAAAAGCAAAGTTTTGTGGTTGATGATCAAAACATGGCCTACATGGCGTAGCTTTGTGTATAACGTGAATTTGTGAGCCTCACACCTCGGTAGGAGTTAAAAACGGGATACAGACCGCTGGGAGAACATGACGTTTCTTTCTAGCTTTGTTGCTGTCAGTGACTTACCAGCCCTGACATTTATATTATTTTCACCTATGTGGTTGTTGGATGCGAGGCGCCTCGTTATTAGGTCTGTAAGGACCGGGAAACGTGTGTTCAGGAATTGCCAATACTCAAACGTAAGAGAGGACCGGCCCAGCCGATTCTAAGTGGTTGCCCAGAGAGAGTAGCCCTGAGACATTTGCTAGAGTGTCTCAAAACGGAGAGGAGCTTGCACCTTGCCTCGACTCATGATGGAATCCAATTTCCAATACGTGTCATTCGGTTTTATTTGTAGAGCCTAGTACGACAAGATAGTAGCATGGGATACTATGCCGTCTATGATTTATATATTATGATTGAAGTTGTTTTCTTCACTTATAATTATATTAAAAGATGAAATTTCGCGTATCAAAGCATTCTTAGGCCGTTATAAGGGAAAACCCTATCCTCCGGCTTGCATTGCATTGTGTGATTGGACCTGGGTTTATAACACCATCATTGTTCTTTATTTAGCATTGCGCTGTTTGTTTAAGCACTGGTATTCTTGGGGTAAAAACCCGTTCCGTTTTATACGGCGTGGTCCCTTGATTTACCAAACTTTAAAAATAAGAATTATTAACTATTTAGTTCTCACACCAGTCACATGACTGACCTGGAGTTTATTTTTTTAACCTAAACTCTGGGTGCCCTTATTTCCGCACGGGCATCTAGTAGTTTTGGTTTTGCAGATTTATATTCACAGGATCCTGATTTACAGCTGGAACAATGCTCGGAAAGCTCTGTATCCGTGTATTACTTTCAATTGTGTTTTGTATTATTTTTCCTCTGCTATGTAATTTATTGTAATCTCTGACATTTATCGAATGTATTTTATTCATTTATACTTTGTATATTCCTGTATTCTGATGGGATTGTTGTAATAGCAATGAAATGTTCTTCTGTCTGTGTTCTATTTTTTCATGTTCTCAAGGTAATCCGGGCTTTCCTTACCGGGGAAGTTACGGGCTATCACAGTTGGTATCGGAGCTTTGGTTTACAAAGCTCGAGAACAAGACACATTAGAACCATACGAAAGAATTCAACAGAAATTGGATTAGTAATATCCAATTAGAATGACTCGTTAGAGATGGGATTAGTAGTATCCTAGAACGAGTGTGAAGAGTATATTTTTCAAATAAAATTGAAAACCAAATTTGTTTTGAAATTTAAATCATTTTATACGTATTTGAATATTTATTTATTTTGATTTGGACAATCCATTATATACAGATTTTGCATATACGCGTCATGAACGTATATTCGAAGTTTTAATATACTGGATAGATATAGAATCGCACTCTAGTCACCCGGGGATGATTCTGATGATGTGGCGCCACATCATTAGAATCTGTATTCGAGTTTCGAAGGTATGATTTCTATATATTTCCATTAGACTGGTGTGAGAACCAAAATATAGCTAGAATACATTGTTGTGAATTGGCACCAAAAATGTGATTTTTGACTATAATCAAAATTATGAATTTGAAACGTTAATTCACTAATTGATTGCTAGTAGTGTTGTTGTTTTGATTAATTGAAATTTTGAACCATTTAGGTCAAATTGAACCAAATATTGAACTGTATTGTAAATTGATTACAATTGCATGCATGCACTTATATATACATTGAGAAGGTCATAGCAAGGAGGCTAGAGCGGAGGAATAAAATTGTTTGCCCGACAAATAGTTACACGTTTATTGTATTTCTTGAGTTTTGGGTGATTTTGTGAGCCGATAGGCTAGCCGCTTGGCTTTTTCCTTTTCTTTTTGATTGAAGAAGGCCATTGGAGGCTATATGAAATATCCCGAAGTCCCCGGTGCAGGGGAGGTTATGGCGAAATTTTTCGGAAATTTAGGATGTTAGCCAAATTTTTGAAAAATTTGAAAAGTTCTTAGAAACTGAAAAGTTGAAGAACTTAAGCCGTAATGAAAATAGTGGAAGTTGAGTTGAATTGTAAAATAACTTTCGGCTTCGTTCCTTTTTGGGGACGAAAAGTTTTAATTTGGGGAGATTGTAATAACCCGGAAATCTGAGCCAGTTTAAAATTTTTATTTTGGCAATATCGATGAATTTTGAATATTTAAAATGAATTATTTTAAATAATAACGACGGAAAATTTATTTTGAATGGAGTTCAAATGTATATATTTATATAGATCGTCGTTAGAATATAAATAATTATTTTAAATTATAAAAGGAATTGAAAATGGCACGCTAGTTCGATAATTCGATTTCAAACTTCAAATGAATGTACTGGGTGCAAAATAAACCGGAATTTAGTGAAACCAAAAATTTTAGAATCTATTTTAAAATATCTTTCCAACGAATCCGAAAAATCAAAATTGCATAGCGGGAATCAAAAGATACGTCCAGTTGAAAATTCAGAATAGTCGCAATGGAATTCTGGCCCTTAAAAATAGCCATTTTGCAAATGACCTCGGATTTCGACGAAATCACTTTTGTTGGATCTGTGATGTCAGGTTATTGCTAGATTCCAATTTTCGTAATTTTTTGAATCAATATGTGAGCGTGGCAAAGGAAAACGTGTTCTGACCAGTTTCATTTGATTTTAATCGACCGGAAATTGGCCATTTTTCAAACGGTCTCAAAATTCGACGAATCTAGTTTTGTTAGGACCGTATCGTCAATACGAAGCTAGAAAATATTTTTCGGGAATTTTTCGTGTTAGTATACGTTTAAAATTCAGTATAATGATTTAAATGTAAATTCAATGGAAACTGATCGAAACGATCGAATCAGCTTGCTATACATATCCCATTGTGTTCGGAATGGGGGTAATTAGCCATGGACGACAGGCGGTGGGTTCGATTTCGAGGTCGAATAAAAGTACCTTTTTGGAATTAAATAATTAAATAAAAAAATTCCCCTTCCCTCTACTTATCCCTTCAGCCCCCCCCCCCAATTTCATTTCTAAAGTAAGAAAAAATAGAAGAGGGAAGAGGAGAGCGATCGGGGGGGCGCAGCTGCCATCACCCCCCTCCAATCGCCAGCGCCGCCGCCCTTGGGCGGGCGCCTCCTCCTCCAACTTGCCCTACCTGCGCCACCACCATAGA
Source organism: Allium sativum (assembly GCA_030737875.1). Taxonomy (NCBI): domain Eukaryota; kingdom Viridiplantae; phylum Streptophyta; class Magnoliopsida; order Asparagales; family Amaryllidaceae; genus Allium; species Allium sativum. The sequence goes on along the minus strand of CM060918.1, from coordinate 654,666,849 downwards.
CCACCGCACAACCCTCACCCCCCTTGGATCGACGAGCCCCAACCTCTGCGCCCTCCTGAACCCCGCAGCACCCTCCCCCTTTACCTTGACCTCCTCCTTCAGCCACTACCTCGCGAAAACCCCCCGCTCTCTTCCTCTGTACAAATCGCCGACGCCCAATTCAACACCTCCCCGCTGCTCCGACAACCTGAGAGCCCCGAGCAAGCTTCGACACCCCCTTTTTCTTCACTGAAAAACCCGTAAGTTTTTATTCGACCTATTTATTTATTTATCTACTTTTTGTTCAGTTTTAAAAATAAGGAAAAATTGGTTTTATAACTACAAAGATCGGATATTTATTAACTACAAAGATCGAATTTTTATAGTTAAAGCTAGGATATTTATAATAGAAAAGAAGAGATTTTTATTATAGGAATGCTTTGATTTTTATTAATAAAAATATTATATTTATAAAATAGAAAGGTTAAAAATATAATTTTTATTATAGTATAAGATTAAAAATATAATCTTTATATGATAGGAATATTAAATATATAATTTTTACATTATAGAAAGGCTAAAAATATTATCTTTATGTAGTAGAGATAATAAAAATATAATTTGTATATAATATAGATGATAAAAATTCGATCTTTATTATGTAGGAGATATAAAAATGTGATTTTTATATTATATAGATAATAAAATTTTGATTTTTATATGATGTGTAGAATAAAAATATTATCTTTATATATGTAGCGAAATAATAATCTGATTTTTATTATATATACAGTGAAGTAAAATTGTGATTTTTATAGCGATGATATATAAATAAAAATTCAATCTTTATATAAGAAGTAGAAATATAAAAATATAATTTTTATATTGAAATAAGCGTTCTAAAAATATACAAAGTAAAAGTAAAAATAGGATTTTTATTTTTTAGAATGAAGCACTAAAAATATAATTTTTATTTGAACAGCGTGAAAAGAACTGCATTGGAAGTTCAAACCAATCCAGACTGTTCAGTAGTTCAGAAGCAAAGCCCGGCAGAGTGGAACCCTCTGTGAGAACATCTCACCTTAAATTTATTTTTTTCTAGTTATATAAATATATACTAGGATGCAGACGGTGTTTAGTAGCACCCGACACTCGTCGTCCACAGACCATGGACGGCTTGTATGCTTGTTTGTTTTGTTTGATTTTGATGTGTAGTTGATTGTGTGATTTGAAATGAAATAAATAAAATATTTTATATAGCTAAAATATTTTATAGTTAAAAATAGAATTTTTAACGTGTATTTGAAATGAAATAAATAGTTATAAACAAATCGGACGATTTGTTTATATACACACATTTGACTGATATTGATTGGGACGATAAATTTTACACATCGCCCAACTTCACAAATAAAATTTGTGTTTGTTGATTTGAAACCACACACGGGTATTGGGATAATATATGACATACACTAATCCCAATAATTAGCTGTATGTCGATCGATTGATTGACAGACTGTGTAAGCGTTAATTATTTATATTTAATGCTTAATCAGTTGTGTGGTGCACTTTGGATGATGACTGATTATTTATCGTTGCTATTATATACATGTGTTGTATGGAAATCCATATAATTAACATTATATGGTAATTGATTGGGCCTCATTCCAATTGGAAAAATAAAGAATATTATAAAATAAAGGTTCGTGTGTTGACCGTACTCATTTGTTGATTTTAGTCATGTGTTGAACGTAATATTTTAACAGTAAAATTTACATCTTTATCATATATAAAATTAGAAACTAACTGGAAAATAGATAAGATGAGCTGTCTCCTGGGTATTGATCTGATGTTGGTTTCGGCCTTCAGGATTAATGCTTAGGGGTTCGTTCTCTTACTACTTTACGGTTGGAGTCTGATTTGAAATCAAACGATAGATACCATAATTTTTATAAAATATATTAAATAACAAAAATAGTCGCGTGTTGTCAGTACTCATTTGTTGAGACTGGTCATGTGTTGAAAGAAATATAGATTCATGTGTTGAATAGAATAAATATTCATTTATTGAATAGAATAACGAAGTTTAAAAAAATATAAAGCCATGTTGATTAGAGATTCGCTATTTTGACGCGAACGATATTTTTATCGATTATATTCTTTTTATAATGAATATCGAAAAGAGATTTAAGAATCGAATTAAATTGAATTGAATCGAATTAAATTGAAATTCAATCGAATTAAATTGAATTGAATATAATTAAATTGAAATTGGAAAGAATTAAATTCGAATTGAATTGAATCGAATTAAATTGAAATTGAATAGAATTAAATTCGAATTGAAATTAAATCGAATTAAATTGAATTGAATAGAATTAAATTCGAATTGAAATTGAATCGAATTAAATTGAAATTGAATCGAATTAAATTGAATTGAATAGAATTAAATTCGAATTGAAATTGAATCGAATTAAATTGAATTGAACCGAATTAAATTGAATTGAAAACGAATTAGAATTGGATTCAAATTGAAATTGAATTGAAAACGAATTAGAATTGAATTAAAATCCATTTGAATTGAAATCAATTTGAAATGAATTTAAAACGAATTTATAAGGAAAAATTTACTTTTGATTTGAAACTGAATAAGAAGTTGAAATAATTTTGAAACCGAATTCAAAACTATTTATAAAATTCGTTTTAAATAGAAATCGACGAAATATATATTGTATATATTATATAAATGTATAATGGCCGGAATAGAATGGGCCGCGCCGCGGCAGTTCGAAAATTTTGACCATTGACTTCGAACGGAAATTACGGGAGATCCGACCGGCTGATTCTCCTAAATTCGGAACCATTGGGTTCGTATCGAAAAGAGCTTTCCAATGAATATTAGAAATTTGAAATCTAACGGTTGGATTTGGAGATACGTCCAAATCAAATTTGGAAAAGGTCGCTGTAAGTGCAGTTTGATGGCCGCTGATGGAAATCGACTGTACGGGCCTTGATAAAATTATTAAAAATATCAATAATTTGTGTAAAATCAAAATAAATGATTTGGAAAGAACCGAGATGAAAAATCCCGTATTTGAAAAGATAAAAATGTATTTTTGTCAAAGTGAACTAGTGTTGAACTAGAATAATAATTTATATATTTTTAAAAATAAATAAACTGGATTTGAAATGGTTTTAAAATAACCATAATTTCCAATATATAAATTGGAATGGATTGGAATCGAAATTATCTTCGGAATATATCGATGATTGGATTCTTGATTATACGAATATTGTAGAGGAAATTTGGAAGATATATTTTATATCGTTATTTCCAATACGATATTTGTTGATTTCAGAATTTAATATTGAATATAACCAATATATTTTCTATTCAGAGCCTTGTTTTTAATATCAAATGGGATTTTGATTTGTTGTGAATGGTATCTTTAATAATACTATTCTTAAACCCAAATGGAGTTAAGAAAATTAGGAACTAACTGGGAATCAGTTAAGTTGAATTGTTTCTTGAATATTGATCTGATGTTGGTTTCGGCCTTCGGGGTTAATATTTAGGGAACTGTTGTCTTACTAATTTACGGTTAGAGACTAATAGAATGGAATGTGATTTGGGTTTACCCTGAACTGTGTTTTAAAGGACATTAGTTCTTTAACCCAGTAAAAGGAGTTTTAAAGATTCTTTAATTAGATTGAAATGTGAATTGATAATTTAAATTATCAAATATAGGAAATGATCGAAAATGGGGTATCACCAGTTTTGCTCCAAGTGATAGTAAATCTTTAATTAGATTTGAACGTGAAATGGTAATTAAATTTACCGATAACACCATGGTGTTAGTTATGGGGTAATAATAGTTTTCTCCATGGGATGGATAGGTTGGGATTGGGAAATAAAATAAATAATTACTTCGGTGTGGTTCGCTAATCTCGACTAGTTTGGAAAACTATAAATTGGTTTGATATGACATCCAAAGAAAGATTAAAGAATAAATTTCAAAGAATTTATCTTTGATAAAATTAATGGGAACCTTTCCCTAGGAATATTCTGAATTGGAATGAGGCATATGTTGTGTTTGTGTAACATTTGTTTATTATATATGTGGGTTATTCAGAAAGGCCGGGTTTATACTCATTCTGAATAACCGATTCATCGAAAAGTCGAAGATGAAGACGGTGGTGGAAGACCGGAAGTCTTCACATCGTTTGGATAATTACTGATAATCCTGATTGGGCTGTACACCCAAGAGGATGGAAATAGTTGGTGATCGTCCAGATGTACTTGGAGATCGATGGATATGCGAGGAAAGTGCCTCCGGTTTCGTTCAGACCCAGAATGGACCTGTAAATAGATTGTGTGTCTGACATTGGAATTTATTCTGTGTTGATTGATTTCTATTAAATATATATCTGTTTGGCGGCGGAGAATTTATTCTCTTGCTTAACGCCCTTCTCTGAGGCGTAAGAGCTCAGAGGTCATATATTGATAGATATCAGTTGCATAGCATGAATTGCCTGTGTGGCATGCTGAGATGCAATGATCAAGGCTTTTGTTGAAAAAGAAAAGTCTTGTGGTTGATGATCAAAGCACGGCCTACGTGGCGTAGCTTTGTGTATAACGTGAATTCGCGAGCCTCACGCAGTATGAGTTAAAAAGGGGATATGGACCAGGAATAGCCATTATGCAATCGACCTCCGTTTTTGACAAAACCACTTTTGTTGGATCCGAAATGTCAAATTATTGCTCGATTCCAAAATTCATTATTTTTGGAATTAATATGTGAGCGTGGAAAAGGAAAACGTGTTTGGTAATTTCAGCTTGAATTTAATCGATTGGAAAATGACCATTTTTCAAACGGCCTCCAAATTCGACGAAATTAGTTTTGTCAGCAGCGTATCATCAAAAAAAGTCATAAATAATTTTTGGAGTCAATGTGTGGCCCCAGTAAATTAAAAGGTATGTTTGAATTTAAAATATATTGATTTATATTTTAAATTTAACGAAAACTGATCATAACAGTCGAGTTGGCTTACGAGACATATCCCATTGCATTCGGAATGGGGGTAATTAGCTAAGGGCGATAGTCGGTGGGTTCGAATTGGAGTTCATATGGGAAAGTTTCTATTTTTGGACAGATTATAAACAGAAATCCAAACCCAAGTTTTATCCGATTCCCCCGTCACCCTCGAGCAAATCCGCCGCCGCCCAGCTTCAGGGCCACCGCGGCCGACGCCAGTGCCCCCACCTCTAGCCATCGCCTCCTCCTCTTCTCTCTACTCCCCTAATCTCGAGGTTCCCATACCTTTGCACCCAAAACCCAAGCCACCAACCCCCTAGCCCGCCGTCGCCACCTAATCACGCCCACGCACGACCTCCACCGACACCCTACCACTGCCTGCACCCCCTTTCGACCACAAGTGGGCCCTCCTCCGAGGAAGATGCAATTTTTACCTATAAAGGTGAGTTTTTTTATTATTTTATTTTATTTTAAAATATGATTTTATTTTAAGTTAAAAACTTAGTTTTTGACTCAGTTTTTATTATATATAATACATAGTAGAAAATAATTTTTAATTTAATGTAAATAATTTGTTATATGATTTTTTTTTTAAAATATAAAGTTGAGATTTTAAAAATAAAGGTATGATTTTTAATTTATTTCATGATGTATAAAAATTGGATTTTTACATATATATTTATGAAATAAAAATGTGATTTTTATATGTGTAGGTATGAAATAAAAAACGATTTTTATGCATAGAGGTTTGAAATAAAAATATGATTTTTATTTAGTGAAGAGTATGGTAAAAATTAGATTTATATATATAGCAAATATAAAAATTAGGTTTTTATATATACAATAACGAAATGAGGATATGATTTTTACATAAAAACATTGTTATAAAAAATTCGATTTTAGCTATATAAAGAACATATTAAAAATGTGATTTTTAATATGAACAGCGTGAAAGAGAATGCGCTGGAATTTCGGGAAAATCAGAGCTGTTCGGAAATTCAGAAATAAAACTGGCAGAGTGGATCCCCAAAGGTGAGAACTTCTCAATTTAATTTAATTTCTAGTTAAAATATATACTAGGATGCAGACGGTGCTTAGCATCACCCGACATTGCCGTCCACAAACCATGGACGACTTTTTTGATCATAATGTGTTGTGAAAATTGATTGTGATATGGAATGGAATGTAAAATATTCATGAGTTTAATAAATATTTTATCCTTAAAAATATAATTTTTTACGTGTATATGAATAAAATAAATATTCATTTACAAATCGGACGATTTGTTTATGTACACTGTGACAACCTGGAAAATCTAAACCAGTTTAAAAATTTTAATTTGGCTAAAATATTGGATTTTAAATATTTAAAATGAATATTTTAAATAATAACGACGAAAAGTATGTTTGAATCGAAGTTTGAAAATAAATATAATTAATTTTAGTTATAAACATGTTCGTAAATGGCGCGGCAGTTTCAAATTTTGAATTCAAACTTTAACTGACTATACCAGGTGAAAAATAAAATGGATTTGAGTGAAACCAAAAATATTTAAATCTGTTAGTGAATATCTTTCTAACGAATTTGAAAAATCGAATTTTCATAGCGGGAATCAAAAGTTATGGCCAAATGGATTTTTAGAAATGTCGCTATAGAGAATATATCGCCCTTGAAAATAGACATTTTGCATACGACCTCGGAATTCGACGAAACCACTTTTGTTGGATCCGGGATGTCAAATTATTGCTAGGTTTCAAATTTCATAATTTTTGAAGTTAATATGTGAGCGTGGCGAAGGAAAATGTGTTTTGATCAATTATAGTTAAATTGGATCGATTAGAAAATGGCCATTTTTCAAACGGTCTCAGAATTGAACGAAACTTGTTTTGTTGGGACCATATCGTCAAAACATAGCTAGATTTATTTTTCCGGGATTTTTAGAAGTAGTATATGGCCCCGGCAAATTGAAATGTACGTTCAAATCAAATATTGAATGTTTTATGTTTTAATTTGAAGGAAAACTGAATGAAACAGTCGAATGGGCCTACGAAACATATCCCATTGTGTTGGGAATGGGGGTGTTTAGCTAGGGGCGACAGTCGTTGGGTTTGGATTGGAGTTCGTGTGTGGAAGGGGGTATTTTCGGATTTTATAAAATTAAAATATATATAAATTCCTTGGCCAATCACATTTCAAGATCCGTTTCTCTCTCCCCGACTATTGCTTCAAGCGCACGACGGAAAGTTGTCCCAAACTTCTCTCTTCGATTTCTCCTCCACCCCTCAACGAAATCGAGTGCCACCACCCACGTTCTAAAGCTCTTCATCTCCTTTTTGAATCCATACCAGCATCGCCCTGAAACGACCCGTAAATCCGTGCTATCTGAGTTGACTAAATACAACACACGTCCAACCCAAATAACACAGAAATACGACTCATTATTAGAAAGAAGTTAGAGGATGAGAAATAGAAAGAAAGAAATATTAGAATAGAAGAAAACGAAGATCACAAACTCACAGCGGAACGAATAAAATATATTATATAACATAAGCTTGGAAATACAAATCTGTTTTGTACATATATACATACCATCATCAGAGTACACGTAACATTTGATACAGCGGAAGTAACTCTAAATAACTAACGTTGAAGCCTCCAGCTTCAAGCTCCTCCAAGTGTATCTGTAAAAGCCTGAAACACTTGACTGCCCGTACAAATTTGGGCACCCAAGAGTTTAGGGAAAACAAAAACAAAACAAACTCTGGGTCAGTCATGGGACTGGTGTGAGTAAACTCCAACCACTTGTTTAACTTTCAAAACTCTTTTCGAAGGAAAAGATAATAGTAAGACCAGTCCACACATAAACATGGACGGTTTTTACCTTACTATAACCCAAAACACTTTGATACGAAAATCCAGTGATATTATAATAATGTCTACATCAAGTAAATAACCAAATAGTAAAACGTTTGCATCTCACGCTCCACATATATAGTATATAATCAAAAACCGCATGGCGCTTATTGGAGATTGGATTTCCAACATGACAAGGTATGGGACTACCTTCCGATGATGTATCTCTAGAGGCGAATACACCTGGGTTCAACAAGAACGTCTTGCAACCCGGCCCACACATGACCGACCACTCATTTCGCTTGAGTGTATCGAATGTATATCACCAACGGTTGGACTCAAACCACCGTTCCCGAATGGGCAGAATCGATAGATTTAGAAACAAAAGGAATTTCTCTAGATAGGTGATTATACACCCTAATGGGAGCGACCCACATAGCCATGCTGCCTGCCCGATTTTTGTCCTTTCCCGGTTGTTGAGGCCTGAGGCTACGCATACTTACCATTCATTGATAACACAATCACTTTGAATGCCACAGCGTCAGATCCGTTAATCACTAGTTGAGTTTGCATAAATATTCTGGATATTATGCTAAGGAATAAATCCGTTGCAACCATATATATTCATACAGACCAACCCATTTGATCATTGGAAATACTCTGTCAGACATTCGTCCATTTACGTTCGTTCTGGGATTGAACGAAACCGAAGGCACTATTTCTATAAATAGAAAAGCCCTTGCACTTCACTCCGTCTTCAATATATTCAGCATACTTGGTTCGCAACGCTTATGCCGATACGGAGTGGTTCTTCGGATAATAATCCAACCGGTCTCTCCATATTGACAACGATGGTCAAAACTTCGATAGTCTGTGATTTAACTATCGAATAAAAATAAGTGTACATCCAAACATATCAAACAAATCACTGGGCTCTTTAATTAATATTTCCTTAATTAAATCTCTTCTATATTCTCTTATCAATATTTGTTATCCAAATATTTTCAATAATCATCTTGCCTCTTATGCCATTTGGAAAACATTTCCAATTATTAACTTCTTTTATTTTCTATATATTAGAAAATGTCTCTATTTGCAATTGGAACCAATTCCAATCACTTATCTCTATCCCTTTCTGTTTACAACATTCGATTTTTATATTCACTTTACTATCGAATTCAATACGTCGATAAAATGATTTCAGATTATCAAAATCTCTTAAAAATATTCTAACTCCTTAAATTTCCGGAAAAATTCGCCATAACCTCCCCTGTATCGGGAGCATCGGGAAATTTCAAATAGCATCCCGGTATCTTCTAATTTCAAAAAGAAAAAGAAAAAGCCAAGCGGCTTGCCGATACGGCGCATAAATTTCATATATGAATTAAACATGTACCTTTTTGTCGAGCACTACATTTATAACTTCATATACTTCATCCCATACCTGCCTAACACCTGTTCACCTGTTTTCAATTCAATTCAACACTATCTAATCGTTTGAATTCAGTTCCGCCCATTTATTCTTTAAGTCGGCCAATTTGCCTATTTCACTTCTTTGTTTGAACATAACATGTTCAAATAAAATATTTAACTCGTTCATAACTAAATTGAATTCCAATTTCAATTCTAGTTCTCTTTTCTATTCGAATATAAATTTCAACTCGAATTTTCTTATTTAAAGCTCAATATCAATTCAATGTCTCGTTTACTAATTACTATTCGAATTAGTTAATTCTATTCAATAATCAAAAATCTGATTTCTGTTTCAAAAATCAATTTATTACTCCACCTGGGTTCACATATATTTTATAACTCAAATCTGAGATTTTCTAAATAGAAAATGCGGATTTTATTTGCTTGAAATCCTTTTATAAATGAAATAAACCGTTATGGTTTTTAAATAGTTCTGGCGCTGTTTTTCTGAAAATTTGATTTTGACATATCTCAAAATCTATACGACGAAATCCAGATTTTTCTCCTTCATTAGAAAACTATTATCAAACCGGTCCTGACGTTTCTTGTTTCAAAGAATTTCGACTTCAATTGAGTCCTGTATACTCGATTGAAGTTCGAATCGCCAATTTTCGAACTGCAGCGCTGCGGCGAGTTCGTTTTAATTATATTTATATATATAAACTTTTAAACTTCATTCAAAATGAATTCAATTCCATTTTTTTTATATATATATATTCATATATATTTCAAATTCCATTTGAATTTTTTACATTTCAAATTCCATAGTTTAAATCCTGTATTCAAATCCCATTTGAAATCCTTTATTCGAATTCCATTTCAAATCATTTATTCGAATTCTATTTCAAATCCTTTATTTTAATTTTCACTTTATTTCAATTCCTTTTTGAATTTCTATATTTGAAATTCATACTTGAATTTAGATATTCAACTCCATTTAAATTTCTATTTGAAATTCTAAATGTTTCAACTCCCAATTGAACTTCTATATTCTACTTTCTATATTTGAATTCTATTGAAATTCAAATATTCAAACTTCTTTTTAAATTCTATATTCAAGATTCCATAGTTTAAACCCATTTGAATTTCATATTCAAATCCCATAGATTAAATTCTATTTGAACCCAATTTGAATCTCTTATATTCAAATTTCATTTTCCATTTCCATTTGAATTCTAATATTCAAATTCATTTCCAACACCCTTTGAATTCTAATATTCAAATTTATTTTTAACACCATTTGAATTTCTTCACTCAAATCCATTTGAATTCCCCTGAATTCAAATCCCATTTTCAAGACCATTGGATTTTCTATTTGAAATCCTATTTTTGAAATTCCATTTCCCATTTTACTTTGAAATCTTATTTTCAAAGTTTATTTCAAATTCTATTTTGAAATCTCATATTCAAATTTCTACTTGAATTTCTGTATTCAATTTCATGTTCAAATTCAATACTCGAATTTCTATTTCAAATCTCAATTCAAATCTCATATTTAAATTCCATTCAAAGCTCTATTCAAATTTCACATTTGAATTCTTCTTTGAAATACTATATTTCAAATTCTATTTTGAAATTCCACATTCAAATCTCTATTTGAATTCCTTTATTCGAATTCCTTTGAATTCAAATTCTATTTTAATCCCTTGAATTCAAATTCTATTTTGCATTCAAATTTTGTCTATTCAAATTCTATTTGAACTTCTATTTGAATTTCTAATATTCAATCTCCTTTTAAAATTCAAATATTTTACTCAAATTTCATTCGAGTTATGTATTTAAAAATCCTATTTTGAAATTTCATTTCAAATCCCAATTTCACGCTTGTATTTCTATTCCTGAATTATCAAATGATAATTCTTTTCCACTTCATTTAAGACTTCGTTATAAAGAACCATTTATAAACTTCGTTTATAAATAAACTACTTGTTTTATTTTTCAAAACAAGTTTATATTTTATTCCCACTTAAAAATTCAAATTCTATTTAAAAATAGAATTTTTCCTTTTTAAATCGCCAATATCCTTTTTACGATATTTTAAAATATCATTACTTAAGCCCAGTGATAAAACACACAAAGCAACCAATTCTTTATTTTTCTAACACATCATATATAACAATATATATGCAAACAAATAAACAAACAGATAATATATTTTTGAGGAATCCAGTTGGATTCCTCCAACCTGTTTTCCTGCATCCACAGACGTTAGCATATAAATAATACCCATTCTGCTTCGTGGCAGAATATCGCGGTATAGAAGGTCATCCACTAATCATAGCGTGGGGCGTATAGGGTAATCATCCGCTATGAAACTGCGGGCATCCGCTAATGAGACTGCGGGAATCCAACCAATCAATCAACCCAATATATATATATAGCCTAAATAACTAATATATATAAAACAAGCAGAAAAATCCAAACAAGCATCAACAATTATTATTTTTCGAGGTAAAAATAATTAAAATAAAAGGTGAGTGAGATTTACTCACCAGTATTTCTCTTTGTCTTATATCCATTCAAATCTTTACAGCACTCCAGATCAATTGCAAATCGTAGCAAACCCCATTCGAAATTCATCGGATTTTGTTTTGCCTCGATCTAATTCCGCAAGAGGTATATACACGTGTTATAATTTTTGAACGAGAAAGAAAATGTGATTAATTAAACTAGTTAATTATTAATTACCTATTTACTTAATTCATAAAATACTCTACTATATAAATTTTATTTTCTAGAAATCAAATTTTTACCTTACTTTTAAAATCTCCATGCTTGCTGTCATCACCTTCCCAACTCCTTCAACAGCTAACACTTCCATTGCAGCATTTTATCGAGCACCTGTTGCTCCTCCTTCCACTTCACGAAAACCACACAAAACAACCTGGACCCTAAACCCACTGTTGCACTTAGTTTACCAGTGTCTAACTCCATCAGAACCCCTTGAATATGCACACAACCCTTTCCTGGAAAACCAACATTGACCATTCTGAAACCCAGGCAATCACCTCCTCCAACAGGTCACGACAGTTCCCTTTAGAGTCTACAGTAGGATCAATGACCCCTTATCACTGAAATCGCACCTCCACTATATCAACTCGAGCTCCTTCAAACTATTCGCAAGATCCAAAACCTCTTCACGAACACAGATCTCAACTCGATGTCGAGCTTCAGGAACCATTGCGCCTTTAACGAAGCACTCCAGATCCGCGAACACTCATGCCTTATTGCTCCGAAACCCAACATCGAACACACCAGTTGATTTCCCAAACCCCTAGATTGCGATTTACGAACTCGAACCCTTTTCCGTGCTTCCATCGATGTCGCGACCCCTCAGCTTGTCGTTAGGATTGAAGAAAGGGTACCCGCCTTTTGAAAAAAATAGGATTCGATCGATTTAGGGGGTGCGGCCATTAATTTGTTGTTCTCGTTGATACTGAAAGAGGGAGACAAGAATTTTTGCCCGAGAAAGGAAATAGGCTGCGAGATTAAGTTTTAGGGTGGCGCTACAAACATAGGTCGGCTGATTTGAGAAATTAAAAGATTTAATTGGATTTTGATTTGAATTTTGTTTAATTAAATAACCAAAATATCTCGCGGTTCCTTAACTTCAATCTCGTACCTTAATTTAACGACCAATGTTATAAGGTTATATGTTATTTTGAATTCAACGAAACAGACTGTATGATTTAATTCGAACATTAAAAATAACATATTAAATTGATATAAAACGATTTAAATTCAAAACAAATAAATTCCATAAAAATAAATTACTATCATTATCTTTCGAATTCAATTAAAATTCATATTAACCATTTGAATCACTCAGAATCCATTATAGATTCAAATGGAATTATTTCAGTTCTCGTCTTTCGAAAATCATATATATACGAAATAAATCATATATTGATCACTAATTGGTAATTCAATATAAAAATTCTTTTATATTACTAATTCAATATTTAAAAACCATACTAAATATTTAAAATAAACTGTCAAAAAAATCTGGGTCGTTACACGCCCCTTATAGTGTAGTGTGCCTCGAGTTTGGAGCCCCGAAAGTCAGAGACTTTCGAGCGCCGCCAGGGTCGGAATCCGCCATCGCCGGGGGTGCAACCACCAGGAGCGGGAAGCCCTCACTTCCCTCTTCGACGCTGTATAAGTGGATCTTCATATCGTGCAGCGATTTGATCGCAAGATTGAACCTAGTTTTGAACAGGTTTGAAAATATACAGCTTTGATTATTTTTAACTGTTTTTAACACTTAAAATCGTTGCAAACTTGTAAAAATCATATCTTTTTGCTATGTAGTCGAAATCCAGTGAAACAAGAGACAATGGACCCGTGAGGACGTCTTCTACATTTTAGAAGAGACCGTATATTTTTCTGAGCCTTCTGCAATTTTTGGTGGAGTGGAACCCAATGTGAGATTTTTGTGTTATAAATGATATGGAAGCGACGATGTATAAACTATATAGTCGATGTATGAATTATATAAGCATTGCACACCTCATGTATAAGCGTTGTATAAGTTGAATAGTCGATGTATAAGTTATATATGCGTTGTAAAAATTATATATGCAATGAAATGACATTGAAATGTATTGAAGTGAATTGAAATACATTTATATACGAATATATATACACACACACACTCCCCTCATCCACAGACCATAGACGATATTTATTGATTGTGATATTGTTTGGGATTATTTGTTTGACGTGAAATTGGTGAATAAAGCGAATGGTTGATAGAATTGTTTGTGGTTGAGAATGATTGATTGTGGTTGAAAAATACCCATTTGTGGTTGAAAACAAATTAGAATAGGTTGTGGAAATAAAAGAAAAACATGCTCGCCTGCATGCGAATTAGATGCATGAAATCCCCATTGTCAAAAACCGCGAGGTTTTAAGGTAGAGCGAGGAGCCGTACATCGATACGGTCCCAGTTTTAACTACCCTGCCATTATGCTGTCGAAATTTCCTGAAATCTTTCTGTGTTTGATTTATTTTCTTGTGTTGAAACTATATTCATAGGTTGAATAGAAATTCATGTTTTGATTGACATTCATGTTTTGAAATAAATTGTTTTATAATAAAAATCACATTTTTATCACCTGTTTGAACTATATAAAATAATCGTGTTTTGAAATAAATTGTGTTATAATAAAAATCACATTTTTATCACCTGTTTGAACTATATAAAATAATCGTGCTTTGAAATAAATTGTTTTATAATAAAAACCACATTTTTACCACCTGTTTGAACTATATAAAATAATCGTGTTTTGAAATAAATTGTTTTATAATAAAAATCACATTTTTATCACCTATTTGAACTATATAAAATAATCGTGTTTTGAAATAAATTGTTTTATAATAAAAATCACATTTTTATTATATACATGAATTGTTAAAAATAGTGATGTGTGGAAATAAATATCTGAAGGATGAAAATATCATTTTTATTAAATGTATGAAATGAATATGGTTTTGAAATCGTAGAATCGATTATATTTATATATATATATATATATATAAATATAATTAAAATAAATCGAATAACGAAGCTGCAGTTCGTATTTTGAAACCTTGATTTCAAACGATGATTGCGGGAGATCCGACCATCTGATTTTCCTGAAACTGAAACAGTTGGATTCGTTTTTAAATGATCTTTCTAATGATATAAAATTTTGGAAGATCCAACGGTTAGATTTTCAGATATGTGTAAAAAAATTTTGAAGAAAAACAGCGCCAAGGCCGCATTATGGCCTGAAGCGTCGTTAGAATGAAATGGCTATTTTTAAATAAATAAAAATAGCGATAAATCGCGATAAAATATTATGAACAATATGGAATGAACATAAACTGAATTTGATCGGTTTGTTCAATATTTGATGGTTGAATGTGTTTGGCGTGAAAATTACATTAAAGAACAGAACTATTGATGTCGAATAACTTAACCATTGAAGTGAATTGATTTGAAATTCTAAATATACGTGAATTATTTGAAAAGGCCGAGCTAATTTTCATTTCAAATAATTGATCGGCGATTAAATGTTGAAAATATGAAGACGGTGCAAGACCGATGATCTTCACGTCGAATGGAGGGGTGCTACTGATGTTCATGATGGGAGTAGCTACCTTGATGGGGCTGAAGTATTAGCCGTTCCGACGTAGATGTTGATTGTACGAATGAGCGAGGAATAAAGATCCTCCGTTTCGTTCAGACCCAGAGCGGGCATGTAAATGGACGTGCGTCTGACGTTGTATATTGGCAATATGGCATATAGAGATGCTGTGATCAAAGCTTTTGTTGAAAAGCAGAGCTTTGTGGTTGATGATCAAAGCACCACCTGTGTGGCATGGCTTTGTGTTTTATCGTTGTTTCGCGAGCCTCACACCCCGGTATGGACCAAAAATGGGAGAGGACTTCAGGGAGGACGTGCGTTTCCATCTAGCTAGGGTGGTGCCAGTGACCTACCAACCCTGACATTTATATTAATTTCACCTGTGTGGTTGTTGCTGTTGCGAGGCGCCTCGGTTATATCGGCCGATCCGGGACCGATGGAGTCATTCGTTGGCTCATCTACGCCCCAAAGGGCGGGGAAACGTAGTGTTCAGGCATAATAATCCACATCGGTGGACCAGCCCTGACGATCCAAGGCTTGCCTGCGCGCTTGCCTAAGACATGGGCTAGATTGTCTCGAAGCGGTGAGGACGATCCCTTGCCTCGGTTCATGGCGGAAATCCAATTTCCAAATACGACATCGTGTTTTGATTGTGTGTGTGTCTATATATATATATATATATATATATATATATATATATATATATATATGGCAACATGATATATGGTACCCATACCATCTATGATTGATAGTTACGATTCAAATTGTTTTTGAAACATATAAACACTAGTAATAATATCAAATGATTTGTTTTGCTCGTATCAAGCATAATTTGGCCATTATAAGGTAAAACTCTATCCTCCGGTTTGTGTTGCATTGTGTGATTGGACCTGAGTCTTATAATGGCTTCATTTTTATAAAAAGCATTGAGATGTTAAAAAGATTTTCTTGTTTTAAAGCACTGGCAATCACTGGAGTAAACCCGTTCCGTGAAAGTGGCGTGGTCCTGTGATTTGCCATATTGTAAAAGATGTTAAGTAGATTTCTCATACCAGTCCCATGACTGACTCGTAGTCTGTTTCACTTGCAAACTCGGGTGCCCCTATTTCTACACGGGCAACCTTGTATTCAGGTTTTAGCAGGCTCTTTTTGGATAGCTGGAGCTAAATATGGATTCTATCATTTATCTCTTTTTACGTTGTTCAGCTCCTATTGTACATTTATGTTTTGTTTCCACTGTAGACATTCATGTATATCTGGACTGTATTTGTACTAAGTATGATCCGGTATACTGTGTAACTCTGATGTTTATTATATCCAGTATATTCTGTTGTACATTATCTGGTGTATTTATTTATTTCTGTTCTGCTGTTATCTGTTTATGTGTTATATTCCAAAGATTACCCTTGCCTTCGTGTTACGGGGTTTTGGTCGTCACATACACCCATTTAACTGATATGGATTGGGACGATAAATTTTAAACATCGCCCAACTGCACAAATAAAATCTGTGTTTGTTGATTGAAACCACACACGGGTATTAGGATGATATTTGATGTACACTAATCCCAATTATTTAGTTATATGTTAATCAGTTGGTTGACAGACTGTTGTAAGCGTTAATTATTTATATTTAATGCTTATACAGTGTAGAATGCACTCTGGGTGATGGTTGATTGTATATCATTGTTATTATATACATGTGTTGTATGGAATCCATAAAATTAACATTATATGGTAATTAATTGGTTCTCATTCCAATTTGGAAGACAAAGAATATTTTAAAAACTATATTCAGAAAAGGATAAAATATATTCATCTGTTGAATAAAATGAATGACGATAATTTTAAAATAATATTCAATAAAAGATCAAAATATGATTTTGATGTCCGATTTTGGATGGACACGAAAGTACTGAAATATATAAAGCCGTGTTGATTAGATATGCACCATTTTGACGTGAATGATATTTATATCGATTTTATTCATTTTTATAATGAATATCAAAAAGGAATTGATTTCAAAATCTGATATTTTGAAAATATTATCATTTATATATTAATGATATGAAATATTCAATTTTGGTTTGAAATTGAAAATGGACTTGAAATAGTCTTTAAAACGATTTATAAAATACGTTTTAAATGGAAATTGATGAAATATATATATATATATATATATATATATTAAATGGCCTGAATAGAACGCATCGGGTTGCGATCGTTCGCGAATTTCGACCATTGACTTCGAATGGACGTTACGGGAGACCAAACCGTCAGATTCTCCTAAAAGCAGAACTGTTGGGTTCGTATCGGAAAGAGATTTCCAACAAATATAAGTGAATTAAAATCTAATGGTTGGATTTGGAATTATGTCCAAATCAAATTTGCAAAAAGGTCGTTGTAAGTGCAGATCTATGACCGTTTATGGAAATCGACTGTACGGGCCTTGATAAAATTATTAAAAATATTAATAATTTGCGTAAAATCATAATAAAGCATTTGAAAAGAATTTGGATGAAAAATTCCATATTTGGAAAGATAAAATATATAATTTTATCGAAATGAACTAGTTATTAACTAGAATTATAATCCAATTATTAATAAATAAATAAATTGGATTGATAATGGGTTTTAATATAACCAGAATTTCCAATGTATGAATTGGAATGGATTTAAATGGAAATAATATTCGGAATATTTCGGTATTGGATTCCGTGATTATACGGCTTTTTTTATAGGAATTTGGAAGATACAGATATCGTTATTCCCAATACGATATCCGTTGGTTTCAGAATTTGATGTTGAATATAAGCCGATAAAATTCCTATTTAGAGCCTTGTATTCAATATTAAATCGGATTTTGGGTTTGCCGTGAACGATGCCTTCATTAGCACTATTCTTAAGCCCAATTGAGAAAAAAATAAATCTTTTAATCAAGATTTACTGAAGTTTACCAATTAATTAATATTTGATTGGAATTGAAAAGAATTGGATTTTGGGTTTGTCATGAATGGTGTCTTAAATAACACTATTCTTGAACCCCGTGTGAAAAGAATAAATCTTTTAATTAAGATTATTAGAGTTTCCAGTTAATTAACATCTAAGTGGAATGAAATGAAATTAGAATTGGGTTTATCGTGAACTGTGTTATAAATAACACATGTTCTTTAACCTGATTTACAGTGAAATGGGATTTGTAATATATAAATCTTTTATTAAGATTTAATGGAAATTTTCCAACGTAAAGTTTTCCGATTTAATAAAATAAATTGGAGTCGAATAGTATTCGATTTGGCAATAATCAAAGTGAGCTTTTGTGGAGGAAGACTGTTAATATATATGGAATTTTAAAGGCTTTGTCATTATTCCATTTATATTATTATTCAGATACGGAATTTGACATCAATTGTATATTGATATGTTTTCTATGAAAATTCCATAATTAATAGAATGTGATTTTGGGTTTATCGTGGGCCGTGTTTTAAATGACATTGGTTCTTTAACCCAGTTAAATACCGGATATGATTTCTAAAAATTAAATAATCATTAATATTGATTTTTGAGAAGATTAAAACTAAGTGGAGTTTTAATGAATCTTTAATTAGATTGAAATGAGGATTTGATAATTTAAATTATCAAATTTGAGAAATGATCAAGAATGGGATATCACCATTTTTTCTCCAAACGATAGTTAAATCTTTAATATGATTTGAATGTAAAATGGTAATTGATTTTACCAATAACACCGTGGTGTTAGATATGGAGTTCTACCAGTTTTGCTCCATGGGATAAATAGGTTGGGGTTGGGAAATAAAACAAATGATTACTTCGGTAAGGTTCGCTAATCCCGAGTAGTTTGGAAAACCTTAATTTGGTTTAAATTGTGAAATGAATATTTGAATAAAAGAATAATCTGGATTGGAAAGAGGCGTATGTTGTGTTTGTGTAACACTTTTTTATAAAATACACGGGTTATTCGGAAAGACCGGGTTTATCCCATTCTGAATAACTCATACGACGATTAGTCGGCGATGAAGACGGTGGTTGAAGACCGGAGGTCTTCACACCATTTGAATGATTACTGATGTCTTGATTGGGCTGTACACCCAAGACGAGGTAATAAGTGGTGATCATCCAGACGTACTTGGAGATCGACTGGATATGCGAGGGTCTCTCTCCTGTATTGGACATATGGGAGAGGAATAATGTGCCTTCGGTTTCCTTCAGACCCAAAACGAACTTGTAAATGGACTGTGTGTCTGAGATTGGATTTTATTCTGTGTTGATTGATCTCTATTAAATATATATATGTTTGGTGGCGGTGCATTTGTTCTCTTGCTTAACACCCTTCACTTAGAAGTGCGAGCTAAGATGTTATATATCGATAGACATCGATCGCAAGGCATGAATTGCCTGTGTGGCATGCCTGAGTGGCAAATGATCAAGGCTTCAGTTGAAAAGTAGAGTCTTGTGGTTGATGATCAAAGTACGGCCTTAAATGGCATTGCTTTGTGTATAGCGTTAATTCGCGAGCTTCACTTCCTGGTATGAACAAGAAATGGGAGAAGGATCCAGGGATAACATGCATTTCTTTCTAGTTAGAGGTGGTGTCTGGGTTTTACTAGCCCAGACATTTTTATATTTTTACCTATGTGGTTGTTGGAATGCAAGGCGCCTCGGATATATCGGTTATTATGGAACCTATGGATATTGAGTCGCAGGGAAACGTATTGTTCACGGATTTTTAATCCACTTAAAATGTGGACTGGCCGTATGTCTCCTAGGTGCAGTTGCGGCTATAGCCTGAGACATGGACTAGAGCGTCTCGAATTCAGTAAGGGAGATCCCTTGCCTTGGTTCATGATGGAAATCCAACTTCCAATACGGCATGTGCGGTTTTGATTGTAGAGCCTAGTATGGCGACATAGTAGCAAGGGATAATATGCCCTCTATGATTGCTACATTTATATTTGAAGTTGATTTCTTCACTTATATTAATAATATCAAATGATTTGTTTTATATGTATCAAGCATTATTTGGCTATTGTAAGGTAAAACCCTATCCTCCGGCTTGCGTTGCATTGGGTGATGGGACCTATGTCTTATAATAGCTTCATTTTCTTTAATTAGCATTGCGCTGTTTGTTTTATGCAATTGTACTCTTGGGAGGAAACCCGTTCTGTGTTATACGGCGTGGTCCCTTGATTTAACTAACCTTAAAATCAAATTAATAACTATTTTAGTTCTCACAACAGTCACATGACTGACCTGGAGTTTATTGTTTTAACCTAAACTCTGGGTGCCCCTATTTTCCACACGGACAGCTAGTAGTTGGGTTTTTGCAGATTTATATTCACCGGATCCTGGATTTATAGCGGGAGTTATATTCGGAACGCTCTGTATCCATGTATTTCTTTAAGCTGTGTTATGTATTATTTTTCTGCTGCTATGTGTTTGTATGTAATTTAAATCTTTGATATTTATCAAAAGTGTAATATTTATTCATACACTGTTATATTCTTGTACTCTGATGTAACTGTTGTAATAAGCAATGGAATGTTCAGTCGTTTATGTTCTGATTTGTCATGTTCTCAGCTCACTTCGGGCTTTCCTTTACGGGGAAGTTTGGGTCTTGTCAAATACAATCAATGATACAATAAAAATAATTATAGTAATCAATAAAAAAATATTTTTTTTTATCTTATATATACCACCCTAAAAATCTCTAAACCTAAAGTCCATTTCCTCAGTCAACAAAACCGCCGCTACTGTTTTCTTCAAACAACATGAAATGTGAAGAAATTAAAATCAAAAGAAATCATAAGAAAATCAAAAAATCATGAGACAACTTTATTTGGAATTGGATCAAGGTGAGCTTTACTCCAGTATGGCTTCTACTTGGTGCGGTCATAGCTTGTGGGACTAGAAAATTGACACCAGCAGTAAAGGCTGACCGTAGTTCAAAATCTAGGTGGCTGGAGGGTAATCCACGATTGCAGGTGAGTTCGAGGTGAGGAAACTCGCGGGATAGCAAAGTATGAGGTATTTTTGGGAAAACTTATGTCGTGTTGTTTTCGTGAAGTGTTGTAGATGGCTCGAAGTCGCATGTCAGGATTTAGTTGCGAGCTGGATAAAATTGGTGCGGGTTTGATGAGCGATAAGAAGAAGTTTGGTGGAGTTAGTTTTGTTTTAATGGAAAGATGAAGGAGTGTTATGGGGTTGAAGCTCGACAATGGTGTGTAAAGCAGTACAAGGTCGCGACTGAGGAAGTTGGTCCGAATCACGTATTGTCATGATGGAGAGAGTGAGCTCAAGAAAAGAAGGGTGGTAGCGAAATTCATTCGTTGAAAGTTTGAGAGGAGAGGGGGAACTGTGGGGAAGAAAGCACGGTTATGGCCATTGGTTTGAGGAGGATATGGGAATAAGAGAGCTGGAGTTTTATTTCAAAAAACAGGTCAACGGGATTTTAGGTTGCATGTGGGCCAAGGAAGTTAGAGGGTGAGGCCCAAAATAAATAATTATAGTTTATAAACTTTAAATAGTTATAATAACTTGTATAAATCATATTAAGGTCATATTGTATCAGAATTTCGAACTGTTTGATCCGTTGGTATCGTATGGACAACCGCTACACAATGGAACTGATTCGAAATGAATTGGAGCTCGTTACAATTTATAGCAAAATAAATTGCTTGATCTGAATCAACGACGGTTATCGTTATTTAACGATAAACCGATTAAAGTGAGTAAATCTCACTAACTCTAATAAGTTTATATTTTTATAACGTATTTTTAGAATTGATAAATGATGGTTGATTGCTGTGTGTTGACTGTTTAGATGAACTACTAATCTATTAGTTGAAAATATAGATGACGACAAATATATATATATATATATATATATCGCTAATCAAATATTGATTCTTTTTATCTGAGTATTTCAAATTTAAATGAAGTAGATATTAATTAAATTGTTTAACATCTGTGGATGCAGGGAAACAGGTTGGAGGAATCCAACTTGATTCCTCAATATTTATAATATTGTTTGTTTTCATATACTGTGATATATGATGTGATATATAATCTGTGATTGATTATGATGACAATGGTCTTGTTATTTGGTATTTTGAATTCCATAAGAAATACCAGAATATAAAAAGGGAAATTTCAAAGTGTATATTGAAAATAAAATATTTATTTGGGAAATTAATATAATTATAAAAGGGAATATTTATATGAATTGAATAGGATATATTAAACGAAATATTTATATGAAATAAATAGAATATTATAAAAGGAAATATTTATATGAAATAAATAGAATTATAAATGGGATTATTTGGAAAATAAATAGAATCATAAAAAGAAAATTGGCGAGGAATAAAAGAACTATGAGAAGCTGGATTTAAAGGAAATTTTTAAATAGAAATCTATTTTAACAAATAAATGGAGAAGATTAATTTATAAGTAATGTTTTCATAAATTAATTATAACACACCGTGTATTCTATAACAGTGAGATTCACAAATTAAAGTATAACTAATTTCAAATCAAAGAATTAAGGGAATCGGGATACACCATTGCGTTCGTCTCGAAATTCTGCTTGAAATAGAGTCTGAGGTTGCGTAAAACGGATACCGTATGAAGAAGATATGGACGAACGAAGTTGGGCGAAAAACCAGAAAACGGATCAGAATGCACTGGCGCACTTGGGAAGTGCGCCAGAACAAAAATGCACTGGCGCACTTGGGAAGTGCACCAGTACATTTTTGACCTGGCGCACCTGCCAAGTGCGCCCAGGTCAAAAATGACCTGCTGGTCAGGTCTGGTCATGTCCTGGCTGGCCAGGTCTGTGTTTGGTCGATTTTCTTAGCCTTGCCTTGTCACTAGGGCTAGGTGTCAGCTCCTGGTTGGTCTCTCCTTCAAACGAACGACTATTATTGAACCAAGCTTCATCGACGGTCTAAATCAACTCACAAACTCTATAAAAAGGACCTAAGACTAACCCTAATTCACACAAACTAAAATGAAGCTGAGACCGTCATGTTGCTGAGGAGAGACTAAAGATAGCCGTCGGAAATAGAGAGACAACTAGGAGATAATTCAAAGCTTAAAGCAACATCAAATCAATCAAAGAAACGCCTACAACAAAGGATAACATCTCCAAATTCAGAATTCAGATTCCTGAATTAAAGATTCGTCATACGTTGTAAGTAGAGTGCTATTCCGATGTGAATTAAACAATTGTGTTGATTTGAGTAATGTAAGAAATGGAATTGTGGCTATAATAATCTATATTTGTATGTTGCTTTGATGCAAAACGATTTGGGAATATTATGGTATACGATTGGGTATTTGCAAGTACGCGATTTGCGTTGGAAACGAAATGGAATTGTGGCGATAATGACTTATATTTGTATGTTATTTTGATTCTAAACGATTGGGCAATGCTATGGTTTGATTCATACAAGTATTATGGTTTATGTTGACAACCACATCTTGTGGAATTTTAATTGGGATTCTTGCAAGCATATGATTCATATTGAAAACTACATGTTTGTGGTAGTTATTTACAACACCATTTGATAATTGCAAGTATATGATTCATGTTGAAAGTAACAACTATATGGGTAATAGTTTATTTGAGATTCATGCAAGTATATGATCTACTGTGTGCCAAAATGAGGTATAATTCTATGGTCATCTTTAGTGTAATTTGATCCATTTGAGTATTATGATTCATATGAAGTTATGTTAGAATTGGCATCATAGTTCAAGTATAAAAATCTTATTTTTGTGATAGTGACAAAAGCACGCATCTTTGTAAATTTGTATTAATTTTATGAACATGACTAAACTATGTTCGTTATTATGCCCAATTGAAAAACATGTTTTTAGGCTCATGTTGTTATCATAAGTTACATTAGAATTACATTAGAATTACATTCCTCTTGCAAGTTTACATAGATAAAATAAAAACCATGATGTAAGTTTAGATATGTTTATGATATAATTCTATGAATAGAATGAAAACCATGATTCATATAAGAATTAGGTTGGGATAATTCTAGTTGAACCATACTTTTGTATTAGTGACAAAAGTAAGTACCTTTTTGTTAACATGTAGTGATTTTATGAACACGATTAGTTTATATTATGCCTAAATAAAAATATAGGCTTATATTTCTAGTCAAGACCCTATGCCAATAATAATGATATCTAATTTAGTTAGATTCTTAATTTCAAGTTTACATGGTTAGTTGAACCTATGATTCATGTTTAAGTTTATGCCATTATCATATGACTAATTCATGTTTAAGTACTGCTTATGCCATAATCATATGAATAAAATAATTCATGTTTAAGTATTGTCTATGCATTAACCATATGAATAGAATGATTTATGTTTAAGTATTGTTTATGCTATGATTATATGGATAAAATGATTCATGTTATGCCATGATTATATGATGTTACAATTGCAAGTTCACATGTGCCTATTTTATGTTAATTGAATCGTTCGTTGCAAGTTCATGCGTTCACACTCCCCTTTTTCATGTTACCTTATAAAAACCATGTTATAAGCCTCCCCTTTTCATTTGGCTAAATTGGGTTTAAGTATTAAACCCCACACACCTTACGTTGGAACGAACGTGTAAAACGGGGGTAATGACGTTTGGGCTAAAATATAGAACATATGTGTTGGCATGTTCGACGCATGCCAACAATCTTGAAAAGAAATTAAGTGGCATAAATAAATCTTAATCAATAAAGATGAATTTGAATAATGGGCCGCAAATATTTACATATAAAAAGAAAAGAGACAAAATATGTAAATGTAGAAAAATACGATGTGTTTAACCCGAGGTTGGATTGAGTTGTGATGTAAACCTGCCCGGAACCGCCCGGCTGTCCAGTAGTCACAAGAATACCTCTCCAATGTGGGTGGTTAAGCACGGAGCCCAATAAGGACCCGAGGTTAGACTGAGTTGTGGCGTAAGACTTCCCGGACCCAACCGGCAATAGGCAGCCACAACAATACCTGTCTAATGTGAGAGGTCAAGGCTTTAATAAGATAATTAAGGCTGAGTCAGGATTGATAGGATTAAGTAAATTATATTAATACTTAATCAAAATGGAACATGCTAAACTAAACAGACTGATTGGGGGTTAGGTTTATAAAACACTTAACCAACTTAGCATGTTGGCTAGAAATAGAAAACCTAGTAGCGGGGGACCCTTTTCGCAGTAACCCTACAAGGTATCATGATACTCTAAAACTAGGCAGGGTGGGGCACGATTACTGGGCTGATTGTAAGAGGTCAAATCGACGGTGGTGGTGCAGAAGTGTAGGTTCTAACGGGGTGCGGGCGGGCACACACTCCGGCGCAGAAAAATAAGGCACTAGGCACCAGTAGCATACCTGTGCATTCTAAGATTGTGTCGGGCCGCCTCCATGGGACTTGATACACCCCATGGTGGGACCAGCATGGGTAACTACAACATCGGGGGCCATAAGACACATGTAACTATGCGAGTAGGAGCCGATCATCATAAAATGGATCACTTCACCCTGATTATGGGGTGCCTGTTGGGAACTAGTTTATATGGGTACAGAGATTAATATGGGGTACGAGGGTATATTCGACCCTAGACAACTTAACTAAGTTTATGGTGCTTTCCCATTTCTAGTTTATACTTATCATACCCAGTTATTTATTCATAGACTGAATAGTTATAGACTTACTCAGGCTTTATGTCTGACTCTACTTTTCTTTCGTCTTCTTTCCTTCCGTCCCCCCCCCCCCCCAGGTCCACAGGGAGGGAATACCGCAGCTTGACAAGCCTTCATATCCAGCTTGAGGAGAAAGATTGTATTGCTTGGATCTTTTCGTTTTGGACTATGGCTTTGGACAGCAATTATGGGACTTTTGCAGTTTATTTATGTTTTCTTTATGCTTCTTTAAACAATGTAATCAAGACAGTTATGATTTTGGAAATATTGTAAGACAATTATGTCATGGTTTGTGTAACACATATTTTAATGGAATAAAAGTTGTTGTTTTCCGCTATTCAAAAATATGTGTTCTTATATCTGTCTTGTATATCTGTGACTTATACTTATAAACCTCCACCAAAATTAGGGCATTCCCTTTGAGAGTGACCCTAACGGAGGTGGGGTGTTTCACTTGGTATCAGAGCATAGTTTTACCAGATAAGATTTGAAAATTTATTTTCAAAAAGGAAATTTAAAGAAGCATTTTTAAAAGAAAAATATTATTTTATTTTAAAAAAAGGCAAAGTCCCCCCCTCCCCCCCCAAACCCATAGGAACTATCTCTTATCCTTCGTTTTAAATCTATCCTTTCTGTTTCAGCATGTCTGGAGACCTTACTCCCCAGCTGCTGACGCTTTCACTCCTCCTCCTCCACGTGAACCAGCAAGCGGAAGAGTCCCAGAGTAGGAAGACGAATAATAGTCAAACAAGAAAGGATCGTAACAGTAATAACAAGAAACGAGAAAAAAGGAAATGCAATTTTTGTGGTACGGGAGGGCACATAGCCAAGGATTGTAGAAAGAGGAAAAGAAAGCAAGGAGAATGTTTTCATTGTGGGGAGACTGGACACATCAACAAAGACTGCCCTGAGAAGGCAGAGTTTAAGAAGGGCAGGAAAGACAACAAGTCCCGATAGAAGAGGAAGTGTAAATTCTGTGGCAAAGTGGGGCACTTAGTGAAAGATTGTTGGAAAAAGAAGGCCAAGATGAATGGTGGGTGCTTTTCTTGCGGTGAGACATGCCACATGGCTAAGGACTGCCCAAAGAAACGAGGACAGGGGCAGAGGGCTGGATCCACTACAGGGGCACAGGTTCATGTGCTAGAAGCGCCACCTCTACAACAGCGAGGTATAAATACTTCTGTAGAAAGTGTAGTTTATCTCTATGATCACCCCGTTCGCACTTTATTTGATTCTGGTGCATCACACTCCTTTATCTCGTCTGCTTTAGTAGAATCTCTGCACCTAAGAACTAGTAAGGTAGAGGACCCCTTAATTGTTTCAAACCCAATTGGGGGCCCGGCTCATTTGTCTATGATCTTTGTGGGATTGAAAATTTCTATTCTAAGCATAGAGTTTAAATGTAGTGCCTTTGTTTTGGGCCATTGGTTGATTCTAGCGATGGAGTGGTTATCCAGTAAGGGTGACCATCTCAGTTTCGAAAAGAGGATGGTTAGACTCTTGACTTGCCTCGGTAATACCCTCGAAGTCGTAGGTAACCTTTAGGGTTATATCATGATTTGTTTCCTAGAATCTCTCGACACATTTGTTGGGAATTTGTAATCCGATCGAGTAGTGTTCGCCACTAAGGCAGAAGGTTCATTTCGCTTATGCATGAGTTGTGGAGAATCACCTTAGTAAGTACATTTGGCAACATGGTTGGCATTTATTTCCAAGAGATAATTCTGCTACGTGGAATACCTGATAGTAAGTGGACGAGGTCTAAAATTCACTAGTGAATTTTGGAGAGCTTGCATGAAACCATGAATACGTCGTTATGTTTGAGCTGAGTATATTAGAAGTAGAGCAAGTGAAAGAGGAACGAGAGGCAACAGTGGAATAGGTTCCAACTCATATTTTGGAAACAAGAATTAAGAAGCTACGAAATTGTGAAGTTAAAGACGGATAAAGCATAACGGAGTTAAGCTCAAGGAAATGCGACTTAGAAGATTGAAGACTAGATTCGTGCATCATATCTCTTCTTAAGAGTATATCCTTGATCCCTCTCTTCCTGTAGAGCTTACTTGCATGCTATCTTTTGTGTATATCTTCTCGGTCCCATTCTCAATCCAATTTCTGTTGCAAACCCCATAGGGAGTATGACTCATCCATTAGTAACACATGTTGGGGCTGGAGGGTGTTCGTTGGTTTGACTAAACTTTTTGGGTTTTATAGGATACGGGTTGGTCTTAGCGAGGGACTTCCTTGTGACCTAAAAGGAGTCCATCATGCTTAGTTTCCTAGAATCATATATGGTGGTTGGGTTGAGTAACTCTTTGGGTGTCAGTCTGATGTTGATTTCGGTCTTTGGGGCTGATACTTAGAGAGTTCTTCTCCTAATCAATATATATGTAGCATAGATTTCCAGTTTTGACATTGCCTAATGGGCACAAAGTTTTTACTTGCTTCTATCATTCGACTATACCTTTAGATAGGAACAATTGGGTGTAAACATGTGTTTGAGACATGTTATGATTTATGGTTGCAAGTGGTTGCAAGTGATTGCTAGTGGTTGCTCGTGGTTGCATATACACACAATCTAGGTTTTAGATCGGCTCAATCACTTTATGTTGCATATGCATATATGTTTGCATTCGTATATGGTTGAAGTTTAATATGTTGTCATATGGATGTTGCATTTGTATGAATGATTGTGCGCTCATATAGAATCATGAATAGGAGGATTTGCATACATAATGGATTCATAGCACTTACATAATTCGCATTAAGGAGGTCAACTGAATCGGTAGACCGCCTGATTTTGCATTAGATAAGTACATGTACACACACACTTCGTATATGATTATGAAGCATTAGAAGTCTTTTAAGGACAATGGATGCTCGTGTTTGATGGATGAGTAGATAGATGTTTGGATGTTAGGATGTACATTCTTCATGAACTTGAAGATTTCGGGGACGAAATCCTTTTAAGTGGGGGAGAATGCAACACCCCGTGTATTCTATAACAGTGAGATTCACAAATTAAAGTATAACTAATTTCAAATCAAAGAATTAAGGGAAACGGGATACGCCATTACGTTCGTCTCGAAATTCTGCTTGAAATAAAGTCTGAGTTTGCGTAAAACAGATATCGTATGAAGAAGATATGGACGAACGAAGTTGGGCGAAAAACCAGAAAATGGGTTAGAATGCACTGGCGCACTTGCGAAGTGCGCCAGAACAAAAATGCACTGGCGCACTTGGGAAGTGCGCCAGTACATTTTTGACCTGGCGCACCTGCCAAGTGCGCCCAGGTCAAAAATGACCTGCTGGTCAGGTCTGGTAAAGTCCTGGCTGGCCAGGTCTGTGTTTGGTCGATTTTCTAAGCCTTGCCTTGTCACTAGGGCTAGGTGTCAGCTCCTGGTTGGTCTCTCCTTCAAACGAATGGCTATTATTGAACCAAGCTTCATCGGCGGTCTAAATCAACTCACAAACTCTTTCAAAAGGACCTAAGACTAACCCTAATTCACACAAACTAAAATGGAGCTGAGACTGTCATGTTGCTGAGGAGAGACTAAAGATAGCCGTCAGAAATAGAGAGACAACCAGGAGATAATTCAAAGCTTAAAGCAACATTAAATCAGTCAAAGCAAAGCCTACAACAAAGGATAGCATCTCCAAATTTAGAATTCAGATTCCTGAATTGAAGATTCGTCATAAGTTGTAAGGAGATTGCTATTCCGATGTGAATTAAATAATTGTGTTGATTTGTGTAATGTAAGAAATGGAATTGTGGCGATAATAATCTATATTTGTATGTTGCTTTGATGCAAAATGATTTGGGAATGTTATGGTATACGATTGGGTATTTGCAAGTACGCGATTTGCGTTGGAAACGAAATGGAATTGTGGCGATAATGACTTATATTTGTATGTTATTTTGATTCTAAACGATTGGGCAATGTTATGGTTTGATTCATACAAGTATTATGGTTTATGTTGACAACCACATGTTGTGGAATTTTAATTGGGATTCATGCTAGCATATGATTCATATTGAAAACTACATGTTTGTGGTAGTTATTTACAATACCCATTTGATAATTGCAAGTATAAGATTCATGTTGAAAGTAACAACTATATGTGTAATAGTTTATTTGTGATTCATGCAAGTATATGATCTACTGTATGCCAAAATGAGGTATAATTCTATGGTCGTCTTTAGTGTAATTTGATCCATTTGAGTATTATGATTCATATGAAGTTATGTTGGAATTGGCATCATAGTTCAAGTATAAAAATCATATTTTTGTGAGAGTGACAAAAGCACGCATCTTTGTAAATTTGTATTAATTTTATGAACATGACTAAACTATGTTCGTTATTATGCCCAATTGAAAAACATGTTTTTAGGCACATGTTGTTATCATAAGTTACATTAGAATTACATTAGAATTACATTAGAATTACATTCCTCTTGCAAGTTTACATAGATAAAATAAAAACCATGATG
This sequence comes from Allium sativum, assembly GCA_030737875.1. NCBI lineage: Eukaryota > Viridiplantae > Streptophyta > Magnoliopsida > Asparagales > Amaryllidaceae > Allium > Allium sativum. The sequence goes on along the minus strand of CM060918.1, from coordinate 654,636,151 downwards.
TAAGTTTAGATATGTTTATGCTATAATTCTATGAATAGAATGAAAACCATGATTCATATAAGAATTAGGTTGGGATAATTCTAGTTGAACCATACTTTTGTATTAGTGAAAAAAGTAAGTACCTTTTTGTTAACATGTAGTGATTTTATGAACACGATTAGTTTATATTATGCCTAAATAAAAATATAGGCTTATATTTCTAGTCAAGACCCTGTGCCAATAATAATGATATCTAATTTAGTTAGATTCTTAATTTCAAGTTTACATGGTTAGTTGAACCTATGATTCATGTTTAAGTTTATGCCATTATCATATGACTAATTCATGTTTAAGTACTGCTTATGCCATAATCATATGAATAAAATAATTCATGTTTAAGTATTGTCTATGCATTAACCATATGAATAGAATGATTTATGTTTAATTATTGTTTATGCTATGATTATATGGATAAAATGATTCATGTTATGCCATGATTATATGATGTTACAATTGCAAGTTCACATGTAACTATTTTATGTTAATTGAATCGTTCGTTGCAAGTTCATGCGTTCACACTCCCCTTTTTCATGTTACCTTATAAACACCATGTTATAATGTAATAACCCGGAAAATCTGAGCCAGTTTAAAATTTTTATTTTGGCAATTTTAACGAATTTTGCATATTTAAAATAGATTATTTTAAATAATATCGAAGAAAATTTATTTTGAATATAATTCGAATGTATATATTATATACGTCGTCGTTAGAATATAAATAAAAATATAATTATAAATAGAATTGAAAATTGCGCGGTAGTTCGATAATTCGATTTCAAACTTCAATTAAATGTACGGGGTGCAAAACAATCCGGATTTTAGCGAAACCAAAAACATTAGGATCTAATTGATGATACCTTTCCAACGAATCCGAATAATCGAGATTTCATAGCGGGAATCAAAGGATATGTCCAGTTGAAAATTCTGAATAGTCGCTATAGAATTCAGGCCCTTAAAAATGGGAATTTTGCAAACGACCTCGGATTTCGACGAAACCAGTTTTGCTGGGTCCGTGATGTCAAATTATTGCTAGGTTTTAAATTTCATAATTTTTCGAATCAATATGTGAGCATGGCATAGGGAACGCGTTTGACTAGTTTCAGTTGATTTTAATTGACTGGAAATTGGCCAGTTTTCCAACGGTCTCAGAATTCGACGAAACTAGTTTTGTTAGGACGGTATCGTCAATACGAAGCTAGAAAATATTTTTCCGGAATTTATAGAGTGGTTATGTGGCCCCGGTAATCTGAAATGTACATTTAAAATTCAATATAATGATTTAAATGTAAATTTAACGGAAACTGATTCAAACTATCGAATCAACCTACGATACATATCCCATTGCCTTTAGAAAGGGGGTAATTAGCTAGGAACGACAGGCGGTGGGTCTCGTTTTGAGATCGAAATTGTAAGCTACTTTTTCGGAGAATAAAATAATACTTAATTAAATTATATAACCCCCTTATACTCTCCACCTACTTGGTCAACGCCCAATCCCTTTCTCATCGTTCAAACCTGTGCTCCAAAAGCAAGAAAAAAAAGAAAAGGGAAAATCGCGTTGCCACCATCGCTCCGGGACCCGTCCACCGCCGCCATTGGCCATCGCGCCTCCCCCACCTGGCGTCGTGCCTCCCCCTACTCTACCCTCTCCCTTCTCGCTTTCCTCCAATCCGAATCTCCCCTAACCCAAAACCCTAGGACAGCCAAGACAAGCCGCTAGCCCACCCTTTCCGCCGTCGTGGGCCTCCTGCCGCCACCCTCCGCCTCAGACCGGACCCCCGCCCATCTACACCCACCTCCGACGGATCCAAACAGCCCCCTCCTATTCCCCCCTCTAATTCAGAGCCCCGTGCCAAAGAAAATCGATGCTCCATCACCTATGGCCCACCGCAGCCACCACTGCATCTCACTAACTGCCTGAGCACCTCAGCCCGCCTCTGACCGTGACGCTCTAGACAAACGAAGGATTGCAACGACTTTTAGAGTGAGTTTTTATATATGTAATTGTTTTAAAATTCAGGTTATTTTATATATGAAGCTTAGACGATAAAGATTATATTTTTATATGGTACAAAGATTGGATTTTTCTCTAGTGAATAACGTAATAAAATTGGATTTTCGTTATGTGAAGGACATATAAAAATTGAATTTTATTTATTTGAATGGCATACAAAAATATGATTTTTAAATTGAAAGTGAATAAATAAAAATGTGATTTTTATTTTAAAGACATCAAAATATAAAAATGTGTGATTTTTATATATGTAGTGGCTACGGGCAACGAAGATGACGAAGATAAGATAGCGATGAAGATTTATAAATGAAGTGCCGTGGAGTTAGGATAGCAATTCGGAGAGAACTTCTCACTCTAAATTTCTTTTTCTAGTCATATATATATATATACTAGGACGCAGACGGTGTTTAGTAGCACCCGACACCCGTCATCCACAGACCATGGATGGCTTGTTTGTTTTATTGTTTGGTTGTGTAGTTGGTTAGATTATTTGGTTTGAATTGAATTGGTTGGTGGAATTGAATTGATTTGATTGATGTGTGAATGGCGCGGGCCTTCACTAGACAGGAGATAAGGTTAGGCCTTGTCCCGTTTCTAGTATCGTGTCGTTATGTCGCCGAAATTTTCTAAAATAAGTTAGAAAAATAAAGATAACATTTTATTTGATAAATGAACTGAATAGAAAATTCATAGGTTGAATAAAGTAGTTTGATCGTTAAAAATATAGTTTTTAATGTGAATGTGAATAAATAAAATATTCATTTACAAACCGGACGGTTTGTTTATGTACACCTATTTGAAAGACATTGATTCGGACGATAAATTTCACACATCGCCCAACTGCACAAATAAAATCTGTGTTTGATTGTTTGAAACCCTACACGGGTGTTGGGATGAAATTTGAAGTTCACTCATCCTGATTGATTAAATATGTCGATCGATTGATTGACAGGCTGTTATAAGCATTAGATATCTATATTTGATGCTTATACAGTGTAGTGCACTTTGGTTGATGGTTGATTATTTTTCAATGCTATTATATACATGTGTTGTATGAAAATACATATAATTAACTTTATATGGTAATTGATTGGGCCTCATTCCAATTTAGAAAATAAAGAATTTTATAAAATAAAAGTTCATGTGTTGACTGTGCTCATCCGTTGAGATTAGTCATGTGTTGAACGAAATATTTTAACGATAAAATTTATACCTTTGTCACTATAAAATAAAAGTTCATGTGTTGATTGTGCTCATCCGTTGAGATTAGTCATGTGTTGAACGAAATATTTTAACGATAAAATTTATACCTTTGTCACTATAAAATAAAAGTTCATGTGTTGACCGTACTCATTCGTTGAGATTAGTCATGTGTTGAACGAAATAATTTAACAAAAATAGTCACACGTGGACGGTACTCATTCGTTGAGATTAGTCGTGTGTTGACAAAAACAAATATTCATTTGTTGAATAGAATATTTGAAAATAGAAATGTATGAAGCCGTGTTGGTTAGATTGACGCCATTTTGACGTGAACGATATTTATACCGATTATTCATTTCAAAATGAATATTGAAAAACGATTTCAAAATGAATATTGAAAAACGATTTCGAAATGAATTGAATTGAAAACGATTTCGAAATGAATTGAATTGAAAACGATTTTGAAATGAATTGAATTGAAAACGATTTCGAAATGAATTGAATTGAAAACGATTTCGAAATGAATTGAATTGAAAACGATTTCGAAATAAATTGAATAGAAAACAAATTTGATTTCAATTGAATGTATAACGAATTTGAATCTAATAGAAAACCACTTTGAATTGAATTGAATTGAAAATGAATTTGAATTGATTTGAAAACGAATTGAAATGAATTCAAATTGAATTGAAATTTGAATTAAATAGAAATGAATTTTAAAAACGAATTTACAGGGAAAATTCAATTTTGATTCGAATTGAAATAGAAGTTGAAAATGTTTTTGAAACGAAATTAAAACGATTTATAATATTCGTTTTAAATAGAAATCGATAATATATATTATATATATTATATATATAATATAATGGCCTGAATAGAACGCGCCGCGCCGCGGCAGTTCGAAAATTTCGACCATTTATTTCAAACGGAGATTACGGGAGATCCAACCGTCGGATTCTCCTAAAACCGGAACCGTTGGGTTTGTATCGAAAAGAGCTTTGTAATGAATATTAGAAATTAGAAATCTAACGGTTGGATTTGGAATTATGTCCAAATCAAATTTGGAAAAGGTCGCTGTAAGTGCAGTTCGATGGCCGTTGATGGAAATCGACTGTACGGGCCTTGATAAAATTATTAAAAATAGTAATAATTTGTGTAAAATCATAAGAAATGATTTAGAAAGAATTGGTATGAAAAACTCCATATTTGAAAAGATAAAAATAGATTTTTATCGAAATAAACTAGTTTTGAACTAGAAATATAATTATATTTATTTTTTTTAAATAAATAAACTGAATTTGAAATGGCTTTGAAAAATAACCAGAATTTCCAATAATTATATTGGAATGGATTTGAATCGAAATTGTCTTTGGATTATTTCGATGTTGGAATTCGTGATTATACAGGTGTTGTTATGGAAATTTGAAAGATATATATTTATATCGTTATTTCCGATACGACATTTGTTAATCGTAGAATTTGATATTGAATATAAGCCGATATATTTTCTATTCAGAGCCTTGTATTGAATATCAAATGTGATTTGGGTTTGTCGTGAATGGTGTCTTCATTAACACTGTTCTTGAACCCCGTTGAGAAAAGATTAAATCTTTTTATTTAGATTTAATGAAGTGTACCAATTAAATAATATTTAATTGGAATTGAATTGATATTGATTTTTGGGTTTATCGTGAACAGTGTTTTAAATAACACTTGTTCTTTAACCCGATAATTAATGGAATGTGATTTTGGGTTTATCGTGAACCGTGTTTTAAATGACACTGATTCTTTAACCCAGTCGAAGATTAAAACTAAGTGGAGTTTTAATGAATCTTTAATTAGATTGAAATGATCGAAAATGGAGTATCACCAGTATTGCTCTAGGCGATAGTTAAATCTTTAATTAGATTTGAACGTGAAATGGTAATTGAATTTACCGATAACACTGTGGTGTTAGATATGAAGTATTGCCAGTTTTACTTCATGGGATGAATAGGTTGAGATTGGGAAATTAAAACAAATGATTACTTCGGTAAGGTTCGCTAATCCCGACTAGTTTGAATTGATATTCAAAAATAGATTAAAGAATAAATTCAAGAAATTTATCTTGGATAAAATTAATGGGAACCTTTCCCTATGAATGTGAAATTTAGAAACTAACTGTCGGTTAGCCAAGCAGAATGGTTTTCTGGATATTGATCTGATGTTGGTTTCGGCCTTCGAGGTTAATATTTGGGGAATTATTCTCTTGATTAATTTACGGTTAGTGACTGATAAATTGGAATGAGGCGTATGTTGTGTTTGTGTAACACTTATTTAAATTGTACGCGAGTTATTCGGGAAGACCGGGTTTATCCCATTCTGAATAACTGATACGACGATAAGTCGAAGATGAAGACGGTGGTCGAAGACCAGAAGTCTTCACGTCGTTTGGGTGATTACTGATGATCTTGATTGGGCTGTACACCCAAGAAGATGGAAACAGTTGGTGATCGTCCAGACGTACTTGGAGATCGATGGATATGCGGGGTACTAGGTGCCTCTGGTTTCGTTCAGACCCAGAACGGACTTGTAAATGGACTGTGTGTCTGACATTGGATATTAGTCCGTGTGATTGATCTCTATTAAATATATATCTGTTTGGCGGCGGAGAATTTATTCTCTTGCTTAACGCCCTTCTCTGAGACGTACGAGCTCAGGGGTTATATATTGATGGATATCAAACGCATGGAGTGAATTGCCTGTGTGGCATGCCTAAGTGGCAAATGATCAAGGCTTCTGTTGAAAAGCAAAGTCTTGTGGTTGATGATCGAAGCACGGCCTTTGTGGCGTAGCTTTGTGTAACGTTTACTTCGCGAGTTTCACACCCGGTATGAACCAAAAACGGGAGACGGACCTCAAGGAGGACTTGCGTTTCTTTCTAGCTAGAAGTGGTGTCAGTGGTTTTACACTCCCTGACGAGTTTGACTTATGTGGTTGTTGCTGTTGCGAGGCGCCTCGGTTATATCGGTTTCGGCCGATGCATTCTGGTCGGCAGACGGACCAGACTTACACCCCATAGGGTGGGGAAACGTAGTGTTCAGGCATAATAATCCACATCGGTGGACCGGCCCTGACGATCTAAAGGCTTGCCTGCGCGCTTGCCTGTGGCTCGGGCTAGAGAGTCACGAATTCGGTGAGGATGATCCCTAGCTTCGGTTCATAGAAGGAAACCCAATTTCCAAATACGTGACTTTGCGAGTTTGATTGTATAACCTATATATGGCGACATAGTGGTATGGGACATTCATGCCGCCTATGATTGATACTTATGATTTGAAGTTGTTTTATACACTATGCACTTATAATAGTATCAAATGATTTGTTTTAAACGTATCAAGCATTCTTGGCTATTATAAGGTAAAAACCCTATCCCCCGGCTTGCGTTGCATTGTGTGATGGGACCTGGGTCTTATAATAGCTTCATTTTTAGAAAAGCATTGCGTTGTTTACTTATATGCACTGGTGTTCTTAGGAGGAAACCCGTTCCGTGTTATACGGCGTGTTCCCTTGATTTACCTAACTTTAAAAATAAAGATTAATAACTGTTTTAGTTCTCACACCAGTCACATGACTGACCAGGAGTTTATTGTTTTAACCTAAACTCTGGGTGCCCTTATTTTGACATGGGCAGCTAGTAGTTTTGGTTTTGCAGATTTATATTCACAGGTTCCTGGTTCATAGCTGGAATGATATCCGGAAAGCTTTGTATACGTATATCTCTTCTAGCTGTGTATTGTATTATTTTCCGTTGCGATGTATTTAAATGTAATTTAAATCTCTGATATTTCTGTGTAATATTCATTTATACTCTGTATATTCTTGTGATCTGATGTATTGTTGTAATATACATGAAATGTTCTTTTGTATGCGTTCTGTTTTGTCCTGTTCTCAAACGGTAGAGCGTTTCGAACGGTCTGGGTCGGTTTAGCGACTTGTTCGGACCGAGCGAAATTCCTTCTCGTTACAGTTGGTATCAGAGCTTTGGTTTACAAAGCAGAGAACAAGGCACATTAGAACCGTACGAAAGAATTCATCAGATATTGGATTAGTAATATCCAATTAGAATGACTCGTTAGAGATAGGATCAGTAGTATCCTAGAACGAGTGTGAAGAGTATTTTTTTTAAAATGAAAACAATTTTTGTTTTGAAAATCTAAATCAACTATTCGTATTTGATTATTTATTTTATATTGATTAGGACGATCCAAAATATAAAGATTTTGCGTATGCGCCTAGCTAGCGTGTATTCGAAGTTTTGATATATTGGATAGATATAGAATTACACTCTAATCGCCCGGAGATGATTTTGATGATGGAGCTCCATCATTAGAATTTATATTCGAGTGACGAACGTGTAATATCTATATATTTCCTATTGACTAGTGTGAGAACCAAAATTTGATAGGATTTATTGTGGTGGATTGGCATCAAAAACAAGATTTTTGTATATGTATCAATATTATGAATTTGAAACTCTAATCCACTAATTGATTGATGTTTGTGTTGTTCGTTTATTTGTTTGCTAATTTTGAACCATTATGCCTAATTGAATTAAATATTGAATAATATTGAAAATTGGTCGCATTTGCTTGCATATGCATATACTTACATTGAACAGGTCATAGCAAGGAGGCTAGAGCCGAAGAATAAAATTTGTTTGCCTGACAAATAGGTACATGTTTACTACATAATTTACTGTTTTGTTTGGGCGATGATGATTTTATGAGCCTATTGGCTAGCCGCTTGGCTTTTTCTTTTTCTTTTTGAGATTAGAAGGACCGGGGAAGCTATTTAAAATTCCCCGATGCTCCCGGTGCAGGGGAGGTTATGGCGAAATTTTTCGAAAATTTAGGGTGTTAGCCAAATTTTTGAAATTTTGAAAATTCTCAGAAACTGAAAAGTTGGAGAATGGAAGCCAGATCGAATGTAGAGTTGATTAATCAAACCACTTTCGACTTTGTTCCTTTTCGAGGACGAAAAGTTTTAAGTGGGGGATATTGTAATAACCCGGAAAATCTGAGCCAGTTTAAAATTTTTATTTTGGCAATTTTAACGAATTTTGCATATTTAAAATAGATTATTTTAAATAATATCGAAGAAAATTTATTTTGAATATAATTCGAACGTATATATTATATACGTCGTCGTTAGAATATAAATAAATATATATAATTATAAATAGAATTGAAAATTGCGTGGTAGTTCGATAATTCGATTTCAAACTTCAATTGAATGTACCGGGTGCAAAACAATCCGTATTTTAGCGAAACCAAAAACATTAGGATCTAATTGATGATATCTTTCCAACGAATCCAAATAATCAAGATTTCATAGCGGGAATCAAAGGATATGTCCAGTTGAAAATTCTGAATAGTCGCTATAGAATTCAGGCCCTTAAAAATGGGAATTTTGCAAACGACCTCGGATTTCGACGAAACCAGTTTTGCTGGGTTCGTGATGTCAAATTATTGCTAGGTTTTAAATTTCATATTTTTTCGAATCAATATGTGTGCGTGGCATAGGGAACGCGTTTGACCAGTTTCAGTTGATTTTAATCGATTGGAAATTGGCCATTTTTCCAACGGTCTCAGAATTCGACGAAACTAGTTTTGTTGGGACCGTATCGTCAATACGAAGCTAAAAAATATTTTTCCGGAATTTATAGAGTGGTTATGTAGCCCCGGTAATTTGAAATGTACGTTTAAAATTCAATATAATGATTTAAATGTAAATTTAACGGAAACTGATTCAAATGATCAAATCAACCTACGATACATATCCCATTGCGTTCAGAAAGGGGGTAATTAGCTAGGAACGACAGGCGGGGGGTCTCGTTTTGAGATCGAAATTGTAAGCTACTTTTTTCAGAGAATAAAATAATAATTAATTAAATTATATAACCCCCTTATACTCTCCACCTACTTGGTCAACGCCCAATCCCTTTCTCATCGTTCAAACCCGTGTTCAAAAAAAAAAAAAAAAGGGAAAATCGAGTTGCCACCATCGCTTCGGGACCCATCCACCGCCGCCATTGGCCGTCGCGCCTCCCCCACCTGGCGTCGTGCCTCCCCCTCCTCTACCCTCTCCTTTCTCGCTTTCCTCCAATCCGAATCTCCCCTAACCCAAAACCCTAGGACAGCCAAGACAAGCCGCTAGCCCACCCTTTCCGCCGTCGTGGGCCTCCTGCCGCCACCCTCCGCCTCAGACCGGACCCCCGCCCATCTACACCCACCTCCGACGGATCCAAACAGCCCCCTCCTCTTCCCCCCTCTAATTCACAGCCCCGTGCCAAAGAAAATCGATGCTCCATCACATATGGCCCAACGCAGCCACCACTGCATCTCCCTAACCGCCTGAGCACCTCAGCCCGCCTCTGACCGTGACGCTCTAGACAAACGAAGGATTGCAACGACTTTTAGAGTGAGTTTTTATATATGTAATTGTTTTAAAATTCAGGTTATTTTATATATGAAGCTTAGACGATAAAGATTATATTTTTATATGGTACAAACATTGGATTTTTCTCTAGTGAATAACGTAATAAAATTGGATTTTCGTTATGTGAAGGACATATAAAAATTGAATTTTATTTATTTGAATGGCATACAAAAATATGATTTTTAAATTGAAAGTGAATAAATAAAAATGTGATTTTTATTTTAAAGACATCAAAATATAAAAATGTGTGATTTTTATATATGTAGTGGCTACGGGCAACGAAGATGACGAAGATACGATAGCGATGAAGATTTCTAAATGAAGTGCCGTGGAGTTAGGATAGCAATTCGGTGAGAACTTCTCACTCTAAATTTCTTTTTCTAGTCATATATATATATACTAGGATGCAGACGGTGTTTAGTAGCACCCGACACCCGTCATCCACAGACCATGGATGGCTTGTTTGTTTTATTGTTTGGTTGTGTAGTTGGTTAGATTATTTGGTTTGAATTGAATTGTTTGGTGAAATTGAATTGATTTGATTGATGTGTGAATGGCGTGGGCCTTCACTAGACCAGGGACAAGGCTAGGCCTTGTCCCGTTTCTAGTATCGTGCCGTTATGCCGCCGAAATTTTCTAAAATAAGTTAGAAAAATAAAGATAACATTTTATTTGAAAAATGAACTGAATAGAAAATTAATAGGTTGAATAAAATAGTTTGATCGTTAAAAATATAATTTTTAATGTGAATGTGAATAAATAAAATATTCATTTACAAACCGGATGGTTTGTTTATGTACACCTATTTGAAAGACATTGATTGGGACGATAAATTTCACACATCGCCCAACTGCACATATAAAATCTGTGTTTGATTGTTTGAAACCCTACACGGGTGTTGGGATGAAATTTGAAGTTCACTCATCCTGATTGATTAAATATGTCGATCGATTGATTGACAGGCTGTTATAAGCGTTAGATATCTATATTTGATGCTTATACAGTGTAGTGCACTTTGGTTGATGGTTGATTATTTTTCAATGCTATTATATGCATGTGTTGTATGAAAATCCATATAATTAACTTTATATTGTAATTGATTGGGCCTCATTCCAATTTAGAAAATAAAGAATTTTATAAAATAAAAGTTCATGTGTTGACTGTGCTCATCCGTTGAGATTAGTCATGTGTTGAACGAAATATTTTAACGATAAAATTTATACCTTTGTCACTATAAAATAAAAGTTCATGTGTTGATTGTGCTCATCCGTTGAGATTAGTCATGTGTTGAACGAAATATTTTAACGATAAAATTTATACCTTTGTCACTATAAAATAAAAGTTCATGTGTTGACCGTACTCATCCGTTGAGATTAGTCATGTATTGAAGGTAATAATTTAACAAAAATAGTCACACGTGGACGGTACTCATTCGTTGAGATTAGTCGTGTGTTGACAAAAACAAATATTCATTTGTTGAATAGAATATTTGAAAATAGAAATGTATGAAGCCGTGTTGGTTAGATTGACGCCATTTTGACGTGAACGATATTTATACCGATTATTCATTTCAAAATGAATATTGAAAAACGATTTCGAAATGAATTGAATTGAAAACGATTTCGAAATGAATTGAATTGAAAACGATTTCGAAATGAATTGAATTGAAAACGATTTTGAAATGAATTGGATTGAAAACGATTTTGAAATGAATTGAATTGAAAACGATTTTGAAATGAATTAAATTGAAAACGATTTTGAAATGAATTGAATTGAAAACGATTTCGAAATGAATTGAATTGAAAACGATTTCGAAATAAATTGAATAGAAAACGAATTTGATTTCAATTGAATGTATAACGAATTTGAATCGAATAGAAAACCACTTTGAATTGAATCGAATTGAAAACGAATTCGAATTGATTTGAAAATGAATTGAAATGAATTCAAATTGACTTGAAATTTGAATTAAATATAAATGAATTTTAAAAACGAATTTATAGGGAAAATTCAATTTTGATTCGAATTGAAATGGAAGTTGAAATTGTTTTTGAAACGAAATTAAAACGATTTATAAAATTCGTTTTAAATAGAAATCGATAATATATATTGTATATATTATATATATATAATATAATGGCCTGAATAGAACGCGCCGCGCCGCGGTAGTTCGAAAATTTCGACCATTTATTTCAAACGGAGATTACGGGAGATCCGACCGTCGGATTCTCCTAAAACCGGAACCATTGGGTTAGTATCGAAAAGAGCTTTCTAATGAATATTAGAAATTAGAAATATAACGGTTGGATTTGGAATTATGTCCAAATCAAATTTGGTAAAGGTCGCTGTAAGTGCAGTTCGATGGCCGTTGATAGAAATCGACTGTACGGGCCTTGATAAAATTATTAAAAATAGTAATAATTTGTGTAAAATCATAAGAAATGATTTAGAAAGAATTGGGATGAAAAACTCCATATTTGAAAAGATTAAAATAGATTTTTATCGAAATAAACTAGTTTTGACCTAGAAATATAATTCTATTTTTTTTTTAAATAAATAAACTGAATTTGAAATGGCTTTGAAAAATAACCAAAATTTCCAATAATTATATTGGAATGGATTTGAATCGAAATTGTCTTTGGATTATTTCGATGTTGGAATTCGTGATTATACAGGTGTTGTTTTGGAAATTTCAAAGATATATATTTATATCGTTATTTCCGATACGACATTTGTTAATCGTAGAATTTGATATTGAATATAAGCCGATATATTTTCTATTCAGAGCCTTGTATTGAGTATCAAATGTGATTTGGGTTTGTCGTGAATGGTGTCTTCATTAACACTGTTCTTGAACCCAGTTGAGAAAAGATTAAATCTTTTTATTTAGATTTAATGAAGTGTACCAATTAAATAATATTTAATTGGAATTGAATTGATATTGATTTTTGGGTTTATCGTGAACAGTGTTTTAAATAACACTTGTTCTTTAACCCGTTAATTAATGGAATGTGATTTTGGGTTTATCGTGAACCGTGTTTTAAATGACACTGATTCTTTAACCCAGTCGAAGATTAAAACTAAGTGGAGTTTTAATGAATCTTTAATTAGATTGAAATGATCAAAAATGGAGTATCACCAGTTTTGCTCCAGGCGATAGTTAAATCTTTAATTAGATTTGAACGTGAAATGGTAATTGAATTTACCGATAACACTGTGGTGTTAGATATGAAGTATTGCCAGTTTTACTTCATGGGATTAATAGGTTGAGATTGGGAAATTAAAACAAATGATTACTTCGGTAAGGTTCGCTAATCCCAACTAGTTTGAATTGATATTCAAAAATAGATTAAAGAATAAATTCAAGAAATTTATCTTGGATAAAATTAATGGGAACATTTCCCTATGAATGTAAAATTTAGAAACTAACTGTCGGTTAGCCAAGCAGAATGGTTTTCTGGATATTGATCTGATGTTGGTTTCGGCCTTCGGGGTTAATATTTGGGGAATTATTCTCTTGATTAATTTACGGTTAGTGACTGAAAAATTGGATTGAGGCATATGTTGTGTTTGTGTAACACTTATTTAAAATGTACGCGAGTTATTTGGGAAGACCGGGTTTATCCCATTCTGAATAACTGATACGACGATAAGTCGAAGATGAAGACGGTGGTCGAAGACCAGAAGTCTTCACGTCGTTTGGGTGATTACTGATGATCTTGATTGGGCTGTACACCCAAGAAGATGGAAACAGTTGGTGATCGTCCAGACGTACTTGGAGATCGATGGATACGCGGGGTACTAGGTGCCTCCGGTTTCGTTCAGACCCAGAACGGACTTGTAAATGGACTGTGTGTCTGACATTGGATTTTAGTCCGTGTGATTGATCTCTATTAAATATATATCTGTTTGGCGGCGGAGAATTTATTCTCTTGCTTAACACCCTTCTCTGAGACGTACGAGCTCAGGGGTTATATATTGATGGATATCAAACGCATGGAGTGAATTGCCTATGTGGCACGCCTAAGTGGCAAATGATCAAGGCTTCTTTTGAAAAGCAAAGTCTTGTGGTTGATGATCGAAGCACCGCCTTTGTGGCATAGCTTTGTGTAACGTTTACTTCGCGAGTTTCACACCCGGTATGAACCAAAAACGGGAGAAGGACCTCAGGGAGGACTTGCTTTTCTTTCTAGCTAGAAGTGGCGTCAGTGGTTTTACACGCCCTGACGAGTTTGACTTATGTGGTTGTTGTTGTTGCGAGGCGCCTCGGTTATATCGGTTTCGGCCGATGCATTCTGGTCGGCAGACGGACCAGACTTACACCCCATAGGGTGGGGAAACGTAGTGTTCAGGCATAATAATCCACATCGGTGGACCGGCCCTGACGATCTAAAGGCTTGCCTGCGCGCTTGCCTATGGCTCGGGCTAGAGAGTCACGAATTTGGTGAGGACGATCCCTAGCCTCGGTTCATAGAAGGAAACCCAATTTCCAAATTCGTGACTTTGCGATTTTGATTGTATAACCTATATATTGCGACATAGTGGTATGGGACATTCATGCCGCCTATGATTGATACTTATGATTTGAAGTTGTTTTATACACCATGCACTTATAATAGTATCAAATGATTTGTTTTAAACGTATCAAGCATTCTTGGCTATTATGAGGTAAAAACCCTATCCCCCGGCTTGCGTTGCATTGTGTGATGGGACCTGGGTCTTATAATAGCTTCATTTTTAGAAAAGCATTGCGCTGTTTACTTATATGCACTGGTGTTCTTGGGAGGAAACTCGTTCCGTGTTATACGGCGTGGTCCCTTGATTTACCTAACTTTAAAAATAAAGATTAATAACTGTTTTAGTTCTCACACCAGTCACATGACTGACCTGGAGTTTATTGTTTTAACCTAAAGTCTGGGTGCCCTTATTTTGACACGGGCAGCTAGTAGTTTTGGTTTTGCAGATTTATATTCACTGGTTCCTGGTTCATAGCTGGAATGATAACCGGAAAGCTTTGTATCTGTATATCTCTTCTAGTTGTGTATTGTATTATTTTCCGCTGCGATGTATTTAAATATAATTTAAATCTCGGATATTTTTGTGTAATATTCATTTATACTCTGTATATTCTTGTGATCTGATGTATTGTTGTAATATACATAAAATGTTCTTTTATATGCGTTCTGTTTTGTCCTGTTCTCAAACGATAGGGCGTTTCGAACGGTCTGGGTCTGTTTAGCGACTGGTTCGGACCGAGAGAAATTCCTTCTCGTCACATTTAAGCCTCCGCTTTTCATTTGGCTAAATTGGGTTTAAGTATTAAACCCAACAGACCTTACGTTGGAACGAACGTGTAAAACGGGGGTAATGACGTTTGGGCAAAAATATAGAACATATGTGTTGGCATGTTCGACGCATGCCAACAATCTTGAAAAGCAATTAAGTGGCATAAATAAATCTTAATCAATAAAGATGAATTTGAATAATAGGCCGCAAATATTTACATATAAAAAGAAAAGAGACAAAATATGTAAATGTAGAAAAATACGATGTGTTTAACCCGAGGTTGGATTGCGTTGTGATGTAAACCTGCCCGGAACCGCCCGGCTGTCCAGTAGTCACAACAATACCTATCCAATGTGGGTGGTTAAACATGGAGCCCAATAAGGACCCGAGGTTAGACTGAGTTGTGGCGTAAGACTGCCCGGACCCAACCGGCAACAGGAAGCCACAACAATACCTGTCTAATGTGAGAGCTCAAGGCTTTAATAAGATAATTAAGGCAGAGTCAGGATTGATAGGATTAAGTAAATTATATTAATACTTAATCAAAATGGAACATGCTAAACTAAACAGACTGATTGGGGGTTAGGTTTATAAAACACTTAACCAACTTAGCATGTTGGCTAGAAATAGAAAACCTAGTAGCGGGGGACCCTTTTCGCAGTAACCCTACAAGGTATCATGATACCCTGAAACTAAGCAGGGTGGGGCACGATTACTATGCTGATTGTAAGAGGTCAAATCAACGGCGGTGGTGCAACAATGTAGGTTCTAACAGGGTGCGGGCATGCACACACTCCGGCGCAGAAAAATAAGGCACTGGGCACCAGTAGCATACCTGTGCATTCTAGGATTGTGTCGGGCCGCCACCATGGGACTTGATACACCCCATGGTGGGACCAGCATAGGTAACTACAACATCTATGGCCGTAAGACACATGTAACTATGCGAGTAGGAGCCGATCATCATAAAATGGATCACTTCACCCTAATTATGGGGTGCCTGTTGGGAACTAGTTTATATGAGTACAGAGATTAATATGGGGTACGATAGTATATTTGACCCTAGACAACTTAACTAAGTTTATGGTGCTTTCCCATTTCTAGTTTATACTTATCATACCCAGTTCTTTATTCATAGACTGAATAGTCCTAGACTTACTCAGGCTTTATGTCTGACTCTACTTTTCTTTCATCTTCTTTCCTTCCGTCCCCCCCCCCCCCCAGGTCCACAGGGAGGGAATACCGCAGCTTGACCAGCCTTCATATCCAGCTTGAAGAGAAAGATTGTATTGCTTGGATCTTTTCGTTTTGGACTATGGCTTTGGACAGCAATTATGGGACTTTTGCAGTTTATTTATGTTTTCTTTATGCTTCTTTAAACAATGTAATCAAGACAGTTATGATTTTGGAAATATTGTAAGACAATTATGTCATGGTTTGTGTAACACATATTTTAATGGAATAAAAGTTGTTGTTTTCCGCTGTTCAAAAATATGTGTTCTTATATCTGTCTTGTATATCTGTGACTTATACTTATAAACCTCCACCAAAATTACGGCATTCCCTTTGAGAGTGACCCTAACGGAGGTGGGGTGTTTCATTAATTAAAATAATTTATCATGGGATAAATTGAATATATAAGTCTGAACTTATATAGAGGAGTAGAAATTGGTTTTAACACAGATATTTTAAATAGAAATTGAACTTACCATTTATAAAGGGAATTATAAATGAGACTTTCAGTGTTAGACGTAAAAAGGAGATTTTGAATAATTAATTCTATAAATAGAAGTATAAATAGAATTTGGAACAGGGGATGTTATTTTAAATGCGAAATCAAAATTGAATTGATTATATAAAAGAAATATTATTCACATTCGATGTGGATAATGGATTAAAATAAATATTTTATAAATTACAATATTTATAAGGAAAATTGGGTTTTGAAATAGGAATTCAAATGGGAATTGAATGAGATAGGAAATAGGGTTAATCGAATATTAGTTATTCGAAATAGAGTTATTTGAAAGAAAGTTAATGGAATATAATTTATTCAAAGAGAGTTAATCGAATATAATTTATTCTAAAGAGAGTTACTCGAATATAATTTATTCGAAAGAGAGTTAATCGAATATAATTTATTCGAAAGAGAGTTAACCGAATATAATTTATTCGAAGAGAGTTAATTGAATATAATTTATTCGAAGAGAGTTAATCGAATATAATTTATTCGAAAGAGAGTTAATCGAAAATAATTTATTCGAAAGAGAGTTAATCGAATACAATTTATTCGAATAGAGTTAATCGAATATAATTTATTAGAAAGAGAGTTAATCGAATATAATTTACTCGAAAGAGAGTTAAATCGAATATAAGTTTTTCGAAAGAGAGTTAAATCGAGCAGAGATTATGCGAAAGTGAATTATACATTGAAATTCGATTATATAGAATTCGGGAAAGTACTATTTACTTTCCGTTTTTAAATCAAGATTTATTTATTTATAAATAAATTAGTTGCTTATTTATTTATCCAAATTAATAAATAATAGTTAAATTTAAGTTATTATATTTTGGAAGAATGGGATTATAACACTATTGTTATAATCAAATGATTTTTGTAAAAGAAGTGGATTCATAAATAGAATCCGAGTGTTACATAAGGAAGTTTGTTGAAGATTTAAAAGGTGAACTTTGTCTATTTCGAGGTTAGAAATGTTGTTCAGTTAAGGTCTGAGAGGTAGTTATACCCCAACTAGATTTACTTCATTTTTAACTAAGGAATGGTCATGGTTCGATAGTGAAGGTTGGTTAAGGGAACTTAGTTAATGAGTGTAATGGTTTGAGTTGGCAAAGTGATGTTTTATTTAAACATTTGTTTAAATCCAACGAAGGTGTTTTGGAAATGTTTTCCAAATAAGAATCAGAAATGTTTTCTAATATAGAATATAAGAAATGAGAGTAAATACGGAAATATTTCCCAATGATTAATAAAGTATATTTTCTAAATTTAGAAAATAAGAATTTACGAATACATGGAAACTGGAATAAGGAAATGAATAATTGAATGACAAATTAAATTAAAGGGGATTAGTGTTTGCATCAAAAATGACTCAAACACCAAGAGTACTAAGAGTACTTGACAAGATACTTGAAAATATATAATGTGGAGCCAATCAGTAGTAGAAATGTAAGCAAAGGAGGCACAACGGTTTATAGTGGTTCGCTCAAGTGCGATATATATCCAATTTGAATAGTGATAACATTATTGCACTTGGAATTACAAAACGAGCAAATTCTCTCATGACATTCATCATTACATTCTTTTAGAACTTGATTAAGGAAAATCGATGTGATTCCTCAAGTATAGCAATGGTAGATCAAATCTAGACTCTCTTATAAAATTTGATAAATTCCACATGTTCATGATGAAATCGGAGTTGAATCTTCACTTTGGTATGATTAGAGATGATGAAATCACTAAGTAAGTGTTGAGAATTGGATTTAGCGGCCCTTCGGGTTCATCAAAATCCTCCCCCATTAAAGTGAGGTTGGACCTAAATTTTTAGGCGTGGAGCAAATAAGGAGAGTGGCCAAAATATTTGGTGTAGGGAAGTGGTCGGTCGTTTATTTATTTATAGAAATGCCACTGGGTATAGTTGGCGACAGTTGGAAAGTGGTATCGGTCGGTCGGTCATGTTTTAGGCACTGGTTGGTCGGTCTTGAAATTCACTACTGGTCGGTCTAAAAATGAGACATCGGTCGCCCTTCATATTTATACACTAACCAGTGAATGTCCGCCTTTTATTGTAAGGATACCCATCGGTTCCTGTATGACTTAATTCTGCACGTCCCTTGCTTTTTACAGTTTTTCCACTTTGTCACATTGTGCTAAACTCCATTTTGTATCTTTTTCCTATGATTTAAGTATACCTTGGTCATCTGCATCGTATCTTTTGTATTCAATTCTTTTATGCGAATACTCGAGTTATGTATACAATCTAGGACCAATCGGTCCAAGCATCCACATGCAGACCACTATGTATTAAGCTGATCAATCATACTTTTCAAGTTGTTAACATGCTGATCCCGACAAGCTTAATCTTCCAGAAGCCACATACATAATTACACGTGTGCATGTTATAACAAAATTCCTCCTTCATACAAATAGTATCGACTGACTATGTTGCTGTGTATAACGTGAATATGGACCAGGCCGTATTTTGACATTCCATATTTGCATGGTTGCCTTTGTCTTCATGCATACACGCCACGTGTATCCCGTACTATTGAACCATCCACTCCATAACTTATATTTTCCCTTTTTCATATTATGTTGTTATATAATGCATTGCTAACATATATTTTGTCCATGCATTCACTACTTCCATGCATGTAATAGTACGCTGTGGTGACCAGCACATGTAATATGCATATACATGACGGGTCGGAACGTTGCACCCACACTCAAACATAGACCAATCGGTATGGCATCGTATTAACCGATCAAATGGAAGCTAGTCAACCGACCAGGTGGTGTACATAGAATAGGACTGTTATAGCCAAAAGTGTTCGACCGCACGGTGTTGAAACTTATTAACTGACCGCTTGCTACTTGTTGCAACTCGTCCTACTAGATGACAATGTTCAACGAAGAGCTGCAATTTCTAGACTTCGTTAACAACGGTGTTAACATTTGACCCTCGAAGCTTGTATTTTTTCTTGTAAGAAATGCGGGCTTCAAAATGAACATTGTTCATATTGTCCTGGCCAATCAATAATAAATTACTTATTCCATGAACTCGTTGTAACAACCCATATTTTCAATAACCTGTTATAACATAAATCGAGGCAGAATTTAATTCTAAAACCTGAATCATGGGAAACGGGCTATGCCATTGCGTTCGTCTCGGAAAAATACGCGAAATAGAGTCTGAGTTTTCGAATATCGGAGTCCGTATGACCCGATTAAGGCCCAACGAAGTTTTCAGAAAATTCCTAAGTAAAAACAGATTTCAAATTCAAATCTGAAATTGGGAATTGGGCCAGTTTGGGCCAGGCGGGAGAATTCCCGCCACAGTACCCAAGTCGACAGCCCTATCGACTTGGGAGTCGACTTGGTCTGACCAGGTCGACAGCCCTGTCGACTTGGCTGTCGACTTGGCTCAGACGCCCAGTCCTGCCTGGTGCACCATTTTGGGTTTGTGTTGAGCTTGGAGGCCAGATTCGATTTGGAGGGTTGAGATGAGAACTAGGGTTTAATCCTATGGTCTAAATCACTTGCCTAATCTATAAATAAGACCCTAACCTACCCTAAATCATCATTAATCTATCCTACAACTAAACTATGGCAAAATCAATCCTCTCATGGCCTCCACTCTCTTCATACAATTCCTAAACAAATTTCTAAGAAATTTCCATGCATACAAGTGTATTTAGGCTTGTATGATCCTCTTTAGCTTGCATTAAAGTCCTGTTTCTCTATTGGCCTCATAAAGGAGGAGTCTTGATCAAGTTTGCTTGCATTTTTGGGGTTTAATTAGATGCATAAGGGGTTTCTTACATTTGCTATACTCATTTGAGTCCGCATAAGCATTGTAAGCCCTATTCCTCTCATACTTGAACTTTGAAGTTAAATGCATGATATGCAAGTTGTCATATGCAAGTTTGTTTATGCAAGTATGATATGCAAGTTGTCATATGTTATGCAAGTTTGTTTATGCAAGTATGATATGCAAGTTGTCATATGCAAGTTTGTTTATGCAAGTATGATATGCAAGTTGTCATATGTTATGCAAGTTTGTTTATGCAAGTATGATATGCAAGTTGTCATATGTTATGCAAGTTTTATTATGCAAGTTTGTTATGCAAGTGTCATATGATATGCAAGTATGTTATGCAAGTTTGGGTTGGTCATATGGTTCATGTTATCATGTTATGCAAGCTTATTTTGAGTATGTGAACATAAGGCTTCAAGCTTTATGCCAAAGGTTGCATTTTGGCAACATGTAAGTTATCATATCACTTATGATAACTTGCATGTGAGGCTAAATGCGAACTTGTGGCCATTTTTACAAGTCATCTAGCACCATGTATTCTGAATATGCCAAGTTTGGTTTTATGCATGTTTTGGGGCCTAAAAATGTAATATGCAAGTGTGTGAACACATGAACATTTCATATGCCACTATGTTGAACTTGTGGCTTTAACACTTTTATGTCATGATTATGCCAAGTTCCCTCTTTCTATCCTTTAAGCGCTAGTGCGATATGTAAGCGATGGGATTGCGTTTGGGGTTGGGTAAACTTAAAAGACATAAAAACATGAGCTTGGGAATTTACCTATTAAGTTAGGTCTACCCATTGGTAATTTACCTATTAAGTTAGGTCTACCCAATTGCTTGAAAATTTGTAACGTGTTTTGGAAAAATGATGGACATGACACTTAGAAAAGATAAGTGTGACCAACTCGAGGTTGGGTTGAGTTTGTAGCGTAAACCTACCCGGAACCGACCGGCCTAACTAGTTGCTACAAACAATAGGACCCAATGTGAGAAGTTGGCCATGTTGTACCTTGAACCCGAGGTTAGACCAAGTTGTGGTGTAAAGCTACCCGGACCCGCCCGGCTTAACTAGTAACCACAACAAAGTCTAATGTGAGAGGTTAAGGCGCATTAATTAATTAATGCCTCATGATTAGGGTTAAGTCATGGACCATTTAATACTTAACCAATTAGGGCTTGGTAGATTAATCGGGGTTAAGTCGTGAACTAGTCGTTACACTTAGCCAAGTTAATCCATGATTAGCAAAGGGGTTAAACCGTACTTAACCCACTAGAAAAATCCTAGCAATGGGGGTCCACTCCTTCAGTAATCCCTAGTTTGTATCATCATGGCCCTAGGGACTAGGCTAGGGTGGGGGCACGATTACTGAACTGGAGATAAGGGGCCAAAAAGCGACGGCCGTGGTACGCCGGTGTAGTTCTGGGCGGACTCTGGTCGTGCACTTAGTCCGTAGCCGGAGAAAACAAACACGGGTACCGGTAGATCGAGACTGTGCACTCATGTTTATGGTGTCCAGGGGTTGCCACCCTAGGGCTTGATACACCCGACGGGAGACCCGGCACAGCCTGACTACAATCATGTTATTTGGCCGTATTGACACCAACACGTGACGAGTTAGGCTTAGGGAGCCGATCGATTAGACCGTTGGGTTGTACCTCGTGGGAGGGTCACTTCATGTTATTGGACCTCGTGTTAGGGTCACCTCATGTTATTGGACCTCGTGTTAGGGTCACCTCATGTTATTGGACCTCGTGTTAAGGTCACCTCATGTTATTGGACCTTGTATTAGGGTCACTTCATGTTATTGGGCCAAAGCATGGGCCAAGGGATGAATACTTGTTTATTCAAGTCATGTTAGTTTGCTAGTACACCTGTGGTGCAAAACCTTAATCCTGATTATGCGATGTCACCTTTATCTACCTTGATAGTTAATCATCATGCCAGTATCCTTATGTTCATAGCTGTTGCTCATGCCAGTTAACTTTATCAGTTTACATTGATTGTAATAGGGCTTACTCAGTCTTTTTGACTGACCTGTTTTCTTTCGCCTCTTTTCTTCCGTTCCCCCCCCCCCAAGGTTCTCAGGGAGGGAATACAGGAGCTTAGCTTGGATCTTAGCTGCATTTCTTGGATAGCTCAAGTATGCTTTGGACTTGAGCTCGCTATGGTTTTTCTACTGTGGGGATGGTTACTTTATGTTTTCCTTTTCAGTTTCAGATGATGTTATTTTATGTACTAGACTTGTTGATTTGGAAAAATTGATATTATGATGTACTAGACTTGTTTTGAAATGGTTTGAAAATCTTCCGCTGTTTTATCTATGTTATTTACTCTGTTTACATATATACATATGTTCTTGTTCTGCCTTGATATATCATTATGCATGTTTACCTGATTCAAACGCCCCTCCAAAGTCAGAGTGCTTGCAAGAGCCACCCTGGCGGAGGCGGGGTGTTACAATTTGTTATCAGAGCATATGGTTTACGAGAAGGAACAAAAAGGTTTTTAGAAAACTATTTGGGAAACTATTTTCAAAACCAAGTATAAAGTATTTTCCAAAGAAAAGTCTAGTTTATTTTAAAGGCTATTCCCCAAAAAGGCCATTAGCAAAATTCCTTCGTTTTCCCCATTCTAAATCTATCTTTTTCTGTTTTCAGTATGGCCGATAACTTTATTATTCCGGAGGGAGTGCACGTACCTGTTTGGTATAGGACACTTTTGGAGGCTAGGGCGATCGAAGCAAGCCCCGCAAATATTACTCCTCCTCCGGTAGTAGATGTTCCTCCTCCTCCTGTTGCTGAGGTTCCTCTTCCTCCTTCCCTTCAGCGTCCTCAAACTGACTTTGCAAAGATTTGTCAAGACTTTAAGGCGGTGGGTTGCAAGAATTTCTTTGGAACTGAGACCCATGTAGAGGCAAGGAATTGGTTGAAAGAAACCGAGGATCTTTTTACCTTCTTTGATATAGATGACCGAAGGAAGGTTTTATTAGCAGTGTGGTTTTTAAAGGAAGAAGCTGCACGTTGGTGGGTGGTCACCACCGTTACTAGGCTAATTGAGACTTGGGATGACTTTCGGGGAAAGTTTGGACTAAGGTTCCTATCACTGAAGCAAGGGGACATGACTATTAGGGAATACATAGATAAGTTTAATCAACTGGCTCGGGTCGATTTAGACTTGGTTAACACTGCTCGGGAGAAGGCTCTATACTTTCCTCTAGGATTAAACGAGCCATTACATGGTTTAGCCATGACTCATATAACCTTGGGGGCAACTTTTGAGAGCTTGGTGAATATGGCCCTACTCAATGAAGAGAATAGGTGTGACAAGAAGGAGATCAAGATGAATGGGATTCAAGCCAAGAAGACTGATTCTCAGTGGAAAGGAAATCAGGGTAATCCAAGTGGTCAGAGCAGTCAAGGCAATAAGAACAAGAACAAGAGTCAAGGCAACAAGGGGAACAACAACAAAGGCAATAACGACAAGAGGAAGTGCCATTTTTGCGGTTCAGTTGGGCATCTTATAAAGGATTGTAAGAAGAGGAAATGGAGGAGTGGTGAATGCTTTTTCAGCGGTGAGACTGGACATTTCAGTAAGGATTGCCGGAAATGGAAAGGCACTTGCTTTAACTGTGGAGAAATGGGACACTTCACTAGGGATTGTCCGAGGAAGCGAGGGCAAGGCCGGGGTCCGACTCAGCGTGCTGGACCTTTAGGAGGGCAAGTTCATGCTCTAAATGCCGCTCCAGTTCCTGATCGAGGTAGTATTTTTGTTGAAAGCCTTGCATATATTTATGATTTTTCAGTTAGTACCTTGTTTGATTTTGGTGCATCGCATAGTTTATTTCATCTGATCTAGTTGAAAGTTTGCACCTAAGTACTAGTCTAGTTAGTGATCCCGTGTGTGTTTCAAATCCAATTGGGGGTTCCGCCCATTTGTCTAGTATCTACATGGATTTGAAAGCCTCTATCTTAGTATAGAGTTCTCGCGTGATGTATATATTCTCGGTTTCATGGGGTATGGGTTGATTTTGGGCATGGATGGGTTGTCCAGTTTTGGTGCCATCCTTGATTTTTGGGTATAGGGTTGGGAGGCTCACGATTCGCCTCGGTAATACCCTAAAAATTTCTATTAACCCTATGAGTCCCGTCATGTTATGTTATCTTGAATCCCTCAACTCGTCTATCGATAGTTTGCAATCGGTGAGGGTAGTCCGAGAATATCCTGATATCTTGGGTGAAGTAAAGGGGGTTACCCCTAAACGAGGGATAGATTTGCGCATTTATCTGGTTGATAATGCCAAGATAGTTTCGTGGCCGGTAAGGCACATGGTCCCGTGAGACGGGAGTTAGGTAAGCAAGTGAGGGAGTTTCCTGAGAAGAACTCCATTCGATGAAGCATTTTCGAGGAAGGTGCTCTTAGTTGTATTCGCTACTAATGTGGACAGTTCGCTTCGTCCGCGTGTTGATTATCGTAAGTTGAACAAGAAGAATATACAACCATTGCCAAGGATCGATGATTTGTTTGATCAGCTTGTAGGAATATCTGTTCTCTCTTGATCTTGCTACTGGATTCCATCAGCTCAGGGTAGCTGAGGATAGTATAGACAAGACTACATTCAGGACTCCAGACGGATTCTTCGAATGGCTTGTCATGCCGTTCGGCTTGACTAATACACCCGCATACTTCGTGGACTTGATAAGTAGGGTGTCTAGGGAGTTCCTGAACGAGTTTGTGGTCGTCTTAGTAGATGATATTCTGATCTTCTCAAATGATGAGGAAGAGCACGCAAGGCATCTCGTGGAGGTGATGGATACACTTAGAGCACATTAGTTGAAGGCTAAGTTCTCCAAAGTGTCACTTTTGGAGAAGGGAAGTTAGATTCCTTGGACAAGTAGTTTCTAAGCAAGGCTTAGCGGTGGATCCCGCTAAGAGAGTTGCAGTTCAGGATTGGAAGACTCCAAGGAATGCAACCGAAGTAAGAAGTTCTCTTAGTTTAGTTAGTTAGCGTCCCTTGAGCTATACCTACCCTCCTGGATCAAGTAGGGACTTCACAGAAAGAAGACCCGCAGTTAGTCGAGACCATGGACAAGTAGATTCGAGGTAAGATGGTAAGTCACCTCGCTATAGATAACAAGGGATGGATAAGGCGCGATGAGAGAAAGAAGGTTCTTGAAGAGGCACATCACCCGAGGAGGTGGCCGAATTTGTCCCAAGGTGCATGTTGCGCCAACCGATTAAGGCCGAGTCATAAAAGCCCGGTGGGCTGTTATATCCATTGGAGGTCCCCGCAATGGAAGGGAAAAGCAGCACGAAGGATTTCGTGGATGGATTTCCTAGGCCAAGGAAAGAGAATACGAGCATGTGGGTCATAGTAGGTAGACTCACGAAGAGCGCTCATTTCACTCCGGTAAAGAGCGAAAAGACTGCATCATAGCTAGCGACAGTTTATTTTCGAGAAAAGTTCTGCTGCATGGAATACTTTATGGTAGGTAAACGAGATCCAGGATTCACTAGTGAATTTTGGAGAGCTTGCATGAAACCATAAGGTCATATTTCTGTTTAAGCCAAGAATGATAAAACAGTAAGTGAAAGAGGAATACGAGAGGCGAGAATGAAATGGGTTCCGACTCATATTTGGAAATAAGAGTTAAGAAGCTAAGAAATCATGAAGTAAAAGACGGTCTAAGCACAAGTGGAGTTAAGCTCAAGGAAATGTGACTTAGAAGACTGAAGGCTAGATACGCGCATCATATCTCTTAGATCCTCGTTTTCCTGTGGATCTTACTCGCATGTTATCTTTTTTCGAATACCCTCTCGATCCCATTCTCGGTCCTATTTTTGTCGGGAGGTATGACTTATTGGCTAGTAATACAGGTCAGGGTTTGGAGGGGTCCATTAGGTTGACTGAACCTTTTGGGCTTTTTTAGGATTGGGTTGGGTTAGGAAGGGATTTCTTTTAATCCGAAAGGAGTATATCCTGCTTATCATCCTGATCTCCATGTAGCATATCTTTGCTATCCATGATTATTTAGTCTATCCTGTTGATCTTGTCATGAGAACCTTAGGTAGAAACCCTTTGGATGAAACATGTGTTTGAGACATGTTATGCTTGATGGTTGCAAGTGGTTGCAAGTGTTTGCAAGTGGTTACTCGTGGATGCATTCTACACGTTAGGCACTAGATCGGCTCGCACACTCCTCATATTGCATATGCATGAGTGTTTATGCTTATTCATGGATGAAAATTGTGTGTTATCACATGGATGTTGCATATGGGTGTATGTTATGTGCACACATATAGATGATATACATTATGTTAGGAATTGCATACATATGGATTCATTTCACTAACATAATTTGCATTGATGATATCTGCATTAGATAAGGACATATACACACACTTTTGCATATGTTCATACAACATTTAGAATCTTGTAAGGACAATGATTGCTCGTGGATCATGTTTTGAGTAGATGGATGTTGAATGGTAGGATACGTTCTTCCTAACTTGAAGATTTCGGGGACGAAATTCTTTAAGGAGTGGAGAATGTAACAACCCGTATTTTCAATAACCTGTTATAACATAAATCGAGGCAGAATTTAATTCTAAAACCTGAATCAAGGGAAATGGGCTATGCCATTGCGTTCGTCTCGGAAAAATACGCGAAATAGAGTCCGAGTTTTCGAAAATCGGAGTTCGTATGACCCGATTAAGGCCCAACGAAGTTTTCAGAAAATTCCTAAGTAAAAACAGATTTCAAATTCAAATCTGAAATTGGGAATTGGGCCAGTTTGGGCCAGGCGGGAGAATTCCCGCCACAATACCCAAGTCGACAGCCCTGTCGACTTGGGAGTCGACTTGGTCTGACCAGGTCGACAGCCCTGTCGACTTGGCTGTCGACTTGGCTCAGACGCCCAGTCCTGCCTGGTGCACCATTTTGGGTTTGTGTTGAGCTTGGGGGCCAGCTTCGATTTGGAGGGTTGAGATGAGAACTAGGGCTTAATCCTATGGTCTAAATCACTAGCCTAATCTATAAATAAGACCCTAACCTACCCTAAATCATCATTAATCTATCCTACAACTAAACTATGGCAAAATCAATCCTCTCATGGCCTCCACTCTCTTCATACAATTCCTAAACAAATTTCTAAGAAATTTCCATGCATACAAGTGTATTTAGGCTTGTATGATCCTCTTTAGCTTGCATTAAAGTCTTTTTTCTCTATTGGCATCATAAAGAAGGAGTCTTGATCAAGTTTGCTTGCAATTTTGGGGTTTCTTACATTTGCTATACTCATTTGAGTCCGCATAAGCATTGTAAGCCCTATTCCTCTCATACTTGAACTTTGAAGTTAAATGCATGATATGCAAGTTGTCATATGCAAGTTTGTTTATGCAAGTATGATATGCAAGTTGTCATATGTTATGCAAGTTTGTTTATGCAAGTATGATATGCAAGTTGTCATATGCAAATTTGTTTATGCAAGTATGATATGCAAGTTGTCATATGTTATGCAAGTTTGTTTATGCAAGTATGATATGCAAGTTGTCATATGTTATGCAAGTTTTATTATGCAAGTTTGTTATGCAAGTGTCATATGATATGCAAGTATGTTATGCAAGTTTGGGTTGGCCATATGGTTCATGTTATCATGTTATGCAAGCTTATTTTGAGTATGTGAACATAAAGCTTCAAGCTTTATGCCAAAGGTTGCATTTTGGCAACATGTAAGTTATCATATCACTTATGATAACTTGCATGTGAGGCTAAATGCGAACTTGTGGCCATTTTTACATGTCATCTAGCACCATATATTATGAATATGCCAAGTTTGGTTTTATGCATGTTTTGGGGCCTAAAAATGTAATATGCAAGTGTGTGAACACATGAACATTTTATATGCCACCATGTTGAACTTGTGGCTTTAACACTTTTATGTCATGATTATGCCAAGTTCCCTCTTTCTATCCTTTATGCGCTAGTGCGATATGTAAGCGATGGGATTGCGTTTGGGGTTGGGTAAACTTAAAAGACATAAAAACATGAGCTTGGGAATTTACCTATTAAGTTAGGTATACCCATTGGGAATTTACCTATTAAGTTAGGTCTACCCAATTGCTTGAAAATTTGTAATGTGTTTTGGAAACATGATGGATATGACACTTAGAAAAGATAAGTGTGACCAACTCGAGGTTGGGTTTAGTTTGTAGCGTAAACCTACCCGGAACCGACCGGCCTAACTAGTTGCTACAAACAATAGGACCCAATGTGAGAAGTTGGCCATGTTGTACCTTGAACCCGAGGTTAGACCAAGTTGTGGTGTAAAGCTACCCGGACCCGCCCGGCTTAACTAGTAACCACAACAAAGTCTAATGTGAGAGGTTAAGGTGCATTAATTAATTAATGCCTCATGGTTAGGGTTAAGTCATGGACCATTTAATACTTAACCAATTTGGGCTTGGTAGATTAATCGGGGTTAAGTCGTGAACTAGTCGTTACACTTAACCAAGATAATCCATGATTAGCAAAGGGGTTAAACCGTACTTAACCCACTAGAAAAATCCTAGCAATGGGGGTCCACTCCTTCAGTAATCCCTAGTTTGTATCATCATGGCCCTAGGGACTAGGCTAGGGTGGGGGCACGATTACTGAACTGGAGATAAGGGGCCAAAAAGCGACGGCCGTGGTACGCCGGTGTAGTTCTGGGCGGACTCTGGTCGTGCACATAGTCCGTAGCCGGAGAAAACAAACACAGGTACCGGTAGATCGAGACTGTGCACTCATGTTTATGGTGTACAGGGGTTGCCACCCTAGGGCTTGATACACCCGACGGGAGACCCGGCACAGCCTGACTACAATCATGTTATTTGGCCGTATTGACACCAACACGTGACGAGTTAGGCTTAGGGAGCCGATCGATTAGACCGTTGGGTTGGACCTCGTGGGAGGGTCACTTCATGTTATTGGACCTCGTGTTAGGGTCACCTCATGTTATTGGACCTCGTGTTAGGGTCACCTCATGTTATTGGACCTCGTGTTAGGGTCACCTCATGTTATTGGACCTTGTATTAGGGTCACTTCATGTTATTGGGCCAAAGCATGGGCCAAGGGATCAATACTTGTTTATTCAAGTCATGTTAGTTTGCTAGTACACCTGTGGTGCGAAACCTTAATCCTGATTATGCGATGTCACCTTTATCTACCTTGATAGTTAATCATCATGCCAGTATCCTTATGTTCATACCTGCTGCTCATGCCAGTTAACTTTATCAGTTTACATTGATTGTAGTAGGGCTTACTCAGTCTTTTTGACTGACCTGTTTTCTTTCGCCTCTTTTCTTCCGTTCCCCCCCCCCCCCCCCCCAGGTTCTCAGGGAGGGAATACAAGAGCTTAGCTTGGATCTTAGCTGCATTTCTTGGATAGCTCAAGTATGCTTTGGACTTGAGCTCGCTATGGTTTTTCTACTGTGGGGATAGTTACTTTATGTTTTCCTTTTCAGTTTCAGATGATGTTATTTTATGTACTAGACTTGTTGATTTGGAAAAATTGATATTATGATGTACTAGACTTGTTTTGAAATGGTTTGAAAATCTTCCGCTGTTTTATCTATGTTATTTACTCTGTTTACATATATACATATGTTCTTGTTCTGCCTTGATATATCATTATGCATGTTTACCTGATTTAAACGCCCCTCCAAAGTCAGAGTGCTTGCAAGAGCCACCCTGGCGGAGGCGGGGTGTTACACTCGTTTAGCCTTTGGATTTTACTGAAGCAAAGCACATGTTTTAAGACGAATGACGGCCGCAACTTTTTCAATTCTGCAATCAGACAGAAGGCTAGTTATAGTTATGAAAAGGAGACCACTTTTGTTTAAATTACAGCTTCAATTGGAACTTCTAAAGCTAGAGCGATTGCAGCATTTGGATTGTGAATGAATCAGCCTTTTGATTATTCCCGTCCTCTTGATAATTTTCTGAAGAGATGCCATTATGTGCCAACTCAATGTGTTATTAATTAATCTTGCATTCAGCTTGGCGTTCCAGAATTTGTTGTGAAATTGCCAAGAAATGAGGAATTTGTTGATTATTCGTCTTCGAGCTCTATTGAAGTAGCTTGATTGAATTAAGAGTTTAAGTTTAAATTTACACATGGCTTTGAAAAACCAGTTGATGATGCATACGAGACTCGTTGATTCCAAATGATTCAAGTGCAGAACTTATTAATTGGATTTATAGCCATTGTCCATCAGGTTGAAGACTAGTTGTCATTCTGGAAGATAGATCACTCCTTCTTAGACTGAATTTTTATCTAAGTTTCCGAGGTTAGAACAATTACAGCTTCTGGATTACAAGCAAAAATTAATTATCCCTTAACCTCTTGACAATTGGCCGGAGGGGTGTCATTTGATTGTTCGTCCTTTGGCTTTGTTACAGTAGTTTGGTTGGACTAAGACATCTCAATTTGAATTTGAACATAATTACTGAACAAGCCAATGATACATACTGGTACGCCGCCGCCCAGACTGGCAGGCCCCCCTTGCTGCGCTCCACCACGCCGCAGCCCAGACTGGCAGGCCCCCATTCCGTACACCTCGCGCCTCTCTCCCATTTCCCTCCCAATTCGAAAACCCACCCCACAAACCCCCATTTTACCGAACTCGAACCACCACCCCCAACAACCCAGGGGCCACCATCCGCCACCCACACGACCCTCTCAGTCCGGCGATTCCCCCCTTCAATTCGGTGAGTGTTACTTATTAATTCGCATTTAATTTATTTATCTTTTTCAGTTTTAATATATAATAATGGGTTTAAATTTCTGATTTTTATTATTTATTTACATTTCTTCAGTTCTTATCAGTTTTAAATATATAAGCGAGTTAGGAAAAAATGACGGATTTTTCTTTATTATATATATAAGGAATGATTGTTATTTTTATAAAGTTAAAGTTTTTATTTTTATATGATAAAGACGAGATTTTTATATAGTAAAGATTGGATTTTTTATAAAGTAAAGTTTAGATTTTTACACCAGAAAAGAATTTATTTTTAATTATAAAGATTTGATTTTTAATTATATAAAAATACGATTTTTATATAGGGGGTGGTGGGAGGAAAAATTCGATCTTTATATGTATGAAGTAAAGATAAAAATTTGATTTTTATATATATGAATTAGTGATGAAAAGATTATATTTTTATTATAGTAAAGACGATATTTTTTATATAAAGAAAGGCGATGTTTTTATATATAGAAGGGCGGGATTTTTATATTTGAAGCGAAATAAAAATTCGATCTTTATATAAGAAGTAAAAATATAAAAATATAATTTTTCTATAGAAAGAAGCGTTGTAAAATATAGGAAGTAGAAATAAAAATATGATTTTTATTTATTGGAATGAAGCAATAAAAATATAATTTTTATTATGAACAGCGTGGTAAGGACTACATTGGAATTTCAAACAAATCCAAACATTTCAGAAGTTCAGAAATAAAGAATGGCGGAGTGGAACCCCAAGGTGAGAACTTCTCACTTTAAACCTTGTTTTCTAGTTAAAAATATATACTGGGATGCAGACGGTGCTTAGCAGCACCAGACACCCGTCGTCCACAGACCATGGACGACTTGTTTGATTTTGTTGTGTGGTGAAACTTTATTGTGATGTGAAATGAATGGAAATATATTCATGTGTTGAAATAAATTATTTATCGTTAAAAATATAAATTTAACATGATTGTGAATAAATAAATATTCATTTACAAATCGAACGATTTGTTTATGTACACCCATTTGAAGGATATTGATTGGGACGATAAATTTTACACATTGCCCAACTGCACAAATAAAAATCTGTTTTTGTTGATTTGAAACCCCGCACGGGTGTTGGGATGATATTGACACACACTAATCCCAATTGTTTAGTTGTATGTCGATCGATTGGTTGATAGACTGTGTAAATGTTAATTATTTATATTTAATGCTTATGCAGTTGTGTGGTGCACACTGGATGATGGTTAATTATTTAACGTTGCTATTATATACATGTGTTGTATGAAATCCATATAATTAACATTATATAGTAATTGATTGGGCCCCATTCCAATTCGGAAATGAATAAAATATATATTCATGTGTTGAATAAAAGAAAATTCATGTGTTGAATAAAATATATATTCATGTGTTGAATAAAATGAAATTCATGTGTTGAATAAAATATATATTCATGTGTTCAATAAAAGAAAATTCATGTGTTGAATAAAATATATATTCATGTGTTGAATAAAAGAAAATTCATGTGTTGAATTAAATATGTATTCATGTGTTGTATAAAAGAAAAATTCATGTGTTGAATAAAATATATATTTATGTGTTGAATAAAACAAAATTCATGTGTTGAAGAAAATATTCATTTGTTGAATAGAATAACGAAGTTATTGAAATATATAAAGCCGTGTTGATTAGATATGCGCCATTTGGACGCGAACGATATTTATATCGATTATATTCATTTTTATAATGAATATAGAAAAGAAAGTGATTTCAAAGTATAACGTTTTGAAAATATTATCATTTATATATCGATGATATGTAATATTCAATTTTGATTTGAAATTGAATATGAAGTTGAAATCGTTTCGAAAACGAATTTAAAATGATTTATAAAATGCGTTTTAAAAGGAAGTCGACAAAATTTATATTATATATATAATATAATGGCCTGAATAGAACGCGCCGCGCTGTTGCAGTTGGCGAATTTCAACCATTGACTTCGAATGGATATTACGGGAGATCCTACCGTCGGATTCTCCAAAAACTGGAACCGTTAGGTTCGTATCGAAAAGAGCTTTCTAATGAATATTAGAAATTGAAAATCTAACGGTTGGATTTGGAATTATGTCCAAATCAAATTTGGAAAAGGTCGCTGTAAGTGCAGTTCGATGGTCGTTGATGGAAATCAATTGTACGGGCCTTCATAAAATTATTAAAAATTTCAATAATTAGTGTAAAATCATAAGAAATGATTTGGGAAGAAATGGGATGAAAAATTCCAAATTTGAAAAGATAGAAATAGATTTTTATCGAAATGAACTAGTTTTGAACTAGAATTATAATCCCATTTATTTTTAAAATAAATAAAGTGGATTTGAAATGGTTTTGAAAATAACCAGAATTTCCAATATATAGATTGGAAATGGATTTGAATCGAAATTGTCTTCGGAATATTTCGATGTGGGATTTCGTGATTATATAGATATTGTTATGGAAATTTGAAAGATATATTTATATCGTTATTTCCAATACGATATTTATTGGTCGTAGAATTTGATATTGAATATAAGCCGATATATCTTTTATTCAGAGCCTTGTATTTAATATCAAATGGAGTTTGGGTTTGTCGTTAATGGTGTCTTCATTAACACTGTTCTTAAACCCAGTTGAGAAAAAGATTAAATCTTTTTGTTTAGATTTAATGAAGTATACCAATTAAATAATATTTAATTGGAATTGAATTGGAATTGATTTTTGGGTTTATCGTTAACGGTGTTTTAAATAACACTTGTTCTTTAACCCAATAAATAACGGAATATGAATTGGGTTTGTTGTGAACTGTGTTTTAACGACATTCGTTCTTTAACCCGATTTACAGTGAAATGTGATTTGGAATTTATAAATCTTTTGTTATGATTTAAAGGAAATTTTCCAAAGTAAAGTTTTCCAATTTAACAAAATAATCTAGAATGGAATGGAATTCGATTTGGTATTAATATAAGTGAATTTCTGTGGAGGAAGAGTGCTTATATATATGGAATTTAAAAGGCTTGGCCGTTATTCCATTTATATTATTAGTCGGATATGGAAGTTTATATCAATTATATATATTGATATGTTTTCCATGAAAATTCCATTGCTAATGGAATGACATTGGTTCTTTAACCCAGTTTGACAGGTTATGATTTCCCATGTTAAACAATCATTAAATCCTATTTTTGGGAAGATTAAAACCAAGTGGAGTTTTAATGAATCTTTAACTAGATTGAAATGATCGAGAATGGAGTATCACCAGTTTTGTTCCAGGCGATAGTAAGAACTTTATTTAGATTTGAACGTGAAATGGTAATTAGTTTTACCGATAATACCGTGGTGTTAGATATGGAATATTACCAGTTTTGCTCCATGGGATGAATATGTTGGGATTGGGAAATAAAATAAATCATTACATCGGTGTGGTTCACTAATCTCGACTAGTTTGAAATGATATTCAAAGGAAGATTAAAGAATAAATTTTAAAAAAATTATCTTTGATAAAACTAATGGGAACCTTTCCCTAATAATGTGAATATTTGAATAAAAGAATATTCTGAATTGGAATGAGGCGTATGTTGTGTTTGTGTAACACTTGTTTATTATATACGCGAGTTATTCGGAAAGACTGGGTTTATCCCATTCTGAATAACTAATACGATGATAAGTCGAGGATGAAGACAGTGGTCGAAGACCGGAGGTCTTCACATCGTTTGGATAATTACTGATGATCTTGATTGGGCTGTACACCAAAGAGGAGGGAATCAGTTGGTGATCGTCCAGACGTACTTGGCGATCGATGGATATGCGAGGAATAAGGTTCCTCCGGTTTCGTTCAGACCCAGAACGGACTTGTAAATGGATGTGTGTCTGATATCGAATTGCATTCTGTGTGATTGATACCGGTTTCATAGCGTTAATTGCCTGTGTGGCATGCTGAGATGCAAATGATCAAGGCTTCTGTTGAAAAGCAAAGTCTTGTGGTTGATGATCAAAGCACCGCCTGTGTGGCATAGCTTTGTGTAGCGTTAATTCGCGAGCCTCACAGCCCGGTTGTGAACCAAAAATGGGAGAGGACATTAGGGAGGGCATGCGTTTCTTTCTAACTAGGGTGGTTCCATTGACCTACCAGCTCTGAAATTTATATTATTTTCACCTGTGTGGTTGTTGTTGTTGCGAGGCGCCTCGGATATATCGGTGACTATGTGGAGCTGATGGAGTCATAGTACTCATTTACGCCCCAAAGGGCGAGGAAACGCATGTTCAGGGTTTAAGTTTAATCCACATCGGTGGACCGGCCCTGAAGATCAAAGGCTTTCTGCGTGCTTGCCTGAGGGGAGGGCTAGAGGCTCTCGAATAGGTGAGGACTATCTCTTGCCTCGGTTCACAAATGAAAATCCAATTTCCAAATACATGATTTTGCAGTTTTAATTGTAGAACAAGTATGGTGACATGATATATGGTACCCATGCCATCTATGATTGAAATTGTTTTGACACTATATACTTATAGTAATAATAAAAGACGAGATTTAGTGTATCAAGCATTCTTTGGGTATTATAAGGTAAAACCCTATACTTTGGCTTGTGTTGCATTGTGTGATGGGACCTGGGTCTTACAATAGCTTCATTGTTCTTTATTTAGCTTTGCGCTGTTGTTTTATGCATTGGTATTCTTGGGAGGAAACTCGTTCCATGTTATATGGCGTGGTCCCTTGATTTACCTAACTTTAAAATAAAGACTAATAACTGTTTTAGTTCTCACACCAGCCACATGACTGACCTGGAGTTTATTGTTTTAACCTAAACTATGGGTGCCCTCATTTTCGACACGGGCAGCTAGTATTTTTGGTTCTGTAGATTTATATTCACAGGATCCTGGTCTACGGCTGGAATGATATTTGAAAAGCTTTGTATCCGTATATCTCTTTCAGTTGGGTTTTGTATTATTTTCCGCTACTATGTAATGTATTGTAATCTTTGATATTTATCAAATGTATATTATTTGTTTATACTCTGTATATTCTTGTAATCTGATGAAATTGTTGTAATTAACAATGAAATGTTCTTCAGTTTGTGTTCTAATTCGTCTTGTCCTCAATTCAATTCGCGCTTTCCTTACCGGGGAAGTTCGGGTCGTCTCACGTTAGCCCTGTAGTGACAGATATAACCTCGGCACCTCGCTCTCCATCATCCACATAGGTAAAAATATAATAAATGTCTTATACCCATACCATGACACCACCCATAGCTAGAAGGAAACGTCGTGCACTCCATACAATCACGATCCCGTGTTTGACTCATACACAAATTTATGCTATTTAAAGTCGTGCTTTGATCATCAACCACAAGACTATTCTTTTCAACAAAAGCCTTGATCATTTGCATCTCAGCATGCCACACTGACAATTCACATCATGCGGCTGACGTCTATCGATATATAACCTTTAAGCTCGTACATCTCAGAGAAGGGTGTTAAGCAAGAGAATAAATTCTCCACCATCAAACATATATATATTTAATAGAGATCAATCAACACATAATAAAATCCAATGTCAGACGCACATCCATTTACTAGTTCGTTCCAGGTCTAAACGAAACCAGAGGCACATTATTCCTCATCTCATATGTCTAATACAAAAGAGAGGTCCTCGCATATCCGATCGATCTCCAAGTACGTCTTTACGATCACCACTTGTTACCTTGTCTTGGGTGTACAGCCCAATCAAGACATCAGTAATCATCAAAACAATGTGAAGAAGTCCAGTCGTCAACCACCGTCTCCATCATCGACTTATCGTTGAATCAATTATTCAGAATGTGTATAAACTCGACATTTCCGAATTATTCACGTATTTTATAATCCAGTGATATAAAAACATATGCCTCATTCCAATCTAGAATATTCTTTTATTTAAATATTATTTTCCCAATTTAACCCAAGTCAAGGTTTTCCAAACTAGTCGGGATTAGCGCACCTTACCGAAGTAATCATTTGTTTTATTTCCCAATCCCAACCTATTCAACCCATGGAGCGAAAGTGGTAATACTCCATATCTAACACCACGGTGTTATCGGTAAATTTAATTACCATTTCACATTCAAATCTAATTAACGATTTAACTATCGCTTGGAGTAAAACTGGTGGTACTCCATTCTCGATCATTTCCAAAATTTGATAATTTAAATTATCACATTCACATTTCAATCTAATTAAAGATTCGTTAAAACTCCACTTAGTTTTAGTCTTCCCAAAAATCATTATTAATGATTATTTAACTTTGGGAAATCAAACATACCGCATCGACAATTTACACCGTACCATTGATTTCTGCCGATATGTAACCTCTATGCTCGTATATCTCAGAGAAGGGTGTAAAGCAAGAGAATGAGTTCTCCGCCACCAAACAAATATATATTTAGCAAAGATCAACCATACAGTTTGAAATAAAATGTTAGACATGTAATCCTGTCTTTAACTGGTTTAAAGAACCAGTGTCATTTAAAACACAGTTCACGATAAACCCAAAATCACATTCCATTAGTTATGGAATCTTCATGGAAAAAAGATCAATATATGATAGATATCAATTTCCGTATCCGACTAATAATATAAATGGAATAACGACAAAGCCTTTTAAATTCCATATATATTAACAATCTTCCTCCACAGAAGCTCACTTCGATTATTACCAAATCGAATTCCATTCCATTCCAATTTATTTTATTAAATAGGAAAACTTCACTTTGGAAAATTCCATTAAATCTTTATAAATCTAAAGATTTATATATTCCAAATCACATTTCACTGTCAATCGGGTTAAAGAACGAATGTCGCTAAAAACACAGTTCACAATAAACCCAATTCACATTCCATTTTATTCCAACTACTAAATATAACCGAAAACTATAATAATCTTAATTAAAAGATATATTCCTTTCACACAGGGTTTAAGAACAGTGTTATTTAAGACACCATTCACGACAAACCAGAAATCCAATTTGATTTTAAATATAAGTCTCTAACCAAAAATTATATCGGCTTACATTCAATATCAAATTCTGAAACCAACACGTATCGTATGGGGAATAACGATATATATCAATCTTCTAAGTTCCTCCGTAATATCAGTATAGTCAAGGAATCCAATATCGAAATCTCCCTAAGATGATTTCTATCCAAATCCATTCCAATTTATATATTGGAAATTTCTGGTTTTATTAAAATCGTTTATAAATCCAAGTTATTTACTTTAAATTTATTGGATTAATTTTCTAGTTAATAACTTGTTCATTTTGATAAAAATGTATTTTTATCTTTACAAACATAGAATTTTTCATCCCAATTCTTTCCAAATCATTTATTTGATTTTAGACAAATTTTAATTTTTTAAATAATTTTATCAAGGCCCGTACACTTAGTTTCCAATAACGACCACTGAACTGCATCCATAGGGACCTTTTCCAAATTTGATTTGGAAGTATCTCCAATTCCAACCGTTAGATTTCAAATCTCTTATATTCTTTGGAAAGCTCTTTCCGGTAGGAACTCAACGGTTCCGATTTTAGGAGAATCTGACGGTCGGATCTCCTATAATATCAATTCGAAGTCAGTGGTCGAAATTTGCGAATTGTTGCGGCGCAGTGCATTCTATTCAAGCCATTATATATATATATATATATATATATATATATATATATATATATACATACACATACATACATACACACACATATATATTTCCCTTCAAAACGTATTTTATAAATTCATTTTAAAACGATTCCCACTTCCATTTCAATTTTAAATCAAAAATGAATAATCTTTATCATTAATATATAAATGATAATATTTTCAAAATATTAGATGTTGAGATCATTTCTTTTTTCGATATTCATTATAAAAATGAATAAAATCGATATAAATATCGTTCGCGTCGAAATAGCGCATAACTAATCAACACGGCTTCACACATTTCAGTAATTTCGTCTCCATCCAAAATTGGACATCAAATTCACATTTTAATCCTTTACTGAACATTATCTTAAAATATTTGTTATTTTAAAATATTCGTCATTTTAAAATATTTGTTCTTTCTGAATTAGAATCAGACATAGTCAATTACCATATTATGTTATTTATATGGATTTCCTACAACACATGTACACAACAACAATGATACACAATCAATCATCATCTAAAGTGAATTACACAAATGCATAAGCATAAAATATAAATAATTAATGCTTACAACAGTATGTTTACCAATCGATTGACATACAACTAGACCATTGGGATTAGTGTATGTCAAACATCATCCTAATACTCATGTTGGTTTCAACCAACAAATACTGAATATAATTTCCGAATTTGGGCGATGTGTAAAATTTATCGTCCCAATCAATGTCAGCTAAACGGGTGTACATAAAGAAATCGTCCGATTTGTAAATGAATATTTATTTTCTTTTCAAGAGAATTTTATACAACGTATATAAACAATTTATACAATGCATATATAAATAATTTATACAACACATATGTGTACATATTTTATTTACTCCATTTCAATATCACAATCACAATACACAGTACATTCAATTCAAACAAACATCCATAGTTTTTACAATAAATGGTGTCGGGGACTACTAAGCCCCGTTTGCAAACTAGTATACATTTAACTATAAAATAATTTGAGTGAGAAAGGATTCTCACATTGGGATCCACTCCGCCGTTGTTTTCTGATGCTCTGATTTATTGTTCTAGTTCCAGACTTTGCAAACGAGCTTCAATCTCCACGCCGTCTATTTTTCTAGCCTAAGCGCGCCATTCTGGACAATTTTCGCATGTGGACATTTTCCCAAAAATGGTCCATTTCGCCAGAAATTGCTAAAAGACAGTATTTGGACATCAGGCATTGAACGTGTTTTCTGAACAACTCCGCAATCCAAAATCTGACTTCCATATATTGAATCGAAGAAAAAATCATGCTCTTCGATTTTGTTATTCTGGAGTTTTGGCCATAGGGGCTCGGTTTAGAAGATATTGGCTAAAATATTTCAGGGGTGTTTTTGCAAAAATGAAAAATATAAAAATTGGGTTTTTATTGAAGAGGGTGTTCCACAGTGGTCTGAGGTGGCGGAAGAGGTGGCTAGAAGGTCAGGGGGAGGCGAGGCCGTAGGTCCAGTTGTGGGCTAGGGGGTGGTGGCGCGGTTCAGGGGCTAGGGCGTGGGGTTTCGTGCAAATTGAGGAAGTAGAGGCGGAGGAGAAGGAGGAGTGGTGATCGGAGGTAGGTGGCGGCCATTGGCAATCAATGGTGGGGTCTGACGACTGGTGAGGCAGCGAGGTGGTGGATGTGGGGAGACTAGGCGCGGTTTTTTTTCTTTTTATTCGTTGAGTGAGAAAGAGGAAAGGGGGGAGAAAGTTATAATTTAATTAATTTTAAATTTTTTCCAAAAATTTACTTTTTAATTCGAACTCAAAATCGAACCCAACGATTGTCGCCCCTAGCTAAATACCTCCATTCTGAATGCAATAGGATATGTCCTGTAAGCCAATTCGACTGTTTAGATCTATTTCCGTCAAAATTAAAATATAAATTAATTTAATGTTCAAAATTGATTTTAACGTACATTTTAATTTACCGGGGCCACATACCGACTCCAAAAATTCCTGAAAAATAAATCTAGTTATTTTTTGACGATACGGTCCAAACAAAACTAATTTCGTTGAATTTGGAGGCCGTTTGAAAAATGGTCAATTTCCAGTCAATTAAATTCAATTGGAATTACCATACGCGTTTAAATTCACCATGATCACATATTAATTCCAAAAATTATGAAAATTGAAATCTAGCAATAGTTTAAAATTTAGGGTCCAGCAAAAGTGGTTTCATCAAAAACGGAGGTCGTTTGCAAAATAGCTATTTTTAAGGGCTATATATTATATATAAATTCCATAGCGACTATTTCAAATTTTAAACTAGACATAACTTCAATTTGCATTATTAATCTGGATTTTTCATATTTGTAAGAAAGATATAGTTAAACAGATTCCAACATTTCTGTTTTTACTGAAATCCGATTTATTTTGAATGCTATACATTCGTTTGAAATTTAAAAACGAATTTTCAAACTACCGCGCCATTTCAAGCTCGTTTTATAATTAAAATAAATTTATATGTTCTAACTTCGATTAAAATAAATTTTTAGTCGTTATTATTTAAAATAAATCATTTTAGATATTCAAAATCCATCAAAATTGACATAATACAAAGTTTAAATTGGTTCTGAAAATCCGCATTGTTACAATCTACCCCACCTAAAATCTTTTCGTCCTCGAAAAGGAATTGATCTAAAAGTTGTTTAACCAACCAACTCAACTTTCATTCTAGCTTTCATTCTTTAACTTTTCAGTTTCTAAGAATTTTCTAATTTCTCAAAAATTTGGATAACTCCCTAAATTTGACAAAATTTTCGTCATAACCTCCTTTGTACCGGGAGACCTTTAAAACCGCAATTTGCTTCAAAGGCCCTCTTCAATCCAATAGAAAAAGAAAAAGCCAATCGACTCATAAAATCATCAAACCCAAATAAATACTGTAAATATGTACCTATTTGTCGGGCTTACAATTTTATTCCTCTTCTTAGCTTCCATGCTATGACCAGTTTACACATATATATGTACATGTATGGAATTCTAATCAATTTTCAATTCAGTTCAATATTTGCTCGATTTGGCCAAATTTGCCTTTCGTTCTTTTACAAGTCCAACATTTTAATTAGTCAAACTAATTATCATACAACACAACCAGCAATCAATTAGTTGAATAACTTTTCAATCATATACCTTTAATATATTCAAAAATCATATTTTTATTGTCAAATCACAACAAATAACCCTATTTAAGTTTTGGTTCTCACACCAATCAATTGGAAATATATAGATATCCCACTTTCGAAACTCGAACATAAACGCTGATGATGACATGCCATCATCAGAATCATCTCCGAGCGACTAGAGTGTGATTCTATATCTATCCAGTATATTTCAAAATTCGTATATAGGTTTATGATGCGTATATGCAAAATTTCATATACTCGATTCTCCAAATTCGATATAAAATAAATATTCAAACATGTTAATATGGTTTAAAATTTAAAAACTAAATTCATTTTTGTTAATAACCGTAACACCCCGTAATTTTATAACACAAAGATTCACAAATCGAGGAAGAATTAAATTTTAAAATCAAAATCAAGGGAAACGGGTTGCGCCATTGCGTTCGTCTCGAAATTCTACTTGGAAATGAGTCCGAGTTTGCGAGAATCGGAGTACGTATGAGGGAGATATGACCCTCTCAAGTATCAGGAATTTTCAGAATCGAAAACAGCTTGAAATTCGAATTCAAAATTCGAATTCAAACTCAGAAGCAGTCTGGGCGGGAAATTTCCCGCCCAAGCCCAGGTCGACTGGGTAGTCGACCCCCCTGACCAGGTCGACTGCGCAGTCGACCTGGGGGTCGACCTGGTGCCAGAACCCGGTTTTGAACCTGGGTTCATTCTAATGCTTTTAGCCCGATTTTCTGAGCAGATTCATAACCCTAATCGTATATAAACAGCCTCCTAGCCTCCTTCTCTCTACACAATTTCATTATATCCTTATGCAACCTCGGAGAAAATGTATAAATAAATAAAATAATATGTAAAATAAATCAAGACGAGGAAATGCTGCTCAAGACTTTCAAGAGGAGATTCAAAACAAGCTAGGATTCAAGTGAAAATTCAAACGACTTCAACGACTATTTTTCTATGAATCTAATATAATCTCTGTAAATCGGTTACTTTTTAGATTTGAACGTTTTCTCTATTCGTGACATGAAATTAAAGGAATAAAAGAATATGCCAAATCTTTCTGT
Source organism: Allium sativum (assembly GCA_030737875.1). Lineage (NCBI taxonomy): Eukaryota > Viridiplantae > Streptophyta > Magnoliopsida > Asparagales > Amaryllidaceae > Allium > Allium sativum. The sequence continues at coordinate 654,592,848 of CM060918.1, read as the reverse complement.
TCGAATCAGTGCTTATATCCTTGGACCTAATTAAGAACTTTTAAGATTCGTTGACCAATAAGACTGTGACTATGAAACTATGGACCTTAAAACCATATGCCTCTTTGACTATGAACATTGCCTATGAACATTGCCTATGACTGTGACTCGTGACTGTGAGAATTATTTTCCTTTGACTATGAACATCGCCTATGACTGTGATTCATTAACTGTGAGGATTTATTTCCTATGACTATGGATATAAGATTATTATTTTTGCCCATGACACTGTAGTTACAAAACCATGTTGTACCCCAAACTGGCATTATATTGGATCTAGGATTGACTTTCTATTTCTAGTTATCCTTGGTTCTTGATCTTGGGAATTTACCTATTAAGTTTGGTCTACCCATGTTCTTGAACCTATACTATTCAACCCTTTTCATGTCGTAATATTACCAGATCTATATGCCTGTGAATTGTCATCTTATGCTAGTTATTATGTCTATTCTTTCATGGCATTTTGGTTCATTCCCTTTTATCCACGAATCTAGATTTATTTATAATCTAGGTTGAATCACGATTTTATGAACGATGGGAATACGTTTTGGGAAAAAACAAGAAATTGCTAAACATGGAAATTGGCATAATTTGGGAACATGCATTATAGCATGACTATTAAGATGAAAATTAGAATAACAATTCTAGTTTTGACATGAACTAAAATTAGAATATTAAATCAGAATTGGGTGGCTAAATTAGGCATGACAAGTATATTAGCATAATTGTGAATAATTAACATACATTGGGCGTAAATGGTAATTGGTTAAATGGGCCACAAAGTAGGTAGTTGGTATGCAAATTAAATTTTGGGCATAAACAGTGAACTAGAATATGAAATCTAGTTTGGCATAAACTGTAAACTAGAATATAAAATCTAGTTTTTGGCATGAACTGTAAATGACGATGTTGGATCTAAATTGCTATAAACTGTAAGATAGGCAAATCAAGATTTGGGCCTAGAATATAAGTCCATTAGTGGGCAGGGCAAATGTATATGGTATAGGGCAAATTTATTTATAAAGTGAAAATGGACTTTGAGGATAAATGGTTAAACTTTGAGGATAAATTGTTAACAATTTATATATATACAAAAGAAAGGTTTATTAATGACATCTCTTTTAATAATACCTACACCAGAAAGTTCTAGGGTGACAGAGAGGATAGTGTCTAGGCTTGGGTTAGGAAAATACAAGTTTCCTGCTCTCCCTGGCTATCCCTAACTGATCCGACTGACGGGATGGTTACTTTCAAAACCTGATTTGAGAATTAATCAAAACCCTTTGAATTTAGAAAACACTAATATGCCTAACCCGAGGTTAGACTGAGTTGCGATGTAAACCTGCCCAGAACCAACCGGCACATCCAGTAATCGCAACAATATATGTCTAATGTGAGTGGTTGCGGCTTTAATTTATTTAGTTAAATCTAGAACAAGAATGTTAAGGTTAAGTTAACTAAGACACTTAAACAATTCAACATGATAACCAAACCGATGGGTGGGGTTAGGTTCATACAGACACTTAACACAGTTAAGCTAGAATGGGAGGGTTAAGTCCATAGGGACACTTAACCAAACTTAATATCGTAACAAGACAAGATTTGTAGGGGTTAAGTAACTAAGAAAACACTTATCCAAATTAACATGTTAACTAGACTAGAAGGTGGGGTTAAGTAAAGTTAATACACTTAGCCAAATTAACTTGTTAACTAGACTAGAGGTTGGGGTTAAGTAAAATTTAACACACTTAGCCAATTTGATATGTTAGCTGGACTAGACCGTAGGGTTTAGTAAACTTGAACACTTAACCATCAAATTGTGATAAATGAATTGGGTTAAGTCTAAAACATGAAGGGATAATACTTAACCATTAATAAAACGTTAGTTAAAACAGATAGGCAAGGTTAAGTTAAAAAGGAACACTTAACCAATACAAGATGAATGAGTAGGGTTAAGTAAATAATTAACCAATATAACTTGATGCTGGTAGGGTTAAGTCAACATGAATTACTAGTAACACTTAACCAGTTTAACCGGATAAGTGAAGAGGGTTAAGTTAGCCTAAATTGACTAATGACAATTAACCAATCCAACATGACGAGAAAGAGAACTAATTAGTAAACCATAGTTAAAAGAGGCTAAGTGGTAAATCTTAGTTGAAAAAACTAAGTAGTAATTCTTAGTATAACACGAGAAGGAGCGAACGTCCGTCTAATTTTAATGAAGGCTCCAACGAATTTGGTTACGAAGCCCGAGACTTCGAGGGGACGTAAGGGTGCTCTTGGTATCCCTCTGTGAGGCTGCAGATGATCCTCCTGGGCTCACAGAGGTTAAGGTCTGCGTTAGAAGAGCCAAGGGTATGCCTTGGTTGCAAAATATGGCAACCTAAAGACTAGGATGGACCAGCGTGATTCGGCGAGAAAACGGTAGCCCTGTGATAGCAATTCGTCGTCTACCATCCATCCTCAGTCAATCAAGATACGTGAAGCGGGAAGGCGGAGAACTCCTACGGACCATATACTTGCTATCTAGTTATGGTTGCGGTCGTGGATGGCCATAGATTAGTGGGGCATAGGGGGACTGCGTATAGTTCACATTTTTCAAGGTGTGCCTTTCATTAGTTGAGGGAGGGGTCAAGTGGGACCATAACCACTGGAATAAAAATAGACCTTAGCATCTGCATCGACAGATATCTGAAAGCTCCCGACCGAGTTCTGTGTTTCTTGATCTGCCCTGCCATAGGACTCGGGCCGCACATTACAGGACACGTGCATCTAGATAAGCGATAACGATTCGCGATACATGCGTGGGGAAGTCTAGGAACATATACGACTCTAGGTAGTGTGTCTTAGACCAGGGGGCATCGTTCGACAGGTAGCATAATCCCTAGTTGGACTAGGTGGCATAAACCCTGAATCCGAGAAGCGTTTAGCAGATAGCATAAACTCTAGTTGAGTCTAGAAAGCACTTGATAGAAAACCCTAGATTAGATCTAGGTAATAAATAATAAATGAATGCCTAAAGGCAATGGAAACTACAGGTATTGGGATCACGTTATCGTTACTAGTTGGGAGACTAGTTAGGTGGTGCAGTGATATAGAAACCAGTATAACAAGGAAATAGCGAAGCGGCGAAAGTATTAGAGCATATCCAGTTTATCTTATCTTAGCATATCTTGTGTTAATCTTGTCTAATCTTGCTGACCCTATCATCATGGTGTTATCTTGTATTCAGTTAATTCATGTCGTTTTGTTTTTCCATGTTCACATGCTAGAAGTAACTAAACTTACTCAGGCTTTATGTCTGACTCTGTTTTTCTTTTGTCTTCTTTTCTTTCGTTTCCCCCCTCCCACGTAGTAAATAAGGGAATAGTATAGCTTAGGTTAAGTTGATCTGTCACTCTTTCCCAGCTTGAAGATTTGTCGAAGTTTTGCTTGGATTCTCTTTTCAGATGCTATGGCTGGCTCTTGCTACATTGGGGAATATAAATGTTGTCTTATGCTTCTTTATTTTGTAGGACAAATGATACTCTGATATTGTAAAGAAATCGTTGTAAAACTATTTTATCAATAAAGCAAAGTTTTATTTTCCGTTGTTTTAACTTTTGTATGTCTTGTAATTCATCTGCATCTTTTACCTTAAAATGCTCCACAGAACTTAGTGCATTCCCTTTGTAAGTGACACTAACGGATGTGGGGTGTTACACGTGGTATTAGAGATGAAGGTTACCAGATCAGATAAAGGATTTGAAAAATTATTTTCAAAACGGTTTTAAAAGAAGCATCTTCAAGAGAAAAGATTTGTTTTAAAGGAATATTCCCCAAAGCCATACGCACTATCTTCTCTTCCTCTGTTTGAATTCTTGTCTCCTTCTTTCTTGAGTCTCTAGGGCTCCTGGCTTTCTGGGAGGTAACCTCATCGATGGGCGAAGTCGTGGCTGGCTTCCATCCATAGCCGTAGTTGTTTCACCTACGGCCAGTTTTCTTTCAAGCTTATAGGGTTTTCTGTACGATGGTAGCAGCTTTCGAGAGATTTGTCAACATGACTACACACGGAAGAGGATGAGGAATTCATGGATGTAGATTTTGCTCACAAAGGAGGAAGGAATTATAAAACTTAAGACATGAGTAAGTATCTTTACTATGGTTTAATAGGGCATGTAATTAAGGGCAAAGGACAAGATTTTCAGAAGGGCCAGTACCTACTTTCGCCACCAAGCGTACCTAGGAGAAAGGTAGTAAAGTTCTGTTGGAAGAGTTTAGTTTTGTTGTTCGTACTCTTTCCTTTGGTTTTAGCGCTTCACATTTGTTCATATCCACTTCCATAGTTGAGTCTCTGCACCATAGTACTTGTATAGTAGAAAGATCCCACTAGAGTCTCAAATCCAATTGGTGGTTCGACCAGTTTATTTTCGGTTAGTAGGGATTTGAGAATAGCTATCGAGTTTGCTTGTATCATCTCACATAGATCGTCTAAATTCGGAGGAGATATTCCTTGGGTGATTGTCTGATATTGGTTTAGGCCTTTGGGGCTTGTACTTGAGGAATGTCGAGTTCGACTAGAATGGTTTGCGTGAGAGATGAATAGTTGTGGCAGGCACTCTAAAAAGCACGTAGTGACCTTTCGACCCCTATAGTTATGGCATGGTGTATAAGAGGGAGACCTCTAATCATCTTAGTACATACACTTGGTATGGTGATTGACATCTGTTTATTTTGGAAATGGAGGTCAGAAACTTCACAATCTTGAAGATAAATTAGTTAAGATACAGTGGAGTAAAGCTCACGAAGGCTAGATACTAGCATCATACCCTTTTCCTTAAGGGTGCATCCTTGATTTCTTTTTTTTGTAGGAGCTTTACGCATAATTGTTTCTCTCTTTCCAAAGTATATCCTCTAGCTCATATCTTCTATCCATAGTTAGAAACTCTTTTGGATGTAAACATGTATTTGAAACATGTTATGGTTGATGGTTGCGAGTGGTTGCTAAGGGTTGCTCGTGAATGCATATACATACGTATTAGGCACTAGATCAGTTCGGACGCTTTCATATTGCATTTACAGATATGTATTTGTTTGTAAGTTGAACTTGATATGTTATCATATGGATGTTGCATATGGATGAATGGCTATGCACACATGTAGTATTTACATAACTAAGGGTGCTTGCATACATGATTGGACGCATGGCACTGACATGATTCGCATTAAGGAGGTCAACTGAATCAGTAGACCGCCTGATTTTGTATTAGATAAAGGCATATACACACACTATGAATATGAACATGAAAACATTAGAAATCCTTTTAAGGACAATGAATGCCTATGATTGAATGGTTGATTAGATGGATGATGGGTTGGTAGGACACATTCTTCCTAACTTAAAGATTTCGGGGACGAAATCCTTTTAAGAGTGGGAGAATGTAACACCCCGTAATTTTATAACACTAAGATTCACAAATCAAGGCAGAATTAAATTTTAAAATCAAAATCAAGGGAAATAGGTTGCGCCATTGCGTTCGTCTCGAAATTCTTCTTGGAAACGAGTCCGAGTTTGCGAGAATCGGAGTCCGTATAAGGGAGATATGACCCTACGAAGTTTCAGGAATTTTCAGAATCGAAAACAGCTCGAAATTCGAATTAAAAATTCGAATTCAAACCCAGAAGCAGGCTGGGCGGGAAATTTCCCTCCCAAGCCCAAGTCGACAGGGGAGTCGACTGGGTAGTCGACCCCCCCCCCCCCAAGACCAGGTCGACTGCGCAGTCGACCTGGGGGTCGACCAGGTGCCAGAACCTTGTTTTGAACCTGGGTTCATTCTGATGCTTTTAGCCCGATTTTCTGACCAGATTCATAACCCTAATCCTGTATAAACAGCCTCCTAGCCTCCTTCTCTCTACACCATTTCATTCTATCCTTATGCTGCCTCTGAGAAAATGTATAAATAAATAAAATAATACGTAAAATAAATCAAGACGAGGAAATGCTGCTCAAGACTTTCAAGAGGAGATTCAAAACAAGCTAGGATTCAAGTGAAGATTCAAACGACTTCAACGACTGTTTTTCTATGAATCTAATATACTCTCTGTAAGTCGGTTACATTTTAGATTTGAACGTTTTCTCTATTCATGACATGAAATTAAAGGATTAAAAGAATATGCCAAATCTTTCTGTTCGAATCATTGCTTATATCCTTGGACCTAATTAAGAAGTGTTATGATTCGATTACCAATAAGACTGTGACTATGAAATTATGGACCATAAAACCATATGCCTCTTTTACTATGAACATTGCCTATGACTGTGACTCATGACTGTGAGAATTATTTTCCTTTGACTATGAACATCGCCTATGACTGTGATTCATTAACTATGAGGATTTATTGCCTATGACTATGGATCTAAGGTTATTATTTATGCCCATGACACTATAGTTACAAAACCATGTTGTACCCCAAACTTGCATTATATTGGATCTAGGCTTGACTTTCTATTTCTAGTTATCCTTGTATCTTGATCTTGGGAATTTACCTATTAAGTTCGGTCTATCCACGTTCTTGAACCTGTACTATTCAACCCTTTTCATGTCGTAATATTACCAGATCTATATGCCTATGAATTAACATCTTATGCCAGTTATTATGTCTACTCTTTAATGGCATTTTGGTTCATTCCCTTTTATCCATGAATCTAGATTTATTTATAATCTAGGTTGAATCACGATTTTACAAACGATGGGAATACATTTTGGGAAAAAACAAGAAATCGACTAAACTTGGAAATTGGCATAATTTGGGAACATGCATTATAGCATGACTATTAAGATGAAAATTAGAATAACAAGTCTAGTATTGACATGAACTGAAATTAGAATATTAAATCAGAATTGGGTGGCTAAATTAGGCATGATAATTATATTAGCATAATTGTGAATAATTTACATACATTGGGCGTAAATGGTAAATGGTTAAATGGGCCACAAAGTAGGTAGTTGGTATGCAAATTATGTTTTGGGCATAAACAGTGAACTAGAATATGAAATCTAGTTTGGCATAAACTGTAAACTAGAATATAAAATCTAGTTTTTAGCATGAACTGTAAATGAGGATGTTTGATCTAAATTGCTATAAACTGTAAGATAGGCAAATCAAGATTTGGGCCTAGAATATAAGTCCATTAGTGGGCATGGAAAATGCATATGGTATAGGCCAAATTTATTTATAAAGGGAAAGTGGACTTTGAGGATAAATGGTTAAACTTTGAGAATAAATTGTTAACAATTTATATATATACAAAAGAAAGGTTTATTAATGACATCTCTTTTAATAATACATAGACCAGAAAGTTCTGGGGTGACAAAGAGGATATTGTCTGGGCTTGGGTTTGGAAAATACAAGTTTCCTGCTCTCCCTGGCTATCCCTAACTGATCCGACGGACGGGATGGTTACTTTCAAAACCAGATTTGAAAATTAATCAAAACCCTTTGAACTTAGAAAACACGAATATGCCTAACCCAAGGTTAGACTGAGTTGCGATGTAAACCTGCCCGGAACCAACCGGCACATCCAGTAGTCGCAACAATATATGTCTAATGTGAGTGGTCGCGGCTTTAATTTATTTAGTTAAATCTAGAACAAGAATGGTAGGGTTAATTTAACTAAGACACTTAAACAATTCAACATGATAACCAAACCAATGGGTGGGGTTAGGTTCATACAGACACTTAACACAGTTAAGCTAGAATGGGAGGGTTAAGTCCATAGGGACACTTAACCAAACTTAACATCGTAACAAGACAAGATTTTTAGGGGTTAAGTAACTAAGAAAACACTTATCCAAATTAACATGTTAACTACACTAGAAGGTGGGGTTAAGTAAAGTTAATACACTTAGCCAAATTAACATGTTAACTAGACTAGAGGTTGGGGTTAAGTAAAATTTAACACATTTAGCCAATTTGATATGTTAGCTGGACAAGACCGTAGGGTTAAGTAAACTTGAACACTTAACCATCATATTGTGATAAATGAACAGGGTTTAGTCTAAAACATGAAGGGATAATACTTAACCATTAATAAAACGTTAGTTAAAACAGTTGGGCAAGGTTAAGTTAAAAAGGAACACTTAACCAATACAAGATGAATGGGTAGGGTTAAGTAAACACTTAACCAATATAACTTGATGCTGGTAGTGTTAAGTCAACGAGAATTACTAGTAACACTTAACCAGTTTAACCGGATTAGTGAAGAGGGTTAAGTTAGCCTAAATTGACTAATGACACTTAACCAATCCAAGTTGACGAGAAAGAGAACTAAGTAGTAAACCATAGTTAAAAGAAGCTAAGTGGTAAATCTTAGTTAACAAAACTAAGTAGTAATTCTTAGTATAACACGAGAAGGAGCGAACGTCCATCTAATTTTAGTGTAGGCTCCAACGATTTGGGTTACGAAGCCCGAGGCTTCGAGGGGACGTAAGGGTACTCTTGGTATCCCTCTGTGAGGCTGCAGATGATCCTCATGGGCTCACAGAGGTTAAGGTCTGCGTTAGAAGAGCCAAGGGTATGCCTTGGTTGCAAAATATGGCAACCTAAAGACTAAGATGGACCAGCGTGATTCGGCGAGAAAACGGTAGCCCTGTGATAGCAACTCGTCGTCTACCATCCATCTTCAGTCAATCGAGTTACGTGAAGCGGGACGGCGGACAACCCCTACGGACGATATACTTGCTATCTAGTTATGGTTGAGGTTGTGGATGGCCATAGGTTAGTGGGGGCATAGGGGGCCTGCGTATAGTTCTCATTTTTCAAGGTGTGCCTTTCATTAGTTGAGGGAGGGGTCAAGTGGGACCATATCCACTGGAATAATAACTGACCTTAGCATCTGCATCTACAGATATCTGAAAGCTCCCGACCGAGTTCTGTGTTTCTTGATCTGCCCTGCCACAGGACTCGGGCCGCACATTACAGGATACTTGCATCTAGACAAGCGATAACGATTCGCGATACATGCGTGGGGAGGTCTAGGAACATATACCACTCTAGGTAGTGTGTCATAGACTAGGGGGCATCGTTCGACAGGTAGCATAATCCCTAGTTGGACTATGTGGCATAAACCCTGAATCCGAGAAGCGTTTAGCAGATAGCGTAAACTCTAGTTGAATCTAGAAAGCACTTGATAGAAAACCCTAGATTAGATTTAGGTAATAAATAATAAATGTATGCCTGAAGGCAACAGAAACTACAGGGATTGGGATCACGTTATCGTTACTAGTTGGGACACTAGTTAGGTGGTGCAGAGATATAGAAACCAGTATAACAAGGAAATAGCGAAGCAGTGAAAGTATTAGATCATATCCAGTTTATCTTATCTTAGCATATCTTGTGTTAATCTTGTCTAATCTTGCTGACCCTATCATCATGGTGTTATCTTGTATTCAGTTAATTCATGTCGTTTTGTTTTTCCATGTTCCCATGCTAGAAGTAACTGAACTTACTCAGGCTTTATGTCTGACTCTGTTTTTCTTTCGTCTTCTTTTCTTCCATTCCCCCCCCCCCCCCGGTAGTAAAGGATGGAATAGTATAGCTCAGGTTAAGTTGAACTGTCAATCTTTCCCAGCTTAAAGATTTGTCGAAGTTTTGCTTCGATTCTCTTTTCAGATGCTATGGCTGGCTCTTGCTACATTGGGGAATATAAATGATGTTTTATGCTTCTTTATTTTGTAGGACAGATGATAGTCTGATATTGAAATTGTACAAACTATTTTATCAATAAAGCAAAGTTTTATTTTCTGCTGTTTTAACTTTTGTCTGTCTTGTAATTCATCTTCATCTTTTACCTCAAAATGCTCCACAGAACTTAGTGCATTCCCTTTGTGAGTGACACTAACGGATGTGGGGTGTTACAATAACACTCTTTGAACTCATTCTAGGGTACTACTGATCCAATCTCTAACGAGTTATTCTTAAAGGATATTACTAATCAAATCTCTGATAAATTCTTTCATTCAGTTCTAATGTGTCTTGTTCTCGAGATCTGTAAACCAAAGCACTGATACCAAAATATAACGATCTAAAATCCCCCAATCTCCGAAGAGACCGAAAAGGACAGATTGAGTTGAGAACATGACAAATCAGAAAACAAAAAATAGAACATTTCATTGCTTATTACAACAATTACATCATAGTACAAGAATATAACAGAGTATGAATAAATAATATGTATCAGAAAAATATCAGAGATTTAAATTACATTAGCAGAAGAAAAATAAAACATAACACAACTGAAAGAAATACACGGATACAAAGCTTTCCGAATATAGCTCCAGTTGCAAATCTAGGATCGAAGAAACGAAATATCTGCAAAAATCCAACTACCAGCTGCCCATATGGAAAATCGGGGCACCCCGAGTTTAGGTTAAAACAATAAACTCCAGGCCAGTCATGGGACTGGTGTGAGAACTAAATCAGTTATTTAAAACTTTACTTTAAAAATAAAGTAAATCAAGGGACCATGCCGTATAACACGGAATGGGGTTTCTCCCAAGAATACCAGTGCATAAAACAAACAGTGTAATGCTTTTTGGGAAAATGAAGCTATTATAAGACTCAGGTCCCATCACACAATGCAACGCAAGCCGGAAGATAGAGTTTTCCCTTATAATAGCCAAATATGCTTCGTACGTTCAAAACAAATCATTTTGATATTATTATAAGTGTATAGTGTCAAAATCAATTCAAATATAAATGTATCAAACATAGATGTCATGAGTACCATATATTATGTCGCCATACTAGTTCTATAGTTAAAACCGAAATGTCATGTATTGGAAATTGGATTCCATCTTTGATTCAAGGCCAGTTATGGCTCCTCACCGATTCGAGATACTCTAGCAAATGCCTCTGGGCTCGGACGCTAGCGAGCTCTTGGTTCTTCAGGGCCGGTCTTCCCTTACTTTTGAGGATTAATTATTTCTAAACACACGTTTCCTTGTCCTATCAGATCTATCCATCAGCCCCATAGTGACCGATATAACCGAGGCGTCTAGCTATCCATCATCCACATGCGTAAAAATATAATAAATATCTAGGCTCCATACCATGACACCAGCGATAGCTAGAAAGAAACGTCGTGCACTCCCTGCAGTCATGATCCTATTTTTTACTCATACCGATGTGTGAGGCTCGGGAATTAATGCTATACACGAAGCTATGTTATTAAAAGCCGTGATTTGATCATAAACCAAAAAACTTTGCTTTTCAACAAAAACATTGATCATTTGCATCTCAGCATGCCACATTGACAATTCACACCATGCAACTGGTGTCTATCGATATATAACCTCTAAGCTCGTACATCTCCGAGAAGGGCGTTAAGCAAGAGAATAAATTATCCGCCACCAAACATATATATATATATATATATATATATTAATAGAGATCAATCAACACAGAATAAAATCCAATGTCAGACACACATCCATTTTATATTTTGTTCCGTTTCTGAACGAAACCGGAGGCACCGTATTCCTTATCCCATATGTTCAATACAGGAGAGAGGTCCTCACATATCCATTCGATTTCAAAGTACGTCTGAATGATCACCACTTATTACCTTGTCCTGGGTGTATAGCCCAATCAAGACATCAGTAATCATCCAAACGATGTGAAGAACTCCAGTCTTCAACCACCATCTTCATCGTCGACTTATCGTCGAATCAATTTTTCAGATTGGGTATAAACCTGGCCTTTCCGAATAATTCATTTATTTTATAATCAAGTGCTATAAAAATATAACATACGCCTCATTCCAATCCAGAATATTCTTTTATTTAAATATTCTTTTCACAATTTAACCCATGTTAAGGTTTTCCAAACTAGTCGGTATTAGCGCACCTTACTGAAGTAATCAATTGTTTTATTTCCCAATCCTAACCTATTCATCCCATGGACCAAAACTAGTAATACTCCATATCTAAAACCCCGGTGTTATAGGTAAATTAAATTACCATTTCACACTCAAATCTAATTAAAGATTTAACTATCGCCTGGAGTAAAACTGGTGGCACTCCATTCTCGATCATTTCCCAAATTTGATAATTTAAATTATCACATTCACATTTCAATATATTTAAAGATTCATTAAAACCCCACTTAGTTTTAATTTTCCAAAAAATCATTATTAATGATTATTTGACTTTGGGAAATCAAACATGCCGCATCGACAATCTACACTGTACCATTGATTTCTGCCGATATGTAACTTCTAAGCTCGTATATCTCAGAGAAGGTTGTTAAGCAAGAGAATGAGATCTCCGCCACCAAACAGATATATATTTAGCAAAGATCAACCATACAGTTTGAAAAACAATGTTAGACATGTAATCCTGTCTTTAATTGGGTTAAAGAACCAGTGTCATTTAAAACACAGTTCACGATAAAACCAAAATCACATTCCATTAATTATGGAATCTTCATGGAAAAAAGATCAATATATGATCGATATCAATTTCCCTATCTGACTAATAATATAAATGGAATAACGACAAAGCCTTTTAAATTCCTTATATATTAACAGTCTTCCTCCACAGAAGCTCACTTCGATTATTACCAAGTCGAATTTCATTCCATTCCAATTTATTTTATTAAATACTAAAACTTCACTTTGGAAAATTCCATTAAATCATAATAAAAGATTTATATATTCCAAATCACATTTCACTGTCAACCGGGTTAAAGAACGAATGTCGCTAAAAACACAGTTCACAATAAACCCAATTCACATTCCATTTTATTCCAATTACTAAATATAACTGGAAACTATAATAATCTTAATTAAAAGATATATTCTTTTCAAACAGGGTTTAAGAACAGTGTTGTTTAAGACACCATTCACGAAAAACCCAAAATCCAACTTGATATTAAATATAAGTCTCTAAAAAAAAATTATATCGGTTTACATTCAATATCAAATTCTGAAACCAACACATATCGTATGGGGAATAACAATATATATCTATCTTCCAAATTCCTCCATAATATTAGTATAGTCATAGAATCCAATATCGAAATCTCCCGAAGATGACTTCTATCCAAATCCATTCCAATTTATATATTGGAAATTTCTGGTTTTATTAAAACCGTTTATAAATCCAATTTATTTATTTTAAAATTATTGGATTATTTTTCTAGTTAATAACTAGTTCATTTTGATAAAAATATATTTTTATCTTTAAGAACATAGAATTTTTCATCCAAATTCTTTCCAAATAATTAATTTGATTTTAGACAAATTTTAAATTTTTTAAATAATTTTATCAAGGCCCGTACACTTAGTTTCTAATAACGACCACCGAACTGCATCCATAGGGACCTTTTCCAAATTTGATTTGGAAGTATCTCCAAATCCAACCGTTAGATTTCAAATCTCTTATATTATTTGGAAAGCTCTTTCCGGTACGAACTCAACGATTCCGATTTTAGGAGAATTCAACGGTCGGATCTCCCATAATATCAATTCGAAGTCAATGGTCGAAATTCGGGAACTGTTGCGGTGTGCGCATTCTATTCAAGCCATTATATATATATATATATATACATATATACATATATATGTATATATATATATATACACACACAAACATATATATGTCCCTTCAAAATGTATTTTATAAATTCATTTTAAAACGCTTCCCACTTCCATTTCAATTTTAAATCAAAAATGAATAATCTTTATCATTAATATATAAATGATAACATTTTCAAAATATCAGATGTTGAAATCATTTCTTTTTTCGATATTCATTATAAAAACGAATAAAATCGATATAAGTATCGTTCGCGTCGAAATAGCGCATAACTAATCAAAACGGCTTCACACATATGAATAATTTCGTGTCCATCCAAAATTGGATATCAAATTCACATTTTAATCCTTTACTAAACATTATCTTAAAATATTTGTTATTTTAAAATATTCGTCATTTGAAAATATTCGTTCTTTCTAAATTGGAATCAGACATAGTCAATTACCATATAATGTTATTTATATGGATTTCATACAACACATGTACACAACAACAATGATACACAATCAATCGTCATCCAAAGTGCATTACACAACTGCATAAGCATAAAATATAAATAAGTAGTGCTTACAATAGTCTGTTAACCAATCGACTGACATACAACTAGACAATTGGGATTAGTGTACGTCAAATATCATCATAATGCTCATGTGGGGTTTCAACCAAAAAATACTGAATATAATTTGTGAATTTGGGCGATATGTAAAATTTATTGTCCCAATCAATGCCAGCTAAATGGGTGTACATAAAGAAATTGTCCGATTTGTAAGTGAATATTTATTTTCTTTTCAAGAGAATTTTATACAACATATATAAACAATTTATATAATGCATATATAAATAATTTATACAACACATATTAATACATATTTTATTTACTCCATTTCAATATCACAATCACAATACACAGTACATTCAATTCAAACAAACATCCATGGTTTTGACAATAAATGGTGTCGGGGACTACTAAGCCCCGTCTGCAAACTAGTATACATTTAACTGTAAAATAATTTGAGTGAGAAAGGATTCTCACATTGGGATCCACTCCGCCGTTGTTTTCTGACGCTCTGATTTGTTGTTCTAGTTCTAGACTTTGCAAACGAGCTCCAATCTCCACGCCGTCTTTTTTTCTAGCTTAAGAGCGCCATTCTGGACAACTTTCGCATGTGGACTTTTTCCCAAAAATGGTCCATTTTGCCAGAAATTGCTAAAAGACGGTATTTCGACAGTAGACTTTGAACGTGTTTTCTGAACAACTCCGCAATCCAAAATCTGACTTCTATATACTGAAATCGAAGAAAAAATCATGCTCTTTGATTTTGGTATTCTGGAGTTTTGGCCATGGGGGCTCGGTTTGGAAGATATTGGATAAAAAATTTCAGGGGTGTTTTTGCAACACTGAAAAATATAAGAATTGGGTTTTTACTGAAGAGGGGGGTCCACAGTGGTCTGAGGTGGTGGAGGAAGTGGCTAGAAAGTCAGGGGGAGGCGCGACCATCGGTCTAGTGGTGGGCTAGGAGGTGGTGATGTGGTTCAAGGGCTAGGGCGTGAGGTTTCGTGCAAATTGAGGAAGTAGAGGCGGAGGAGAAGGAGGGGTGATCGGAGGTAGGTGGCAGCCGTTGGCGATCAATGGCGGGGTCCGACGACTGGGAAGGGGGCGCGGTGGTGGATGTGGGGCGACTAGGTGCGGTTTTTTTTATTTTTATTCGTCGACTGAGAAAGAGGTAAGGGGGGAGAAAGTATATATATAATTAAATTTAATTTAATTTTTTTCAAAAAAATTAATTTTTATTTGAACTCAAAATCGAACCCAACGATTGTCGCCCCTAGCTAATTACCTCCATTCTAAATGCAATGAGATATGCCCCGTAAGCCAATTCGACTGTTTCGATCTGTTTCTTTAATACTCGGTATTTTAATAACATGTAAAAATCATAAATGAAGGCAGAATTAATTTTTAAAACAGGAATCAAGGGAAATGGGTTACGCCATTGCGTTCATCTCGAAATTCTTCTTGGAAACAAGTCCGAGTTTTCGAGAAACGCCGTATGAGGGAGATATGACCCTTCGAAGTTTCAAGGATTTTCGAAATAGAAAAACAGCTCGAATTCGAATCGAAATTCGAATTCGAACCCCAGCGCAGAATGGGCAGGAATTTTCCCGCCCAGGACCAGGTCGACCTGGGGGTCGACACTATGGTCGACCTCCTAAGGACCAGGTCGACCCTATGGTCGACCTGGGGGTCGACCTGGTCCTGAAACCCAGTTTTGAGCCTGGGTTCATTCTAATGTTTCTGGTCTTGTTTTCAGTCTAGATTCGTCCTCCTAATCCTATATAAACAACACCCTAGCCCCATTCTCTTCACACCATTCTTCTCTAACCTTATGCTGCAAAAATTCTTGATGGACATGGCTTCTTCTCCTTCTTCTTCTTCAAAAATAAATTAAAATAAAACATGAAGGCTATTTCTTGAAGACTACGGCTATGAATTGCAAATTGGTGATTTTCAACTACAATCAAATTGAGATTCAATGATTCAACGACTGATTTGTAGAATCAACTTCTACACTTTAAATTTCTTAGTCCATGATCTGTAAGTTCTAGTTACTTTGAGATTTAAACTTATTAATTGTAATTTGGACATGAGATAAAGTGAAATTGGACTTAAGTATGATAATCGGTTCACATCTATTCTAGTTTCCATTTTGGATCTTGACATTTAGGAATATTGCTATCTAATCAGTTTGGACCTATTCATGTTGTAAATCAAACTCTTTCATGTCTATAACATTATCATGCCTGTGATGTTGAATCAGTCTATTATTTGCAAGTTTGGGACTATCACCTTATGCCATGACTATCACCTTATTATGCTAGGTTTGAAATCCTATTATTTTTTATATGCCAGTGATGTTGTAACCAATCATCTCAAGTTATATCATGCTAGTCTTATAATCGCTTTTATCACTTTATGCTCGTCCTTTTTGCCTATCATAGTTTTGATGTTATTCCCTTTATTTCTGGATTTGAATTTACTTGTAATTTAGATCGATTCACGTTTACACGCGATGGGAATATGATTGCGTAGATTAAGAAAAACATGAATTGGTTATGAACATGAATCTTGAACTTGATAATAGGCATAGGTTGAAACTTGACATGAAACTTGACATGGAACTTGCCATGAAACTTGACACGAATTTGACATGAAATTTGAACATGGACATGACACTAGAATGAACTTGAAAATGGCCAACTCGAGATTAGGTTGAGTTTGCGGTATAGTTCTGCCCGGAACCGCCCGGCAAATCCAGTGACTGCAAACAATAGGATCCAATGTGGGTAGTTGGTCATATCGCGCTTGAAACCCGAGGTCAGACTGAGTTAATGTGTAAATCTGCATGGAATCACCCGGCTTATCCAATGACCACAACAACAGGTCTGATGTGAGAGGTTGGGGTGCATTAATGAACTAATGCCACATCATAGGGTAAAGTCATGAACATGAAAGACAAAACTTAACCAACTTGACACATGATTAGTGGGGTTAAGTCATGAACATGAAAGACAACACTTAACCAACTTAACATGCTAGACTGATGGGGTTAAGTCACGAATTCAAATGACAACACTTAACCTGTTGGACGGAAACCCTAGTTACGCGGCCCATTTCACCAGTAACCCACTAGATGTATCATGGTACCATGGAACTAGGCAGGGTGGGGCATGATTACTGGCCTGATTGTAAGCGACCAGAATGACGGCTGAGTTGGTGCGCCAGTGTAGGTTCAGGCGGACTATGGTCGTGCACGTAGTCCGGAGTTGAAAAAGCAGGCATTAGGCGTCAATAGGTTTACACTGTGCATGCTTGATTTGTGTCGGTGGTTGGCACTCTAGGGTTTGATACACCCTATAGTGGACCTAGCACAGGTGACTACATTCGTGATAGGGTCGTATGACACAGACACATGACGAGCTAGAACTTGTAGGGAGCCGATCGATTAGTGGATCATTCCGTTGGACCTAGTAATGGGTCATTTCATGATATTGGACCAAGGGATCATTTCATGGTTTATATACGACATGGGTTTAGGATACTAGTACAGTTGGTGCAGTGAATCTTGAACATGCGATGCTATACTTGATTTATACTTGAATTATCCTGCTATCTTAGTCTATCTTGCCCATCTTGACAGCATCTTTATGTTTACTTTCAGTTTATACATGTCATGTTACCTTTACCTGTTTTTATGCTGAAAGTCACTAGGACTTACCATTCATTATGACTGACCCGTTTTATTTCGCATCTTTTTCTTTGGTTCCCCCCCCATTGTTCTCAAGGAGGAAAATCTAGCTCTTAGCTTGGATTTCGCTTGATTTTAGTTCAGCTCATGTACGGTTTGATCTTGAGCTATGCTGTGGCTGCATTTCTGCTACCTTTAGGGAATTAAGCTACTTTTGTTGTTTTAAGTTTATGCTTCTTTATTTATTCAAGGCAGAACTTGTTGTAATGGAAAATGATAGTTGGTACTTTGGATGTCAAA
Source organism: Allium sativum (assembly GCA_030737875.1). Taxonomy (NCBI): domain Eukaryota; kingdom Viridiplantae; phylum Streptophyta; class Magnoliopsida; order Asparagales; family Amaryllidaceae; genus Allium; species Allium sativum. Next base: position 654,574,685 of record CM060918.1, on the reverse strand, counting down.
GGTTTTGACTCTTTTCGAAAGTAATGAAATTTAGCTTTTGATTCTTCTGCTGTTTTATTCATGTTCTGTCTTGTAATATTTCTATGTTTGTTTACCTCGATAACGCTCCTCCAAAACTAGTGCATTCCCTTTGTGAGTGACCCGAGGGGAGGTGGGTTGTTACATTTGGTATCAGAGAAGAAGGTTACCTGACTGGGCAAAAGTTGTTAAAACCTTCTAAAACTATTTTCAAAACTGTTTACAAAGAAGCATTTTTCCGAGAAAAGTCTTGTTTTATTTAAAGGCTATTCCCCAAAAGCCATTATCACTATCCTTTGTTTCCTCATTTTGAATCTCTTCTTTTTCATTTCAGCATGTCTGGGAATCTTAACCTTCCAGAGGGCGTGCCAATATCTGGCTGGTTCAGGAGGTACTTAGAGGCTAGAGCCAATGATACAGGCCCAGCAGATTTTCCTCCTCCAGCTGCTGCGATTCCTCCTCCTCCTCCTCATCCAAATGCTTTCTCAAAGATCTGTAGAGACTTTAGGGCCATGGATGGAAAGGATTTCAAGGGAACTGAATCACTCGTAGAAGCGAGGAACTGGCTCAAAGAAACTGAGGATCTGTTCGTTATCTTCAAGGAGGATGATAGGCAGAAGGTACAGTTAGCAGTATGGTTGCTCAAAGACGAAGCTTCCTATTGGTGGGAACTCACTAACGCTGAAAGACCTGTTGACACATGGATGGATTTCAGGATAAGGTTTGAGATGAAATTCCTCTCATAAGTTGAACAGTGTCTACAGCTGGAAAAGTTCTTATCTCTTAAGGAAGGGAGTATGACGATCAAGGAGTACGTCAATCAATTCAATCAGCTGGCCCGATTTGGACTAGACTTAGTGAATACCCCTCATAAGAAGGCTCTCCGTTTTGTCAAGGGATTGAATGAGCCACTTCACAGCTTGGCTATGACCCACATACCTATGGGGGCTACCTACGAAAAGTTAGTGGACATGGCACTCTTAAATGAAGAAGACAAGAATGGCAAGAAGGAGGTCAAGGCGAATGAGTCTCAAAACAAGAAGGTAGACTCCGCGAAAAGAGGCAAGAACAACAACAACAATAATGACAACAAGTCACATGAGAAAAGAAAATGCAACTTCTGTGGTATTGATGGGCATATAGTCCAGGATTGTAGAAAGAAGAAGATGAAGATGGGAGCATGCTTTCATTGTGGTGATACTGGACATATCAGCAAGAACTGCCCTAAGAAGCCAGGGCAAGGTCCGCAAGCAGGACCTTCTGCGGTACATCTTTAACTTCTCCTCCTAGATGCTTTGTTTTATCTTGCTTATCTTCTCAATCGTATCTTGAGAACCTTAGGTAGAACCCTATGGATGTAAACATGTATTTGAAACATGTTATGGTTGATGTTTGCAAGTGGTTGCAAGTGGTTGCTCGTGGTTGCATAACACACATTAGGCACTAGATCGACTCAGTCACATTTTTCATATTGCATATGCATGAGTGCTTATACTTTTTTATGGACGAAATTGAATGTGTTATCATATGGATATTGCATATGGATGGATGTTTGTGCACACATATAGTATTTATGTGGCTAGGACTATTCGCATACATGTTGGACTCATGGCACTAAACATATTTTGCATTTAGAAGATCAATCAGGCCTGATCATTTGCATTAGATAAGGAACATATACACACACTTTTTCCATATGTTCATACAGCATTAGAAAGCTCTTATGGATAATGGAATCCTGTGGATGATGGTTGACTAGATGGTTGTTGGATGGTAGGACACATTCTTCTTAACTTGAAGATTTCGTGGACGAAATCCTTTAAAGAGGGGAGAATGTATTACTCGGTATTTTAATAACATGTTAAAACCATAAATAAAGGCAAAATTAATTTTGAAAATAGGAATCAAGGGAAACGGGTTGCGTCATTGCGTTCGTCTCGAAATTCTGTTTGGAAATGAGTCCGATTTTTTGAGAAACGGAGTCCGTATGAGGGAGATATGACCCTCCGAAGTTTCAAGGATTTTCAGAACAGAAAAACAGCTCGAATTCGAATTCAAAATTCAAATTCAAACCCCAGCGCAGACTGGGCGTGAATTTTCCCGCCTAGGACCAGGTCGACCTGGGGGTCGACACTATGGTCGACCTCCCAGGGACCAGGTCGACCCTATGGTCGACCTGGGGGTCGACCTGGTCCTGAAACCCAGTTTTGAGGCTGGGTACATTCTGATGTTTCTGGTCTCGTTTTTAGTCTAGATTCGTCAACCTAATCCTATATAAACAACCTCCTAGCCCCATTCTCTTTACACCATTCTTCGCTAACCTTATGCTGCACAAATTCTTGATGGACATGGCTTCTTCTCTTCTTCTTCTTCAAAAATAAATTAAAATAAAACACGAAGGCTATTCTTGAAGACTACGGCTAGGAATTGCAAATTGGGGATTTTCAACCACAATCAAATTTAGATTCAATGGTTCAATGACTGATTTCTAGAATCAACTTCTGCACTTTAAATTTCTTAGTCCACGATCTGTAAATTCTAGTTACTTTGAGATTTAAATTTGTTAATTGTAATTTGGACTTGAGATAAAGTGAAATTGGACTTAAGTATGATAATCGGTTCACATATATTCTAGTTTCCATTTGGGATCTTGATATTTGGGAATATTGCTATGAAATCAGTTTGGACCTATTCATGTTGTAAATCAAACTCTTTCATGTCCATAACATTATCATTCCTGTTATGTTGAATCAGTCTATTATTTGCAAGTTTGGGACAATAACCTTATGCCATGACTATTACCATATTACGCTAGATTTGAAATCCTATTATTTTCTATATGCCCGTGATGTTGTAACCAATTATCTCAAGTTAAATCATGCTAGTCTTGTAATCCCTTTTATCACTTTATGCTCATCCTTTTTTCCTATCATTCCCTTTATTTGTGGATTTGGATTTACTTGTAATTTAGATCGATTCACGTTTACATGCGATGGGAATACGATTCGGTAGATTAGGCAAAACATGAATTGGTTATGAACATGAATCATGAAATTGATAATAGGCATAAGTTGAAAATTGACATGAAACTTGACATGGAACTTGACATGAAACTCGCCTTGAAACTTGACACGAACTTGACATGAAATTTGAACATGGACATGACACTAAAATGAACTTGAAAATGGCCAACTCGAGGTTGGGTTGAGTTTGCAGTATAATTCTACCCGGAACCGCCCGGCAAATCCAGTGACTGCAAACAATAGGATCCAATGTGGGTAGTTGGTCATATCGCGCTTGAAACCCGAGGTCAGACTGAGTTGTGGTGTAAATCTGCCCGGAACCGCCCTGCATACCCAGTGACCTCAACAACAGGTCTGATGCGAGAGGTTGGGGTGCATTAATGAATTAATGTCACATGATAGGGTTAAGTCATGAACATGAAAGATAACACTTAACCAACTTGACACATGATTAGTGGGGTTAAGTCATGAACATGATAGACAACACTTAACCAACTTGACATGCTAGACTGATGGGTTTAAGTCACGAATTTAAATGACAACACTTTACCTGTTGGACGGAAACCCTAATTACGCGGTCCATTTCGGCAGTAACCCACTAAATGTATCATTGTACCCTGGAACTAGGCAGGGTGGGGCATGATTACTAGGTTGATTGTAAGCGACCAGAACGACGACTAAGTAAGTGCGCCAGTGTAGGTTCAGGGGACTATGGTCGTGCACGTAGTCCGGAGTTGAAAAAGCAGGCATTGGGAATCAGTAGGTTTACACTGTTTATGCTTGATTCGTATCGGTAGTTTTCACCCTAGGTCTTGATACACCCTATGGTGGACCTAGCACAGTTGACTACATTCGTGATAGGGCCGTATGACTCAGACACATGACGAGCTAGAACTTGTAGGGAGCCGATCGATTAGTGGATCGTTCCGTTGGACCAAGTAATAGGTCATTTCATGATATTGGGCCAAGGGATCATTTCATGGTTAATATACGACATGGGTTTAGGATTCTAGTATAGTTCGTGCAGCGAATCTTGAACATTCGATGCTATACCTGATTTATACTTGAATTATCCTGCTATCTTAGTCTATCTTGCCCATCTTGACAGCATCCATATGTTTACTTTCAGTTTATACATTTCATGTTACTTTACCTGTTTTTATGCTGAAAGTCACTAGGACTGACCAGTCATTATGACTAACCCATTTTCTTTCGCGTCGTTTTCTTTCGTTTCCTCCCCCCCACAAGGTTCTCAGGGAGTAAACTCCAGCTCTTAGCTTGGATTTCGCTTGCTTTCGGTTCAGCTCATGTACGGTTTGATCTTGAGCTATGCTATGGCTGCATTTCTGCCACCTTTAGGGAATTAAGCTACTTTTGTTGTTCTAAGTTTATGCTTCTTTATTTATTCAAGGTAGAACTTGTTGTAATAGAAAATGATAGTTGGTACTTTTGATGTAAAAAGGTTTTGATTCTTTTTGAAAGTAATGAAACTTAGCTTTCGATTCTTCCGCTGTTTTATTTATGTTCTGTCTTGTAATATTTCTGTGTTTGTTTATGTCAATAACGCTCCTCCAGAACTAGTGCATTCCCTTTGTTAGTGACCCAAGCGGAGGTGCGGTGTTACAGTTTCCCTCAAAATTACAATATAAATTAATTTAATGTTCAAAATTGATTTTAACATACATTTTAATTTACCGGTCCCACATAATGACTCCAAAAATTCCTTAAAAATAAATCTAGTTATTTTTTGATGATACGGTCCAAAAAAAACTAATTTCGTTGAATATGGAGGCCGTTTGAAAAATGGTCAATTTCCAGTCGATTAAATTCAATTGGAATTACCATACGCATTTAAATTCACCATGCTCACATATTAATTCCAAAAATTATGAAAATTAAAATCTAGCAATAATTTGACATTTCGGGTCCAACAAAAGTGGTTTCATAAAAAATGGAGGTCGTTTGCAAAATAGCTATTTTTAAGGGCTATATATTATATATAAATTCCATGGCGACTATTTCAAATTTTAAACTGGACATAACTTTCAATTTGTACTATGAAATCTGGATTTTTCACATTCGTAAGAAAGATATAATTAAACAAATTCCAATATTTCTGGTTTTACCGAAATCCGATTTATTTTGAATCCAATACATTCATTTAAAATTTAAAAACGAATTTTCAAACTACCGCGCCAGTTCAAGCTCATTTTATAATTAAAATAAATTTATATGTTCTAACTTCAATTAAAATAAATTTTAGTCGTTATTATTTAAAATAAATCATTTTAAATATTCTAAATCCATAAAATAAGACAAAATACAAAGTTTAAATTGGTTCTGAAAATCCGAGTTGTTACAATCTCCCCCACTTAAAATCTTTTCGTCCTCGAAAAGGAATAGAGTTGAAAGTTGTTTAACCAACCAACTCAACTTTCATTCTTCAACTTTTCAGTTTCTAAGAATTTTTTAATTTCTCAAAAATTTGGCTAACATCCTAAATTTGAGAAAATTTTCATCATAACCTCCTTTGTACGGGGAGACCTTTAAAACCGCAATTTGCTTCACAGGGCCCTCATCAATCTAAAAGAAAAAGAAAAAGCCAATCGACTCATAAAATCATCAAACCCAAATAAATACTGTAAATATGTACCTATTTGTTGGGCATACAATTTTATTCCTCTTCTTAGCTTCCATGCTATGACCAGTTTACACACATATATATACATGTATGGAATTCTAATCAATTTTCAATTCAGTTCAGTATTTGCTCGATTTGGCTAAATTTTCCTTTTGTTCTCTTACTAGTCAAACATTTTAATTAGTCAAACTAATTATCATACAACACAACCAGCAATCAATTATTTGAATAGCTTTTCAATCATATATCATTAATATATTCAAAATTCATATTTTTAATGTCAAATCACAACAAATAACCCTATCAAAGTTTTGGTTCTCACACCAATCAATTGGAAATATATAGATATCCCACTTTCGAAACTCGAACATAAACGATGATGATGACATGCCATCATCCGAATTATCTCCGAGCGACTAGAGTATGAATCTATATCTATCCAGTATATTTGAAAATTTGTATATACGTTCATGATGCGTATATGCAAAATTTCATATACTCGATTCTCCAAATTTGATATAAAATAAATATTCAAATACGTATAATATGGTTTAAAATTTCAAAACTAAATTCATTTTTGTTAATAACACTCTTTGAACTCATTCTAGGATACTACTGATCCAATCTCTAACGAGTTATTCTTAAAGGATATTACTAATCCTATCTCTGACGAATTCTTTCATTCAGTTCTAATGTGTCTTGTTATCTAGCTCTATAAACCACAGCTCTGATACCAAACTATAACGAACCCAAATCCCCAAATCTTTGAAGAGACTGAAAAGGACGGATTGAGTTGAGAACACGAAAAATCAGAAAATAAAAAATAGAGCATTTCATTGCTTATTAGAACAATTACATCAGAGTACAAGAATATAACAGAGTATGAATAAATTATATACATCAGAAAAATATCAGAGAATTAAATTACATTAGCAGCAGAAAAATAAAACATAACACAACTGAAAGAAATACACGGATACAAATCTTTCCGAATATAGCTCCAGCTGTAAATCCAAGATCCAGGAAAAGAAATATCTACAAAAATCCAACTACTAGCTGCCTGTATGGAAAATAGGGTCACCCAGAGTTTAGGTTAAAACAATAAACTCCAGATCAGTCATGGGGCTGGTGTAAGAACTAAAACAGATATTTAAAACTTTACTTTAAAAATAAGGTAAATTAAGGGACCATGCCGTATAACATGGAAAGGGATTTATCCCAAGAATACCAGTGCATAAAACAAACAGTGTAATGCTTTTTGGGAAAATGAAGCTATTATAAGACTCAGGTCCCATCACACAATGCAACGCAAGCCGGAAGATAGAGTTTTCCCTTATAATAGCCAAATATGCTTGGTACATTCAAAACAAATCATTTTGTTATTACTATAAGTGTATAGTGTCAAAATCAATTCAGATATAAATGTATCAATCATAGACGTCATGAGTACCATATATCATGTCGCCATACTAGTTATGCATTTAAAACCGAAATGTCACATATTGGAAATTGGATTCCATCTTTGATTCAAGGCCAGTGATGGCTCCTCACCGATTCGAGATACTCTAACAAATGCCTCAGGGCTCGGACGCTAGCGTGCCCTTGGTTCTTCAGGGTCGGTCTTCTCTTACTTTTGAGGGTTAATTATTTCTAAACACACGTTTCCCAGTCCTATCGAACCTATCCATCAGTCCCATAGTGACCGATATAACCGAGGCGTCTCGCTATCCATTATCCACATAGGTAAAAATATAATAAATGTTTGGGCTCCATACCATGACAACACCTATAGCTAGAAAGAAACGTCGTGCACTCCCTGCACTTCATTGCTTCACTTCATTCTTTCCCGTCAGACAGACATCCATTTAAAAGTTCGTTCCGGTTCTGAACGGAACCGGAGGCACCTTGTTCCTCATCCCATATGTTCAACGCAGGTGAGAGGTCCTCACATATCCTGTCGATTTCCAAGTATGTCTGAATGATCGCCACTTATTACCTTGTCCTTTGTGTACAGCCCAATCAAGACGTCAGTAATCATCTAAACGATGTGAATAACTCCAGTCTTTAACCACCATCTTCATCGTCGACGTATCGTCGAATCAATTATTCAGAATGGGTATAAACCCGACCTTTTCGAATAATTCATGTATTTTATAATCAAGTGCTATAAAAATACAACATACGCCTCATTCCAATCCAAAATATTCTTTTACTTAAATATTCTTTTCACAATTTAACCTATGTTAAGGTTTAACAAACTAGTCGGTATTAGCGCACCTTACTGAAGTAATTATTTGTTTTATTTCCCAATCCCAACCTATTCATCCCATGGACCAAAACTAGTAATACTCCTTATCTAAAACCCCGGTGTTATCGGTAAATTTAATTACCATTTCACGTTCAAATCTAATTAAAGATTTAACTATTGCTTGGAGTAAAACTAGTGGCACTCCATTCTCGATCATTTCCCAAGTTTGATAATTTAAATTATCACATTCACATTTCAATCTAATTAAAGATTCATTAAAACTCCACTTAGTTTTAATCTTCCCAAAAATCATTATTAATGATTATTTAACTTTGGGAAATCAAACATGCTGCATCGACAATCCACACTGTACCATTGATTTCTGCCGATATGTAACTTCCAAGCTCGTATATCTCAGAGAAGGGTGTTAAGCCAGAGAATGAGTTCTCCGCCACCAAACAGATATATATTTAGCAAAGATCAACCATATCGTTCGAAAAACAATGTTAGACATGTAATCCTGTCTTTAACTGTGTTAAAGAAACAGTGTCATTTAAAACACAGTTCACGATAAACCCAAAATCACATTCCATTAATTATGGAATCTTCATGGAAAAAAGATCAATATATGTTCGATATCAATTTCCGTATCCGACTAATAACATAAATGGAATAATGACAAAGCCTTTTAAATTCCCTATATATTAACAATCTTCCTCCACAGAAGCTCACTTCGATTATTACCAAATCGAATTCCATTCCAATTTATCTGATTAAATAGGAAAACTTCACTTTGGAAAATTCCATTAAATCTTAATAAAAGATTTATATATTCCAAATCACATTTCACTGTCAATCAGGTTAAAGAACGAATGTCGCTAAAAACACAGTTCACAATAAACCCAATTCACATTCCATTTTATTCCAATTACTAAATATAACTGGAAACTATAATAATCTTAATTAAAAGATATATTCTTTTCATACGGGGTTTAAGAACAATGTTATTTATGACACCATTCACGACAAACCCAATATCCAATTTGATATTAAATATAAGGCTCTTATATCGACTTACATTCAATATATAATTCAGAAACCAATCCATATCGTATGGGGAATAACTATATATCTATCTTCCAAATTCCTCTACAATATCTGTATAGTCACGGAATCCGATATTGAAATCTCTCGAAGATGATTTCTATTCAAATCCATTCCAATTCATATATTGGAAATTTCTGGTTTTATAAATAACCTTTATAAACCAATTTATTTATTTAAAAATTATTGGATTATCTTTCTAGTTAATAACTAGTTCATTTTGTAAAAATATATTTTTATCTCTACAAACGTGGCATTTTTCATCCAAATTCTTCCAAATCATTTATTATGATTTTACACAAAATAATAATATTTTTAATAATTTTATCAAGGCTCGTACAGTCGGTTTCCAATAACGGCCACCGAACCGCATCCATAGCCACCTTTTACAAATCTGATATAGATGTATCTCCAAATCCAGCCATTATATTTAAAATATCTTATATTCGTTGGAAAGCTCTTTCCGATACGAACGCAACGGTTCCAGTTTTAATCGAATCCTATGGTCAGATCTCCCGTAATGACAATTCGAAGTCAATAGTCGAAATTCGCGAATGGTCGCGGCGCGGCGAGTCCTATTCAAGCCATTATATAATATATATATATATATACATAAATATATATATATATATATTTCCATTCAAAATGTATTTTGTAAATTTGTTTTAAAAAGAGTCCCACTTCCATTTCAATTTTAAACCAAATATGAATATTCCTTATCATTAATATATAAATGATAATATTTCAAAAATATTAGATTTTGAAAAAAAATCCTTTTTCGATATTCATCAAAATAATGAATAAAATCAATATAATTGTCGTTCGCGTCAAAATAGCGCATAACTAATCAACACGGCTTCAAACATTTCAATAATTTCTTGTCCATCCAAAATTGGACATCAAATTCACATTTTAATCCTTTACTGAACATTATTTTATAATATTCATCACTTAAAAATATTCGTTCTTTCTGAACTGGAATCAAACACAGTCAATTACCATATAATGTTATTTATATGGATTTCATACAACACATGTACACAACAACAATGATACACAATCAATCATCATCCAATGTCCATTACACAACTGCATAAGCATTAAACATAAATAATTAACACTTATAACAGTCAGTCAACCAATCGATGACATACAACTAAACAATTGGGATTAACGTACGTCAAATATCATCCCAATAACCCTGTGGGGTTTCAACCAACAAATACTGAATATTTTTTGTGAAGTTGTGTGATATGTAAAATTTATCGTCCCAATCAATGTTAGTTAAATGGGTGTACATAAAGAAATAGTCTGATTTGTTGTAACACCCAACCTCCGCTAGGGTCACTCACAAAGGGAATGCACTAGTTTTGGAGGAGCGTTATCGAGGTAAACCAGCATAGAAATATTACAAGACAGAACATAAATAAAATAGCGGAATATTCAAAAGCTAAATTTCATTACTTTCAAAAAAAAAAGTCAAAACCTTTTACATCCAAAGTACCAAGTAGCCAAAGTCATTATTTTTCATTACAACAAATCCTTGTCTTGCATAAATAAAGAAGCATAATCTTCAAACAACAAAAGTAGCTTAATTCCCCAAAGGTAGCAGAAATGCAGCTATAGCATAGCTAAAGATCAAACCATACATGAGCTGAACCGAAAGCAAGAGAAATCCAAGCTAAGTGCTAGAGTTTCCTCCCTAAAAAAATGGTGGGGGGGGAACGAGAGAAAAATAGGCGAAAGAAAATGGGTTAGTCATAAAGACTGGTAAGTCCTAGTGACTTTCAGCATAAAAACAGGTAATGGTAACATGACAAGTATAAACTGAAAGTAAACATAAGGATGCTGTCAAGATGGGCAAGAAAGACTAAGATAACTTAATAAATCAAGTATAGCATCGCATGTTCAAGGTTCGTTACACCAACTGTACTAGTATCTTAAACCCATGTCGTATATTAACCATGAAATGATCCCTTGGCCCAATATCATGAAACGACCCATTACTAGGTCCAGCGGAACGATCCACTAATCGATCAACTCCCTACAAGTTCTAGCTCGTCATGTGTCTGTGTCATACGGCCCGATCGCGAATGTAGTCACCTGTGCTAGGTCCAGCATAGGGTGTATCAAGCCCTAGGGTGCCAACCATCGACACGAATCAAGCACGCACAGGTAAACCTACTGATGCCCAATGCCTGATTTTTCTGCTCCGGAGTGCGTGCACGCCCACACTCCATTAGAACCTACACTGGCGCACCAACTTAGCCGTCGTTCTGGTCGCTTAAAATCAGCCCAGTAATTCTGCCCCACCCTACCTAGTTCCAGGGTATCATGATACATCTAGTGGGTTACTGCTGAAATGGACCGTGTAACTAGGCTTTCCGTCCTGCAGGTTAAGTGTTGTCATTTGAATTAGAGACTTAACCCCATCAGTCTAGTATGTCAAGTTAGCTAAGTGTTGTCATTTAAGTTCGTGACTTAGCCCTACAATTCACGTGTCAAGTTGGTTAAGTGTTGTCGTTCAAGTTTATGACCTAACCCTACCAATTATGTTTCAAGTTGGTTAAGTGTTGTCTTTCATGTTCATAACTTAACCCTATCATGTGGCATTAATTCATTAATGCACCCCAACCTCTCACATCAGACCTGTTGCTGTGGTCACGGGATATGCCGGGCAGTTCCGGGCAGATTTACACCACAACTCAGTCTGACCTCCGGTTTCAAGCGCGATATGACCAACTACCCACATTGGATCCTTTTGTTTGTAGTCACTGGATTTGCCGGGCAGTTCCGGGTAGAATTACACTGCAAACTCAACCCAACCTCGACTTGTCCATTTTCAAGTTCATTCAAGTGTCATGTCCATGTTCAAAATTCATATCAAGTTCGTGTCAAGTTTCAAGGCAAGTTTCATGTCCATATCCAGATTCAAGTTATAACAATGTTCATGTTTCAATTTATGCCTACTATCAGGTTCATGATTCAGGTTCATAACCAATTCATGTTTTGCCTAATCTACCAAATCGTATTCCCATCGCAAGTAAACGTGAATTGATCTAAATTAAAAGTAAATCCAAATCCTAAATTAAAGGGAATAATATCAAAACTATGATAGGTAAAAAGGCGAGCATAAAGTGACAAAGGGATTACAAGACTAGCATGACATAACTGAATAAATTAAATATAACATCCCAGGCATAAAGATCTGAAAACATTATGAACATGAAAAGGTTTGAATAATAATCTAGGTTCAAGAACATGGATAGATCTAACTTAGTAGAAAAATACCCAAAATCAAGATCCAAGGATAAATAAAAAGAAATAGGTATGAATAGAAAATCAAGCTTAGATCCAATTTCAAAGTCGTAATCCTAGGCAATAACCTCATGGTCATAAATCATAGGTGATTATCCACAATTGTCCTTGTCATAGTCATAGAAAATAGTCTTATGTTCACAGTCATAGGCATAGGCATAGTCTTATGTTCACAGTCATAGGCATAGGCGTAGTCGTATGTTCACAGTCATAGTCTTAGGCCATTAACAATAGATTCAACGTCATAGGAAGGATAATGTTATGGACATGAAAGAGTTTGATTTACAACATGAATAAGTCCAAACTGATTTTATAGAAATATTCCCAAATGTCAAGATCCAAAATGGAAACTAGAATAGAAGTAAATCGATTATCGTACTTAAGTCCAATTTCACTTTATCTCATGTCCAAATCACAATTAACAAGTTTAAATCTCAAAGTAACTAGAACTTACAGATCGTGGTTTAAGAAATTGAGATGCAAAAGTTGAATCTAGAAACTAGTCGTCGATTTGTTGAATTGATGAATTCTGATTTGATTGTGGAAGTAAATCCCCAATATGCAATTCCTAGCCGTAGACTTCAAGAAATAGTCTTTGCGTTTTAATTTAATTTATCTTAATTTAATTTAGAGGAAGAGGAAGAAGCCATGTCCATCAAGAATTTGTGCAGTATAAGGTTAGAGAAGAATGGTGTAAAGAGAATGAGGCTAGGAGGCTGTTTATATAGGATTAGGCAGACGAACTGGACAGAAAACGAGATCAGATACATCAGAATGCATCAGGTTCGAAAACTGGGTTCGGGAGGCAGGTCGACCCCCAGGTCGACACTATGGTCGACCTGGTCCCTTGGAGGTCGACACTATGGTCGACCCCCAGGTCGACCTGGTCCATGGGCGGGAATTCTCCTGCCCAGTCTGTTCTTGGGTTTGAATTAGAATTTCGAATTCGAATTTCGAGCTGTTTTTGATTTTGAAAATTTCTGAAACTTCGAAGGGTCATATCTCTCTCATACTGACTCCGTTTTTCGAAAACTCGGACTCGTTTCCAAGCAGGATTTCGAGATGAATGCAATGGCACAACCCGTTTCCTTTGATTCTTATTTTAAAAATTAATTCTTCCTTGATTTATGGTTTTAATATGTTATTAAAATTTGGGTTGTTACTTTCTCCCCTCCTTAAAGGATTTCGTCATCGAAATCTTCAAGTTAAGAAGAATGCATCCTATCATCCAATTAACCATATACTCAACCATCATCCACAAGCAAACATTGTCCTTAAAAGATTTCTAATGTTGTATGAACTTATGCAAGAGTGTGTGTATATGTACCTTGTCTAATGCTAATGATCAGGACTGATTAATCTCCTTGACGAAAAATATGTTTTGTGCCATGAATCCAACATGTATGCAAATAGTCCTAGTCACATAAACACTATATGTGTGCACAAACATCCATCCATATGCAACATTCACATGATAACACATTCAATTTCATCCATAAACAAGTATAAACACTCATGCATATGCAATATGAAAATGTGTCTGAGCCGATCTAGTGCCTAATGTGTGTTATGCAACCACGAGCAACCACTTGCGACCATTTGCAAACATCAACCATAACACGGGAAACGACCCGAACTTCCCCAATGAGGAAAGCCCGAATTGAGTCAGGGACAAGCCACAGAAGAACGCAGACGGAAGAACAATTCATTATCTATTACAACAATTCCATTAGTTTACAAGAATATACAGAGTATAAATGAATATTACACAGAAATATCAGAGATTTAAATAACATTTAAATACATAGCAGCGGAAAATAATACAAAATACAACTGAAGGAGATATACGGATACAAAGCTTTTCGGATATCATTCCAGCTGTAAACCAGGATCCTGTGAATATAAATCTGCAAAACCAAACCTACTAGCTGCCCATGTCAAAATAAGAGCACCCAGAGTTTAGGTTAAAATAATAAACTCCAGGTCAGTCATGGGACTGGTGTGAGAACTAAAAACAATTATTTAAAACTTTGCTTTCAAGTTGGGTAAATCAAGGGACCATGCCGTATAACACGGAACGGGTTTCCTCCCAAAAACTCCAGTGCATAAAACAACAACGCAATGCTAAATAAAGAAAAATGAAGCTATTATAAGACCCAGTTCCCATCACACAATGCAACGCAAGCCGGAGGATAGGGTTTTTACCTTATAATAGCCAAGAATGCTTGATATGTTTAAAACAAATCATTTGATGCTATTATAAGTTCATAGTGTATAAAACAACTTCAAATCATAAGTATCAATCATTGACGGCATAAGCGCCCCATCCCACTATGTCTCCATACTAGGCTCTACAATCAAAACCGCAAATGTCACGTATTGGAAGTTGGGTTATCATTTATGGTATGAACCGAGGCAAAAGATAGTCCTCTACCGATTCGAGACGCTCTAGTCCGCCCCTCTGGAACAGCCGCAACTGCCCCTTGGATCGTCTGGGTCGGTCCACCGATGTGGATTGTTAAGCCTGAACACTGCATTTCCCCGCCCTATGGGGCGTAGGTGAGCCAACTAAATGACTCCATCCGTTCGAGAACGTCCGATATATCTGAGGCGCCTCGCAACAATAACAAACACATAAGTCAAACTTATCAGGGCGTGTAAAACCACTGACGCCACTTGTAACACCCCACCTCCGCTAGGGTCACTCACAAAGGGATTGCCCTAGTTTTGGAGAGGTATTATCGAGATAACGTCACGGAATTATCACAAGACAGAACATAAATAAATAATTAAGTAAATAGCGGAAGAATTTCTGAGCAAAACAGAACTTCATTTCATTCCAAAATAAACCATGTCTTTTACAAACATTTCAAGTAACTTCATTACAACTGTCTTGTAATAATAGCCAAAGAAGCAATAATTTAAAAACAGTAAAACAGCTTATTCCCCAAGTGCAGTAAAAGAAGCAGCCATAGCGAACCGTACATGCTGAGCCAAAGCAAGTGATATCCAAGCTAAGAGCTAGTTATTCCTCCCTGAGAACCTGGGGGGGGGGGAAACGAAAGAAAAAGAGGCGAAAGGAAAAGGGTCAGTCATAAAGACTGAGTAAGTTCTAGTGGCTTTCAGTGTAGAAACGGTTAAAACAACCTGTCATGTATGAACTGGAACCAAACTTAAGAATGGTGTCAGGGTGAACAAGATAGACTAAGGTGATCAGGATAAGTCAAGACAAGTCAAGTAAAGCATCACATGTTCGAGATTCGTTGCATTGACTGTACTAGTATACTAAGCCCATGTCACAAGTTAATCACGAAATAAATCCCACGGCCCAATATCATGAAATGACCCTGAAACGGGGTCTGACCCAAGTACGGGGTCCTACGGAGCGATTATCTAGTCGATCGGCTCCCTACAAGTTCTAGCTCGTCGAGTGTCCGTGTCATACGGCTAATCACGAATGTAGTCACCTGTGCTGGGTCCACCTTCGGGTGTATCAGCCCTAGGGTGTCAACCCCTGACACGATTCAAGATGCACAGATAAATCTACGGATACTCAGTGTCTGCCCCGGATACGTGCACGATCGTAGTCCGCCGAACCTACACTGGCGTACCCTACTGCCGTCGTTCACCTCTTACAATCAGCCCAGTAATCGTGCCCCACCCGGCCTAGCCCCAGGGTACCTTGATACAACTAGAGGGTTACTGCTGAAAGGGGTCGTGTCTAGGGTTTCCCTTAATAGATTAGGTCATGTAATTCGTGACCTAACCCACCTAACAGATTAAGTCATGTAATTCGTGACTCAATCCTTTTCCAGTCTAGTCATGTCAAGATGGTTAAGTATGTCATTTTAGTTCACGACTTAACCCGCCTACGTGTCATGTCAAGTTGGCTAAGTGTTGTCGTTGTCCAGTTCATGACTTAGCCCTACAAATCGTGTTCAAGTTGGTTAAGTTGTCTTTTCATGTTCATGACTTAACCCTAGTTGGCATTAATTGATTCGTTAATGCACCGAACCACTCACATTGGATCCTGTTGTTCGTAGCCACTGGATTTGCCGGGCGGTTCCGGGCAGGTTTACGCTACGAACTCAACCCAACCTCGGGTTTCAAGCGCGATGCGACCAACTACCCACATTGGATCCTATTGTTTGTAGCAACTGGATTTGCCGGGCGGTTCCGGGCAGATTTACACTACAAACTCAACCCAACCTCGAGTCGGCCACTTTCTAGTTTTCTAAAGTCATGCCCATGTTCTTATCAGATTTTGATATCATGTTCATATATCAACTTCGTGCCCAAATAAGGCATGTTTAAAGGCATGTTCAAGTCAAGTTTTTCGTGCCATATTTCATGTTCTACTTATGCCAAATTTCACCGTTTATGAATATAATTAATTCAAGTTTTGCCTATTCTACCCAATCGTATCCCCAACGTATATAAACGTACTTCGTTCATAAGCATAAACAATTCAAGAGATAAAAGGGGAATAACACCAAACATGTGATAAGCATATGTGACAATTCCAACATTACTTGCATAATAAACAGGCTATAACATATCACATGGTTTCAATGATGATAACTTGGCATAGTAATGATTCCAACTTAATTTAACATGATGATTTCAACTTTACATCATAGGCATAATAATCATTGCAGGCATAATAATAATTTTATTATAAGCATGAAACATTAAAGGCATAGTAATCCTAATAGGCATAGTGGATTCCAATTTAGCATTTTAACATAATAACTCTCATAGAAATAATAATTCCAATTTATCATAATGATTCTTATCTAGCATTATAAACACAATGGTTCTAACTTAGCATTTTTAACATAATGATCCTCAACTAACATTATAGACATAATGATTCCAATTTGGCGTTTTTAACATAATGATTCTCATCTAACATTATAAACATAATGGTTCCAATTTAATATTTTAACATAATGATTCTCAAATAACATTATAGACATAATGATTCAAATTTAGCGTTTTCAACATAATGATTAACATTATAACATAATGATCCAAATTTAGCGTTTTTAACAATTCAAACATTATAAACATAATAATTCCAACTTTTCATCATAACCTAGCAATACCCAATTTTTCATTAATCATGATGGGTATATTAACATCACAGGCATAATTCCACCAATAGTCATAGCCATTGTTTAATTAGCACCATAGGCATGGTTTAATCAACATAAAGGTTTCATAGCGATTCTATGGACATGAATTAGTCCAATTTGCCAAACAATAAAGCCCAAATGATTCATAACAACATTAAAATCATGACAAGTTTAGCTTGCAACGTTGCCATAGCAATATCCCCAAATTATAATTCAACGATAAATAATATAAACAATGGATTAGCAATAGTTCATAAATTCGGTTTCAATTCATCGCATGTCCATGTTGTTTTTAACGCTTTTGCCTAAAAAGTAACATAGAACTTACAATTATGAAGCAAATAACCCAAATAAAAATCCCAAAGCAAATAGCCCCAAATTCGTTGTCTAAAGCGTTGTAGTTGTTGTAGCTTCTAGTTGTAGCCTTCAAGAATCATCCTCCTTCTTCTATAATTTTATTCTTTGTATTTTTAATTTAGAGCTCTAGGTTTAATGGCGGCGGCCTGAGGCTAAGATGAAATAGTATGATGTTAGGCTAGGTCTTAGGTCCTTTTTATAATGTTTGCAAGTTGTTTTAGACCGTTGATGGAGCTTGATTCAACAATAGCTGTTCGTTTGAAGGAGAGGCCAATCCGGTGCTACCACCTAGCCCTAGTGACAAAGCAGCCTTCTGAAAATCGATCAAACATAGTTCAGGCCAGCCAGGGTGGGTTGGGTTCGACCTGGCTCTGGACCAGGTCGACAGCCCAGTCGACAGCCCTGTCGACTGCCCTGTCGACCTGGCTAGCCAGGTCGACAGCCCAGTCGACCTGGGTGCCTTGGGCGGGAATTTTCCCGCCCTGACCAATTGGGCCCGATTTTGAATTTTAAACTTGATTTTTCTGAGCTGTTTTCTTCTGTTCGAATTTTAAACTTAATTCTGAAACTTCCGGAGGCCATATCTTCTTCATACGGACTCCGTTTTTCGAAAACTCGGACTCCGTTTCGCGTATTTTTCCGAGACGAACACAATGGCGTATCCCGTTTCCCTTAATTCTTTGATTTGAAATTAATTATACTTTAATTTACGAATTTCACTGTTATAGAATTCACGGGGTGTTACATTCTCCCCCACTTAAAAGGATTTCGTCCCCGAAATCTTCAAGTTAGGAGGAATGTATATCCTAACATCCAAACATCCATCTACTCATCCATCAAACACGAGTATCCATTGTCCTTAAAAGACTTCTAATGCTTTATGATCATATGTGAAGTGTGTGTTTATGTTCCTTAGCTAATGCTAATGATCAGGCCTGATTGATCTTCTAAATGCAAAATATGTTTAGTGAAATGAATCCAATATGTATGCAAAAAAAATTTCCTATTATAATTCATAATTTCTACATGAGCGCTCAAACATTCAATCATATGCAACAACCAAATTATAGCACAACCAAGTTTCCAAAATAAACACTCATGCATATGCAACATGAAAATGTGCCTGAGCCGATCTAGTGCCTAATGTGTATTCATGCATCCACGAGCAACCACTTGCGACCACTTGTAATCATTTCGCAATCATAACATGTTTCAATTGCATGTTTACATCCAAAAAGATTCTAACTATGGTTCTCAAGATAGGATCGAGGAGAGAAATAAGATAAAACAAAGCATCTAGAGTAGGTTAACGATGTACCGCCAGAAGGTCCGGTCTGCTTCTCAGGGCAGTCTTTGCTGATGTGTCCAATCTTCCCACAATGAAAACATTCACCTTGCTTTCTCTTCCTCTTTCTACAATCCTTGGCAATGTGCCCTTCCGTACCACAGTAATTTCATTTCCTTTTATCGCGTGAGTTGTTGTTCTTGCCTCCCTTCTCGGAGTCTACCTTCTTATTCTTAGAATCGTTAGGCTTGACCTCTTTCTTCCCTTGAGAGTTTTCTGCCTCTGTCTCCTTCTTGCCCTTATCTTCCTCGCTCAGCAATGCCATCTGCACCAACCTTTCGTACGTAGCTCCCATGGGTATATGGGTCATGGCCAAACTATGTAATGGCTCATTCGACCCTTTGACAAAGCGGAGAGCCTTTTTGTGCGGGGTGTTGAATAGGTCCAGTCCGAACCTAGCCAGCACATCGAATTGATTAACATACTCTTTGACTGTCATATTCCCTTGCTTAAGAAATAAGAATTTTTCCAACTGAAGACTCCTTTCAGCTTGTGAGAGAAATTTAGCCTCAAACCTTGCCCTAAAATCCTCCCATGTTTCCACTGGTCTTTCTGCATTAGTGACTTCCCACCAGTAGGAAGCCTCACCTTTTAGTAGCCACACCGCCAGTTGTACCTTCTGCCTATCTTCCACATCAAAGATGATGAATAAGTCCTCGGTTTCCTTTAACCAATTCCTAGCTGCCACGAAGGACTCAGTTCCATGAAAGTCCTTTCCTCCCATAGCCTTAAAATCTTTACATATCTTAGCAAAAGTGTTTCCCCGCGGAGGAGGTGGAGGAAGAGGTGCTGCTGCAGCTGGATGATTTCCTGTAGCTGGGGGAGGGGGAACGGTAGGACCTGGCTGGGTGGCCCTTGCTTCTAAGAATCGTCTAAACCAACCAGGTATTGGCACCCCCTCTGGCAAGTTAAGTTCTTCGGACATGCTAAAACAAGAAGGATAGATTCAAACAAGGAAACAAAGGATGGTGCTAATGGCTTTTGGGGAATAGCCTTTAAAAACTTTTTCTTGGAAAATGCTTCTTTGTAAATGGTTTTGAAAATTTTAAAAGGTTTTCAAAACTTTTGCCCAGTCTTGGTAACCTTCTGCTCTGATACCAAGTGTAACACCCCACATCCGCTAGGGTCACTCACAAAGGGAATGCCCTAGTTTTAGAGAGGTATTATCGAGATAACGTCACGGAATTATCACAAGACATGAAATAAATAAATAATTAAGTAAACAGCGGAAGAATTTCTGAGCAAAACAGAACTTCATTTCATTCCAAAATAAACCATGTCTTTTACAAACATTTCAAGTAACTTCATTACAACTGTCTTGTAATAATAGCCAAAGAAGCAATAATTTAAAAACAGTAAAACAGCTTATTCCCCAAGTGCAGTAAAAGAAGCAGCCATAGCGAACCATACATGCTGAGCCAAAGCAAGTGATATCCAAGCTAAGAGCTAGTTATTCCTCCCTGAGAACCTGGGGGGGTGGGGGAAACGAAAGAAAATGAGGCAAAAGGAAAAGGGTCAGTAATAAAGACTGAGTAAGTTCTAGTGACTTTCAGTGTAGAAACGGTTAAAACAACCTGTCATGTATGAACTGGAACCAAACTTAAGAATGGTGTCAAGGTGAACAAGATAGACTAAGGTGATCAGGATAAGTCAAGACAAGTCAAGTAAAGCATCACATGTTCGAGATTCGTTGCATTGACTGTACTAGTATACTAAGCCCATGTCACACGTTAATCACGAAATAAATCCCACGGCCCAATATCATGAAATGACCCTAAAACGGGGTCTGACCCAAGTACGGGGTCCTACGGAGCGATTATCTAGTCGATCGGCTCCCTACAAGTTCTAGCTCGTCGAGTGTCCGTGTCATACGGCTAATCACGAATGTAGTCACCTTTGCTGGGTCCACCTTCGGGTGTATCAGCCCTAGGGTGTCAACCCCTGACACGATTCAAGATGCACAGATAAATCTACGGATACTCAGTGTCTGCCCCGGATACGTGCACGATCGTAGTCCGCCGAACCTACACTGGCGTACCCTACTGCCGTCGTTCACCTCTTACAATCAGCCCAGTAATCGTGCCCCACCTGGCCTAGCCCCAGGGTACCTTGATACATCTAGAGGGTTACTGCTGAAAGGGGTCGTGTCTAGGGTTTCGCTTAATAGATTAGGTCGTGTAATTCGTGACCTAACCCGCCTAACAGATTAAGTCATGTAATTCGTGACTCAATCCTTTTCCAGTCTAGTCATGTCAAGATGGTTAAGTATGTCGTTTTAGTTCATGACTTAACCCGCCTACGTGTCATGTCAAGTTGGCTAAGTGTTGTCGTTTTCCAGTTCATGACTTAGCCCTACAAATCGTGTTCAAGTTGGTTAAGTTGTCTTTTCATGTTCATGACTTAACCCTAATTGGCATTAATTGATTCGTTAATGCACCGAACCACTCACATTGGATCCTGTTGTTCGTAGCCACTGGATTTGCCGGGCGGTTCCGGGCAGGTTTACGCTACGAACTCAACCCAACCTCCGGTTTCAAGCGCGATGTGACCAACTACCCACATTGGATCCTATTGTTTGTAGCAACTGGATTTGCCGGGCGGTTCCGGGCAGATTTACACTACAAACTCAACCCAACCTCGAGTCAGCCACTTTCTAGTTTTCTAAAGTCATGCCCATGTTCTTATCAGATTTTGATATCATGTTCATATATCAACTTCGTGCCCAAATAAGGCATGTTTAAAGGCATGTTCAAGTCAAGTTTTTCGTGCCATATTTCATGTTCTACTTATGCCAAATTTCACCGTTTATGAATATAATTAATTCAAGTTTTGCCTATTCTACCCAATCGTATCCCCAACGTATATAAACGTACTTCGTTCATAAGCATAAACAATTCAAGAGATAAAAGGGGAATAACACCAAACATGTGATAAGCATATGTGACAATTCCAACATTACTTGCATAATAAACAGGCTATAACATATCACATGGTTTCAATGATGATAACTTGGCATAGTAATGATTCCAACTTAATTTAACATGATGATTTCAACTTTACATCATAGGCATAATAATCATTGCAGGCATAATAATAATTTTATTATAAGCATGAAACATTAAAGGCATAGTAATCCTAATAGGCATAGTGGATTCCAATTTAGCATTTTAACATAATAACTCTCATAGACATAATAATTCCAATTTATCATAATGATTCTTATCTAGCATTATAAACACAATGGTTCTAACCTAGCATTTTTAACATAATGATCCTCAACTAACATTATAGACATAATGATTCCAATTTGGCGTTTTTAACATAATGATTCTCATCTAACATTATAAACATAATGGTTCCAATTTAATATTTTAACATAATGATTCTCAAATAACATTATAGACATAATGATTCAAATTTAGCGTTTTCAACATAATGATTAACATTATAACATAATGATCCAAATTTAGCGTTTTTAACAATTCTAACATTATAAACATAATAATTCCAACTTTTCATCATAACCTAGCAATACCCAATTTTTCATTAATCATGATGGGTATATTAACATCACAGGCATAATTCCATCAATAGTCATAGCCATGGTTTAATTAGCACCATAGACATGGTTTAATCAACATAAAGGTTTCATAGCGATTCTATGGACATGAATTAGTCCAACTTGCCAAACAATAAAGCCCAAATGATTCATAACAACATTAAAATCATGACAAGTTTAGCTTGCAACGTTGCCATAGCAATATCCCCAAATTATAATTCAACGATAAATACTATAAACAATGGATTAGCAATAGTTCATAAATTCGGTTTCAATTCATCGCATGTCCATGTTGTTTTTAACGCTTTTGCCTAAAAAGTAACATAGAACTTACAATTATGAAGCAAATAACCCAAATAAAAATCCCAAAGCAAATAGCCCCAAATTCGTTGTCTAAAGCGTCGTAGTTGTTGTAGCTTCTAGTTGTAGCCTTCAAGAATCATCCTCCTTCTTCTATAATTTTATTCTTTGTATTTTTAATTTAGAGCTCTAGGTTTAATGGCGGCGGCCTGAGGCTAAGATGAAATAGTATGATGTTAGGCTAGGTCTTAGGTCCTTTTTATAATGTTTGCAACTTGTTTTAGACCGTTGATGGAGCTTGATTCAACAATAGCCGTTCGTTTGAAGGAGAGGCCAATCCGGTGCTGCCACCTAGCCCTAGTGACAAAGCAGCCTTCTGAAAATCGACCAAACATAGATCAGGCCAGCAGGGTGGGCTGGGTTCGACCTGGCTCTGGACCAGGTCGACAGCCCAGTCAACAGCCCTGTCTATTGCCCTGTCGACCTGGCTAGCCAGGTCGACATCCCAGTCGACCTGGGTGCCTTGGGCGGGAATTTTCCCGCCCTGGCCAATTGGGCCCGATTTTGAATTTTAAACTTGATTTTTCTGAGCTGTTTTCTTCTGTTCGAATTTTAAACTTAATTATGAAACTTCCGGAGGCCATATCTTCTTCATACGGACTCCGTTTTTCGAAAACTCGGACTCCATTTCGCGTATTTTTCCGAGACGAACACAATGGCGTATCTCGTTTCCCTTAATTCTTTGATTTGAAATTAATTATACTTTAATTTACGAATTTCACTGTTATAGAATTCAAGGGGTGTTACACCACTTCTAACTAGAAAGAAACGCATGCCCTCCTTGATGTCCTCTCCCGTTTCGGGTGCATACCGGGTGTGAAACTCGCGAAGTAAACGTTACACAATGTTGTGCCACAAAGGCCTTGCTTTGATCATCAACCAAAAGACTTTGCTATTAAATAGAAGCCTTGATCAATTGCCAATAAGGCATGCCACACAGGCAATTCATTCCATGCGATGGATATCCATCAATATATAACCCCAGGGCTCGTATGTCTCAGAGAAGGGTGTTAAGCAAGAGAATAAATTCTCCACCGCCAAACAGATATATATTTAATAGAAATCAATCACACAGACTGAAATCCAATGTCAGGCACACAGTCCATTTACAAGTTCGTTCTGGGTCAGAACGAAACCGGAGGCACCTAGTACCCCGCACATCCATCGATCTCCAAATACGTCTGGACGATCACCAACTGTTTCCATCTTCTTGGGTGTACATCCTAATCAAGATCATCAGTAATCACCCAAACGACGTGAAGAACTCAGATCTTCGACCACCGTCTTCATCTTCGACTTATCGTCGTATCAGTTATTCAGAATGGGATAAACCCGGTCTTCCCGAATAACTCGCGTATATAATAAACATGTCTTACACAAACACAACATACGACTCATTCCAATTCATCAGTCACTAACCGTAAATTAACAAGAGAATAATTCCACATATATTAACCCCGAAGACAGAAACCAACATCAGATCAATATCCAAAAAACCATTCTTCTTAGCTAACCGACAGTTAGTTTCTAAATTTCACATTCATAGGGAAAGGTTCCCATTAATTTTATCAAAGATAAATTCCTCGAATTTATTCTTTAATCTTCTTTTGAATTTCAATTCAACTAGTAGGGATTAACGAACCTTACTGAAGTAATCATTTGTTTTAATTTCCCAATCCCAACCTATTCGTCCCATGAAGTAAAAGTGGTAATACTTCATATCTAACACCACGGTGTTATCGGTAAATTCAATTACCATTTCACGTTCAAATCTTACTAAAGATTTAACTAATGCCTGGAGCAAAACTGGTGATACTCCATTCTCGATCATTTCAATCTAATTAAAGATTCATTAAAACTCCACTTAGATTTAATCTGTGACTGGGTTAAAGAATCAGTGTCATTTAAAACACGGTTCACGATAAAACTAAAATCACATCACATTTCAATCAATCCCTAACCGTAAATCAGCAAGTGAGCAGTTCCCTAAGTATTAACCCCGAAGGCCGAAACCAACATCAGATCAGTACCCCAGAAACCATTCAACTTAACTAATCTCCATTTAGTTTCTGAATTTTCTTAACTCCTTTGGGTCTAAGAACAGTATTATTGAAGATACCATTCACGACAACCCAAAATCACATTTCATTAATTATCGGGTTAAAGAACAAGTGTTATTTAAAACACTGTTCACGATAAACCCAAAAATCAATACCTATTCAATTCCAATCAAATATTATTTAATTGGTACACTTCATTAAATCTAAATAAAAAGATTCAATCTTTTTCTCAATTGGGCTTAAGAACAGTGTTAATGAAGACACCATTCACGACAAACCCAAATCACATTTGATATTAAATACAAGGCTCTGAATAGTAATTATATCGGCTTATATTCAATATCAAACTCTACGACAAACAAATATCGTATTGGAAATAACGATATAAATATATCTTTCAAATTCCCATAACAATATCTGTATCATCACGAAGTCCAACATCGAAATATTCTGCAGACAATTTCGATTCAAATCTATTCCAATTCAATTATTGGAAATTCTGGTTATTTTCAAAACCCTTTTCAAACTCAATTTATTTATTTAAAAATAAATAGAATTTTAATTCTAGTTCAAGACTAGTTCATTTCGATAAAAATCTATTTTTATCTTTTCAAATATGGAGTTTTTCATCCCAATTTTTCCCAAATCATTTCTTATGATTTTACACAAATTATTGATATTTTTATTAAATTTATCAAGGCCCGTATAGTCGATTTCCATCAATGGCCATCGAACTGCACTTACAGCGACCTTTTCCAAAATTGATTTGGACATAATTCCAAATCCAACTATTAGATTTCTAATTCCTAATATTCGTTAGAAAGCTCTTTTCGATACGAACCCAACGGTTTCGGTTTTAGGAGAATACGACGGCCGGATCTCCCGTAATATCCGTTCGAAGTCAATGGTCGAAATTCGCGAACTACCTGCGCGGCGCGTTCTATTCAGGCCATTATATTATATGTATAATATATACTTCATCGATTCCCTTTTTAAATGTATTTAATAAATCGTTTTAAATTTGTTTTCAAAACGATTACAACTTCTTTTCAAATTCAAATCAAAATTGAATTTTTCCTTACA
This sequence comes from Allium sativum, assembly GCA_030737875.1. Classification (NCBI taxonomy): domain Eukaryota; kingdom Viridiplantae; phylum Streptophyta; class Magnoliopsida; order Asparagales; family Amaryllidaceae; genus Allium; species Allium sativum. Next base: position 654,548,431 of record CM060918.1, on the reverse strand, counting down.
AATTCGATTTAAATTCATTTCAAATTGATTTCAATTCAAATTGATTTCAATTCAAATTGATTTCTACGTCGATTTCAATTCGTTTTCAATTCAATTTCAATTCGAATTAATTTATATTCAATTTAAATTCGAATTCATTTCTATTCAATTTAATTCAAATTTCTATTCTTTTCAAAATATCAGATTTTGAAATCACTTTCGATATTCATTATAAAACGAACAAAATCGATATAAATATCGTTCACGTCTAAATGGCGTCAATCTAATCAACACAGCTTCATACATTTCTATTTTCAAATGTTCTATTTCAAATATTTCTATTCAAATATTTTATTTCAAAACTGGAATGAGGCCCAATCAATTACCATATAACGTTAATTATATGGATCCTCTACCACACGTATATAACAACAACGATAAATCATCAACCATCATTCAAAGTGCGTTCTACACTGTACAAGCATCAAATATAAATATTCAACGCTTATAACAGTCTGTCAATCAATCGATCGACATACAACAAAACAATCGGGATTAGTGTACGTCAAATATCATCCCAATACCTGTGTGGGGTTTCAAACAATCAAACACAGATTTTATTTGTGTAGTTGGGCGATGTATAAAATTTATCGTCCCAATCAATACCAGTCAAATGTGTGTATATCAACAAATCGTCCGATTTGTTTATAGTTATTTCATTTTAAATACACGTTAAAAATTCTATTTTTGACTATAAAATATTTATAACTATATAAATATTTTATTTCATTTCACATCATATCACACAATCAACTACACATCAAAATCAAATAACCAAGCATACAAGCCGTACATGGTCTATGGACGACGGGTGTCGGGTGCTACTAAACACCGTCTGCGTCCTAGTATATATTTTAACTAGAATATTAAATAAAAGGTGAGGAGTTCTCACTGATATGCTAAACCAAACGCCCCGACACTTCATATGTAGAAATCTTCACCGTTCTCGCCTTTTGTCACTTTCGTTGCCCGCATTCAGTACATATATAAAATTCACATTTTTATATTCCCTTTATTTTGCTATTCAATATATAAAAATCGAATTTTTACTTTGCTATTCAATATATAAAAATCAAATTTTTTACTTTGCTATTCTATATAAAAAGATTATATTTTTACTATGCCATTCTATATATAAAAATCGAATTTTTTACTTTGCTATTCTATATAAAAAGATTATATTTTTACTATGCTATTCTATATAAAAAGATTATATTTTTACTATGCTATTCTATATAAAAAGATTATATATATAAAGATCTCATTTTTACTTCACCATTTCAACAATATACAAATTCAAACTTTTCTAATATAAATATTCGACCTTTTCTATTTGATTAACTATATAAAAATCCGACCTTTTCTATTTGATTAACTATATAAAAATCCTACCTTTTCTAAATCAAAATTACATTTTTATGACTTTACATAAATCAAAATCTCATTTTTAATCTATGCTATGGAATTAAAATTCAAATCTTTACTTGTATGTTATATATATATATATATATACAAATTCGATTTTTATGCCATGCTTTATATAAAAAATAAAGGGGTGGGGGATGGTCTGCACTCAGCGGCGAAGGCGAGCACCTCCAGCAGGCGGCGGCGGCCGGCATCCCCTGGCGGTGGCGAAAAAGCGGGCGATGACTTTCATCTGGGTTTGGGGCTTAGTCTTCGATTGGAGGAAGGCGGGGAAGAGAAAGGAGGCGTCAGGGCGAGGTGGGTGGCCGTAGAGGGTTCGACGGCGCGTTGGGGTGGCGGACGTGGGAGTGGTGGTCGGCGTTGTAGATCGCAGAAGGGTTCGGGCGGGGGGGGAGGGCGCATTGGGTTTTATTTTGTTTTGGGTTTTTTCTAATTTTTAATGTTGACCGGTTTGTGGAAAAAAGGGGGGGTGAGAAAAGGTTATATATTACATCTAATTATTTAATTATTTAATAATCCACAAAGGTACTTTCTCATTCGAACCCCGAATCGAACCCAACGACTATTGCACCTAGCTAATTACCCCCATTCCGAACACAATGGGATATGTATCATAAGCCAATTCGACCGTTTCGATCAGTTTTCGTCAAAATCAACATATAACTTTATATATTGAATTTGAACGCACATTTCAATTTACCGGGGCCACATACTCACTCGAAAAATTCCAGAAAAATATTTTCTAGCTTCGTTTTGATGATACGGTCCTAACAAAACTAGTTTCGTCGAATTCTGAGACCGTTTGAAAAATGATCATTTTCCAGTCGATTAAAATCAACTAAAACTGGTCAAACGCGTTTTCCTTTGCCACGCTCACATATTGATTCGAAAACTTATGAAATTTGTAATCTAGCAATAACTTGACATCACGGATCCAACATAAGTGGTTTCGTCGAAATCCGAGGTCGTTTGCAAAATTCCCATTTTTAAGGGCTAGAATTCCATAGCGACCATTCTGAAAATTCCTTCGGACATAACTTTTGATTCCCGCTATGAAATTTCGATTTTTCGGATTCATTGGAGAGATATTCACAAATAGATTCTAATATTTTTGGTTTCACTAAAATCCGGTTTATTTTACACCCGGTATGTTCAATTGAAATTTGAAATCGAATTATCGAACTACCGCGCCATTTTCAATTCCTTTTATATATATAAATAAATATTTATATTCTAACGACGACGTATGTAAATATATACGTTCTAATTCTATTCAAAATAAATTTCTCGTCGTTATTATTTAAAATAATTCATTTTAAATAATCAAAATTCGCTAAAATTGCAAAAATAAAAATTTTAAACTGGCCCAGATTTCCGGGTTGTTACAATCTCCCCCACTTAAAACTTTTCGTCCCCGAAAAGGAACGAAGCGGAAAGTTGTTTCACAAATCAACTCAAATTTCTTTATTTTTATTATGGCTTAAGTTCTTCAACTTTTCAGTTTCTAAGAACTTCTCAAAAAAATTCAAAAATTTGGCTAACACCCTAAGTTTTGAAAAATATCGCCATAACCTCCCCTACACCGGGAGTACCGGGAAAATCCCGAAATTGCCATACAGGCCCTCTGATCTCAAAAAGAAAAAGAAAAAGCCAGGCGGCTAGCCAATCGGCTCATAAAATCATCATCACCCAAAACAAAACAGTAAATTATGGTAAAAATGTACCTATTTGTCGGGCAAACAAGTTTTATTCTCTGCTCTAGCCTCCTTGCTTTGACCTGTTCAATGTAAGTACAAGTATATGCAAGCAAATGCGATAAATTTTCAATACAACTCACTATTTGGTTCAATTTGGCTAACGGTTCAACATTTTAATTAATCAACTAATAATCAAACAACACAATCAACAATCGATTAGTTTATTATCATTTCAAATTTATAACTTCGATATATATTATAAAAATCAGATTTTTGATGCAAAATCACAACAATAAGCCCTATCTAATTTTGGTTCTCACACCAGTCAATAGGAAATATATAGAAATCTCACTTTCGTCACTCGAATATAAACACTGACGATGAGGCCTCATCATCAGAATCATCTCCGGACGACTAGAGTGTGATTCTATATCTATCCAATATATTAAAATTTCGAATACACGCAGATAAGACGTATATGCAAAATCTGTATATACTGGATAGTCCAAATCAATATAATATAAAATAAATAATCAAATACGAATAGTTGATTTAAATTTCAAAACAAAATTTGTTTTCATTTCCGAAAATATACTCTTCACACTCGTTCTAGGACACTACTGATCCCATCTCTAACGGGTCATTCCCGTTGGATATTACTAATCTAGTTTCTGATGAATTCTTTCGTATGGTTCTAATGTGTCTTGTTCTCTGAGCTTTGTAAACCAAAGCTCTTATACCAAACTGAAACGACCCGAACTTCCCCGGTGAGGAAAGCCCGGATTAAGTCGAGGACAAGCCACAGAAGAACGCAGACGGAAGAACAATTCATTATCTATTACAGCAATAACATCAAATTACAAGAATATAAAGAGTATAAATGAATATTACACAGAAATATCAGAAATTTAAATTAAATTTAAATACGTAGCAGTGGAAAATAATACAAAATACAACTGAAGGAGATATACGGATACAATGCTTTCTGGATATCGTTCCAGCTGTAACCAAGGATCCTGTGAATATAAATCTGCAAAACCAAAACAACTGGCTGCCCGTGTCAAAATAAGGGCACCCAGAGTTTAGGTTAAAACAATAAACTCAGGTCAGTCATGGGAATGGTGTGAGAACTAAATATAGTTATTTAAAACTTTATTTTAAAGTTGGGTAAATCAAGGGACCACGCCGTATAACACGGAACGGGTTTCCTCCCAAGAACACCAGTGCATAAAACAACAGCACATTGCTAAATAAAGAAAAATGAAGCTATTATAAGACCCAGTTTCCATCACACAATGCAACGCAAGCCGGGGGATAGGATTTTTACCTTATAATAGCCAAGAATGCTTGATACGTTTAAAACAAATCATTTGATACTATTATAAGTGCATAGTGTATAAAACAACTTCAAATCATAAGTATCAATCATAGACGACATAAGCGCCCCATCCCACTATGTCGCCATACTAGGCTCTACAATCAAAACCGCAAACGTCACGTATTGGAAGTAGGGTTATCATTTATGATATGAACTGAGGCAAAAGATAGTCCTCTACTGATTCGAGACGCTCTAGTCCGCCCCTCAGGAACAGCCGCCACTGCCCCTTGGATCGTCAGGGCCGGTCAACCGATGTGGATTATTATGCCTGAACACTGCGTTTCCCCGCCCTATGGGGCGTAGGTGAGCCAAATAAATGACTTCATCGGTTCGAGAACGACCGATATATCTGAGGCGCCTCGCAATAGCAACAACCACATATGTCAAACTCATCAGGGCGTGTAAAACCACTAACGCCACTTCTAACTAGAAAGAAACGCATGCCCTCCCTGATGTCCTCTCCCGTTTCTGGTTCATACCGGGTGTGATACTCGCGAAGTAAACGTTACAGAAAGCTATGCCACAAAGCCCTTGCTTTGATCATCAACCACAAGACTTTGCTTTTTAACAGAAGCCTTGATCAATTGCCACTTAGGCATGCCATACAGGCAATTCATTCCATGCGATGGATATCCATCAATATATAACCCCTGGGCTCGTACGTCTCAAAGAATGGCGTTAAGCAAGAGAATAAATTCTCCGCCGCCAAACAGATATATATTTAATAGAAATCAATCACACAGACTGAAATCCAATGTTAGACACACAGCCCATTTACAAGTTCGTTCTGGGTCAGAACGAAACTGGAGGCACCTAGTACCCTGCACATCCATCGATCTCCAAATACGTCTGGACGATCACCAACTGTTTCCATCTTCTTGGGTGATCCCAATCAAGATCATCAGTAATCACCCAAACGACGTGAAGACCTCCAGTCTTCGACCACCGTCTTCATCTTCGACTTATCGTCGTATCAGTTATTCAGAACGGGATGAACCCGGTCTTCCCGAATAACTTGCGTATATAATAAACATGTGTTACACAAACACAACATATGCCTCATTCCAATTCATCAGTCACTAACCGTAAATTAACAAGAGAATAATTCCCCAAATATTAACCCCGAAGGCCGAAACCAACATCAGATCAATATCCAGAAAACCTTTCTGCTTAGCTAACCGACAGTTAGTTTCCAAATTTCACATTTATAGGGAGAGGTTCCCATTAATTTTATCCGAGATAAATTCCTTGAATTTATTCTTTAATCTTCTTTTGAATTTCGATTCAACTATTCGGGATTAACGAACCTTACCAAAGTAATCATTTGTTTTAATTTCCCAATCCCAACCTATTCATCCCATGAAGTAAAACTGGTAATACTTCATATCTAACACCACGGTGTTATCGGTAAATTCAATTACCATTTCACATTCAAATCTAATTAAAGATTTAACTAATGCCTGGAGCAAAACTGGTGATACTCCATTCTCGATCATTTCAATCTAATTAAAGATTCATTAAAACTCCACTTAGATTTAATCTGTGACTGGGTTAAAGAATCAGTGTCATTTAAAACACGGTTCACGATAAACCCAAAATCACATCACATTTCAATCAGTCCCTAACCGTAAATCAGCAAGTGAGCAGTTCCCTAAGTATTAACCCCGAAGGCCGAAACCAACATCATATCAGTACCCCAGAAACCATTCAACTTAACTAATCTCCAGTTAATTTCTGAATTTTCTTAACTCCTTTGGGTCTAAGAACAGTATTATTGAAGATAACGTTCACGACAACCCAAAATCACATTCCATTAATTATCGGGTTAAAGAATAAGTGTTATTTAAAACACTGTTCACGATAAACCCAAAAATCAATACCAGTTCAATTCTAATTAAATATTATTTAATTGGTACACTTCATTAAATCTAAATAAAAAGATTCAATCTTTTTCTCAACCGGGCTTAAGAACAGTGTTAATGAAGACACCATTTACGACAAACCCAAATCACATTTGATATTAAATACAAGGCTCTGAAAAGAAATTATATCGGCTTATATTCAATATCAAACTCTACGACTAACAAATATCATATTGGAAATAACGATATAAATATATCTTTCAAATTCCCATAAAAATATCTGTATCATCACGAAATCCAACATCGAAATATTCCGCAGACAATTTCAATTCAAATCTATTCCAATTCAATTGTTGGAAATTCTGGTTATTTTCAAAACACTTTTCAAATTCAATTTATTTATTTAAAAATAAATAGAATTTTAATTCTAGTTCAAAACTAGTTCATTTCAATAAAAAACTATTTTTATCTTTTCAAATTTGGAGTTTTTCATCCCGATTTCTCGCAAATCATTTGTTATGATTTTACAGAAATTATTGATATTTTTATTAATTTTATCAAGGCCCGTACAGTCGAATTCCATCAATGGCCATCGAACTGCACTTACAGCGACCTTTTCCAAATTTTATTTGGATATAATTCCAAATCCATCCGTTAGATTTCTAATTTCTAATATTCGTTAGAAAGATCTTTTCAATACGAACCCAACGGTTCCGGTTTTAGGAGAATCCAACAGTCTGATCTCCCGTAATATCCGTTCGAAGTCAATGGTCGAAATTCGCGAACTGCCGCGGCGCGGCGCATTCTATTCAGGCCATTATAGTTTATATATAATATATATAATTTATACTTCGTCGATTCCCGTTTTAAACGTATTTAATAAATCGTTTTAAATTCGTTTTCAAAACGATTTCAACTTCTTTTCAAATTCAAATCAGAACTGAATTTTTCCTTATAAATTCGATTTAAATTCATTTCAAATTGATTTCAATTCAAATTGATTTCTAATTCGATTTTAGTTTGTTTTCAATTCAATTTCAATTCGAATTAATTTCTATTCAATTTAAATTCGAATTCATTTCTATTCAATTTAATTCGAATTTGTATTCTTTTCAAAATATCAGATTTTGAAATCACTTTTGATATTCATTATAAAATGAACAAAATCGATATAAATATCGTTCACGTCTAAATGGCGTCAATCTAATCAACACGGCTTCATATATTTCTATTTTCAAATATTTTATTTTAAATATTTCTATTCAAATATTTTATTTCAAAACTGGAATGAGGCCAATCAATTACCATATAATGTTAATTATATGGATTTTTTACCACACGTACATAACAACAACGATAAATCATCAACCATCATCCAAAGTGCGTTCTACACTGTATAAGCATCAAATATAAATATTCAATGCTTATAACAGTCTGTCAATCAATCGATCGACATACAACTAAACAATCGGGATTTGTGTACGTCAAATATCATCCCAATACCCGTGTTGGGTTTCAAACAATCAAATACAGATTTTATTTGTGCAGTTGGGCGATGTGTAAAATTTATCGTCCCAATCAATATCAGTCAAATGTGTGTATATAAACAAATTGTCCGATTTGTTTATAGTTATTTCATTTTAAATACACGTTAAAAATTCTATTTTTAACTATAAAATAATTTTAACTACATAAATATTTTATTTCATTTCACATCACATCACACAATCAACTACACATCAAAATCAAACAACCAAGAATACAAGCCGTCTATGGTCGGTGGACGACGGGTGTCGGATGCTACTAAACACCGTCTGCATCCTAGTATATATTTTAACTAGAATATTAAATAAAAGGTGAGGAGTTCTCACTGATTTGCTAAACCAAACACCCCGACTCTTCATATGTAGAAATCTTCACCATTCTCGCCTTTTGTCACTTTCGTTGCCCGCATTCACTACATATATAAAATTCACATTTTTATATTCTCTTTATTTCGCTATTCAATATATAAAAATCGAATTTTTTACTTTGCTATTAAATATATAAAAATCGAATTTTTACTGCTATTATATATAAAAAGATTATATTTTTACTATGCTATTCTATATATAAAAATCGAATTTTTACTTTGTTATTCTATATAAAAAGATTATATTTTTACTAAGCTATTTTATATAAAAAGATTATATTTTTACTATGCTATTCTATATAAAAAGATTATATATATAAAGATCTCATTTTTACTTCACCATTTCAACAATAGACAAATTCAAACTTTTCTAATATAAATATTCGACCTTTTTAATTTGATTAACTATATAAAAATCCGATCTTTTCTATTTGATTAACTATATAAAAATCCGACCTTTTCTAAATCAAAATTATATTTTTATGACTTTACATAAATCAAAATATCATTTTTAATCTATGCTATGTAATTAGAATTCAAATCTTTACTTGTATGTTATATATATATATACAAATTCGATTTTTATGCCATGCTTTATATAAAAAAACTAAAGGAAAAAAACTTACAAACTGAAATAAGGGGGTGGGGGATGGTCTGCACTTAGCGGCGAGGGCGAGCTCCTCCAGCAAACGGCGGCGGCCGGCATCCCCTGGCGTTGGCGAAAAAGGGGCGACGACTTTCATCTGGGTTTGGGGCTTAGTCTTCGATTGGATGAAGGCGGGGAAGAGAAAGGAGGCGTCGGGGCGATGTGGGTGGCCGGAGAGGGTTCGACGGCGTGCTGGGGTGGCGGACGTGGGAGCGGTGTTCGGCGTTGTAGATCGCAGAAGGGTTCGGGGGGGCATCGGGTTTTATTTTGTTTTGGGTTTTTTCTAATTTTTAACATTGACCAGTTTGTGGAAATAAAGGGGGTGAGAAAAGGTTATATATTATATCTAGTTATTTAATTATTTAACAATCCACAAAGGTACTTTCTCATTCGAACCCCGAATCGAACCCAACGACTGTCGCCCCTAGCTAATTACCCCAATTCTGAACACAATGGGATATGTATCGTAAGAAAATTCGACCGTTTCGATCAGTTTTCATCAAAATCAACATATAACTCTATATATTGAATTTGAACGCTAATTTCAATTTACCGGGGCCACATACTCACTCAAAAAATTCCAGAAAAATATTTTCTAGCTTCGTATTGACGATATGGTCCTAACAAAACTAGTTTCATCAAATTTTGAGACCATTTGAAAATTGGCCATTTTCCAGTCGATTAAAATCAACTTAAACTGGTGAAACGCGTTTTCCTTTGCCACGCTCACATATTGATTCGAAAAATTATGAAATTTGGAATCTAGCAATAACTTGACATCACGGATCCAACAAAAGTGGTTTCGTCGAAATCCGAGGTCGTTTGCAAAATTCCCATTTTTAAGGGCCAGAATTCCATAGCGACTATTTTGAAAATTCATTTGGACATAACTTTTGATTCCCGCTATGAAATTTCGATTTTTCGGATTCGTTGGAAAGATATTCACAAAAAGATTCTAATATTTTTGGTTTCACTAAAATCCGGTTTATTTTACATCCGGTATGTTCAATTGAAATTTGAAATCGAATTATCGAACTAACGCGCCATTTTCAATTCCTTTTATATATATAAATAAATATTTATATTCTAACGACGACGTATATAAATATATACGTTCTAATTCTATTCAAAATAAATTTCTCGTTGTTATTATTTAAAATAATTCATTTTAAATAATCAAAATTCGCTAAAATTGCCAAAATAAAAATATTAAATTGGCCCAGATTTCCAGGTTATTACAACATGTTTCAATCACATGTTTACATCCAAAAGGGTTCCACCTAAGGTTCTCAACATAGGATTGAGAAGATAAGCAAGATAAATCAAAGCATCTAGGAGAAGAAGTTAAAGATGTACCCCAAGAAGGTCCTGCTTGCGGGGATTGCCCTTGCTACTTAGGGCAGTTCTTGCTGATATGTCCAGTATCACCACACTAAAAGCATGCTCCCATCTTCATCTTCTTCTTTCTATAATCCTGGACTATATGCCCCTCAATACCACATAAGTGGCATTTTCTTTTCTCACGTATCTTGTTATCATTGTTGTTGTTGTTGTTCTAGCCTCCTTTCTCGGAGTCCACCTTCTTGTTTTGAGACTCATTCACCCTGACCTCCTTCTTGTCGTTCTCGTCTTCTTCATTTAAGAGCGCCATGTCTACTAACTTTTCGTAAGTAATCCCCATAGGTATGTGGGTCATAGCCAGGCTGTAAAGTGTATCATTCAATCCCTTGAAAAAACGGAGGGCCTTCTTATGAGGGTTATTCACTAAGTCTAGTCCAAATTGGGCCAGCTGATTGAATTGATTGACGTACTACCTGACCGTCATACTCCCTTGCTTAAGAGATAAGATTTTTTTCAGCTGTAGACTTGGTTCAGCTTGTGAGAGGAATTTCATCTCAAACCTTATCTTGAAATCCATCCATGTGTCAACAGGTCTTTCAGCGTTAGTGACTTCCTACCAATAGGAAGCTTCATCTTTGAGCAACCATAATGCCAACTGTACCTTCTGCCTATCGTCCACCTCAAAGATAACGAACAGATCCTCAGTTTCCGTGAGCCAGTTCCTTGCTTCTACGAATGATTCAGTTCCCTTGAAATTTTTTCCACCCATGGCCCTAAAATCTCTACAGATCTTTGTGAAAGCATTTCCACGAGGAGGAGGAGGAGGGATCACTGCAGCTGGAGGAGGAATATCTGCTGGGCCTGTATCGTTGGCCCTAGCTTCTAAGTACCTCCTGAACTAGCCAGGTATTGGAACGCCTTCTGGAAGGTTAAGATTCCCAGACATGCTGAAATGGAAAAGAAGAGATTTAAAACGAGAAAATAAAGGATAGTGCTAATGGCTTTTGGGGAATAGCCTTTAAATAAAACAAAACTTTTCTTGAAAAATGCTTCTTTCTAATCGGTTTTGAAAATAATTTCAGAAGGTTTTTAAAAGCTTTTGCCCAATCTGGTAACCTTTTGCTCTGATACCAAATGTAACACCCCACCTCCGCTGGGGTCACTCACAAAGGTAATGCACTAGTTTTGGAGGAGCGTTATCGAGGTAAACAAGCACAGAAATATTACAAGACAAAACATAAATAAAACAGTGGAATATTCAAAAGCTAAATTTCATTACTTCCAATAAAAGTCAAAACCTTTTACATCCAAAGTTCCAAGTAGCCAAAGTCATTATTTTTCATTACAACAAATCCTTGTCTTGCATAAATAAAGAAACATAATCTTAAAAAAACAAAAGTAGCTTAATTCCCCAAAGGTAGCAGAAATGCAGCCATAGCATAGCTCAAGATCAAACCATACATGAGCTGAACAGAAAGCAAGCGAAATCCAAGCTAAGTGCTAGAGTTTCCTCCCTGAGAAAATGGGGAGGGGGGAAACAAAAGAAAATGAGGCGAAAGATAACGTGTCGGTCATAAAGACTGGTAAGTCCTAGTGACTTTCAGCATAAAAACAGGAAAATGTAACATGACATGTATAAACTGAAAGTAAACATAAGGATGTTTTCAAGATGGGCAAGATAGACTAAGATAAAATAATAAATCAATTATAGCATCGCATGATCAAGGTTCGTTACACCAACTGTACTAGTATCCTAAACCCATGTCGTATAATAACCATGAAATGATCCCTTTGTGCAATATCATGAAATGACCCATTACTAGGTCCAACGGAATGATCCACTAATCGATTGGCTGCCTACAAGTTCTAACTCATCATGTGTCTATGTCATATGGCCCTATCGCGAATGTAGTCACCCGCGCTAGGTCCACCATAGGGTGTATCAAGCCCAAGGGTACGAACCATCGACACGAATCAAGCATGCACAGGTAAACCTACTGATGCCCAATGCCTGCTTTTTCTGCTCCGGAGTGCATGCACGCCCACTGTAACACCCCGTAATTATGTTAATATTAATATTCACAAATTAAAAAATAACTAATCTCAGATGTGAGAATTATGGGAAACGGTTTGAGCCATTGTGTTCGTCTCGGAATTCTTGTTGAGATAGAGTCCGAGTTTGCGTGATATGGACTTCGTATGAAGGAGGTATGGCCATCGGAATTATCAGAAAATTCAAAACATATTTCAGAAAATTCAAAATTCGAAGTCAAACAAGCTAGGCGGGAAATTTCCCGCCCAGCACCCCAGGTCGACTGGGGAGTCGACTGGGCAGTCGACACCCCCCCCCAGGTCGACTGGGGAGTCGAGTGGGCAGTCGACCTGGGTGTCGACCTGGTCCAGTCGGCTAGGGTTTGACTGAGCCCAAACTTGAGCTGCTGATGTGTCTTTAGGGCTGAGTTGGAAAATTAAACGGTTCAGGTTAGTTTTGAGTTGATCTGACGGCCTAAATAAATCATAAACTCTATATATACCTTGGTAGTCTCCCACTCTAATTCAGATGAAAAATAGAATAGCCGCTGCCATACCGCCGCCATGGAACTCAGTGTAGCCGCCACCAACTAAGAAGGAAGAAAGCTAATCAAAACCCAAATTCTACTCAACTCTAAAGCAAATCAAGACTCTCTTTCTTCTCTAATTGTGAGTATGATGATCTTAACAAGATTATTATTAAACTAATTAGATTAAGTTATGAATGGATTATAAGTAAATGATGTGGATTGTCATATATGTTGTTGTAAACCTTATGCTATCATGTATGTTGTAACTCCTATGTTATGTGATGCTGATATCATATATGTTGTAAATCATGCTATGACGATATTGTATAGGTTGTAATTTTCTATGCTAAGTTGTGATAAATCATACATATTATAAAGTCATGATGTTATTATGTATGCAAATTAGTTCATGTTAATCAAATCATAATGTTGATGTTATTTGGGCTATGTTGATCTATATGACAAATCATGTATGCAAGTTTAGATTGATTAGTAAAGATTATGAACATATGCCATGACATCTATTTAGATCTAGAATTGTGCTATGACATGTGTGAGTTCTTTGTGTTAGATGCTAGTTCACATCATCATTATGTTGCGTAAACCACATATGCAAGTTTATACATGAATTTGGATTATGATCATATTATGTAAATTGTGACATTTTACCAAACAAGTTGATACCTTTAGATCCATGACATATGTAGCTTTATGCAAGTTGTAGTTTTTGCCTATGCAAGTTTAGGTGTTGTACATCTATCACACATGCAAGTTTCACCCCGTTTATGATTAGATCTATTTTATTTGTCTATATGTTGTGATAATTTATCTTTGTGCTATGAGTTAGACTATTCGAGTCTAACGTATATTTTGCGTTGAATAAGCGAACGTATAACGTGGGGTAGGGGTAATATTAAGGATTTAATATTAAGAAATTGGGGTGCAACTGATATGATTTTGCATACCGTAAGTGGATGGCTATAATTGAGTCAATTATGGACATCATTAAAATTGGAATTAATTAATGATTTGAATAGGAATATATTTATAACAGGGATAAAAGATTAAAAGTGTTAAACAATGCTTAGGACACGAGGTTGGACTCGTTTGTGACGTAAACCTGCCCGGACCTGCCCGACAAATACAGTAGTCACAAATGTCTGCCCAATGTGAGAGGTCCTAGGCCAAACTAAAGCATAACACGGCTTAATGTTCGATTTCGAAATCATTTTCATTTTCTATTCAATTTGATTCAAATTTCATTTCAAAATATTCGATTTCGAAATCACTTTTCAATATTCATTTTTAAATGAATAAAATCGATATAAATATCGTTCACGTCAAAATGGCATCAATCTAATCAACACGGCTTAATGTATTTCTATTTTCAAATATTCTATTTCAAATATTTCTATTTCAAATATTTTGATTTCAAATATTTCTATTTTCCACAAATGAATATTTATTTTTGTCAACACACGACTAATCCCAATGAATGAGTACTGTCCACGTGTGACTATTTTTGCTATTTAATATATTTTATAAAAATTAAGGTATCTGTCGTTTGATATAAAATTAGACTTCAACTGTAAATTTGTAAGAGAACAATTTCCTGAATATTAACCCCGAAGGCCGAAACCAACATCAGATCAATATCCAGGAGACCACTCATCTCATCTATTTTCCAGTTGATTTCTAATTCTATATATGATAAAGATGTAAATTTTTATTGTTAAAATATTTCGTTCAACACATGACTAATCTCAACGGATGAGTACAGTCAACACATGAACCTTTATTTTATAAAGATAAAGAAGTAAATTTTATTATTAAAATATTTCGTTCAACACATGACTAATCTCACGAATGAGTACTGTCAACACATGAACCTTTATTTTATATTGATAAAGATGTAAATTTATTATAAAAATATTTCGTTCAACACATGACTAATCTCACGAATGAGTACTGTCAACACATGAACCTTTATTTTATATTGATAAAGATGTAATTTTTATTATAAAAATATTTCGTTCAACACATGACTAATCTCAACGGATGAGTACAGTCAACACATGAACCTTTATTTTATATTGATAAAGATGTAATTTTTATTATAAAAACATTTCGTTCAACACATGACTAATCTCAACAAATGAGTACAGTCAACACATGAACCTTTATTTTATAATTATTCTTTATTTTCTAAACTGGAATGAGGCACAATCAATTACCATATAAAGTTAATTATATGGATTTTCATACAACACATGTATATAATAGCATTGAAAAATAATCAACCATCAACCAAAGTGCACTACACTGTATAAGCATCAAATATAGATATCTAACGCTTATAACAGCCTGTCAATCAATCGATCGACATATTTAATTAATCAGGATGAGTGAACTTCATGTTTCATCCCAACACCCGTGTGGGGTTTCAAACAATCAAACACGGATTTTTATTCGTGCAGTTGGGCTATGTGTAAAATTTATCGTCCCAATCAATGTCAGTCAAATCAGTGTACATAAACAAACCGTTCGGTTTGTAAATGAATATTTATTTATTCACTTTCACTATATTCATATTCACGTTAAACATTATATTTTTAACGATAAAACATTTTATTTCAACATATGAATTTCTATTCAGTTCATTCTTTAAATAAAATGATATTTTTATTTTTCTAACATATTTTAGAAAATTTCGGCGGCATAACGGCACGATACTAGAAATGGGACGAGGCCTAGCCTTATCCCCGGTCTAGTGAAGGCCCACGTCATTCACACATCAATCAAATTTACCAAACAACCAAATTCAAATCAAATCATCTAACTAGTCTATGCAACCAAACAAACAAGTCCATGGTCTGTGGACGATTGTGTCGGGTGCTACTAAGCACCGTCTGCATACTAGTATATATATATATATATATATATATATATATAACTAGAAAAGAAATTGAAAGGTGAGAAATTCTCACCGATAGCTATCCAATCATCTTGACTCTTCTTTTGTAGGAAATCATCATTGTTTTCGCCTTTTTCGCTTTTGTTGCCCGTAGTCACTACATATATAAAAATCACATTTTTATATTTTGATGTCTTTAAAATAAAAATCACATTTTTATTTATTCACTTTCAATTTAAAAATCATATTTTTATAATCGCTATTCAATATATAAAAATTATATTTTTACTTTGTTATTCAATATATAAAAAAAATCGAATTTTTATCTCGACGCTATATCGATAAAAATTCTATTTTATCACGCTATCCTCTATATAAAGTTTCCGCCTTTTCAAAATAGATCTTCCACCTTTTCTACAATAAAGATTTCGCCTTTATAAAAATATAGACTTCGCCTTTACAAATTTAAAGATTTCATCTTTATAAAAATCTCATTTTTATTTTTCTACACATATAAAGATGATATTTTTAACCTTCTACCTAAACAAAGATCATATTTTTACATCTTCTATATAGTAAAGATTATATTTTTAATACTTTAAAAATATAAAAATCATATTTTTAATACTTTAAAAATATAAAAATCACATTTTTATTACTCTACTATAATAAAAATCATTTTTTTCAGTTTTATCTACTAATAAAAATCAGTTTCTATCATTACTAGAATATCGGTTTTTCCTAGCCTAAATATAAAATAAACTAAATAAATAAAACCGGAGAAACTTACATCGGGGGGGGGGGGAACTGTGCTTGCGGCAGCAGCAAGGTCGGGGGGTCGAGGTCGCAGGCGAAGGGAGGTGAGGGAAGGAGGAAGAGAAGGCGGCGTGGTGGAGGAAGAAGAAGAAGAAGCTGCGACAGCAGCCTAGGGGGGGTCGCGAGAAGGGGGGCCCACGCCTAAAGCGGCGCGGTGGGCGATGCGAGGTTGGGGGGGCGTTTGCCTGGCGGCGGCGGCTCCACGATGGGGGAGGAGCGATTTGTCTTCGTCTCCCTTTTTTTTTCTGATCGATTAGGAAATGAGAGAAAGGGGGGGCCAGAGCGGGTTAAGGGGAAGAAAGGGTTTTTTCTTTTTTCTTTTTTATATTTAATTATTTTATTTTCTAAAAAGTTGACTTTTACATACGACCTCTAAACGAGGTCCACCGCCTGTCGTCCATAGTGTATTACCCCCATTCCGAGCACAATGGGATATGTATCGTAGGCTGATTCGGCTGTTACAATCAGTTTCCGTTAAATTTACATTTAAATCACTATATTAAATTTTAAACGTACATTTCAAATTACCGGGGTCTCATACGAACTTTAAAAATTCTAGAAAAATATTTTCTAGCTTCGTATTGACGTTACGGTCCTAACAAAACTAGTTTCGTCGAATTCTGAGACCGTTAGAAAAATGGCCATTTTCCAGTCGATTAAAATCAACTGAAACTGGTCAAACGCGTTTTCCTTTGCCACGCTCACATATTGATTCAAAAAATTACGAAATTTGGAATCTAGCAATAACTTGACACTGCGGACCCAACAAAAGTGGTTTCGTCGGAATCCGAGGTTGTTTGCAAAATTTCCATTTTTAAGGGCCTGAATTCCATAGCGACTATTCAGAATTTTCAACTAGACATATCTTTTGATTCCCGTTATGAAATTTTGATTTTTCGGATTCGTTGGAAAGATATTATCAATTAGATCCCATTATTTTTGGTTTCACAAAAATCCGGATTGTTTTGCACCCGGTACGTTCAATTGAAGTTTGAAATCGAATTATCGAACTACCGCGCCATTTTCAATTCTATTTATAATTATATATAATTATTTATATTCTAACGACGTGGTATATAATATTTACATTCGAATTATATTCAAAACAAATTTTTCGTCATTATTATTTAAAATAATCTAATTTAAATACAGAAAATTCGCTAAAATTACCAAAATAAAAATTTTAAACTGGCCCAGATTTTTCGGGTTATTACAATCTCCCCCACTTAAAACTTTTCGTCCCCGAAAAGGAACAAAGTTGAAAGTGGTTTGATTAATCAACTCTACGTTCGATCTGACTTCCATTGTCCAACTTTTCAGTTTCTGAGAATTTTCAAATTTTCAAAAATTTGGCTAACACCCTAAATTTTTGAAAAATTTCGCCATAACCTCCCCTGCAATGGGAGCATCGGGGAATTTCAAATAGCTTCCCTGGTCCTTCTAATCTCAAAAAGAAAAAGAAAAAGCCAAGCGGCTAGCCAATAGGCTCATAAAATCATCATCACCCAAACAAAACAGTAAATTATGTGGTAAACATGTACCTATTTGTCGGGCAAACAAATTTTATTCTTCGGCTCTAGCCTCCTTGCTATGACCTGTTCAATGATATACATGTATATGCAAGCAAATGCGACCAATTTTCAATATAATTCAATATTTGGTTCAATTAGGCTAAATGGTTCAAAATTATCAAACAAATAAACAAACAACACAAACATCTAATTATATTAGTTTTGGTTCCCACACCAGTCTAATGGAAATATATCGATATAACACCTTCGTTACTCGAACATGAATACTAATGACGACTAGTCAATCATCTGAATCATCTTCGGGCCACTAGAGTATGATTCTATATCTATCCAGTATATTAAAAATTCGAATATACGTTCATGACGCGTATATGCAAAATCTTTATATACTCGATTGTCCATATTCAAAATAAATAAATATTCAACTACGTATAAAATGGTTTAAATTTTCAAAACAAAAATTGTTTTCAATTGGAAAATATACTCTTCACACTCGTTCTAGGATACTACTGATCCTATCTCTAACGAGTCATTCTAATTGGATGTTGCTAATCCAATATCTGATGAATTCTTTCGTATGGTTCTAATGTGTCTTGTTCTCGAGCTCTGTAAACCAAAGCTCTGATACCAAATGTGACGGCCTTAGGCTTTGCAACCATCAGGCAGTGGGCTAACCTCCCACCGTGACATACAGTGATACCTCAGAACTGATTTTACGGCCAGCCTCTCGACTGCAACAACCACCCCAATCTTCCCATTGGGACGTGTAGGGGTAAGAGTCTCCTGCTCGCCACCAAACAGCCAAGCGAGAACCCCCTATCACATTCTCTAACCAGCTCTGATACCAAATGTGACAGCCTGGAATTTCGCTCGATCCGAATCAGTCGTTAAACCGATTTAGACCGTTCGAAACCCCTGACTGTTTGAAAACAGGACAAATCATAACACAAACAGAAGAACATTTCATTGCTATTACAACAATTCCATCAGATACAAGAATATACAGAGTATAATGAATAAATTACATTCGATAAATATCAGAGATTACAATACATTACATAACAGCGGAAAAAGAAATATAAAGCACAACTGAAGGTGATATACGGATACAGAGCTTTCCGGATATCATTCCAGCTGTACACCAGGATCCTGTGAATATAAATCTGCAAAACCAAAACTACTAGCTGCCCGTGCGGAAAATAGGGGCACCCAGAGTTTAGGTTAAAACAATAAACTCCAGGTCAGTCATGTGACTGGTGTGAGAACTAAAACAGTTATTTAAAACTTTATTTTAAAAGAGAGTAATTCAAGGGACCACGCCGTATAACACGGAACGGGTTTCCTCCCAAGAATACCAGTGCACAGAATAAACAACGCAATGCTTTTTCGAAAAATGAAGCTATTATAAGACCCAGGTCTCATCACACAATGCAACGCAAGCCGGAGGATAGGGTTTTCCCTTATAATAGCTAAACATGCTTGGTACGTTTAAAACAAATCATTTGATACTATAATAAGTGTATAGTGTCAAAACAATTTCAATCATAAATATAAATCATAGACGGCATGGGTACCATATATCATGTCGCCATACTAGTTCTACAATTAAAACCGCAATACACGTATTGGAAATTGGATTCCGTCATGAGTCGAGGCAAGGGGCAAGCTCCTCTCCGTGTTCGAGACACTCTAGCAAATGCCTCAGGGTTACGCACTCCGGGCAACCCTTGGATGCTTCAGAGCCGGTCCTCACTTACGTTAGAGGATTAGCAATTCCTGAACACACGTTTCCCGGTCCTTATAGACCTATAATCGAGGCGCCTCGCATTCCAACAACCACATAGGTGAAAAGTATATAAATGTCAGGGCTGGTAAGTCACTGACACCACCAATGCAAGAAAGAAACGTCGTGCTCTCCCTGCAGTCCGTATCCCGTTTTTAACTCATACCGAGGTGTGAGGCTCGCGAATTCACGTTATACACAAAGCTGCCAGGTAGGCATGCTTTGATCATCAACCGCAAGACTTTGCTTTTCAACAAAAGCCTTGATCATTGCATCTTAGCGTGCCACACAGGCAATTCATGCCATGCGACTGATGTCCATCGATATACAACCTCTGAGCTCGTACGTCTCAGAGAAGGGCGTTAAGCAAAAGAATAAATTCTCCGCCGCCAAACAGATGTACATTTAATAGAAATCAATCAACACAGAATAAAATCCAATGTCGGACACACAATCCATTTTCAAGTCCGTTCTGGGTCTGAACGAAACCGGAGGCACTTTCCTCGCATATCCATCCATCTCCAAGTACGTCTGAACGACCACCAACTATTTCCATCCTCTTGGGTGTACAGCCCAATCAGGATCGTCAGTAATTATCCAAATGATGTGAAGACTTCCGGTCTTCGGCCACCGTCTTCATCTTCGACATATCGTCGAATCGGTTATTCAGAATGGGTATAAACCCGGACTTTCCGAACAACCCGCGTATATTAAAACAAATGTTACACAAACACAACATACGCCTCATTCCAATTCATTAGTCGCTAACCGTAAATCAACAAGAGAACAGTTTCCCAAATATTAACCCCGAAGGCCGAAACCAACATCAGATCAATACCCAGGAAACCATTCTTCTTAGCTAACCTACAGCTAGTTTCTAAATTCCACATTCTTAGGGAAAGGTTCCCATTAATTTTATCCAAGATAAATTCTTTAAAATTTATCCTGTAATCTTCCTTTGGATGTCATTTAAAACCAAATTATGGTTTTTCCAACTAGTCGAGATTAGCGAACCGTAACGAAGTAATTATTTATTTTATTTCCCAATCCCAACCTATTCATCCCATGAAGCAAAACTGGTAATACTCCATATCTAACACCGTGGTGTTATCGGTAAAATTAATTACCATTTCACGTTCAAATCTAATTAAAGATTTAACTATCGCTTTGGAGCAAAACTGGTAATACTCCATTCCCGCTCATTTCTAAATTTGATAATTTAGATTATAGATTCACATTTCAATCTAATTGCAGATTCGTTAGAACTTCTTTAACTGGGTTAAAGAACTAGGTGTTATTTAAAACACCGTTCACGACAAACCCAAATCACATCCTATTTGTTATCGGGTTAAAGAACTAGTGTTGTTTAAAACACCGTTCACGATAAACCCATTTCAAATTCAATCAAATATATTAGAAATTCCGATTATTTAAAACCCCTTTTTAAATCTAATTCATTTATTTAAAAACAAATCGGGTTTTAAATTTAGTTCAATCTAGTTCATTTCGATAAAACCTATTTTTATCTTTTCAAATATGGAGTTTTTCACCCCAATTTTTCCCAAATCATTTCTTATGATTTTACACAAATTATTACTATTTTTAATAATTTTATCAAGGCCCGTACAGTCGATTTCCACCAATGGCCATCGAACTGCACTTACAGCGACCTTTTTCGAATTTGATTTGGACGTATCTCCAAATCCAACCGTTAGATTTCAAATTTCTAATATTCATTAGAAAGCTCTTTTCGATACGAACCCAACAGTTCCGGTTTTAGGAGAATCCGACGGTCGGATCTCCCGTAATGCCCGTTTGAAATAAATGGTCGAAATTTACGAACTGCCGCGGCGCGGCGCGTTCTATTCAGGCCATTATATTATATATATAATATATATTTCGTCGATTTCTATTTAAAACGAATTATATAAATAGTTTTGAATTCATTTCAAAAACAATTTCAACTTCCATTTCATTTCAAATCAAAATTGAATTCCTCCTTATAAATTCGTTTTAAAATCCATTTCTATTCAATTCAATTTGAATTCATTTCAATTTGTTTTAAATTCAATTCGAATTCGTTTTCAATTCGATTCAATTTAAAGTGGGTTTCTATTCGATTCAATTCAAATTGGTTTTCTATTCGATTCAATTCAAATTGGTTTTCTATTCGATTCAATTCAAATTGTTTTCCAATTCAATTCATTTCAAATTGGTTTTCAATTCAATTCATTTCGAAATCGTTTCCAATTCATTTTCATTTTCTATTCAATTTGATTCAAATTTCATTTCAAAATATTCGATTTCGAAATCACTTTTCAATATTCATTTTTAAATGAATAAAATCGATATAAATATCGTTCACATCAAAATGGCGTCAATCTAATCAACACGGCTTAATGTATTTCTATTTTCAAATATTCTATTTCAAATATTTCTATTTCAAATATTTCGATTTCAAATATTTCTATTTTCCACAAATGAATATTTATTTTTGTCAACACACGACTAATCCCAATGAATGAGTAATGTCCACGTGTGACTATTTTTGCTATTTAATATATTTTATAAAAATTAAGGTATTTGTCGTTTGATATAAAATTAGACTTCAACTGTAAATTTGTAAGAGAACAATTTCCTGAATATTAACCCCGAAGGCCGAAACCAACATCAGATCAATATCCAGGAGACCACTCATCTCATCTATTTTCCAGTTGATTTCTAATTCTATATATGATAAAGATGTAAATTTTTATTGTTAAAATATTTCGTTCAACACATGACTAATCTCAACGGATGAGTACAGTCAACACATGAACCTTTATTTCATAAAGATAAAGAAGTAAATTTTATTATTAAAATATTTCGTTCAACAAATGACTAATCTCACGAATGAGTACTGTCAACACATGAACCTTTATTTTATATTGATTAAGATGTAAATTTATTATAAAAATATTTCGTTCAACACATGACTAATCTCACGAATGAGTACTGTCAACACATGAACCTTTATTTTATATTGATAAAGATGTAATTTTTATTATAAAAATATTTCGTTCAACACATGACTAATCTCAACGGATGAGTACAGTCAACACATGAACCTTTATTTTATATTGATAAAGATGTAATTTTTATTATAAAAACATTTCGTTCAACACATGACTAATCTCAAAGAATGAGTACAGTCAACACATGAACCTTTATTTTATAATTATTCTTTATTTTCTAAACTGGAATGAGGCACAATCAATTACCATATAAAGTTAATTATATGGATTTTCATACAACACATGTATATAATAGCATTGAAAAATAATCAACCATCAACCAAAGTGCACTACACTGTATAAGCATCAAATATAGATATCTAACGCTTATAACAGCCTGTCAATCAATCGATCGACATATTTAATTAATCAGGATGAGTGAACTTCATGTTTCATCCCAACACCCGTGTGGGGTTTCAAACAATCAAACACGGATTTTTATTCGTGCAGTTGGGCTATGTGTAAAATTTATCGTCCCAATCAATGTCAGTCAAATCAGTGTACATAAACAAACCGTTCGGTTTGTAAATGAATATTTATTTATTCACTTTCACTATATTCATATTCACGTTAAAAATTATATTTTTAACGATAAAACATTTTATTTCAACATATGAATTTCTATTCAGTTCATTCTTTAAATAAAATGATATTTTTATTTTTCTAACATATTTTAGAAAATTTCGGCAGCATAACGGCACGATACTAGAAACGGGACGAGGCCTAGCCTTATCCCCGGTCTAGTGAAGGCCCACGCCATTCACACATCAATCAAATTTACCAAACAACCAAATTCAAATCAAATCATCTAACTAGTCTATGCAACCAAACAAACAAGTCCATGGTCTGTGGACGATTGTGTCGGGTGCTACTAAGCACCTTCTGCATCCTAGTATATATATATATAACTAGAAAAGAAATTGAAAGGTGATAAATTCTCACCGATAGCTATCCAATCATCTTGACTCTTCTTTTGTAGGAAATCATCATTGTTTTCGCCTTTTTCGCTTTTGTTGCCCGTAGTCACTACATATATAAAAATCACATTTTTATATTTTGATGTCTTTAAAATAAAAATCACATTTTTATTTATTCACTTTCAATTTAAAAATCATATTTTTATAATCGCTATTCAATATATAAAAATTATATTTTTACTTTGTTATTCAATATATAAAAAAAAATCGAATTTTTATCTCGACGCTATATCGATAAAAATTCTATTTTATCACGCTATCCTCTATATAAAGTTTCCGCCTTTTCAAAATAGATCTTCCACCTTTTCTACAATAAAGATTTCGCCTTTATAAAAATATAGACTTCGCCTTTACAAATTTAAAGATTTCATCTTTATAAAAATCTCATTTATATTTTTCTACACATATAAAGATGATATTTTTAACCTTCTACCTAAACAAAGATCATATTTTTACATCTTCTATATAGTAAAGATTATATTTTTAATACTTTAAAAATATAAAAATCATATTTTTAATACTTTAAAAATATAAAAATCACATTTTTATTACTCTACTATAATAAAAATCATTTTTTTTCAGTTTTATCTACTAATAAAAATCAGTTTCTATCATTACTAGAATATCGGTTTTTCCTAGCCTAAATATAAAATAAACTAAATAAATAAAACCGGAGAAACTTACATCGGGGGGGGGAACTGTGCTTGCGGCAGCAGCAAGGTCCGGGGGTCGAGGTCGCAGGCGAAGGGAGGGTAGGGAAGGAGGAAGAGAAGGCGGCGTGGTGGAGGAAGAAGAAGAAGAAGCCGCGGCAGCAGCCAGGGGGGTCGGGAGAAGGGGGGCCCAAGCCTGAAGCGGCGCGGTGGGCGATGCGAGGTTGGGGGGGGCGTTTGCCTGGCGGCGGCGGCTACACGATGGGGGAGGAGCGATTTGTCTTCGTCTCCCTTTTTTTTTCTGATCGATTAGGAAATGAGACAAAGGGGGGCCAGAGCGGGTTAAGGGGAAGAAAGGGTTTTTCTTTTTTTTTTATATTTAATTATTTTATTTTCTAAAAAGTTGACTTTTACGTACGACCTCTAAACGAGGTCCACCGCCAGTCGTCCATAGCGTATTACCCCCATTCCGAACACAATGGGATATGTATCGTAGGCTGATTCGGCTGTTACAATCAGTTTCCGTTAAATTTACATTTAAATCACTATATTGAATTTTAAACGTACATTTCAAATTACCGGGGTCGCATACGAACTTTAAAAATTCTAGAAAAATATTTTCTAGCTTCGTATTGACGATACAGTCCTAACAAAACTAGTTTCGTCGAATTCTGAGACCGTTAGAAAAATGGCCATTTTCCAGTCGATTAAAATCAACTGAAACTGGTCAAACGCGTTTTCCTTTGCCACGCTCACATATTGATTCGAAAAATTACGAAATTTGGAATCTAGCAATAACTTGACACTGCGGATCCAACAAAAGTGGTTTCGTCGGAATCCGAGGTCGTTTGCAAAATTTCCATTTTTAAGGGCCTGGATTCCATAGCGACTATTCAGAATTTTCAACTGGACATATCTTTTGATTCCCGTTATGAAATTTTGATTTTTCAGATTCGTTGGAAAGATATTATCAATTAGATCCCATTATTTTTGGTTTCACAAAAATTCGGATTGTTTTGCACCCGGTACGTTCAATTGAAGTTTGAAATCGAATTATCGAACTACCGCGCCATTTTCAATTCTATTTATAATTATATATAATTATTTATATTCTAACGACGACGTATATAGTATATACGTTCGAATTATATTCAAAACAAATTTTTCGTCATTATTATTTAAAATAATCTATTTTAAATACAGAAAATTCGCTAAAATTGCCAAAATAAAAACTTTAAACTGGCCCAGATTTTCCGGGTTATTACAATGTACTTATGTTATTTTATAGAAAACCATACCATAAATTTTAAATCCAAATCTTAAATTACCAAAAGAACAAAGAAAATTTGAACCTCGAGTAAAATTTGAATTCAACCTTTAAAGAACATACACAAATACTTTATAAATTTTTTTTTATACCATATGGAATTTAAATTCAAAATCTTCTGTCAACCCACTAAAATCATCGGGTGTTCTCCCCACTCAGACTCTTCAAAATAACATCGGTAATGCGTGCACTCATTACCGAAGTCATTTCCAAAGTTTAAGTGGAGATTTCACACTTATATCTTAAATATCCTTTTGAAAACTATTCCCAAAACTATTCCTTATAATACAGTGTTATTTCAAACTTTGGCAAAACTATTTCAAAATACCCAGGATCAAGTTTTCAGTTCATTTCTATTTTAATCGCAAATCATTTCACCCTATGATACTTAAAAGTATCATTTCATTTCTAATATTTTCTTAAACCATATAATTTCCCTTATTAGATTTATTAACTAATCACCCCTAATAGGTGATAACTAAATATTACCACCTACTGAAACGGATATAAATATATATGATTGAACCAATAATATAGTTGATATATTTTAAAATATAATCGAAAACCATATCATGTCGATCATTCTGTTCGATTATTTAGAAATTCCTATCGATTCTATGGCGTCCCATATATCGACCAGAATCTATAAATATTCAACAGAACAAATCAACACAATGTAAAACCAATTTATATCAAAAATACAAGTACGCTCTCTCGCATCACTCAGACTCATTCTAGGGCACTACTACCCTATCTCTAATGAGTTAATTCCCAAATAGAGCCAAGGTTATCGCTAACCATCGCTCTGATACCAACTGTAACGACCCACATTTTTGACCATTTAAATCGACAGTAAACCACACATGTCGACCCAAACAAATCGCAAATGCAAATAGTTATTGGAAAAAGAAAAAAAAGAAGAAAAGAAAGAAAGGAGAGAAAAACCAATCACAGAACCTCACAGCAGAAGGACAACATATAATAAACAAATAGCAGTTTAAAAAAGGTTGAAATGTATACATCGGTTATAACATTCAATGATTATCAGAGTTACATATACATACAGCTGTACATAATAAGCAGCGGAAATAATGCGGCGGATATACATATGTATAGATAATAGATATACCATATCTTCGTCTTCGATCTCCTAGTCACCGTCATCCCTGTTAACTGCAAACGCCTGCTGACCAGAGCGTATTGCATAAAAAGGAAAACACAACAAACACTCGGATCAGCACTAAATCATTCTCATATTAGTCAAATTAAAAGATGAAATAACATCAGTGTCATGGGTACAGTAACTCAAGAGATGTTACGGGATTTTCCATCTCTCAAGGATCCGTTAAATTAATACATACATAATATAGTACGCTATTATGTGAAACACCCCACCTCCGTTAGGGTCACTCTCAAAGGGAATGCCCTAATTTTGGTGGAGGTTTATAAGTATAAGTCACAGATATACAAGACAGATATAAGAACACATATTTGTAAACAGCAGAAAAGCAGCAACTTTTATTTCATAAAAGTAAATACGTGTTACAACAACATCACCATGATTGTCTTACATCCTTTCAAAAAAAAACATAGCACCTTCATAACTGTCTTGATTACATTATTTAAAGAAGCATAAAGAAAACATAAATAAACTGCAAAAGTCCCATAGTTGTTGTCCAAAGCCATAGTTCAAAACGAAAAGGTCCAAGCAATACATTCTTTCTCTTCAAGCTGGATATGAAGGCTGGTCAGTCTGCAGTGTTCCCTCCCTATGGACCTAGGGGGGGGGGACGGAAGATAACAAGACGAAAGAAAATTAGAGTCAGACATAAAGCCTGAGTAAGTCTAGGACTATTCTGTCTATGAATAAAGAACTGGGTATGATAAGAATAAACAAGAAGTGGGAAAGCACTATAAACTTAGTTAAGTTGTCTAGGGTCGAATATGCTATCGTACCCCTTATAAATCTCTGAACCCATATAAACTAGTTCCCAACTAGCACCCCATAATCAGGGTGAAGTGATCCATTCTATGATGATCGGCTCCTACTCGCATAGTTACATGTGTCTTACGGCCCCCGATGTTGTAGTTACCTATGCTGGTCCCACCATGGGGTGTATCAAGTCCCATGGCGGCGGCCCGACACAACCCTAGAATGCATAGGTATGATACTGGTGCCCAGTGCCTTATTTTTCTGCGCCGGAGTGTGTGCACGCCCGCACCCCGTTAGAACCTACACTGCTACACCACCGCCGTCGATTTGACCTCTTAAAATCAGCCCAGTAATCGTGCCCCACCCTGCCTAGTTTCAGGGTATCATGATACACCTTATAGGGTTACTGCTGAAAAGGGTCCCCCGATACTAGGTTTTCTATTTCTAGCCAACATGCTAAGTTGGTTAAGTGTTTTATAACCTAACCCCCAATCAGTCTGTTTAGTTTAGCATGTTCCATTTTGATTAAGTCTTTAGTTCACTTAATCCTAATAATCCTGACTCAGCCTTAATTGTCTTATTAAAGCCTTGACATCTTACATTAGACAGGTATTGTTGTGGCTGCCTGTTGCCGGTTGGTTCCGTGCAGTCTTACGCCACAACTCAGTCTAACCTCGGGTCCTTATTGGGCTCCATGTTTAACCTCCCACATTGGATAGGTATTGTTGTGACTACTGGACAGCCGGGCGGTTCCGGGCAGGTTTACATCACAACTCAATCCAACCTCGGGTTAAACACATCGTATGTTCTACATTTACATATTATGTCTTTCTTCTTTATTTTCTTATATGTAAATATTTGCGGCCCATTATAAATTTAAGCTAATGGTGTAAAGATTTACACCAATCATGGGCCCAACCCATACTTGAGTTTGGGCCCTTCTACTTTATATTTTCATTTATTAATTAATTTGGCCCAACGCTATTTTCCCCCGTTTAATACGTTCGTTTATTATATATATGTTGGGCTTAGCCTTTTTAAGCCCAACTTAGCCACGTGAAAAAGGGGAGGCTTAAAGCGTGATTACATACCCAAAAATGGGAATGTGAACGCATGAACTTGCAACATAACGTTGGAACTACAAAACAGAAACTGGTGTGCTTGCATAGTAGTAACGTATACTTTGGTCATAAAGCATAAGTGACATGAATCAAAGCATGTAAACTTGTAGTTAAGTTAAGAATCTAAATTGGATATCATTATCGACACATAGTCTTAACTACAACATAAACCTATATTTTTATTTAGGCATAATGTCAAACATAAGCAAATCATGTTCATAAGATTTCTACATGTTTACAAAGGGGCTTACTTTTGTTACTAATACAAAAGTATAGTTCAACTAGAATTATTCCAACTTAATCATGATTTTAAATCTATTCACATAACCATGGCACACATATACTTATGGCATAAATATTTCTAACATGAAATCATGATTTTTACTTTAGTCATGCAAACTTGCAAATGGGATTTTGAATCCAACCTAGCTATGTACCACATATGTCATCATATAATTCTTGTTAACAATATAGACCTAACATGGTTTTCAATTATGCAAAATATCGATCATAGCCTAGTCATATTCATAAGTTCGCAAAGAGGTTTTCTAGTACAAACGTATGGCTTAATACATAGATCATGATGCCAAATTTTCAACATAATTTCATATGAATTATAATAACCCAAATTTGTCCCAATTACACACAAAATGATTTTTGTACAAAAATACACATTATGATGGCATAGTATCAAAACCACAAACTTGCATGAATTTCAATTAAGCAACTACATACATGTAGCTTCAACATGAATAACATACTTTGCGAATATCCAAACGTATATTTGCATAAAACTACCGCAAACATGTAGTTTTTATAATGAATAACATACTTTGCGAATATCCAAACGTATACTTGCATAAAACTACCGCAAACATGTAGTTTTTATAATGAATAACATACTTTGCGAATATCCAATCGTTATACAATATTCCAAATCAATAAGAATCATAGTAACGCACAAATATGAATTACTTATCACCACAAATCAAGTATACAAACCAACACAGTTATTTGTTCATACCAAAATAATACTCTACTTACAATCGTGTGGCGAATTCTCCAATTGGAGATGCGACTCCTTTTGACGTAGGCGTTGATTTGATTTGTTTAAGTTGCTTTATGCTTTAGAATTTTCCTCCTAATCTCCTCCCAAATTGGTGGCTACTCCTAGTCGTTCCTCTGCAGCATGATGGCCTCGTTCTTATTTTTGAATGAATAAATTAGGTAGAGTCTAGGGTCATTTTTATAGAGTTTATGAACTGATTAGGACCATCGATGTTGCTTGGATTGATCGTAGCCATTCATTCGAAAGAGAGACCAATTAGAGCCTGCCACGTAGCCCTAATGACAAAGCAAGCTTCTGAAAATCGACCAACATAGACTAGGCCAGCCAGGGTGGGCTGGGTTCGACCTGGCTCTGGACCAGGTCGACAGCCCTGTCGACAGCCCTGTCGACCTGGTTAGCCAGGTCGACAGCCAAGTCGACCTGGTGCCTTCAGGCGGGAATTTTCCCGCCCTGGCCAACTGGGCCCGATTTTGAATTTTGAATTGTTTTTTTCTGATTGAATTTTAAACTTAATTCAGAAACTTCCGGAGGCCATATATTCTTTATACGGACTCCGTTTTTCGAAAACTCGGACTCTATTTCGCGTATTTTTCCGAGACGAACGCAATGGAGTATCCCGTTTCCCTTAGTTCTTTGATTTGAAATTAATTATACTTTAATTTGTGAATTTCACAGTTATAGAATTCACGGGGTGTTACATTCTCCCCCACTTAAAAGGATTTATTCCCCGAAATCTTCAAGTTAGGAGGAATGTATATCCTAACATCTAATCATCCATCTACTCATCCATCAAACACGAGCATCCATTGTCCTTAAAAGACTTCTAATGCTTCATGATCATATGCGAAGTGTGTGTGTGTGTACGTGTACTTATCTAATGCAAAATCAGGCGGTCTACTGATTCAGTTGACCTCCTTAATGCGAATTATGTAAGTGCCGTGAATCCATTATGTATGCAAATTTTCCTATTCATGATTTTACATGAGTGCACAATCATTCAATACAAATGCAACATCCATATGACAACACATTAAGGTTCAACCATATACGAATGCAAACATATATGCATATGCAATATGAAGTGACTGAGCCGATCTAAAACCTAGATTGTGTGTGTATATGCAACCACGAGCAACCACTAGCAATCGCTTGCAACCACTTGCAACCATCATCCATAACATGTTTCAATTACATGTTTTCATCCAAAAGGTTTCTACCTAAAAGATAAGGTTGAGGAAATATACCTAAAAAAAAAGATAAAAGCGCAACTTAAGGAAAAAGAAAGATCAAGGATGTACCCTCGAAAAGAAAAGGGTAGGCAGTGCGTATTCTAGCTTCAGTTTCCCAAGTCGCGTCTCCCTCGGCATCGCTCCACTGAACTTTGACGAGCTTGACTTCGCGGTTGCGTAGCTTCTTCACTTCTGTTCCTAATATGCGGGTTGGAACTTTTCTTATGGTTGCTTCGCGTTCCACTTCGGTTTCTTTGAGGATATTTGGCTCTACCACTTCAGCAGACTCATGTAGACATTTTCGGAGATGTGAAACGTGAAAAACGTTGTGGACTCCGGCCAGCTTCTCGGGTAGCTCTAATCTATAGGCCATTTTCCCAATTTTCTCGATGATAGGGAATGGCCCTACGTACCTTGGTGCCAGTTTTCCTGTGGTTCCAAAACGAACAACGTTCCTTAGCGGAGATACCTTAAGAAAAACTCTGTCCCCAACCTCAAATTCAAGGTCGGTTCTCCTCTTGTCGGCGTAGGACTTTTGTCTGTCTTGGGATGTCTTCATCCATCTTCGTATTAAGTCTACTTTCTCTGAAGTCTCTCGGATCATATCTGGTCCAAGTATGAGCTTATTAGTAGATTCCCACCAACAAGTGGGCGATCGGCACGGTCTTCCATATAAAGCTTCGAAGGGCGCCATTCCGATGGTTGCTTGATAGCTGTTGTTGTAGGCAAACTCTACCAAAGGAAGGTGGTCTTCCCATGTCCCTCCGAAGTCGAGGACGCATAGTCTTAAAAGGTCTTCCAAAACTCTGTTCACTCTCTCTGTTTGGCCGTTGGTTTGGGAATGATAGGCTGTGCTCAAGCATAACTGCGTTCCTATTGCTTCTTGCAGACTCCGCCAAAACTCACTGGTGAAGATGGGGTCTCGGTCACTAACAATGCTAGATGGTATTCCATGGAGTCGAACGATTTCCTTGAGGTAAAGTGATGCTAGGGACGAGGCTGTTCTTTTACTTTTGACAGGTAAAAAGTGGGAGCTTTTAGTAAGCCTATCCACTATTACCCAAATGCTAGTGTTGCCTCTCCTAGACCAAGGCAGCCCATCGATGAAGTCCATTGAGATGCTATCCCACTTCCACTGCGGGACCTCTAGAGGATGTAGCAGTCCGCCAGGCTTTTTCTGTTCCGCCTTAACCTGTTGGCACACCATACACTTAGAAACGAATTCTGCCACATCCTTTTTCATGTCGTTCCAGAAGAAAGTCCTTTATATATCTTTGTACATTTTATCTCCGCCTGGGTGTATCGTCATCTTGGAGTGGTGTGCTTCCTCGAGAACCTTATTTACTAAATCTTTTTCTGTGGGACGCATAGTCTTCCGTCTCGCCTAAGCAAACCCTTATCGTCGATGGAGTATCTGTTGAGGTGACTTGAAGCCTCACCCCTAATTAGCCTATCAATCATTTCCACCAGCTGAGGGTCTTCGCATTGTGCTGTCCCTACTGAATCCACTAAAGTTGGGCGCACTTCGAGAGATGCTAGCAAGCCTGGTACAAAATCGTAGGAGGGCCTAAAGTCGAAGCTGGCTATAAACTCTAGGCTTTGTCTTTCAACAAACAACGGGCTTAGGGTCAATTTCTTTCGGCTCAACGCGTCTGCCACTACGTTGCCTTTGCCCGGAGTGTAGGAGATTTCGAAATCATACGAGGCAAGAAACTCCATCCATCTTTGTTGCCTCAAGTTAAGATCCTTCTGCGAGAAAAGATATTTCAACGATTTATGGTCAGTGTAAAGTTCGAACTTCACACCTAGGAGATGGTGTCGCCAAGACTTGAGTGCAAAGACGATGGCGGCTCACTCAAGATCGTGGGTTGGGTAGTTCTTCTCGTGCACTTTCAACTGCCTCCTGCCATAAGCTACTACCCTTCCTTCTTGCATTAAGACGGCGCCTAGCCCTGTCCCACATGCATCTGTATAAACAGTGAACATCTTGCTCCCATCTGGCAGCGTCAAAACTGGGGCTGTTGTAAGAGCCCTTTTTAGTCGTTGGAAAGCAAACTCGCAATCCAAGTCCCAATTGAACACTAGATTCTTCTTGGTCAATTTCGTGAGCGGAGCTGAGATTTTCGCAAAATCCCTTATGAACTTTCGATAGAAACCTGCTAGTCCTAGAAAGCTTTGGACCTCAGTTGCATTCCCTGGTGTCTTCCAATCCTGTACCGCCACTACCTTAGCAGGGTCCACTGCTAACCCTTGTTTGGATACTATGTGCCCAAGGAACCTCACCTCTTCTCTCCAAAAGTGGCATTTGGAGAATTTGGCTTTTAGTTGATGGATTCGCAAAGTTTCCATGATTGCCCTTAAGTGTTGAGCATGTTCCTCTTCACTCTTTGAAAGATAAGGATATCATCTACGAAGACCACTACGAATTTGTTGAGGAAATCTCTGAATACCCTACTCATCAGGTCCATGAAGTAAGCAGGTGCGTTTGTCAAGCCGAAAGGCATGACAAGCCATTCAAAGAAGCCGTCTGGGGTTCTGAATGCTGTTTTATCGATGCTATCTTCAGCCACCCTTAGCTGATGAAAACCGGTTGCTAAATCGAGCTGGGAGAAAACAGACGCTCCTACAAGCTGATCAAACAAATCGTCAATTTTAGGGAGAGGGTGCCTATTCTTTTTCGTTAGCTTGTTGAGCTCCCTATAGTCAACACATAGACGGAGTGAACCATCAGCCTTTGTAGCGAACGCCACTGGAGCGCCCCATTCTGAAATGTTCCTCCTAATGAACCCTTTTCTAGAAGCTCTTTAATCTGTTTACTGAGCTCTTTCCTTTCTCGTGGAGCCATGTGTCTAATGGGCAACGCAACGGGCTTTGCATTATCTACAAGATATATGCGGAAGTCTATCACCCGCTTCGGAGGCAAGCCCTTCACCTCTTCGAAGACATCCAGATATTCCCGGACCACTCTAACCGATTGCAAATTTTCAACAGAGGCATCTAGCGATTCAAGATAACTAAGCATAACTGCATACTAGGGATTACAAGAAATTTCCAAAGTATTACCGAGCTGGGTTAGGAGCCTAACAACCCTTTTCTCACAATCAAGGATGGCCCCATTACTGGATAGCCAATCCATGCCCAAAATCAAACCATAACCCGAAAAGCCCAAAACAAAGGCACTACATTGAAATTCTACGATTAGAATAGAAATTTTCAATCTCAAACAGATCATAGACAAATGAGCGGGCCCCCCAATTGGGTTTGAAACAATTAAGGGGTCCTCTACCATACTAGTTTTTAGGTGCAGAGATTCTACTAAAGCAGACGAGATAAAGGAGTGTGATGCGCCAGAATCAAATAAAGTGCGAACGGGGTGATCATAAAGATAAACTACACTTTCTACAGAAGTATTTATACCTCGCTGTTGCAAATGTGGCGCTTCTAGCACATGAACCTGTGCCCCTGAGGTGGATCCAGCCCTCTGCCCCTGTCCTCGTTTCTTTGGGCAGTCCTTAGCCCTGTGGCCTGTCTCACCGCAAGAAAAGCACCCACCATTCTCCTTGGCCTTCTTTTTCCGGCAGTCCTTTACTAAGTGCCCCAATTTGCCACAGAAATTACACTTCCTCTTCTCTTTGTTGCCTTTCCCGCCTTTCTTAAAGTCCGTCTTCTTAGGCTGCAAACCCTCTTTCTTCCCTTGAGAGCTTTCTGCCTTTGTTTCCTTCTTGCCCTTATCCTCTTCGTTCAGCAATGCCATTTGCACCCATCTTTCATACGTGGCTCCCATGGGTATATGGGTCATGGCCAAACTGTGTAATGGCTCATTCAACCCTTTGACGAAACGGAGAGCCTTCTTGTGCGGGGTGTTGACTAGGTCCAGCCCAAACCTAGCCAGCTCATCGAACTGATTAACATACTCTCTGACTGCCTTGTTCCCTTGCTTAAGAAATAAGAATTTTTCCAACTGCAAACTTCTTTCCGCATCTGAGAGAAATTTAGCCTCAAACCTTGCCCTAAAGTCCTCCCATGTCTCCACTGGTCTTTCTGCATTAGTGACTTCCCACCAGTAGAAAGCCTCGCCCTTGAGTAGCCATACTGCCAGTTGCACTTTCTGTCTATCTTCTACCTCAAAGATGATGAATAGGTCCTCAGTTTCTTTCAGCCAATTCCTAGCTGCCACGAAGGACTCAGTTCCATGGAAATCCTTTCCTCCCATAGCTTTAAAATCTTTACATATCTTAGCAAACCTGTTTCCCCGCGGGGGAGGTGGAGGAAGAGGTGCTGCTGCAGCTGGATGATTTCCTGCAGCTGGGGGAGGAGGAACGGTAGGACCTGGCTGAGTAGCCCTTGCTTCTAAGAACCGTCTAAACCAACAAGGTATTGGCACCCCTTCTGGCAAGTTAAGTTCTTCTAACATGCTGAGACAAAAAGGATAGATTCAAAATGAAGGATAAGAGATAATACCTATGGCTTTGGGGAGTGGACTTTGCCTTTTAAAATAAAATAATATCTTATCTTTTTAAAAATGCTTCTTTAAATTTCTTTTTTGAAAATAAATTTTCAAAACTTTTTATCTTATCCGGTAAACCTATGCTCTGATACCAAGTGAAACACCCAACCTCCGTTAGGGTCACTCTCAAAGGGAATGCCCTAATTTTGGTGGAGGTTTATAAGTATAAGTCACAGATATACAAGACAGATATAAGAACACATATTTGTAAACAGCAGAAAAGCAGCAACTTTTATTTCATAAAAGTAAATACGTGTTACAACAACATCACCTTGATTGTCTTACATCCTTTCAAAAAAAACATAACACCTTCATAACTGTCTTGATTACATTATTTAAAGAAGCATAAAGAAAACATAAATAAACTGCAAAAGTCCCATAGTTGTTGTCCAAAGCCATAGTTCAAAACGAAAAGGTCCAAGCAATACATTCTTTCTCTTCAAGCTGGATATGAAGGCTGGTCAAGCTGTAGTGTTCCCTCCATGTGGACCTGGGGGGGGGGGAACGGAAGAAAAGAAGACGAAAGAAAAGTAGAGTCAGACATAAAGCCTGAGTAAGTCTAGGACTATTCTGTCTATGAATAAAGAACTGGGTATGATAAGTATAAACAAGAAGTGGGAAAGCACTATAAACTTAGTTAAGTTGTCTAGGGTCGAATATGCTATCGTACCCCATATAAATCTCTGAACCCATATAAACTAGTTCCCAACTGGCACCCCATAATCAGGGTGAAGTGATCCATTCTATGATGATCGGCTCCTACTCGCATAGTTACATGTGTCTTACGGCCCCCGATGTTGTAGTTACCTATGCTGGTCCCACCATGGGGTGTATCAAGTCCCATGGCGGCGGCCCGACACAACCCTAGAATGCACAGGTATGCTACTGGTGCCCAGTGCCTTATTTTTCTACGCCGGAGTGTGTGCACGCCCGCACCCCGTTAGAACCTACACGGCTACACCACTGCCGTCGATTTGACCTCTTAAAATCAGCCCAGTAATCGTGCCCCACCCTGCCTAGTTTAAGGGTATCATGATACACCTTATAGGGTTACTGCTGAAAAGGGTCCCCCGTTACTAGGTTTTCTATTTCTAGCCAACATGCTAAGTTGGTTAAGTGTTTTATAACCTAACCCCCAATCAGTCTGTTTAGTTTAGCATGTTCCATTTTGATTAAGTCTTTAGTTCACTTAATCCTAACAATCCTGACTCAACCTTAATTGTCTTATTAAAGCCTTGACCTCTCACATTAGACAGGTATTGTTGTGGCTGCCTGTTGCCGGTTGGTTCCGGGCAGTCTTACGCCACAACTCAGTCTAACCTCGGCTCCTTATTCGGCTCCATGTTTAACCTCCCACATTGGATAGGTATTGTTGTGACTACTGGACAGCCGGGCGGTTCCGGGCAGGTTTACATCACAACTCAATCCAACCTCGGGTTAAACACATCGTATGTTCTACATTTACATATTTTGTCTTTCTTCTTTATTTTCTTATATGTAAATATTTGCGGCCCATTATAAATTTAAGCTAATGGTGTAAAGATTTACACCAATCATGGGCCCAACCCATACTTGAATTTGGGCCCTTCTACTTTATATTTTCATTTATTAACTAATTTGGCCCAAGGCTATTTTCCCCCGTTTAATACGTTCGTTTATTATATATATGTTGGGCTTAGCCTTTTTAAGCCCAACTTAGCCACGTGAAAAAGCGGAGGCTTAAAGCGTGATTACATACACAAAAAGGGGAATGTGAACGCATGAACTTGCAACATAACGTTGGAACTACAAAACAGAAATTGGTGTACTTGCATAGTAGTAACGTATACTTTGGTCATAAAGCATAAGTGACATGAATCAAAGCATGTAAACTTGTAGTTAAGTTAAGAATCTAAATTGGATATCATTATTGACACATAGTCTTAACTACAACATAAACCTATATTTTTATTTAGGCATAATGTCAAACATAAGCAAATCATGTTCATAAGATTTCTACATGTTTACAAAGGGGCTTACTTTTGTTACTAATACAAAAGTATAGTTCAACTAGAATTATTCCAACTTAATCATGATTTTAAATCTACTCACATAACCATGGCACACATATACTTATGGCATAAATATTTCTAACATGAAATCATGATTTTTACTTTAGTCATGCAAACTTGCAAATGGGATTTTGAATCTAACCTAGCTATGTACCACATATGTCATCATATAATTCTTGTTAACAATATAGACCTAACATGGTTTTCAATTATGCAAAATATCGATCATAGCCTAGTCATATTCATAAGTTCGCAAAGAGGTTTTCTAGTACAAAAGTATGGCTTAATACATAGATCATGATGCCAAATTTTCAACATAATTTCATATGAATTATAATAACCCAAATTTGTCCCAATTACACACAAAATGATTTTTGTACAAAAATACACATTATGATGGCATAGTATCAAAACCACAAACTTGCATGAATTTCAATTAAGCAACTACATACATGTAGCTTCAACATGAATAACATACTTTGCGAATATCCAAATGTATACTTGCATAAAACTACCGCAAACATGTAGTTTTTATAATGAATAACATACTTTGTGAATATCCAAACGTATACTTGCATAAAACTACCGCAAACATGTAGTTTTTATAATGAATAACATACTTTGCGAATATCCAATCGTTATACAATATTCCAAATCAATAAGAATCATAGTAACGCACAAATATGAATTACTTATCACCACAAATCAAGTATACAAACCAACACAGTTATTTGTTCATACCAAAATAATACTCTACTTACAATCGTGTGGCGAATTCTCCAATTGGAGATGCGACTCCTTTTGACGTAGGCGTTGATATGATTTGTTTAAGTTGCTTTATGCTTTAGAATTTGCCTCCTAATCTCCTCCCAAATTGGTGGCTACTCCTAGTCGTTCCTCTACAGCATGATGGCCTCGTTCTTATTTTTGAATGAATAGATTAGGTAGAGTCTAGGGTCATTTTTATAGAGTTTATGAACTGATTAGGACCATCGATGTTGCTTGGATTGATCGTAGCCATTCATTCGAAAAAGAGACCAATTAGAGCCTGCCACCTAGCCCTAATGACAAAGCAAGCTTCTGAAAATCGACCAACATAGACTAGGCCAGCCAGGGTGGGCTGGGTTCGACCTGGCTCTGGACCAGGTCGACAGCCCTGTCGACCTGGTTAGCCAGGTCGACAGCCAAGTCGACCTGGTGCCTTCAGGCGGGAATTTTCCCGCCCTGGCCAACTGGGCCCGATTTTGAATTTTGAATTGTTTTTTTCTGATTGAATTTTAAACTTAATTCAGAAACTTCCGGAGGCCATATCTTCTTTGTACGGACTCCGTTTTTCGAAAACTCGGACTCTATTTCGCGTATTTTTCCGAGACGAACGCAATGGCGTTTCCCGTTTACCTTAGTTCTTTAATTTGAAATTAATTGTACTTTAATTTGTGAATTTCACAGTTATAGAATTCACGGGGTGTTACATTATGATAGTGTCTATCCAGTAAAGTATAAATACTGAAATTAGCGTAAGCGGGATTACCATATTACCCTTACGCCGTTTATAGGCACCAACAGTCTATACAGTACCGTAAATTCACCGTACTGGTGTTATCAGAGGGCAGTCCGTAGAAGGCAATGCTAAATCAAAATCGTATGGGGCTCGATATGGATATATATGACAAGGCACTCGAGGCAATGCCCAGGGTACGATTCTACCAATTGCACTCCCGGACCGGTGGTAATGCATAGCAGCCACTACCGCCCACCTCGGAACACACTCCCAAAGTCATAAATGGGCCCAAATCATCATCGTCATAGTCATAGAAATATTTTCGAAGGAGTGCGTCCGATCAAATGTGCTACCTCAATTAGTCACGGTATAGCTCCTGTTTTAGTCATTTCAATTCTGACCCGAAGGTCAGGGCTATTTTGTCATCGTTCATCTCTTTCGATTCAATAATCGCCTCCAAGTGATCATATCTCGTTCTGGATACGTCAAACGTTCACAGTTGTCAAAGTGGTATCGACAGTGACAGAGAGTATGCCTTATGTCGACTCCGGTCTCTTTAACAACCAACGCTTACAATTTCCACATCGGTCGGTTCTTTTATATTTGATAAAGGTTCGCTTTCATATCAAAATATCATCTTCTGCTTGGAAATCAATTTATATTCAACGTATCAAATTTTCATATCAACCTTTCATAATCTTACCCAAATCGATTATATTCTAAAACCAGAATATATTTCGTGTCATTATATTATAATCATATAATATTTCAAAACGACTTATACTCAAATAGAATATAATTTATCTCAAAGATTTCAAATTATCATGGATTCTTATCTCAACTCCACTTGAACCAGCGGTTCAACTCAAGCATTTCCATTCGGAAGAAATTTATAATACCAAAACACTTGTAAACTAAATGTTTATATATAATAACAACAATAGTAATAATTAAAATAATAATAAAATATATTTTACATAAATAATTATATAGATATACATATAGGGTATAGTAATTTAAATAAATTAGTAATTTAAATATTATATATTTACTTAAATATAGGCTTACTAGAAATTTTGAAAAATGAATTATAAGGAAAAATTTATTTAAAAATACAATAGTTATAAGTAAAGGTAAGTAATGAATTTAAAGCAAGAATAATTATTTGGAATCAAATGCATAAATATATTTAAAAATAAATTTCTCTAATCTAAATCTTCCTTCCTTCCAAATTCCAATACTTGAATCTATCCTCCGGTCTCAACGGAGTTCATTAAATTCCATATCTCTTTTCAATCTCGTTCAAAACAACTATTTGATTTCAAGAGTTCAAATATATATTTGAGCTGAGTTAAAACAACCCAAATACCCTTGATTTCCAAATTTCCCAAAAACTTATATTCCATAAGAATTTATTTCCTTGTAATCCAAACTCTTAATTTGAAAAGATTTAAATCATACTCAAATCCCAATTTAAATATTTCCCCTTTGTTTTGGAAAATTCCTTTAGCCCTTTTTAATCAACATCCCAGTTCAGAATCTTCAAAGAATTGAATTATCGATTATCGACACATTTCTTTAAATGAAATTCTATCAAATAAAATTTCAAATATTAAAAATCATTTAACCAACCGATGTCTGTATATAATTATCTATCCAATGGCCAAGTGATTTTAAATTTAATTTCTCGATATTTCAGAGATGGATCTATCATTTCAATCCAAATCAGGGTCACAGAGATTTATCATTTCACTCCGTGTTCTTAATTCATTTTATCGATAAATCCCGGGTTCATTAGATGCCCGCAACATCAAAGGTAAATGGGATTTATCGTCAAAATCAACATACATTACAATATACTGAATAAGGAGCATAAAAATGTCACTATAAATTCAGTAATAAATTTCAACCAACATCCATCACAACCATTTCATTCAACTGATCAGCATTAAACTGTTTCAGGATTTTACAAGGGTTCGAATTCAACTAGAAATTTAAATTAAATTAAATAAAAAATCAATTACTTAAATTGCATGTTAACACACTTGCAAGTTAAATTTAAACCACACATCAACAATCCAACACAACCATGCAACCAAACTTACTTCATAATTTAATAAAGTAAATATGGGAAATAATTCAGTATTTCGTGAGTGAGAAATCACTCACCTTTGGGTCCTTAGTGGATCGAACGTCCAACCATAGCCCAAAATTTCACAGTCTCGAAATGCAGCGAAACTAGTGCCAAAACGTCCGCAATTCCTCCACGATCCCAACGCAACAAACCGGGTCCAAATCCGAGTTAATATGAAGAAGTTATGAGCGTTTTACAATTTGAATTTAAAAATATATATATAATTATAAAATAAAACCTCACCCACTCGGACGATGCCACGTCAGCACCCTTCAAAACACTCCCGCTCCTCCTTTCTTCTTTGCTACAACAGCCGACGAACAGTACCCTACCTAGCATTGCACTCCGACCACCGTTCAACCCAAGACCGCCTCCAATCCAAAGCCCCTTTTGAGCCGCTCCTACCAGCCCGACGCC
The DNA here is from genome assembly GCA_030737875.1 of Allium sativum. Taxonomy (NCBI): domain Eukaryota; kingdom Viridiplantae; phylum Streptophyta; class Magnoliopsida; order Asparagales; family Amaryllidaceae; genus Allium; species Allium sativum. Next base: position 654,506,556 of record CM060918.1, on the reverse strand, counting down.
GTGACCTCCGGTGGCTTGCCTGGCCGCCGGCGAACTGATGAACGAAACTGTTTTAAAACCCTAAACCACCAAATTCTGATGATCTACCTCACGATAGATCCTCCAACTACTTGCAGTCAGCTCCAGACACCAATTTCTTCGATACCCAGAAGTCCAATTCCTCGATTAGATCCGGAATTGAAAACCCCTAATTACATGTTAGGGTTTCGAAAAATCAGGGATTTTGACTGCAAATTCCGACTACTCCCTCCACTGCATGTCGAATCTGAGGCCACCCGTATGTTAATCTCGCCGTGCTCTTCGATTCGGTATATAATATGATAGGGTTCTGAGAAGTTTTGATTTTGAAGCTGTATTTTATTTTCTAGGGTTTTTTTCTTTTGAAGTTTCCAGCCATTATAGAAAGAGTAGGTAGAGAAAAAGTATACGTGAAAGTGAAAATGAGCCGGTGAGGTGAAGATGGACTTAATTTATATAATTAGAGAAGGCCCAAATGTTAAAGCACTCAATTATCCATTTACATTGATCTCGTTCACAATTTCTCTCGTACGACCAAACGGTAAGTCGGATTTCAACGCAGATTGAAACTCTACAATAATTTACCGTTCCGGTTCTGATGGCGCCAGTTTCATCGAATTCCGAGATAGTCGCCAAAACAGTTAAACTTTCATCATTAATTAATTAATTATTCAATTATTCGATTAACCGTTTTAAATTCAAATTAAATATTCATTGAATTCAAATTTAGATCAAACTATAACTTAAATAATTTCTACAAATAAGTTTCACACATTTTCAAATCATAATTTGATTATTTGAATCTTGATTGAAATTTCAGTTATAAATTAACGACTTAAAATCCCACCATTAAATCAATTAAATTTTTAAATTTCAATTATAAATAAATGGACTCGAATTATCCTTAACAATTGTAATATCTACTCAAAATTTCAGAATTTATCAAATAAATTTTAAATTCCTATTTTAACTTAGACAATCCAAACTTTATTTGTTATAAAATATTAAATTTCACATTACAACATTTATATATGCTCAATTCAATAATTATTATCATCAAAAATCAACAAAATTTGATTTTCCCCAAAATTAATCTATTTTGTTTATTTAAAAATTGAAAATTAAATATACAGAAAATATGGGATGTTACATTCTCCCCCAATTAAAATCTTTTCGTCCTCGAAAAGGGAATGAGACGATATTAAGCACATATCTATTTTAAATTCATACTTAAAAACAGCCTTTATAAAGTAAGTTATATTTGGAAAACTCATAAATTTTCTAACTCTCGAAATCACGGAAAATTTCAGCAACATCTCCTTTGTACGGAGAGGTCCGAGGGAAAACCCCTACATACATATAACTCAAATACCATCTCATCACACAATGAGGCATCCCTGAACCAGGGGAAAACAAAAACAAACCACCAAGCTTTATACAACCCCAAATACGTACCTCTTTACGCGTTTATTTTGCAGTTTTTTTTTTATTTACCTTTGCATTTAGCATTTAGCGCAAGCGAGCTCCAACGCGTAGCATGACTTCATAACACCTGCCACATACTCACATACACATAAGGATCAAACATATATACAATATATAGCAATTGTATACAACTTACATAATATATCTCGACCATTTCAACTATAAAACCAAGAATGTTAATTATAGACCAGCGAACAAATTTATGGTTATCACCCCCTAGATGAGGGAATTTGACAAAAGCACACTAGCCAAAAGTTGTAGAACTTATTTCAAGCTTTCCGAATTGTCCGGATTCATCAAATTCGAATAATTTGTTCAAAAATTATGGCCGTTTTAGCGAAGGCGAACTCTTCAGCCCTGGCAAATAAAATTGCAGATCTGAGTTGTTCAACCCAGTTTTTACCCCTTTAAATCTCAAAATTCCACCCAGCATATTTAGTAAATGTTTTAGTTCAGATTTTGGCCTTTCCGAATTGTACTCGCACGTTAAAATCCGATGTTTCATTTGAGAGTTATGGTCAAAACAACATGGGTATTCAGTTCAGATTTTTGTTTTTCTGCACATACAACTATGACTAAAACTTGCATTTCAGCTTAGTAAACATAGGAATTCGACAGGGCTTTATAAACGAAAGTTTTAGCTCGGTTTCTAAGGTTTCCGAAAAGTCCGGAATCGTCAGATTCCGATCATCCCATCAAAAGTTATGGTCACTTTAGCTTCAGCTTATCGACTATTTCAGATTTACATAAACATTGGATTATTTCTATTCGAAATTTCAACATTTTCGATTTCAATATTTTTGAAAATCATTAACATTTAACTTTGATATCGCTTTATTATTCAAGAATTTGATCCATATTCAATTTCTTACTTTATTTTGATAATTCTTCTATTCAATTTCCGGTTTCACTTCAAGTATTATATTCCGATTAGAACTTGAATTCACCTTAAAATTTCTAACGAAATTGATTACACAAGACCTTTAACTCCTTAGCATGAATCCATTTGCCAACTCATTTGCATCAGTTTCCATTACCAATGGTTTCATTTTAAAAGGGGATTTTAAAATTCACCTTCATGTCTATTTAGTTCAACCAAAATTTTCCTTTAAATGTGGATTCGTTTGAGCTGGGGTTTCAACCTTCGGATTTCCACCTTAGCACCCTTGACCACTAGATGTGGTTAACACTTATTAATGTCATGGTTTACCCGTTAGTTATTTGTATGAATCATATTATACTCAGTCAATCCAATTATCCATATGAATTCTAAATCAACACATTTAATTCCCTTAAGTTGATTTCTTTTACTTAACCATTCTTATTCACTCTTTCCCATTTTCATTTAAAATTAAACGATATTCCATTCACTCAACTTATTTATTCGACTCTCAAATAATGATTCAAAATAAGGATGGTTCATAACTCAAATTTATACTCAGTTCTCAATCAATTCCTATTTGATTTCCTAAGTATACTTTATTTAATTCAATTCTTTACTCAACTTAACTCCTATTCCATTTGATAATAGGATTTACACTACATTTATTTCACTATTTACTTAGATTTCCATTCAACGAGATGTGCTACTGAGGTTTTACCCCATTTAGACTTATACGCCTTAATTTCACCTACACACTAATTCACATCTAATTCCATATTTTAATTTATCGACCACTCACACTTTATTACCATAAATTTCTTTAAATTCCTTCTCAACTAACTTCACATACTTATTAATTAGCTAAGTCATAAGTTGTTTCCTTTCTTATTTACACAACTAAATCTTCCATTTCATTTTTGGTTGACTTAGTTGAGTTTTATTTCGTAGTTAATCCAATTCTCTAACACTTATCTCGACTAAACTTAGGATTTGTTTAAACTTAATCATCGTCCACAATTATGAGCTTAGACGATGGGTTCTTTCTCTTAACACTCAAGTCCATTTCTTAGTTTCAAATCAAAATTCTAATAATAGAGTTAATTTAGTACTTAATCAATATCATTAATTAAGATGGACTTAAATACTTGATTCCGGGTTTTATACCATTTTTAAAATACTATATGTACTTATGTTATTTTATAGAAAACCATACCATAAATTTTAAATCCAAATCTTAAATTACCAAAAGAACAAAGAAAATTTGAACCTCGAGTAAAATTTGAATTCAACCTTTAAAGAACATACACAAATACTTTATAAATTTTTTTTTATACCATATGGAATTTAAATTCAAAATCTTCTGTCAACCCACTAAAATCATCGGGTGTTCTCCCCACTCAGACTCTTCAAAATAACATCGGTAATGCGTGCACTCATTACCGAAGTCATTTCCAAAGTCTAAGTGGAGATTTCACACTTATATCTTAAATATCCTTTTGAAAACTATTCCCAAAACTATTCCTTATAATACAATGTTATTTCAAACTTTGGCAAAACTATTTCAAAATACCCAGGATCAAGTTTTCAGTTCATTTCTATTTTAATCGCAAATCGTTTCACCCAATGATACTTAAAAGTATCATTTCATTTCTAATATTTTCTTAAACCATATAATTTCCCTTATTAGATTTATTAACTAATCACCCCTAATAGGTGATAACTAAATATTACCACCTACTGAAACAGATATAAATATATATGATTGAACCAATAATATAGTTGATATATTTTAAAATATAATCGAAAACCATATCATGTCGATCATTCTGTTCGATTATTTAGAAATTCCTATCGATTCTATGGCATCCCATATATCGACCAGAATCTATAAATATTCAACAGAACAAATCAACACAATGTAAAACTAATTTATATCAGAAATACAAGTACGCTCTCTCGCATCACTCAGACTCATTCTAGGGCACTACTACCCTATCTCTAATGAGTTAATTCCCAAATAGAGCCAAGGTTATCGCTAACCATCGCTCTGATACCAACTGTAACGACCCACATTTTTGACCATTTAAATCGACAGTAAACCACACATGTCGACCCAATCAAATCGCAAATGCAAGTAGTTATTGGAAAAAGAAAAAAAAGAAGAAAAGAAAGAAAGGAGAGAAAAACAAATCACAGAACCTCACAGCGGAAGGAAAACATATAATAAACAAATAGTAGTTTAAAAACGGTTGAAATGTATACATCGGTTATATCATTCAATGATTATCAGAGTTACATATACATACAGCTGTACATAATAACCAGCGGAAATAATGCAGCGGATATACATATGTATAGATAATAGATATACAAAATCTTCGTCTTCGATCTCCTAGTCACCGTCATCCCTGTTAACTGCAAAGGCCTGCTGACCCGAGCGTATTGCATAAAAAGGAAAACACAACAAACACTCGGATCAGCACTAAATCATTCTCATATTAGTCAAATTAAAAGATGAAATAACATCAGTGTCATGGGTACAGTAACTCAAGAGATGTTACGGGATTTTCCATCTCTCAAGGATCCGTTAAATTAATACATACATAATATAGTACGCTATTATGATAGTGTCTATCCAGTAAAGTATAAATACTGAAATTAGCATAAGCGGGATTACCATATTACCCTTACGCCGTTTATAGGCACCAACAGTCTATACAGTACCGTAAATTCACCGTACTGGTGTTATCAGAGGGCACTCCATAGAAGGCAATGCTAAATCAAAATCGTATGGGGCTCGATATGGATATATATGACAAGGCACTCGAGGCAATGCCCAGGGTAGGATTCTACCAATTGCACTCCCGGACCGGTGGTAACGCATAGCAGCCACTACCGCCCACCTCGGAACACACTCCCAAAGTCATAAATGGGCACAAATCATCATCATCATAGTCATAGTCATAGAAATATTTTCGAAGGAGTGCGTCCGATCAAAGGTGCTACCTCAATTAGTCACGGTATAGCTCCTGTTTTAGTCATTTCAATTCTGACCCGAAGGTCAGGGCTATTTTGTCATCGTTCATCTCTTTCGATTCAATAATCACCTCCAAGTGATCATATCTCGTTCTGGATACGTCAAACGTTCACAGTTGTCAAAGTGGTATCGACACTGACAGAGAGTATGCCTTATGTCGACTCCGGTCTCTTTAACAACCAACGCTTACAATTTCCACATCGGTCGGTTCTTTTATATTTGATAAAGGTTCGCTTTCATATCAAAATATCATCTTCTGCTTGGAACTCAATTTATATTCAACGTATCAAATTTTCATATCAACCTTTCATAATCTTACCCAAACCGATTATATTCTAAAACTAGAATATATTTCGTGTCATTATATTATAATCATATAGTATTTCAAAACGACTTATACTCAAATAGAATATAATTTATCTCAAAGATTTCAAATTATCATGGATTCTTATCTCAACTCCATTTGAACCAGCGGTTCAACTCAAGCATTTCCATTCGGAAGAAATTTATAATTCCAAAACACTTGTAAACTAAATGTTTATATATAATAACAAAATTAGTAATAATAAAAATAATAATAAAATATATTTTACATAAATAATTATATAGATATACATATAGGGTATAGTAATTAAAATAAATTAGTAATTTAAATATTATATATTTACTTAAATATAGGTTTACTAGAAATTTTGAAAAATGAATTATAAGGAAAAATTTATTTAAAAATACAATAGTTATAAGTAATGGTAAGTAATGAATTTAAAGAAAGAATAATTATTTGGAATCAAATGCATAAATATATTTAAAAATAAATTTCTCTAATCCAAATCTTCCTTCCTTCCAAATTCCAATACTTGAATCTATCCTCCGGTCTCAACGGAGTTCATTAAATTCCATATCTCTTTTCAATCCCGTTCAAAACAACTATTTGATTTCAAGAGTTCAAATATATATTTGAGCTGAGTTAAAACAACCCAAATACCCTTGATTTCCAAATTTCCCAAAAACTTATATTCCATAAGAATTTATTTCCTTGTAGTCCAAACTCTTAATTTGAAAAGATTTAAATCATACTCAAATCCCAATTTAAATATTTCCCCTTTGTTTTGGAAAATTCCTTTAACCCTTTTTAATCAACATCCCAGTTCAGAATCTTCAAAGAATTGAATTACCGAGCATCGACACATTTCTTTAAATGAAATTCTGTCAAATAAAATTTCAAATATTAAAAATCATTTAACCAACCGATGTTTGTATATAATTATCTATCCAATAGCCAAGTGATTTTAAATTTAATTTCTCGATATTTCAGGGATGGATCTATCATTTCAATCCAAATCAGGGTCACAGAGATTTATCATTTCACTCCGTGTTCTTAATTCATTTTATCGATAAATCCCGGGTTCATTAGATGCCCGCAACATCAAGGGTAAATGGGATTTATCGTCAAAATCAACATACATTACAATATACTGAATAAGGAGCATAAAAATGTCACTATAAATTCAGTAATAAATTTCAACCAACATCCATCACAACCATTTCATTCAACTGATCAGCATTAAACTGTTTCAGGATTTTACAAGGGTTCGAATTCAACTAGAAATTTAAATTAAATTAAATAACAAATCAATTACTTAAATTGCATGTTAACACACTTGCATGTTAAATTTAAACCACACATCAACAATCTAACACAACCATGCAACCAAACTTACTTCATAATTTAATTAAGTAAATATGGGAAATAATTCAGTATTTCGTGAGTGAGAAATCACTCACCATTGGGTCCTTAGTGGATCGAACGTCCAACCATAGCCCAAAATTTCACCGTCTTGAAATGCAGCGAAACCAGTGCCAAAACGTCTGCAATTCCTCCACGATCCCAACGCAACAAACCGCGTCCAAATCCGAGTTAATATGAAGAAGTTATGAGCGTTTTACAATTTGAATTTAAAAATATATATAAAATTATAAAATAAAACCTCACCCACTCGGACGATGCCACGTCAGCACCCTTCAAAACACTCCCGCTCCTCCTTTCTTCTTTGCTACAACAGCCAACGAACAGTACCCAAAACCCACACTCCTTTGACTGTACCTAGCATTGCACTTCGAACACTGTTCAACCCAAGACCGCCTCCAATCCAAAGCCCCTTCTGAGCCGCTCCTACCAGCCCGACGCCGTGACCTCCGGTGGCTTGCCTGGCCGCCGACGAACTGATGAACGAAATGGTTTTAAAACCCTAAACCACCAAATTCTGATGATCTACCTCACGATAGATCCTCCAACTACTTGCAGTCAGCTCCAGACACCAATCTCTTCGATACCCAGAAGTCCAATTCCTCGATTAGATCCCGAATTGAAAACCCCTAATTACATGCTAGGGTTTCGAAAAATCAGGGATTTTGACGGCAAATTCCGACTACTCCCTCCACTGCATGTCGAATCTGAGGCCACCCGTATGTTTTCTCGTCGAGCTCTTCGATTCGGTATATAATATGATAGGGTTCTGAGAAGTTTTGATTTTGAAGCTGTATTTTATTTTCTAGGGTTTTTTTTCTTTTGAAGTTTCCAGCCATTACAGAAAGAGTAGGTAGAGAAAAAGTATACGTGAAAGTGAAAATGAGCCGGTGAGGTGAAGATGGACTTAATTTATATAATTAGAGAAGGCCCAAATGTTAAAGCACTCAATTATCCATTTACATTGATCTTGTTCACAATTTCTCTCGTACGACCAAACGGTAAGTCAGATTTCAACGCAGATTGAAACTCTACAATAATTTACCGTTCCGGTTCTAATGGCGCCAGTTTCGTCGAATTCCGAGACAGTCGCCAAAATAGTTAAATTTTCATCATTAATTAATTAATTAATTATTCAATTATTCGATTAACCATTTTAAATTCAAATTAAATATTCATTGAATTCAAATTTAAATCAAACTATAACTTAAATAATTTCTACAAATAAGTTTCACACATTTTCAAATCATAATTTGATTATTTGAATCTTGATTGAAATTTCAGTTATAAATTAACGACTTAAAATTCCACCATTAAATCAATTAAATTTTTAAATTTCAATTATAAATAAATGGACTCGAATTATCCTTAACAATTGTAATATCAACTCAAAATTTCAGAATTTATCAAATAAATTTTAAATTCCTATTTTAACTTAGACAATCCAGACTTTATTTGTTATAAAATATTAAATTTCACATTACAACATTTATATATGCTCAATTCAATAATTATTATCATCAAAAATCAAAAAAATTTTATTTTCCCCAAAATTAATCTATTTTGTTTATTTAAAAATTGAAAATTAAATATACAGAAAATATGGGATGTTACAATTTAGATCACATGAATTAGATCTAATATGATAACTTAAGGTGACTATTTATGTAGCGACCTGAACTTCCCTGGTCTCCGAAGAGAAGAGAAAGAACGAATTACTTTAAGTACAAGACAAATCAAAAAACAAACAGAAGAACATTTCATTTCCTATTACAACAATTCCATCAGAATACAAGAATATACAGATTATGAATAAATAATATACATTCGATAAACATCAGAGATTACAATAAATTACATAGCATCGGAAAAACAATACAAAACACAACTGAAAGTAATACACGGATACAGAGCTTTTCAAGTATTGTTCCAGCTGTAAGCCGGGATCCTGTGAATATATATCTGCAAAACCAAAACTACTAGCTGCCCGTGTCGAAAATGAGGGCACGCAGAGTTTAGGTTAAAACAATAAACTCCAGGTCAGTCATGTGACTGGTGTGAGAACTAAAACAGTTATTTAAAGCTTTACTTTAAAAGAGAGTAATTCAAGGGACCATGCCGTACAACACGGAACGGGTTTCCTCCCAAGAATACCAGCGCATATAAATAAACAGCGCAATGCTTTTTCGAAAAATGAAGCTATTATAAGACCTAGGTCCCGTCACACAATGCAACACAAGCCAGAGGATAGGGTTTTCCCTTATAATAGCCAAACATGCGTGGTAAGTTTAAAACAAATCATTTGATACTATTATAAGTGTATAGTGTGAAAACAATTTCAATCATAAATATCAATCCTAGGCGGCATGGGTACCATCTATCATGTCGCCATACTAGACTCTACAAATAAAACCGAAATATCTCGTGTTCGAAATTGGATTTCCATCATGAGTCGAGGCAAGGGGCAAGATCCTCTCCTCTTCGAGACACTCTAGCAAATGCCTCGGGACTGCACAATCTGGGTAACCTCTGGAATCGGCTGGGCCGGTCCTCTCTTACGTTTGAGGATTGGCAATTCCTGAACACACGTTTCCCGGTCCTATAGGTCCTATATAATGGGCTGTACGTTGGCTCACGTAGTGCTAGTTATCGACCATATATTCGAGGCGGCTCGTATTCCAACAACCACACAGGTAAAAAGTATATAAATGTCAGGGCTAGTAGGTCATTGACATCACCCATAGCTAGAAAGAAACGTCATATTCTCCCAACGGTCCTTATCCCGTTTTTAACTCATACCGAGGTGAGAGGCTCGTGAATTCACATTATACACAAAGATATGCCACATAGGCCATGCTTTGATCCTCAACCACAAGAGTCTGCTTTTCAACAGAAGCCTCGATCACTGCATCTCAGCATGCCACACAAGCAAATCATGCCATGCGACTGATATCTATCGATACATAACCTCTGAGCTCATACGTCTTAGAAAAGGGCGTTAACCAGGAGAATAAATTCTCCGTCGCCAAACAGATATATATTTAATAGAAATCAATCAGCACAGAATAAAATCCAATGTCAGACACACAATCCATTTACATGTCCGTTCTAGGTCTGACCGAAACCAGAGGCACCTTATATCTCGCATATCCATCGACCTCCAAATACGTCTGGATGATCACCAACTATTTCCCTCCTCTTGGGTGTACAGCCCAACCAGGATCACCATTAATCATTCAAACGATATGAAGACCTCTGGTCTTCGACCACCGTCTTCATCTTCGACTTATCGACGAAACAGTTATTCAGAACGGGTATAGACCCGACCTTTCCGAATAACTCGCGTATATAATAAACAAGTGCTAGAAAACACAACATACAACCCATTCCAATTCTGAATATTCTTTTATTTAATTATTCACATCTATTGGGAAAGGTTCCAATTAATTTGATCAAAGATAAATTCTTTAAAATTTATTCTTTAATCTTCCTTTGGATATCATTTCAAACCAAATTATGGTTTTCCAAACTAGTCGAGATTAGCGAACCACGCCAAAGTAATTATTTATTTTATTTCCCAATCCCAACCTATTCATCCCATGGAGAAAAACTGTTATTACCCCATAACTAACACCACGATGTTATCGGTAAATTTAATTACCATTTTCTGTTCAAATCTAATTAAAGATTTAACTATCGCTTAGAGCAAAACTGGCGATACTCCACACCCGATCACTTTCCAAATTTGATAATTTAAATTATCGATTCACATTTTAATCTAATTAAAGAATCATTAAAACTCCTCTTAGTTTTAGTCTTCACAAAAATCAATATTAATGGTTATTTAACTTTGGAAATTCCCATTACGTTGTTAATCGGGTTAAAGGACAGGTGTTATTCAAAACACCACTCACGATAAACCCAAAAACCAATTTAAATCCAATTCCAATTAAATACTAATTAAGTAGACAATTTCAATAAATCTTAATTAAAAGATTTATTCTTTTCTAAACTAGGTTCAAGAACAGTGTTATTTAAGACACCATTCACGACGAACCCAAAATCCCATTTGATATTGAATACAAGGCTCTGAATAGAAAATATATCGGCTCATATTCAATACCAAATTCTGAAACCAACAAATATCGCTTTGGAAATAACGATATAAAATATATCTTCTAAATTTCGATAATAATATTTGTAGAATCACGAATCCAACATCGAAATATTCCGATGATAATTTCAATTCGAATCCATCCCAATTCATATATTGGAAATTCTGGTTATTTTTAAAACCTTTTCAAATCCAGTTTATTTATTTGAAAAATATTGAATTTATAATTCTAATTCAAAACTAGTTCATTTTGATAAAAATACATTTTTATCTTTTCAAATATGGGATTTTTCATCCCAACTCTTTTCAAATCATTTATTATGATTTTACACAAATTATTGATAGTTTCAATAATTTTATTAAGGCCTGTATAGTCGATTTCCATCAACGGCCATCGAACAACTCGAAAAACGACCTTTTTTGAAATTTATTTAGACATATCTCCAAATCCAACCATTAGATTTATAATTTCTTATATTTGTTATAAAGCTCTTTTTGATACAAACCCAATAGTTCCGGTTTTAGGAGAATCCGACGGTCGGATCTTTTGAAATGTCCGTCCGAAGTCAACGGTCGAAATTCACGAACTGCTGCGGCGCGACGCGTTCTATTCAGGCCATTATATTATATACATGTATATAAATATATAATATATAATATATATTTCATCGATTTCCATTTAAAACGAATTTTATAAATCGTTTCAAATTTGTTTCAAAAACAATTTCAACATCCATTTCAAATTCAAATCAAAATTGAATTTTTCCTTATAAATTCGTTTTAAATGCATTTCAAATTGATTTCAATTCAAATCGATTTCAATTCAATTTCAGTTCGTTTTCAATTCAATTTCAGTTCAATTTCAATTTGATTTTGAATTAATTTCAAATCGATTTCTATTCAATTTCAATTCAATTCGAATTTATTTCTATTCAATTTAATTCGAATTTCATTTCTATTCAATTTAATTCGAATTTCAAATTTCAAAATACTCGATTTCGAAATCACTTTTCAATATTCATTATAAAACAAATAAAATCGACAAAATTCCCGTTCATGTTAAAATGACGTTCAACTACTTAACACCGCTTCACATTTCAATATTCACTAAATATTATTTTAAAATATTCTATAATTCTGAATTGGAATCAGACATAGTCAATAACCATATCCTTTCAGTTATATGGATTTCATCCAATACATGTATACAACAATGACGATAAACAATCAACCATCATCCAAAGTGCGATCTACACTGCATAAGCAACAAATATATATATCTAACGCTCATAACAACCTGTCAATCAATCGATCGACATACAACTAAATATTGGGACTAGTGTATGCCATATATCATCCTAATACCCGTGTGGTGTTTCAATCAATCAAATATAGTTTTTATTTGTCCAGTTGGGTGATGTGTAAAATTTATCGTCCCAATCAATATCAGTCAAATGTTTGTATATAAACAAATCGTTCGATTTGTTTATAAATATATATTTCATTATATATACGTTAAAAATTATATTTTTAACTATAAAATATTTTTAACTATATAAATATTTTATTTCATTCCACAACACGCAATCAATTTTCACAACAAAGTCAGTCAAACAAACAAGACATCCACGGTCTGTGGACGACGGGTGTCGGGTGCTGCTAGGCACCGTCTGCATCCTAGTATATATTTTAACAAGAAATTAAAATAAAAGTGAGGAGTTCTCACCGAGGTTCCACTCCGCCGTGCTTTACTTTTGAACTGCTGAACCATCTAGATCTGTTTGAAATTCTAATGCAGTCCTTGCCCTGCTGTTCATACATAAAAATTATATATTTATCGCTCCATTCCAATAAATAAAAATCATATTTTTATTTCTACTTCATATACAGTTACAACGCTTCTTTCTATATAAAAATTATATTTTTGTATTTCTACTTCATATATAAAGATTATATTTTTATCGCTACTTCATATATTTAAAAATTATATTTTTATTCTTCACATACAATAAAAATCATATTTTTATATAAGCAACATACACTGTAGAGATTATATTTATATACCGCTTCATACACTATAAAGATTCAACCTTTCTTTCTTTATAAACCTCGTCTTTTCAACGCATAATCATTCATATAAAAATCACTTCTTTCTTAAGGTTAAAATAATAGATTTCATGATTAAAAATCCTATTTTTGTCATAACATTTATATTAAAACTGAAAAACAAAAATAAATAAGCAAATCTAAAAACTAACATTTGAAATCGAGAAATGCGGAGGGGGGTTTCATCGTCGGAGTCGGGCCGTGGGTGGCTGAGGGCAGCGCCAGGGTCTCCGGCGGCTAAGGCTTTGGATGGGAGGGGTTTGGGGACGTCAGTTAAAGATGAGAGGGAGGGTAGAGAGCATCGACAGGGGGGGGAGTTGAATGGTGGCGACGCCATTGGCGGGCATGGAGGCGGGCGACGGGGAGCAGGGATCGATCAGTTTTTTTATTTATTTTCCTCTTCTTATTTTGTCAACGGGAGGGTGAGAGCGAGAGAGAATGTGGGGGAGGGGTGATATAGGGAATATATATATTATTTAATTATTTAATTATGTGAAAAGGTACCTTTTTATTTTGACCTCGAAACGAGACCCACCGCCTATCGTTCCTAGCTAATTACCCCCATTCCGAACACAATGGGATATGTAACATAAGCTTATTCGATCGTTTCGATCAATTTTCATCAAAATCAAAATATAAATCTATATATTGAATTTGAACGCACATTACAGTTTACCGGGGCGACATACGGACTCTGAAAATTCCCGAAGAATATTTTCTAGCTTCGTATTGACGATACGGTCCTAACAAAACTAATTTCATAGAATTCCGAGACCGTTTGAAAAATGGCCATTTTCCAGTCAATTAAAATCAATTGAAACTGGTCAAATGCGGTTTCATTCGCCTCGCTCACATATTGATTCAGAAAATTACGAATTTTGAAATCTAGCAATAACTGGACATCACGGATCCAACAAAAGTGGTTTCGTCGAAAACCGAGGTCGTTTGCAAAATTTCCATTTTTAAGGGCCAGAATTCCATATCGACTATTTTGAATTTTCTACTGAACGTAACTTTTGATTCCCGCTATGAAATTTTGTTTTTGAATTTTCAAATAGGTTCTAGTATTTTTGGTTTCGCTAAAATCCGGTTTATTTTGAATCCTGTACATTCATTGAAATTTGAAATCGAATTTTCGATCTACCGCGCCATTTTCAAATCCCTTTATAATTAAAAATAAATATTTATATTCTAATGACGATCTATATAAATATATACGTTCTAATTCTATTCAAAATAAATATTTCGTCGTATTTTTTTAAAATAATCCATTTTAAATATTCAAAATTCATTGAAATTGCCGAAATAAAAATTTTAAATTGGCTCGGAATTTCCGGGTTGTTACAATCTCCCCCACTTGAAACTTTTCGTCCCCGAAAAGGAACGAAGCTGAAAGTTGTTTTAAAAACCAACTCAACTTTCATTATTTTCATTATGGCTTAAGTTCTTCAACTTCTTAGTTTCTAAGAACTTTTCAAATTCTTCAAAAATTTTGCTAACACCCTAAATTTTAAAAAAAATTCGCCATAACCTCCCCTGCAATGGGAGCTTTGGGATATTTCCAATAGCCTCCCATGGCCCTCACCAATCCAAAAAGAAAAGAAAAAGCCAAGCGCCTAGCCAATCGGCTCATAAAATCATCCAAACCCAAAGAAATTAGTAAATATGTACCTATTTCTCGGGCAAACAATTTTATTCCTCTGCTCTAACCTCCTTGCAATGACCTGTTCACACATATATATGTACATGTATAAATTTGCAATCAATTTTCAATACAGTTCAATATTTGGTTCAATTTGGCCTAAATTCACCGTTCATTCACATGTTGATTTAAATAAATAATCACACAACATAACCAACAATCAATTAGTTGATTATCATTTCAAATTCATAATTTTGATATATATATATATATATATACAAAAAATCATGTTTTTGGTGCCAAATCACAACAATAGAGCCTATCTAATTTTGGTTCTCACACTAGTTAATTGGAAATATATAAATATCACAACTTTGAAACTCGAACATAAATACTGATGATGTCATGACAATTCAGTACCATCTCCGGGCGACTAGAGTGCAATTCTATATATATCCAATATATTAAAACTACGAATATACGTTTGCAAGGTGCATATGCAAAAAATTTATATATTGGATTGCCCAAATTAATTTAAAATAAATATTCAAATACGTATAAGGTTTTAAATCTTCAAAACAGTTTGTTTTCATTTTAAAAATATACTCTTCACACATGTTCTAGGATATTACTGATCCCATCTCTAACGAGTCATCCTCATTGGATATTACTAATCCAATCTCTGATGAATTCTTTCGTATGGTTCTAATGTGTCTTGTTCTCGAGCTCTGTAAACAAGAGCTCTGATACCAAATGTAGCAACCCGAACTTCCCCGGTCTCCGAAGAGAAGAGAAAGAACGAATTATTTTGAGTACAAGACGAATACGAACACAAACAGAAGAACATTTCATTTCTTATTACAACAATTCCATCAGAATACAAGAATATAAAGAGTATGAATAAATAGTATACATTCGATAAATATCAGAGATTACAATAAATTACATAGCAACGGAAAAATAATAAAAAACACAACTGAAAGTAATACATGGATACAGAGCTTTCCGAGTATTGTTCCAACTGTAAACCAGGATCCTGTGAATATAAATCTGCAAAACCAAACCTATTAGCTGCCCGTGTCGAAAATGAGGGCATCCAGAGTTTAGGTTAAAACAATAAACTCCAGGTCAGTCATGTGACTGGTGTGAGAACTAAAACAGTTATTTAAAACTTTACTTTCAAAGAGAGTAATTCAAGGGACCATGAAGTATAACACGGAACGGGTTTCCTCCCAAGAATACAAGTGCATATAAATAAACAGCGCAATGCTTTTTCGAAAAATGAAGCTATTATAAGACCCAGGTCCCATCACACAATGAAATGCAAGCCGGAGGATAGGGTTTTCCCTTATAATAGCCAAACATGCTTGGTACGTTTAAAACAAATCATTTGATACTATTATAAGTGTATAGTGTCAAAAAAATTTCAATCATAAATACCATTCCTAGGCGGCATGGGTACCATCTATTATGTCACCATACTAGGCTCTACAAATAAAACCGAAATATCTCATATTCGAAATTGGATTTCCGTCATGAGTCCAGGCAAGGGGCAAGATCCTCTCCGCTGCGAGACACTCTAGCAAATGCCTCAGGACTGCACACTTTGGGTAACCCCTGGAATCGGCTGGGTCGGTCCTCTCTTACGTTTGATGATTGGCAATCCCTGAACACACGTTACACGATCCTAAAGGACCTAAATAATGGTCTATACGTCAGCTCACGTAGCGCCAGTTATCGACCATATATTCGAGGCGCCTCGCATTCCAACAACCACACAGGTAAAAAGTATATAAATGTCAGGGCTGGTAGGTCACTGACATCACCCATAGCTAAAAAGAAACGTCGTGTTCTCCCAACGGTCCTTATCCCGTTTTTAACTCATACCGAGGTGTGAGGATCGCGAATTCACGTTATACAGAAAGCTATGCCACGTAGGCCGTGCTTGTGACACCCTGAATTTTCTATTAACACTAAAGTTGCTAAAATATTAATAAGTGTGTAAGAGAGGGGATGTATCTAATATGAATATAAAAATATTATTAAGTGTGTAAGAGAGGGGATGTATCTAATATGAATATAAAAATATTAATAAGTGTGTAAGAGAGGGGATGTACCTAATATGAATATAAAAATATTAATAAGTGTGTAAGAGAGGGGATGTATCTAATATGAATATAAAAATATTAATAAGTGTGTAAGAGAGGGGATGTATCTAATATGTATATAAAAACAATAATAAGTGTGTAAAAGGGGGGGATGTATCTAATATGTACATTGTAGAAAATATATATATATTTATGACATGAATAGAAGTTTATTAATATGCTGAGTGTTTGCTGAGTCACTTCTGACTCATTGCTGAGTCAACAAGATAAACCCCATCTTGTCTGAACGGCTGCAGTTATTTCTAGGTTAAATCTAATGGCCTAAATGAATTCTAAAATCTATAAATAAGTGGGTAGACCCTAGACCTAAATCACTTGTAAAATTAGAGAAGCTACCGTCATGCTGCTGCCATGGAGTTCAGCATAGCCGTCACAAACTAAGAAGAGGAAGCCTAATCATCTACAACTAAATCTACACAAATCAAATCAAAAGATCTCTCTTTCTCTAATTCTTTTCTTTTGTTGGTGAGTATGATGATTCTCACAAGACTATTACAAACTAATTTGACTCAGTTATGAATGGATCACAAGAAAGTGATGTGATTTGTAATTGTAAATTCTATATATGTGGATCTCTTATTATGTTATTATGTTGTCGTATGATGTAAATTATATATGCTATGTCATGCTATGTTGTAAATTCTCTTATGCTATGTCGTGCTATGTTGAGAATCATGTCAAGCTATGTTATACTATCATACTATGCCATGTTATAAATCATGCTATATTATGTTGAAAAATCATGATGTTGTTGGATCATGCTTAAAGTTATGTTTTTTTTCTTAATTTAAATGGATCTTGTTTATGGGAATTTGCCTATTAGGTTAGGTGTACCCATAAACTTGAAACTATAATTAAATAAAACTTGATTATGGGAATTTGCCTATTGAGTTAGGTGTACCCATATAAAACCATGTTGTTAAAAAATTAGATGATGTTGATTCACACATGTTCATATGTAAGTTTATGAAAATTGATTGAGATTATATTAGGTGAATTTTGAACAAGTTGACACCTTTAGGTCCATGACATGTATAATCTATGCAAGTTGGACATATGCAAGTTTCACCCCTTATTATGATTCATTTGGCCACATATACATGTTGTTATTATGATAATCTCTTTTATGCTATGAGTTAGGCTATTCGAGTCTAACATATATTTTGCGAATAAACGTTCAAACGTGGGGAAGGGGTAATATTAGGAATTAATAAATTGGGTGCAATTTTGTAAGATTTTGCATACCATGAATGGATGTCCATAATTGAGTCAATTATGGACATTGTTAAAAATTGGAAGTAATTAATAATTCAAGTAGGGAATTATTAAAATTGGGGGAAAGTGGATTATTATTAATAATCAATGCTTAGGACACGAGGTTGGACCCGTTTGTGATGTAAACCTGCCCGGACCTGCCCGGCAAATCCAGTAGTCACAAATGTCGGCCCAATGTGAGAGGTCCTAGGCCCAAACTAAAGCATAACAGTTGTAAAGACATGAGGTTAGACTCTTTTATGGTGTAAGACTGCCCGGACCCGCCCGGCAAATCCAGCTGCCATAAATGCCAGTCTAATGTGAGAGGTCTTTATGAGGTTATGGCCTTAATGAACTAAGAAATACTTAACCAGATAATCATGTAAGGTGGGACATGGGGGTTAAGTAGGTGCCTTGGGTGGCATGAGGAATCTGGTAGTTGCCTTTAGAGGCATTTGAAATACGATTAGACCTAAACAAACACACATGTAAATGAACATGACTAAGTGGGTTAAGTGGGATGGACTAATGGGGACAAGCTTAGGTGGAATGCTTGTGGTAAATAGTGGGGGCCCATTTCAACCAGTATCCCAAAACGTATCTTTGTGGGCTCGACCCAAGTCGAGGACGGGACACGCATACTGGGTTTGACTATAAGAGGCCAAAACAGGGAGTGGTGGCAACGCAAGTCCAACGGGTTTCAAATGCGTGTGCGGACCCGGGCTGGTAGGTAAGACGTTGTTGCATCGTGTAGGTATAAGCCGTGCATGTCCGTTGTATCAGGTTGCCACTTTAGGGGAGTGATACACCCCACTGTGGGGCCATCACGGGTATCTACGAGTTAGGGAGCCGATCGAATAATGGGAAGTAGGGTACACCTAGTGGAGATAGGGGCAGGCGGCACCTATGTAGTCAGCTAGGGGTACGTAAAGCCATTGGGAAAGTTTCTAAGTGAAGCTAAGTGGGATGAATCTTTAGGGTGACTGGTCTGGTGCAGTATAGTGTTTATCCTTTAGTATTTAGGAGCTCCTATAATGTTGCCTTTAGCGATTGTCTATGTCCTTAATCTGCTCTTCATAGACATTTTCTTGTTTTCCAGCTTATGCCTTAGTCCAGTTATTTTGGTAATAGTATTGTAGAATTATCATATTCACCAGACTTTATGTCTGACCCCCTCTTTTCCATCCTTTTTCTCCCTTCAGGTCCGCAGGTTGGGCCAAGTTCTAGTGGAGTCTAGTTGGATCGCTTATCTTCTGGAAAGCTTGGACTGCTGAAGTAAAGTCCAGCTTGTTATCTTTCTTTTTAATGGCTATTCATGTAATGGGATTATGTACTTGTTTTATCAAGATAGATATTGTACTTGACATTGAATATGGTGTTATGATGTAATCAAACATGTTTTGACTTCTGCTACAATGAAATAAAGTTTTTTTGAATTTCCAAGTACTATTTTATATCTGTCTTGCTGTAATTTTACTGTTCTATATTCACTTAAAACCTCCATGGAAGTTAATGCATTCCCTTTGTGAGTGACATTAATGGACGTGGGGTGTTACACATGGTATCAGAGCATAAGGTTACCAGAACAGGTAAAAAAAAAATTTTTAGAAAAATATTATTTTTTTCTAAAGTATTTTTGGAAGAAGTGCTTTCAAAAAAAAAACCATGTTATTTAAAGAGAGTTTTTATGAAAAACATAATCCCAAATAGCCATATCCTTATCTTTATCTTTCGAATTCTCCATTTTGAATCTTTCCTTTTTCGTTTCAGCATGGCTGAAGATCTTAATCTCCCAGAAGGTGTGACGATTCCAGGGTGGTTTAGGAGATACTTGGAGGCTAGGGCCACCACTGCAGGCCCAGCGGATACTCCTCCACCCCTAGTTGCACCCATTCCTCCTCCTCCTCCTCCTCGTGTTGACACTTTTGCAAAGACGTGCAAGGAATTCAAGGCTATGGGAGGAAAAACTTTTCAAGGGACTGAGACGTTTGTGGAGGCCAGAGATTGGCTTAAGGAGACTGAGGAATTGTTGGATATCTTTGAAGTGGAAGATGGGAGGAAAGTCCATTTAGCTGCTTGGTTAATGAAGGGAGAGGCCTCGTTTTGGTGGGAGGTCACTAACGGGGAACGTCCAGTTGATTCATGGGCGGATTTCAGATGAAGGTTTGAGGCAAAGTTTCTTTCAAGGGCAGAGGAGAACTTAAATATGGAAAAATTCCTAGCACTAAAGCAAGGGAGCTCATCAGTAAAGGAATATGTCAATAAATTTAATCAGTTAGCAAGGTTTGGCTTGGAGTTGTTGAACACGCCAGAGAAGAAAGCTTTAAGGTTCGTTAGAGGCTTGAATGAACCGTTGCAAGGGTTGGCTATGACCCACATCCCTATGGGAGCCACCTTTGAAAAGCTAGTAGAAATGGCACTTATGCATGAGGATAAGGCAGTTGAAAAGAAAGGGGATCAGAAGAAACCCCAACAACAAAATAAGAAGGGTGGTAAAAACAATAATGGCACAGGGAAGAAGAAATGCTTCAATTGTGGGACGCCTGGCCATCTCAGCAAAGATTGTAGAAAGAAAAAGAAGACTGGTTGTTTTCATTGTGGAGATGCGGGACATTTAGTGAAGGACTGTCCAAAGAAGGGGCAGAGGGCAGGGTCTACCTCGGGAGGACAGGTGCAGGCTCTTATGGCACCAGGGCAGGCAAGGGGGCAAGTTCAGGCTATTGCGGCCCCACCGCTGCAAGAAAGAGGTAGAACAATTTCTGTTGAAAGCTTAGTTTTTCTGTTTGATCATCCTGTCCGTACCTTATTCGATTCTGGCGCATCTCATTCGTTTATCTCTGCATCATTAGTTGAATCACTGCACTTGAACACCAGTTTAGTAGAGGATCCCTTGGTCGTTTCAAATCCAATTGGGGGTTCGGCTCATTTGACCATGATTTGTTTGGATTTGAAAATCTCTATACTTAGCGTTGAATTTAGATGTGATGCTTATGTATTGGGCTTCACGGGCTATGGGCTAATTTTAGGAATGGATTGGTTGTCTAGAAATAGGGCCATTCTTGATTGTGAAAGGAGAGTAGTTAGGCTTGTGACTCGCCTTGGTAATGCTCTCGACATCTTTTGTAATCCCATAAATTCCGTTATGCCAAGTTATCTTGAATCGCTTGACGCGTCTGTAGAGAACCTGCGATCGGTAGAAGTGGTCCGGGAATATCCGGATGTGTTTGAGGAGGTGAAGGGCTTACCTCCAAAGCGGGAGATAGACTTTCGAATTTATCTTGTGGATAATGCTAAACCCGTATCTTTGCCAGTGCGCCACATGGCTCCTCGTGAAAGGAGGGAACTCAATAAACAAGTAAAGGAGTTGCTTGAGAAGGGGTTCATAAGATGTAGTATAACGGAGTGGGGTGCTCCAGTAGTTTTTGCCACAAAGGCGGATGGGTCTCTTAGACTTTGTATGGACTATAGAGAACTAAACAAGCTTACTAAAAAGAACCGACACCCACTGCCGAGGATTGACGATCTCTTTGATCATTTAGTTGGCGCCTCAGTGTTTTCGCAGTTGGACTTAGCCACTGGCTTTCATCAACTGAGAGTCGCTGAGGATAGTACAGATAAGACTGCTTTTAGGACTCCTGACGGATTCTATGAATGGCTAGTGATGCCCTTTGGTTTGACAAACGCCCCTGCATATTTTGTTGATTTGATGAGTAGGATGTTTAGGGAATACCTTAACAAATTCGTGGTAGTCTTTGTGGATGACATCTTAGTCTTTTCTAAGAATAAAGAAGAGCACTCCCTACATCTTAGGGAAGTGTTGGAAACCCTTCGAGCGCATAACCTTAAGGCAAAATTTTCTAAGTGTCACTTCTGGAGGAAGGAAGTACGGTTCTTAGGGCACGTGGTTTCCAAAGAAGGGATAGCAGTGGATCCCGCAAAGGTGGTGGCCATCCAAGATTGGAAGGTCCCTAAAAATGCAACCGAAGTAAGAAGTTTCTTGGGGTTGGCTGGTTATTATAGGAAGTTTATCAAAGACTTCGCAAAAATATCAGCTCCATTAACATGGTTAACGAAGAAGAA
This sequence comes from Allium sativum, assembly GCA_030737875.1. NCBI lineage: Eukaryota > Viridiplantae > Streptophyta > Magnoliopsida > Asparagales > Amaryllidaceae > Allium > Allium sativum. The sequence goes on along the minus strand of CM060918.1, from coordinate 654,484,022 downwards.
CCTGGTTTTTACGTGGGACAAAGATTGCGATGATGCGTTCCAACGTTTAAAGAGAGCCTTAACTTCAGCCCCAGTCTTAGTGCTGCCAGACGGGAATAAACCGTTTACCATCTATACTGATGCTTGTGGGACGGGACTTGGCGCGGTCCTCATGCAAGAGGGAAGAGTAATAGCCTATGGTGGAAGGCAGTTGAGGATTCATGAAAAGAATTACCCCACGCATGACTTAGAGCTAGCCGCAATTGTTTTCGCGCTTAAGTCTTGGCGTCACTATCTTCTTGGTGAGAAATTCGAACTGTTCACTGACCACAAATCATTAAAATACTTATTTTCTCAGAAGGATTTGAATTTAAGGCAGCAACGGTGGATGGAATTCTTAGCCTCCTACGATTTTGAAATAGCATATACCCCGGGCAAGGGTAACGTGGTGGCAGACGCCTTAAGTAGGAAAAGGTTGTCCTTGAGTCCGTTGTTTGTTGAACGACAAAGCTTAGAATTCATCTCTATGTTTGACTTTAGACCCTCCGTTGACTTAGTACCCGGTCTGTTAGCGTCCTTGGAGGTTAGACCTACACTTCTAGGACGGGTTGGTGAGGCACAGCGAGACGACCCATAGTTGGTTGAGATAGTAGAAAAGCTCAAAGGGGGGGAGTCGTCAAGCCATCTTCGTAGGTATACTGTAACACCCCGAATTTTGGTTAATACTAAAATTCACTAATTACAGGATAAATAATCTCAGATGTGGGAATTGGGGGTAACGGGCTGCGTTATTGCGTTCGTCTCGGAAAAATACGCGAAATAGAGTCCGAGTTTTCGAAAATCGGAGTCCGTATGGCCTAGTTATGGCCCGATGAAGGTTGCAGAAAATTCAAAACTAAAAACAGATTTAAAAAATTTTAAATTCAGATTTTAAAATAAAACAGGCGGGGTCAGGCGGGGAAATTCCCGCCTACCCATGTCGACAGGGCTGTCGACAGGCCTGTCGACAGGGGTGTCGACTTGCCTGTCGACTGGCCTGTCGACAGGGTCGAGCCGTCCAGTGAGCCTGGGTGCACCATGTTGGGTTTCAGGCTGGCTAGGAGGGCTGGTTCTAGAGATTTCCTAAATCTAAGGGTCCTAATCTAATCTAGGGTTAATCTAAGGGCCTAAAACACTCACCTAATCCTATAAATAAGACCCCAACCCTACCCTAATTCATTCATAATTAAGTCTTGTAACTAAACTATGGCAAAATGAAATTTGAGCATGGCCTCCACTAGTTCATAAAGAAAGTTGCAAGCTAATCCCTCTCTAATTAATCTCTAATCATCATTATCTTCATAGTTTGCAACTAATTCTACTTCATAAGGGTTGTTAATCTTAAGTTTGGTGAGTTTCTATCACTTTAACATCAATTGTTAAAGTAAGTAGATTAGGTGTAATGAGACTTATGGTCTTAAATGCGGATTAGTGAGTTTGAATCATGTATAATGATATGTTACTCTATGTTGTTCTATGTTTATGCATATTTGATAAGATGGTTTATGCATGCTTAATAAGTTGATTTATGCATGTTTAACAAGTTGATTTATGCATATTTAACAAGTTGGTTTATGCATGTTTAACAAGTGGGTTTATGCATGTTGAGTATGTAAGTTTATGCAAGTTTAGTATGATATATGTTATGTTTACATGATGCTAAATATGCTAGTTGTGGACTATGTGATCATATACATGTTATGAAAGTTCATGAAGATATGCTATGCAAGTTACATGTATGTTAATATGCAAGATATGCTATGCAAGTTACATGTATGTTAATATGCAAGATATGCTATGAAAGTTACATGTATGTTGATATGCAAGATATGCTATGAAAGTTACATGTATGTTGATATGCAAGATATGCTATGCAAGTTACATGTTTGTTAATATGCAAGTTCATGATGACACATTATGCAAGTTTAAGAGCTAATGTGCAAGTATATGGATGCTTATGCAAGTCATGTATATGTTTAAATGCAAGATTTATGTGATATGCAAGTTATGCATGCTTATGCGAGTATATGAATGCTTATGCAAGATATGTATATGCTTAAAAGACATGGTATGCAAGTTATGTGTATGCTTAAATGCATGATTAACATGTTATGCAAGTTATGAGAATGCCTATATGCAAGTTCAACATGCTATGCAGGATATGTGTATGATAATATGCAAGCTCATATGCAACATGTTATGCAAATCATGTGTATGATAATATGCAAGTTTGGGGTTAAATGTAGTTGGGTTAATATATGCTCATATATGCAAGTTGACATCCTCTTAACCCATGAAAAGTTGTATGCTAAACCCATGATATTTGTGATGATCTTCCCCTTATTTATGTCATGAAATGAGAACGATTTACGTGGGGAACGATGGGGTTGGTAAATATTTTAATAAAAATATGATTGGGTATGATTAAGCATACCATAAAAATAAATTACCATAAGTGGGAATTTACCTATTGAGTTAGGTCTACCCCATGGGAATTTACCTATTGAGTTAGGTCTACCCATGTTATCGAAAATTTGATATTAATTAGGGATAATTAATATAGGGGTGATTAATTAGGTTTAATTAATCAACTAAGACACGAGGTTGGACCCTTTTGTAGCGGAAGTCTGCCCGGAACCGACCGACCATCCAGCGGCTACAAATGATTGGCCCAATGTGAGAGGTCTTAGTCATAAATTAAATACATGATTAAAGTAAAGACACGAGGTTAGGCCCTTTTGATGACAGAAGTCTGCCCGGAACCAACCGGCATATCCAGCAGTCATAAAAGACGGTCTAATGTGAGAGGTCTTTATGAGGTCATGATCTTAATTAATGAATTAAGAAACACTTAACCATATTAGCATGTAGTGGGACATGAGGGGTTAAGTGGGTGCCTTGGGGTGGCATGATGAGACTAGTGGGTTGCCTTGGGTGGCAATAGAAAAATACGATTAGAATACTTAACCAAGGTGGAACATGTAATTAAACATGATTAAGGGGTTAAGTAAGTGCCATGGGTGGCATGTGAGAATACGATTAGAATACTTAACCATGGTGGAACATGTAATTAAACATGATTAAGGGGTTAAGTAAGTGCCATGGGTGGCATGTGGAAATCTAGTGGGTGCCCTAAGGGGCAATTGAAATATGATTAAAGGACTTAACCAAGATTTATAACATGTAAGGGGACATGGTTAAAGGGTTAAGTGGGATGCACTAGATAAAAGTAGCAAGCTTAAGTAGTAGCTTGTGGGGGCCCATTTCAACCAATATCCCAAACGTATCTTTGTGGGCTCGACTCTGGTCGGGTGACGGGACACGCATATTGGACTTGACTATAAGCGGCCAAAACAGGTTAGCGGTGGCAACGCGGGATCAACGGGTTTCATATGCGTGTGTGGACCCGGGCTGGTTGGTAAGTCGTTGTTGCATCGTGTAGATATAAAGCCGTGCACAATGATATTATATGGTAGCCACTAAGGGGAATGATACACCCCTTTTTGTGGGACCAGCACGGGTATCTACGGTAGGGAGCCGATCGCTTGGGGGTAGTGGGTACACCTAGTAAAAATAGGGGCAGACGGCACCTGTGTAGGGGTACAAGAAACTACCGGGTAAAAATTACTAAGTACACTTAGTGGGATCAACCTTTAAGTAGGAATTACTCTTGGTGGGTAGAACTGGTGTGGTGCAGTGTAGGTAATATACCCTTGGGTGAATAAGTCTGGGGTGGTGCAGTTAGTTATTATCCTTGGGTGGGTAGATGCGTCCTGACGGTTATCTTAGTTTATCCTAAGTCTACCAAGCTGCTTAGTGTAGCCATTCATCCCCAGATATTACCGTAGGTCAAGTTTATGTCTTCTCTGGTTACCTTAATGATTGTATTGTTAAAGTTATAGGACTCACTCAGACTTATGTCTGACCCCGTTGTTTTTATCTTTTTTTTTTTCCAACCCTCAGGTCCTACGGTGGATCCTAGTGGTAGTAGAGCTTGATCGGATTGCTGTTCCAGTCTTGAGGAGCTTGGATAGATGTAAAGCTCCAGTTATCCAGTTATCTTTTCTTTTGTTATGGCTATTGTATTAAAGAGTGGGATTATGCACTTCTTTATTTTGATGGATATTGTACTTGACTTTTATCGTGGTTTTATGATGTAACCAGACATGTTTATTTCCGCCGTTATGAGAGGATGTTTTAAAATTTCAAGTACTATTTATATCTGTCTTGTTGTAATTTTTCTGTTCTATATTCACTAAAATACTCCACCGATGCTATGGCATTCCCTTTGTGAGTGACCCTAGCGGGCGTGGGGTGTTACACGTGGTATCAGAGCAAAGGTTACCGGAACAGATAAAATTTTTAGAAAACTATTTTTCTAAAACATTTTTGGAAAAGATATTTTCAAAAACATGTCTTTTAAGAGAAAAGTTTTTGAAAGAAAAGCATAATCCCCGATAGCCATATCTTTATCTCTCGAATTCTCCGTTTTGAATCTTTCCCTTTTTCGTCTCAGCATGGCTGAAGATCTTTTTCTTCCGGATAGTGTAGCGGTACCAGTATGGTATAGGAGGTTGTTAGAGGTTGGGCCGCCGCTGCAGGTCCAGCAAATGTTCCTCCTCCACCCGTTGCACTCGTTTCTCCTCGCGCGGATACTTTTGCTATGACTTGTAGGAAGTTTAAGGCTATGGGAGGAAAACCTTTTGTGGGAGCTAGGGATTGGCTTAATGAGACGGAAGAATTGATGGAAATCTTGGAAGTAGAAGAGGGAAAGAAAGTCAGGTTGGCCGCTTGGTTAATGGAAGGAGAGGCCTCGTTCTGGTGGGAGGTCACTAATGAAGAACGCCCGCTTGACTCTTGGGTGGATTTCAGGCATAGGTTTGAGGCAAAGTTTCTCTCAAAAGCAGAAGAAAATATGCATAAGGAAGAGAAGGGTCCCAATGCTAGTAAAGCACCCGAGAAGGAAGGAGATCAGAAGAGACCTCTACAGCAACAGCAAAACAAGGGTGGGAAAGGCAACGGTGGCAAGGGAAAGAAGAGGTGCTTCAGTTGTGGAACACTAGGCCACCTAAGCAAGGATTGTCGCAAAAAGAAGAAGACAGGCTGCTTCCACTGTGACGAAGCAGGGCATCTAGTGAAAGACTGTCCTAAGAAAGGCCAAAGGACGGGGACTACCTCAGGAGGACAGGTGCAAGCTCATGTGGCACCAGGTCAGGCTAGGGGGCAAGTACAGGCTCTCGCGGTTCGGAAAAGAGGTAGAACTACTTCTATTGAAAGTCTAGTTTTTCTGATCGATCATCCTGTCCGTACTTTATTTGATTTTGACGCATTGAGTTCGTTTATCTCATCATTACTAGTAGAGTCACTGCACCGAGACACCAGTTGGTAGATGATCCCTTGGTTGTTTCAAACCCAATTGGGCTCCATGATGTGTTTGGGTTTGAAAGTTTCTATACTTAGCGTTGAGTTTAGATGTGATGCTTGTTGGGCTTCACGGGCTATGGGTTAGTTTTGGGCATGGACTGGTTATCCAGTAGGGGTGCCGTTCTTCTTTTTGAAGGGAGAGTTGTTAGGCTTATGGGCCGCCTGGGTGACACTCTTGAGATCTCTTGTAATCCCATAGAATCTGTAATGCTAAGGTATCTAGAATCGCTTGACACGTTGGTCTAGAGTCTGCGATCTGTTAGAGCGGTCTGGGAATACCCGGATGTGTTTGAGGAGGTGAAGGGCTTACCTCCGAAGCGGGAGATTGACTTCCGAATATATCTGGTGGATAATGCTAAACCAGTATCTTGGCCAGTGTGCCACATGGCTCCTAGTGGGAGGAGGGAACTCCATAAGGAAGTAGGCGATTTGCTTAAAAAGGGGTTCATAAGACGAAGTATATCGGAGTGGGGCGCTCCAGTAGTTTTTGTTATGAAGGCGGATGGGTCCCTCAGACTTTGTAGGCTAAAGAGAACTAAAGGAACTCACAAAGAAGAATAGACACCCATTGCCAAGGATTGATGATCTCTTTGATCAGTTGGTTGGCGCCTCAGTGTTTTAGTAGTGGACTCAGCCACGGAAGTTCATCAGTTGAGAGTGGCTGAGGATAGCATAGAAAAGACTACCTTTAGGACTCCGGATGTTTTTTTTTATGAGTGGCTGGTGATGCCATTTGGTTTGACATACGCCCCGCATATTTTGTTAATTGGATGAGAAGGGTGTACAAGGAGTACCTAAATAAGTTGTGATGGTCTTTATGGATGACATTTTGGTCTTTTCTAGGAACGAAATAAGTTTTCGTATGTGCTCAATAGGCTGAGCAGAGCCAGTATAGGATAAACGACGGTTTTGGAGCGAGACTGGCGAGAACATCCAGAATTGGTCAAGGGCTTAATTATTTAGCCATTTTTATTAGTATCATCTCACGTAGGTCGTCTGAATTCGAAGGAAGTATCCCTTGGGTGTTTGTCTGATATTGGTTTAGGCCTTTGGGGCTTGCATTTGGGGGATGCCGAATTCGACTAGGGTGGTCTGCGTGGGAGACGGTTGTGATGATTTTGGATGATATCCTGGTGGAGAAGAGCATGCCCTACATCTTAGGGAAGTGTTGGAGACTCTTCGAGCGCATAGTCTTAGGACAGCAAAAGTGGATGGGATCCTTAGCATCCTATGAGTAAGGGTAACATGGTAGCAGACGCCTTAAGTAGAAAAAGGTTGTCCTTGAGTTCATTGTTCGATGAACGACGGAGCTTAGAGTTTATTTCTAAGTTTGACTTTAGACCTTCCGTTGACCTTGTACCCGGTTTGCTAGCCTCCTTGGAGGTTAGACCTACTCTTTTGGTGCGGATTGGAAGAGCACAGAGGGACGATCCACAGTTGGTTGAGTTGGTAGAGAAGCTCATAAGGGGGAAAGTCGTCCAGCCATTTGAGTAGGAACACCCTAGACGATAGGGGTGTTTGCGTAGAGACGGTAGACTTTGTGTACCGCAAGACGAGGGTTTGAGGAAAGCTATTCTTGATGACGCACACCGTTCTAGGATGACCATTCATCCCGGTGGGGATAAGATGTACCAAGACATGAAGAGGGTTTTCTTCTGGGTCGGTATGAAGAAAGATGTGGCCGAGTATGTCGCTTGGTGTTTGGTGTGCCAGCAAGTGAAGGCGGAGCAAAGGAAACCAGGTGGGTTGCTTCACCCATTGGAGGTTCCGCAATGGAAGTGGGATAGCGTCACGATGGATTTTATTGACGGGTTACCCAGGTCGAGGAAGGGTAATACAGGAATTTGGGTGGGGGTAGATAGACTTACTGAGAGCACCCATTTCATACCTATGAAGAGCAAGAGGACTGCTCCATGGCTAGCTTCAGTATATCTTCGAGAAATAGTTCGATTACATGGGGTACCCTCTAGCATAGTGAGTGATCGAGATCCTATCTTCACTAGAGAGTTTTTGAAGAATTTGTAAGAGGCGGTAGGGACTCAGTTGTACCGCATATCATCCTCAGACGGACAGCCAGACTGAGAGGGTGAATCATGTTTTAGAAGACATTTTGAGGCTATGTATCTTGGATTTTGGAGGTACATGGGAGGAGCATCTTCCATTGGCGGAGTTGCCCGACAGACTTAGTGATGTATTCTATGGGAGGAAGTGCCTACATGAGACCACAGAGGTGGTAGAGCCGAGTTTGCTTAGAGAAGTGGAAGCAAAGCGTGATGCGACGATTCGACGAGCTCCTACTTGCATCCTTGGGTCAGAGATTTGGAAGCTGAGAAACAGAGAGGTTCAACTAGTCAAAGTACAAAGGGGAGATGAGGAGAGTGACGTTACCTGGGAGACGGAAGCGAAGATGCGTTCGAGGTACCCTTTTTCTTTCGGAGGGTATATCCTTTTGCTTCTCCTTCATCACATATCTTGTGCTTATCTTATCCTTAGTATGTCCTCTCGTTAGTACTTTTGACCTTTAGATAGGGTAAACCTATGGTTGAAACATGTGTTTGAGACATGTTATGTATGATGGATGGAAGTGGATGCAAGTGTTTGCTAGTGGTTGCTCGTGGATGCATATACACACACTCTAGGCACTAGATCGGCTCAATCACTTCATATTGCATATTGCATAAAATGGTGTGTAGGAAACTATATTTATGGATGTTTAATGATTGTGTTATCATATGGATGATGCATTTTGATGCATGATTGTGCACTCATATAGATATTGTATGGGTCGATAGGGTTCTCTCGCATACATAATGGATGCATGGCACTATCATGGTTTGCATATGTTCATACCTTAGATAGGGAACATATACACACACTTTTTGCATATGCTCATACATCATTAGAAATTGTTTTAAGGACAATGGATGCCTGTGTTTGATGGATTGAGTAGATGGTTGTTTGGATGGTAGGATATGCATTCTCCTTAGCTTAAGAGATTTCGGGGACGAAATCCTTTAAGGAGGGGAGAATGTAACACCCCGAATTTTGGTTAATACTAAAATTCACTAATTACAGGATAAATAATCTCAGATGTGGGAATTGGGGGTAACGGGCTGCGTTATTGCGTTCGTCTCGGAAAAATACGCGAAATAGAGTCCGAGTTTTCGAAAATCGGAGTCCGTATGGCCCAGTTATGGCCCGATGAAGGTTGCAGAAAATTCAAAACTAAAAACAGATTTAAAAATTTTTAAATTCAGATTTTAAAATAAAACAGGCGGGGTCAGGCGGGGAAATTCCCGCCTACCCATGTCGACAGGGCTGTCGACAGGGGTGTCGACTTGCCTGTCGACTGGCCTGTCGACAGGGTCGAGCCGTCCAGTGAGCCTGGGTGCACCATGTTGGGTTTCAGGCTGGTTAGGAGGGCTGGTTCTAGAGGTTTCCTAAATCTAAGGGTCCTAATCTAATCTAGGGTTAATCTAAGGGCCTAAAACACTCACCTAATCCTATAAATAAGACCCCAACCCTACCCTAATTCATTCATAATTAAGTCTTGTAACTAAACTATGGCAAAATGAAATTTGAGCATGGCCTCCACTAGTTCTTAAAGAAAGTTGCAAGCTAATCCCTCTCTAATCAATATCTAATCATCATTATCTTCATAGTTTGCAACTAATTCTACTTCATAAGTGTTGCTAATCTTAAGTTTGGCGAGTTTCTATCACTTTAACATCAATTGTTAAAGTAAGTAGATTAGGTGTAATGAGACTTATGGTCTTAAATGCGGATTAGTGAGTTTGAATCATGTATAATGATATGTTACTCTATGTTGTTCTATGTTTATGCATATTTGATAAGATGTTTTATGCATGCTTAATAAGTTGATTTATGCATGTTTAACAAGTTGATTTATGCATATTTAACAAGTTGGTTTATGCATGTTTAACAAGTGGGTTTATGCATGTTGAGTATGTAAGTTTATGCAAGTTTAGTATGATATATGTTATGTTTACATGATGCTAAATATGCTAGTTGTGGATTATGTGATCATATACATGTTATGCAAGTTCATGAAGATATGCTATGCAAGTTACATGTATGTTAATATGCAAGATATGCTATGCAAGTTACATGTATGTTAATATGCAAGATATGCTATGAAAGTTACATGTATGTTGATATGCAAGATATGCTATGAAAGTTACATGTATGTTGATATGCAAGATATGCTATGCAAGTTACATGTTTGTTAATATGCAAGTTCATGATGACACATTATGCAAGTTTAAGAGCTAATGTGCAAGTATATGGATGCTTATGCAAGTCATGTATATGTTTAAATGCAAGATTTATGTGATATGCAAGTTATGCATGCTTATGCGAGTATATGAATGCTTATGCAAGATATGTATATGCTTAAAAGACATGGTATGCAAGTTATGTGTATGCTTAAATGCATGATTAACATGTTATGCAAGTTATGAGAATGCCTATATGCAAGTTCAACATGCTATGCAGGATATGTGTATGATAATATGCAAGCTCATATGCAACATGTTATGCAAATCATGTGTATGATAATATGCAAGTTTGGGGTTAAATGTAGTTGGGTTAATATATGCTCATATATGCAAGTTGACATCCTCTTAACCCATGAAAAGTTGTATGCTAAACCCATGATATTTGTGATGATCTTCCCCTTATTTATGTCATGAAATGAGAACGATTTACGTGGGGAACGATGGGGTTGGTAAATATGTTAATAAAAATATGATTGGGTATGATTAAGCATACCATAAAAATAAATTACCATAAGTGGGAATTTACCTATTGAGTTAGGTCTACCCCATGGGAATTTACCTATTGAGTTAGGTCTACCCATGTTATGGAAAATTTGATATTAATTAGGGATAATTAATATGGGGGTGATTAATTAGGTTTAATTAATCAACTAAGACACGAGGTTGGACCCTTTTGTAGCGGAAGTCTGCCCGGAACCGACCGGCCATCCAGCGGCTACAAATGATTGGCCCAATGTGAGAGGTCTTAGTCATAAATTAAATACATGATTAAAGTAAAGACACGAGGTTAGGCCCTTTTGATGACAGAAGTCTGCCCGGAACCAACCGGCATATCCAGGAGTCATAAAAGACGGTCTAATGTGAGAGGTCTTTATGAGGTCATGATCTTAATTAATGAATTAAGAAACACTTAACCATATTAGCATGTAGTGGGACATGAGGGGTTAAGTGGGTGCCTTGGGGTGGCATGATGAGACTAGTGGGTTGCCTTGGGTGGCAATAGAAAAATACGATTAGAATACTTAACCAAGGTGGAACATGTAATTAAACATGATTAAGGGGTTAAGTAAGTGCCATGGGTGGCATGTGAGAATACGATTAGAATACTTAACCATGGTGGAACATGTAATTAAACATGATTAAGGGGTTAAGTAAGTGCCATGGGTGGCATGTGGAAATCTAGTGGGTGCCCTAAGGGGCAATTGAAATATGATTAAAGGACTTAACCAAGATTTATAACATGTAAGGGGACATGGTTAAAGGGTTAAGTGGGATGCACTAGATAAAAGTAGCAAGCTTAAGTAGTAGCTTGTGGGGGCCCATTTCAACCAATATCCCAAACGTATCTTTGTGGGCTCGACTCTGGTCGGGTGACGGGACACGCATATTGGACTTGACTATAAGAGGCCAAAACGGGTTAGCGGTGGCAACGCGGGATCAACGGGTTTCATATGCATGTGTGGACCCGGGCTGGTTGGTAAGTCGTTGTTGCATCGTGTAGATATAAAGCCGTGCACAGTGATATTATATGATAGCCACTAAGGGGAATGATACACCCCCTTTTGTGGGACCAGCACGGGTATCTACGGTAGGGAGCCGATCGCTTGGGGGTAGTGGGTACACCTAGTAAAAATAGGGGCAGACGGCACCTGTGTAGGGGTACAAGAAACTACCGGGTAAAAATTACTAAGTACACTTAGTGGGATCAACCTTTAAGTAGGAATTACTCTTGGTGCGTAGAACTGGTGTGGTGCAGTGTAGGAATTACCCTTGGGTGAATAAGTCTGGGGTGGTGCAGTTAGTAATTATCCTTGGGTGGGTAGATGCGTCCTGACGGTTATCTTAGTTTATCCTAAGTCTACCAAGCTGCTTAGTGTAGCCATTCATCCCCAGATATTACCGTAGGTCAAGTTTATGTCTTCTCTGGTTACCTTAATGATTGTATTGTTAAAGTTATAGGACTCACTCAGACTTATGTCTGACCCCGTTGTTTTTATCTTTTTTTTTTCCAACCCTCAGGTCCTACAGTGGATCCTAGTGGTAGTAGAGCTTGATCGGATTGCTGTTCCAGTCTTGAGGAGCTTGGATAGATGTAAAGCTCCAGTTATCCAGTTATCTTTTCTTTTGTTATGGCTATTGTATTAAAGAGTGGGATTATGCACTTCTTTATTTTGATGGATATTGTACTTGACTTTTATCGTGGTTTTATGATGTAACCAGACATGTTTATTTCCGCCGTTATGAGAGGATGTTTTAAAATTTCAAGTACTATTTATATCTGTCTTGTTGTAATTTTTCTGTTCTATATTCACTAAAATACTCCACCGATGCTATGGCATTCCCTTTGTGAGTGACCCTAGCGGGCGTGGGGTGTTACATATACCCTAGACGATAAGGGTTGGTTACGAAGGGATAATAGACTTTGTGTACCACAATACGAAGACTTAAGGAAGGACATTCTTGATGATGCTCATTGCTCAAAAATGACCATTCATCCCGGCGGGGATAAGATGTACAAAGATATGAAGCGGGTTTTCTTTTGGGCCGGTATGAAAAAGGATGTGGCCGAGTACGTCGCTAGATGCTTGGTGTGCCAACGAGTTAAAGCAGAACAAAAGAAACCCGGTGGGTTGCTTCACCCATTAGAAGTTCCACTATGGAAATGGGAAAGCATCTCAATGGATTTTGTGGATGGATTACCAAGATCAAGGAAGGGTAACACGGGGATTTGGGTTATAGTAGATAGACTTACTAAAAGCGCCCATTTTATTCCGGTGAAAAGTAAGAGGACTTCTCCGTGGTTGGCTTCTGTATACATTAAGGAGATAGTTCGTTTGCACGGTATTCCTTCTAGTATAGTAAGCGACCGTGACCCCATCTTTACTTGTGAATTTTGGAAGAGTTTACAAGAGGCGGTAGGGACTCAGCTATGTTTGAGCACCGCATATCATCCTCAGACAGACGGCCAGACCGAGAGGGTGAATCGCATTCTAGAGGATCTTTTAAGGCTTTGTATCCTAGACTTTGGGGGTACATGGGAAGAGCACCTTCCGTTAGTGGAATTCGCATATAACAATAGCTTTCAGTCTAGTATTGGCATGGCACCTTTCGAAGCTCTTTATGGAAGGCCTTGCCGTTCGCCTACATGTTGGTGGGAATCTACCGATAAAATCTTACTTGGGCCCGATATGGTTAGGGAAACCTCGGAGAAGATTGAGTTGATTCGAAGGAGGATGAAAGCAGCACAAGATAGGCAGAAATCGTATGCTGATAAGAGGAGGACAGATCTTGAGTTTGACATTGGGGACATGGTTTTTATCAAAGTATCTCCATTACAGAATGTTGTTCGCTTTGGGTCCGTGGGGAAATTAGCACCAAGGTTTGTAGGGCCGTTTCCTGTAAAAAACAGGATTGGGAAGATGGCATATAGGGTGGAGTTGCCTGAGAAACTTAGGGGAGTACACGACGTATTCCATGTATCACATTTGAGGAAGTGTTTGCACAAGACCGCGGAGGTGGTAGAGCCGAGCTTGCTTAAAGAGGTGGAAATAGAGCGTGATGCAACAATTAGACGAGCTCCTACATGCATTCTTGGGTCGGAGATCAAAAAGTTGAGGAATCGAGAGGTCAGACTGGTTAAAGTGCAATGGGGAGATGATGAGAGCAACGCAACTTGGGAGACAGAAGAGAAGATGCGTTCGTTGTACCCTTTTCTTTTTGAGGGTATGTCTTTTAATTTCTCCTTTATCGCTTAGCTTATCTTATAGTATCTTTAGTATGTCCTCTTATTAGTATCTTTGACCTTTAGTTAGGATAATCCTATGGTTGAAACATGTGTTTGAGACATGTTATGTATGATGGATGCAAAATGGATGCAAGTGTTTGCTAGTGGTTGCTCGTGGATGCATATATACACACACTTTAGGCACTAGATCGGCTCAGTCACTTCATATTGCATATTGCATATATATGGATGTATTTAGTATAATGGATGTATAATGGTTATACCATCATATGGATGCTGCATTCGGTTGAATGGGTGTGCACGCATATAGAAGTAGTATGTAAGCAATTAGGATCTTTTGCATACATAATGGATTCATGACACTTACATAATTTGCATTAAGGAGGTCAACTGAATCAGTAGACCGCCTGATTTCGCATTAGGTAAGGACATGTTCACACACTTGCATATGATCATAGAGCATTAGAAGTCTTTTAAGGACAATGGATGCCTGTGTATGATGGATGAGTAGATGGACGTTTGGATGGTAGGATATACATTCTTCCAGACTTGAAGATTTCGGGGACGAAATCCTAAAAGGAGGGGAGAATGTAACACCCCGAATTTTTTATTAACACTAAAGTTGCTAAAATATTAATAAGTGTGTAAGAGAGGGGATGTATCTAATATGAATATAAAAATATTAATAAGTGTGTAAGAGAGGGGATGTATCTAATATGAATATAAAAATATTAATAAGTGTGTAAGAGAGGGGATGTATCTAATATGAATATAAAAATATTAATAAGTGTGTAAGAGAGGGGATGTATCTAATATGTATATAAAAACAATAATAAGTGTGTAAAAGGGGGGGATGTATCTAATATGTACATTGTAGAAAATATATATATATTTATGACATGAATAGAAGTTTATTAATATGCTGAGTGTTTGCTGAGTCACTTCTGACTCATTGCTGAGTCAACAAGATAAACCCCATCTTGTCTGAATGGCTGCGGTTATTTCTAGGTTAAATCTAATGGCCTAAATGAATTCTAAAATCTATAAATAAGTGGGTAGACCCTAGACCTAAATCACTTGTAAAATTAGAGAAGCTACCGTCATGCTGCTGCCATGGAGTTTAGCATAGCCGTCACGAACTAAGAAGAGGAAGCCTAATCATCTACAACTAAATCTACACAAATCAAATGATCTCTCTTTCTCTAATTCTTTTCTTTTTTTGGTGAGTATGATGATTCTCATAAGACTATTACAAACTAATTTGACTCAGTTATGAATGGATCACAAGAAAGTGATGTGATTTGTAATTGTAAATTCTATATATTGTGGATCTCTTATTATGTTATTATGTTGTCGTATGATGTAAATTATATATGCTATGTCATGCTATGTTGTAAATTCTCTTATGCTATGTCGTGCTATGTTGAGAATCATGTCAAGCTATGTTATACTATCATACTATGCCATGTTATAAATCATGCTATATTATGTTGAAAAATCATGATGTTGTTGGATCATGCTTAAAGTTATGTTTTTTTTCTTAATTTAAACGGATCTTGTTTATGGGAATTTGCCTATTAGGTTAGGTGTACCCATAAACTTGAAACTATAATTAAATAAAACTTGATTATGGGAATTTTCCTATTGAGTTAGGTGTACCCATATAAAACCATGTTGTTAAAAAATTAGATGATGTTGATTCACACATGTTCATATGTAAGTTTATGAAAATTGATTGAGATTATATTAGGTGAATTTTGAACAAGTTGACACCTTTAGGTCCATGACATGTATAATCTATGCAAGTTGGACATATGCAAGTTTCACCCCTTATTATGATTCATTTGGCCACATATACATGTTGTTATTATGATAATCTCTTTTATGCTATGAGTTAGGCTATTCGAGTCTAACATATATTTTGCGAATAAACGTTCAAACGTGGGGTAGGGGTAATATTAGGAATTAATAAACTGGGTGCAATTTTGTAAGATTTTGCATACCATGAATGGATGTCCATAATTGAGTCAATTATGGACATTGTTAAAAATTGGAAGTAATTAATAATTCAAGTAGGGAATTATTAAAATTGGGGGAAAGTGGATTATTATTAATAATCAATGCTTAGGACACGAGGTTGGACCCGTTTGTGATGTAAACCTGCCCGGACCCGCCCGGCAAATCCAGTAGTCACAAATGTCGACCCAATGTGAGAGGTCCTAGGCCCAAACTAAAGCATAACAGTTGTAAAGACACGTGTAACAACCCGAAAATCCGGGCCAGTTTAATATTTTTATTTTGGCCATTTTAGCAAATTTTGATTATTTAAAATGAATTATTTTAAATAATATCGACGAGAAATTTATTTTGAATATATTAGAACGTATATATTATATACGTCGTCGTTAGAATATAAATAATTATATATAATTATAAATAGAATTGAAAATGGCGCGGTAGTTCGATAATTCGATTTCAAACTTCAATTGAATGTACCGGGTGCAAAACAATCCGGATTTTAGTGAAACCAAAAATGATAGGATCTAATTGATAGCATCTTTCCAACGAATCCGAATAATTGAAATTTCATAGCGGGGATAAAAAGATATGTCCAGTTGAAAATTCTGAATAGTCGCTATGGAATTCAGGCCCTTAAAAATGGACATTTTGCAAATGACCTCGGATCTCGACGAAACCAGTTTTGTTGGGTCCGTGATGTCGAATTATTGCTAGATTCCAAATTTCATAATTTTCTGAATCAGTATGTGAGCGTGGCAAAGGAAAACGCGTTTGACCAGTTTCAGTTGATTTTAATCGACTGGAAATTGACCATTTTTCAAACGGTCTCAGAATTCGACGAAACTAGTTTTGTTAGGACCGTATCGTCAATACGAAACTAGAAAATATTTTTCTGGAATTTTTCTAGTTAGTATGTGACCCCGGTAATTTGAAATGTACGTTTAAAATTCAATATAGAGATTTAAATGTAAATTTAACGAAAACTGATCGTAACGTCCGAATCAACCTACGATACATATCCCATTGTGTTCGGAATGGGGGTGAAACGCTATGGACGACAGGCGGTGGGCCTCGTTTCGAGGTCGTATGTAAAAGTCAACTTTTAGAAATTAAATAATATAAAATAAAATAAAATAAAAAACATATCCCTCCCTCTTACTATACGTTCTGGCCCCCCCCCCCCTCTTTTCTTTAAAAACAGAAAATAAAAATCGAAAAAAAAATGCGCTAAACCTAAATCGCCTTCCCCGTCGCCCTCGATTTCCGTTCTGCTGGAGGTCTCGAACTGCGCGCCACCGCTGGCGTTGGCAGGCCTCACGACGGCAAGGGAGGTGGTGACCTCCGACTGGGGTTCGGCGTGATGTGGCGGCCAGATTTTGGAACCCTAAGGTTCGAGCTATGAACTGGAGGAGGAAGACAATGGCGCGCAAGCCCAGGAAGCCAACCCCGACGCCATTCTCCTCCCCAATACTGAATTCAATCGGTGAGATTTTAAAAACTGATTTTCTGTTAAATTTTAAAACTGAATTTTAAATAGGTTTTAAATACTGATTTTATGTTAATTTTTAAAACTGATTTTATGTTAATTTTTAAAACTGATTTTATGTTAATTTTAAAACTGATTTTATGTTAATTTTAAAAACTGATTTTTTGTTAATTTTTAAAACTGATTTTATGTTAATTTTAAAACTGATTTTATGTTAATTTTTAAAATTGATTTTGTGTTAATTTTAAAAACTGATTTTTTTGTTAATTTTTAAAACTGATTTTATGTTAATTTTAAAAACTGATTTTAAAAAGGTATCTAAAACTGATTTTAAAAAGGTATTTAAAACTGATTTTAAAAAGGTATTTAAAACTGATTAGAAAAAGGTTAAAACTTTAAATAGAAAATGGTTAAAACTTTAAATAGAAAATATAAATTTGAAATGATTTTTAAATATAAAAATTAGCATTGTTGAAAATATATCTATATCACAAAGTTTTGAATATGTATATATCACAAGGTTTTGAAAATATATAGGAATGTTTTAAAAATATATATCGTAGGGATTTTTATATATTGAACTTCGAATTAAAAATATGATTTTTATGTATTGAACTTCGATATAAAAATATGATTTTTATATATTGAACTTCGAATTAAAAATATGATTTTTATATATTGAACTTCGAATTAAAAATATGATTTTTATATATTGAACTTCGAATTAAAAATATGATTTTTATATATTGAACTTCGAATTAAAAATATGATTTTTATATATTGAGCATCGAAATAAAAATGTGGTTTTTATATATTGAAAAGGAAGTAAAAATTCGATTCTTAAATAGGTAGTGAAAGCTGGCGACGAAAGTAGCAAAAAGGCGAGAACGAAGAAGAGTCAAGATGTTTGGATAGCTTTCGATGAGAACTTCTCACCTTTCAATTTAAATTTTCTAGTTATATATATATACTAGGATGCAGACGGTGCTTAGTAGCACCCGACACAATCGTCCATAGACCATGGACTTGTTTGTTTGGTTGTGTTGTTAGTTAGATTGTTTGGGTTGATTTGAATTGTTTGGTGAAATGGAATTGATATGATTGATGTGTGAATGGCGTGGGCCTTCACTAGACCGGGGATAAGGCTAGGCCTTGTCCCGTTTCTAGTATCGTGCCGTTATGCCGCCGAAATTTTCTAAAATATGTTAGAAAAATAAAAATATCATTTTTTTTAAAGAATGAATTGAATAGAAATTCATATGTTGGAATAAAATGTTTTGTCGTTAAAAATATAATTTTTAACGTGAATGTGAATAAATAAATATTCATTTACAAACCAGACGGTTTGTTTATGTACACCTATTTGAAGGACATTGATTGGGTCGATAAATTTTACACATCGCCCAACTGCACGAATAAAATATTTGTCTGATCGTTGGAAACCCCACATGGGTGTTGGGATGAAATATGAAGTTCACTCATCCTGATTGATTAAATATGTCGATCGATTGATTGACAGGCTGTTATAAGCGTTAGATATCTATATTTGATGCTCATACAGTGTAGTGCACTTTGGTTGATGGTTGATTATTTTTCAATGCTATTATATGTGTGTAACGCATGAAAATCCATATAATTAACTTTATATGGCAATTGATTGGGCCTCATTCCAATTTGAAAAATAAAGAATATTATAAAATAAAAGTTCATGTGTTGACAGTACTCATCTATTGAGATTGGTCATGTGTTGAACGAAATATTTTAGTAATAAAATTTACATCTTTATCATTATAAAATAAAAGTTCATGTGTTGACAGTACTCATCTATTGAGATTGGTCATGTGTTGAACGAAATATTTTAGTAATAAAATTTACATCTTTATCATTATAAAATAAAGGTTCATGTGTTGACAGTACTCATCCATTGAGATTGGTCATGTGTTGAACGAAATATTTTAGTAATAAAATTTACATCTTTATCATTATAAAATAAAGGTTCATGTGTTGACAGTACTCATCCATTGAGATTGGTCATGTGTTGAACGAAATATTTTGATAATAACAACTATTTTGAAAATAGAAATTTATGAAGCCGTGTTGATTAGATTAACGCCATTTTGACGTAAACGATATTTATATCGATTTTATTCATTTCGAAATGAATTGAATTGAAAAAGATTTCGAAATGAAATGGATTGAAAACGATTTCGAAATGAAATGAATTGAAAACGACTTCGAAATGAAATGAATTGAAAACGACTTCGAAATGAAATGAATTGAAAACGATTTCGAAATGAAATGAATTGAAAACGATTTCGAAATGAAATGAATTGAAAACGATTTCAAAATGAAATGAATTGAATATATAACGATTTCGAAATGAATTGAATATATAACGATTTCGAAATGAATTGAATATATAACGATTTCGAAATGAATTGAATATATAACGATTTCGAAATGAATTGAATATATAACGATTTCGAAATGAATTGAATTGAAAACGATTTCGAAATGAAATGAATTGAATATATAATGATTTCGAAATGAATTGAATATATAACGATTTCGAAATGAATTGAATATATAACGATTTCGAAATGAATGGAATTGAAAACGATTTCGAAATGAAATGAATGGAAAACGAATTCAAATTGAATTGAAAGCAAATTGAAATGAATTTGAGTTGAATTGAAATTTGAATTGAATAGAAATGAATTTTAAAACGAATTTATAAAGAAGAATTCAATTTTGATTTGAATTGAAAAGAAAGTTGAAATTGCTTTTGAAACGATTTTAAAAACCATTTATATAATTCGTTTTAAATAGAAATCGACGAAATATATTATATATATATTATATATATAATATAATGGCCTGAATAGAACGCGCCGCGCCGCGGCAGTTCGTGAATTTCGACCATTTATTTCAAACGGACGTTACGGGAGATCCGACCGTCGGATTCTCCTAAAACCGGAACCGTTGGGTTCGCATCGAAAAGAGCTTTCTAACGAATATTAGAAATTATAAATTTAACGGTTGGATTTGGAATTATGTCCAAATCAAATTTGAAAAAGGTCGCTGTAAGTGCAGTTCGATGACCGTTGATGGAAATCGACTGTAGAAGCCTCGATAAAATTATTAAAAATAATAATAATTTTTGTAAAATCATAAGAAATGATTTAGAAAGAATTGGGATGAAAAACTCCATATTTGAAAAGATAAAAATAGATTTTTATCGAAATGAACTAGTTTTGAACTAGAATTATAATTCTATTTATTTTTAAATAAATAAATTGAATTTGAAATGGTTTTGAAAATAACCAAAACTTCCAATGATTGCATTGGAATGGACTTGAATCGAAATTGTCTTCGGAATATTTCGATGTTGGATTTCGTGATTATACAAATGTTGTTATGGAAATTTGAAAGATATAGACATGTATATCGTTATTTCCAATACGATATTTGTTAGTCGTAGAATTTGATATTGAATATAAGCCGGTATATTTTCTATTCAGAGCCTTGTGTTTAATATCAAATGTGATTTGGGTTTGTCGTGAATGGTGTCTTCACTAACACTGCTCTTGAACCCAGTTGAGAAAAGATTAAATCTTTTTATTTAGATTTAATGAAGTGTACCAATTAAATAATATTTAATTGGAATTGAATTGATATTGATTTTTGGGTTTATCGTGGACAGTGTTTTTAAATAACACTCGTTCTTTAACCCGATAATTAATGAAGGTGATTTTGGGTTTATTATGAACTGTGTTTTTAAATGACACGGATTCTTTAACCCAGTCACAGATTAAAACTAAGTGGAGTTTTAATGAATCTTTAATTAGATTGAAATAATCGAAATGGAGTATCACCAGTTTTGCTCCAGGTGATAGTTAAATCTTTAATTAGATTTGAACGTGAAATGGTAATTGAATTTACCGATAACACCGTGGTGTTAGATATGAAGTATAACCAGTTTTACTTCATGGGATGAATAGGTTGGGATTGGGAAATTAAAACAAATGATTACTTCGGTAAGGTTCGTTAATCCCGACTAGTTTGAATTGATATTCAAAAATAGATTAAAGAATAAATTCAAGAAATTTATCTTGGATAAAATTAATGGGAACCTTTCCATATGAATGTGAAATTTAGAAATTGACTATCGGTTAGCCAAACAGAATGGTTTTCTGAATATTGATCTGATGTTGGTTTCGGCCTTCGGGGTTAATATTTGGGGAATTATTCTCTTGATTAATTTACGGTTAGTGACTAATGAATTGGAATGAGGCATATGTTGTGTTTGTGTAACACTTATTTAAAATATACGCGAGTTATTCGGAAAGACCGGGTTTATCCCATTCTGAATAACTGATACGACGATAAGTCGAAGATGAAGACGATGGTCGAAGACCGGAGGTCTTCACGTCGTTTGGGTGATAACTGATGATCTTGATTGGGCTGTACACCCAAGAAGATGGAAACAGTTGGTGATCGTCCAGACGTACTTGGAGATCGATGGATACGCGGGGTACTAGGTGCCTCCGGTTTCGTTCAGACCCAGAACGGACTTGTAAATGGACTGTGTGTCTGACATTGGATTTTAGTCTGTGTGATTGATCTCTATTAAATATATATCTGTTTGGCGGTGGAGAATTTATTCTCTTGCTTAACACCCTTCTCTGAGACGTACGAGCTCAGGGGTTATATATTGATGGATATCAAACGCATGGAGTGAATTGCCTGTGTGGCATGCCTAAGTGGCAATTGATCGAGGCTTCTGTTGAAAAGCAAAGTCTTGTGGTGATGATCAAAGCATGGCCTTTGTGGCGTAGCTCTGTGTAACGTTTACTTCGCGAGTTTCACACCCGGTATGAACCAAAAACGGGAGACGGACCTCAGGGAGGGCATGCGTTTCTTTCTAGTTAGAAGTGGCGTCAGTGGTTTTACACGCCCTGACGAGATTGACTTATGTGGTTTTTGCTGTTGCGAGGCGCCTCGGATTGATCGGTCGTTCTCGAACCGATGGAGTCATTTGATTGGCTCATTTACGCCCCAAAGGGCGGGGGAACGCATGTTCAGGGTTTAAGTTTAATCCACATCGGTGGACCGGCCCTGTCGCTCCAAGGTCACTCGAGCTCTGACCTGTGGCTCGGGCTAGAGAGTCACGAATCGGTAGAGGACTATCTTTTGCCTCGGTTCATAGATGGAAATCCAACTTCCAAATACGTGACATTTGCGGTTTTAATTGTAGAACTAGTATGGCGACATGATATATGGTACCCATGCCGCCTAGGATTGATACTTATGATTTGAAGTTGTTTATACACTATGCACTTATAATAGTATCAAATGATTTGTTTTAAACGTATCAAGCATTCTTTGGCTGTTATAAGGGAAAACCCTATCCCCCGGCTTGCGTTGCATTGTG